>CM060964.1:61607995-62240495 GCA_030765045.1 Tenodera sinensis
GAGGGCAAAACCATTACCAAGGACAATTCCTGCTGTACTGCATATCCTTTGTTAGCCAAATAGCCAGAGAGAAGCCAATGCACCAGTAGAGTTGATGTTCGATAAGATTCCTTTAGTGCATTTTCTTGTCCATGATTTCTGGATGTCACGTCTTCCAACTCCTAAGATTGGTTTATAAGGAAGTTATGTGACCGGAAATTACGATAGGTAGTTGGGGTAGTCTTTTTCGAAAAACTACAGTGAGTTCAAAAAGGTTTCTTCTCCGCTTTAAACAATTCTAGGCGTCAAATTAAGATACAGAAACATCTCATTTTTAATATGCAGGCCGCACAAACGATACTACACCTTTTTTGGCGTTTTAAGGGATCTGTGGTGAATATAGCTTTTGGTCTGATTGAGCGAAAAATATGTGAGGAACTATCAACATTTTACTGAACTTTTTCATTAACACCTCAGTTTTAAGACTTCGAAAAATGTACTACTCCGTCAGCTAAAATCATGTCGCCGACTCCACTCAAATTCAAAGAATGCATCTGCTGGTCTTAAAATTACGAACTCTTTCTATAACAGGACAAAAACCAACTGAATGGCAGAACGTGAAAAATGACAAACGTATTGAACAATTAAGGTACTAATTACGAATATATTGGAAATGGTTAATGCCACAATAAGTTATTTGAAATAAAGTGTGTTTTAGAGATGTACATTTTCTGTGTAGTAGTGTTTGTCTATTCCCTGTGGTTCACCAGTTATACAAAACCAAAATGCTTTACGAATGAAGAGGACTTAATAGGCTATTTCCAGAAAATTCAAGATGCCCTTACACATTACTTGCCGTGTAAATATATTGATATATGGTATTTTAATAAAAATTGTTACCCTTTTAGAGAAAATTAAATATTTTGAAAACATTTCCAAGTATAGGGTAGTTTTGTGTGGGAAAATGTTCTTGAAAATCTGCGTGATACTTAAGTTCCAAGTTTTTGGATTTAGGAGCCCCAAAGCGTACAGTTATGGTGAAATCCTGATATTGAATTTTTGGGTGGAATGCAATACTTTATCTACCTACTTGGTACCTGGCAGAGAAAGTGAAAGTCTGAAGTGTTACACTCACATAACATTCTCTACCTACTATTGTTTATTTCTATATAACTTCTACAAATTATTCTTACGAAAGTTTTTTATTCCATCTACCACATTTTCATCGAGATAAACTCTTGCAAAGCAGCTTCAACGCATTCCGTTGAAGATAGAAAGAAGCGAAGGGGAAACGGAATCAACAATCAGATATGTAAAAACCGACTCGCTATATCTAGGCTAACACAGCGATGTCCAAAGTTTGCCAAAGGGGGGAGGTTGGATTTATCTAATTTCACTATACGCGGACTTTGCTACTCTTTAACACTCGGTCGTGCACTGCATTGCAGTGAAAGATTGGTTACATGTACGTTGCTTTTGATTTACAAAAACACTTCAATTTTTATGCGATAAACATCTGTTCGTTAGTGACTTCTTTGGTCCTGCTTACGTTTAATGTCGGTCTGGGTGGCTCAGTTGGTGAGACGCTGGCCTACTAATCCCAAGGTCGCGGGTTCAAACCCGGCCCAGGTTGATGGTTTTTAAGTGTGCTTAAAAACGACAGCTCCATGTCAGTAGATTTACTGGCATGTAAAAGAACTCCTGCGGGACGAAATTCCGGCACACCGGCGACGCTGATGTGATCCTGGCAATTGACAGCGTCGTTAAATAATAAAAAATATTTATATTTACTTACGTTTAACAAGTCTAACAATATTTGGCGACAAAGTCGAAGTACATAGCCTTAGAACATCCACCATGTGAACGTCAAGTAACATAATGCGATATGGACTTTTAGTATAGTTCAATTTCGAGAAACTCTGTTCGCATATATATGTAGAGCTATACTTACTCTTATACAAACTATTCTTGCAAATGCTTATTTCTCTGTATACTGCATTTTAATCAACATAACCATTTTCAGAAGGTACCTTGTTAATTTTCTTGTAGGTGCAAGGAAATATGGGAATACAGTAGGCTATAAGTGATGGCAAAATATTTTATGAGCTGGTTGCTGTGCGATGTCCTTGAAATTCCGTTCTCTTTGCAAGGGCAAGAGATAAAAAAACGAATAATATGTTCCTATTTGAGAAAAGTGTAGGTATTGGCAAATTCAAATAAATAAAGGATGTCTTGCAACTTGTTCACTCAAAAGGAAAAATAAGTATTTCACATAAATTGTGTTTTAACGAGATCCACATTTTTATTTAGTAAGCTTTTGTCCGTCTCTTACTTTTTACCATTTATGCGAAAATCATTCAGAATGAAGAGGTCTTCTGAGAACATTCCCAGAAAATTCAAGGTATAACTTAGAAACTGCCGTGGAATCCCTTGTTTGTGTCCTTCACTGGATACTGACTGCTACAGGCATGATTCACCCCCTGACTGAAAGAGGAGGTGGGGAATAACAGCTAATTGCGTAAGCATCACCAAAGAAACAACGTTGGAAATCACTGGGCTAGAAACTGCTTACTGTTTTCGTGACATCCTGAGAAACACCTGAACAACTACAGTACTTTTAAAAATGACGAAGGAAAAGATTCAAACGAATAATAACGAATGTCTCGGAAAGGGCTGATGCCACCGAAGAATTTATATGAAATAAATTGTATGCTTTACAGAAATCTACATTTTTTGTGCAGTAACTTTTTGCTTATATCTTATGCTTTACCAGATAAACTTATATAAAATTCATTGCAGATGAAAAGGGCTTCATAATTCAATAAAAAATACATAAATTCAATATATGTATTTTGTTTGCCAAGCAAATCTCTTAAGCATGTTATTTTAATTAAAATCTATTGAGCTGTTGTTGAGAAAATCTTGAAGTTGGAACAGTTATCAATGTAAAGTTTAGTTTAAGATGGGGATTTTCTTGAATACCTTCTATCGCATCTTTGGTAGATGCTGAACCTAAATGCCCAGTTTATTGTTAATCGGACATTTCGTTTTTGTTTTATGCTGTTCAGAGTGAATGAGAGAGAGGACATTTTTCTAAACGGATGATTTTGGGTTTAGGGGGCCTCAAAACACGCATTTCTCCATATACTTATACCCTACTCGTGCGGAGGACTTAGGTCTTTCAGGACTACAAGTTAGCACCTGGTGTCAGCTGCCTGTGGAGGGGCAGACAAACTCATGATCAGAGATAATAGCCAGGATGGGTGATGAGCCTGAAGTCTGGTATGAGAGTGAGGAAGGAGACAATACTGACATGAGGGCGAAGCCATGAAAGGAATGACGACAATGGAACAGTCGGTGGAATGAATCGCGGGGGGAAACCTGAGAACTCGGAAAGAACCACCCAAACGCCACCTTGTTCGCAAAAAACCCGCATGCGGCCGAACCCAGGCCGCCTTGGTGACAGGAGAGCGGTCTAACCACTCGTCTACAGCACCACCTCCTAATTGTTATGGATCTACGTGTCAGAGGAAGTAACAATAACAATTCATAGAAAATGACTATAGCGCGACCGTATATTTGTTTATGAATAAATAACGAAAAATAGGAAGTATATATGCCAAACTTCACACTATGTCAGGTACCTTTTAAGGAAAATGTATATGTTAAACTTTCTGTAAATAACGTGCAAAGTTCTCTTTATTCCTAAAGCATTTTATACAACTGGAAGCACTGGAAATGTCTCTTAAAGCTTAAGGATGTTCATCAGTGAAATTGTTATTTTCATATTTTTAGGTTAGAGTTTATTTTCATTTTATTCTTGCGTAGAAACAACTTTTCTTGTTCGTCAATATCCTCAAGTTTTATGTATTTGTGTAATAGTTTCTCTGTGATTGAAATATATTTGTTTTAACTACAGATCTGAAAATTTTGTATGGTATTTTTGGCAGACGTATAATTTAACAATAGAGACATATTTTAGCTTTAATTCTGAATGTGTAAACGAGCTGAAAAAGTTAATCCAGAGGATTTGAAAAATTCATGACATTTGGCGTCCAAATAACATATTTTATCCCTTAATTCTGAAAATTACTTTGTCCAATATAGAGCTCTAATTTTTTAAGGTTCAGGTTCCTATCATGAACATAGTGGCATTCTACAGCATTTGCATCCGATCTGGGCCAAGGCCTACCGCCAAACCGCTGCGCCACCCACCTCTGCCCACCACAGGCGTCATGAGTGGGGCGCAGTACTGGAGGTGGGACGTGGTCAGCGCCCCGGTCCCTCCAGGCCGGTTATGTGGTCTTCTCGACCAGGGACCGCTACTTTTCGATCAAGTAGCTCCTCAATTGGCCCCTCAGGGACCTAATGAGGCTGAGTGCACCCCGGACCAGGTCTCTTAGAGGAAGAAAGTCTCCACGCCGATACCGAAAATTGAACTCGGGTCCCCCGCTTGGTAAGACCACCGCGCTAAGAAGATGCCCATTTGCATGTGAGTAAACGTTGTAAAATTGAAAATATAGGCAAAAAAACTTAGGAGTGCTGGCCCTGTGGCGCAGTTGGTAGAGCACCTGCTTGCTGTGCTAGGGGTCCCGGTTTCGATTCCCGGCAGGGGGTAGGAATTTTTCTCCAGCCAGGATTATTCCTCATCCTTCCCTGAGTCTGGAAGTATGAATGAAAGTGTGAATGTGTGTGCGAATTCAAAAGTATAAAACCCCCAAAGATCGAAAAACCCAACGTAAACGTGTAACACCATTTGTCAATAGGCAAGGCCGCCGATATGACCTCTGCTGTTAAAGACGGGATATAAATATGGAACAAACAAAAAAAAACACACAAAAAACTTAGGAGTACTTTTCTACGCAGGCATTTAAATGCTACAACTGCAACTAAGTATGGTACGTAAAGGGCTCTAAAATTTCAATATAAAGAAAAAAAAACTGGGGATTTTATTTAAAACATTACAATTTCACCCATGGTAAAACAGTGAAGGACACCGTATTGTAGACCAGCGATGGAACGTCTGCACGGACAGCTCAAGATCCATGCTCTCAGTACCGGCCTTGGGATTACATTTTTGAAGTCTCACTTAACTCTCCAAATTTAATTTACACTCGAGCGATTGTCAAAGCATATTTACTAATGTTTTATTATAATTGTACCTTCACAGTAGCCCGAGTAAGCGCATAGTTGTAAGTTGAATCAAACTTTATAAATTTAAGGTGCGTGCGCCTCTCCATGGTAGCTCAAGGGGTAAGAGCATTGGCATGGAGAGTCGAAAATCCGTGGTTCGATTCCCAGTTGTAGGATTGCATTTTTCAAGTCAGAGTCAACTTTCTCCATTGCTGAGTGATGATTAACTCTAGAGACGGGAAATTAATAGGTATTTACATTATTGCAAGTCACTTTAGGTAAAGTATTTTGGGATACCTGAGGTCGATTCTTTTAAGGTTTACTGGAGCATAAGAATCGGATGAGAAAGTGTAACGCACTTTCAGATATCTCGTAATATCAGCAGTGTTAGAGCATCGGCACGAAATTCAAATATGCGTATTTACAATATCGGCCATGGTTCTGAAATTTCAAATGCAATTCAACTTCAGCAGTTAGCTACATAAAGCCGGTGTGAAACAAAAATTATCAACAGTCCTTGGTGGTAGTGCCACGAAGGTTTAATTACACTGCATATATAATTTATTTGATTTTACTTTTAGAGACGCTTGATAAACGGCTTATCTGACATAACATGTGCGGATAGCACAACATCAAAAGGCTGTCTAATTCGTCCTTCAGGCTCTTTCAGTCAGCATCATCACCTATAGGTTAAGTAACAGATGCACGATGTTCGAAGGCTTTATAAATCTACTGACTGCAGTTTATTCTTGCTTAATAACTTAGTTATTGGTCCATGCTGTCTAGTCAATTGGTGATTTGTACGTTCCAGTACTCTGCGTCCCTGACATCTACAACTGTCACAATATGGTACCAAGGTAGAGGTACTGCTGGAGAAATTCGAAACCAAAATAATGCTTATCCCAGAGCGGAATGCAAGATAAATGAGTTACACTACGATATTGCAAACTCAACTCTTCTATCTGCTATCATCAATTTTGTGGGCATAAAACTAGTACCTGCCTGAGCTTCACAGTTATGCACAATGTGAGTGCAAACACAAGTGAAAAGGTACATCAGTTTGTCTTGGGACAATTTATCTTTTCGTATTAAGAGTCACTTCACAGAAGAACTGTGCTCCACTCACTATATGGATAAGGACTCGATAGCTTTTGATGATTGATATATAGGTATTGCAAACAGACTACATGATCAATGCGAATTAACGAAACAATCTTCATAAGTGCATAGAAATACTACAATTGACCGTTCACGCGTGCTTAGAGTATGTAGTTCGGAATTCAGATTTGAATATTTATTATAATCTAGTGCAGGTATGGGGAAGATGGGTGACAGGAACGCAATCGAGTATCTACGCGCTACACTTACCCCATCACCAAATGCAGGCCACCTGTCCCTTCCGATTCTGTGTTAATGTATACACACGTCTTTACAAAGTAAGTTTCATGGCGTGCAGTGGCGGATCCGAATAGAAACATGATGTATTAATTTTGTGATTACGTGATTGTGATTAACCTACGTACATTTTCTTTTGGCATAGCAAACAGAAAGCCTTATTTTTACTAGGAACACAAAAGTACTTATGTTCCCGTTTGACTTTAAAGTATCTTTCTAGCTTGTTATGAGACATGATTCCACCACTGGCACAATTTTAGGGACTGACTGGTTCTCTGTGGCGGATAACAGCGGGAGTGTGGCCTAATAGCTAACCGGTGTGTAGCAGAGTGGGCAGGATTAAAACTATGATGTAGGCGAAATGACACGCTGTGTTTGTCTCCCCCATCTATGATTTAGTGTAATCCTCAGCTCTGCTCGTGTTATATCAAAGGCCGGAGGCGTGTGCGTTTTTCCACCGGTAAACTGCACATGGACTTTACTGTCTCTCTCGGCCCTTTTCCCCACTGTCATTTCCCTGCCTCTCTTTCCACTCTCTATCCCTTCGTCTTTCCCTTCTTTGTATCCATTTTCACTGTGAATACCCTTCTATCTCACTGTGCGACTTAGGTGTAATGTGAAGTTTTAAAAGCTATCAATAAAACTGATTCTTCTAGAATGTTAATAAAAATTAGAACTTAAAAGTTTGCTAATGGGCAAACTTCTGCCTGTTTCTTATGCCTCTAATGTGAGCCGAACTATTACATTTTCCGTGCTAGGCGTTTACGTACACAAATTAGAGTAATGAAAATTTTATGTAACTACTTAGGTATTCTTCCCATCGCATTTTTGAAAACCAAATCAACCTTTGAGAAACACGATGAATAAGTCTTTTTCTGCGTAATATATTAAAAAAAAAAAGCTTAAGCTAAATATTTCTATTTATGACTTTGCATCCTATTAGAAACTAGCCCCGATGGGGAAAGTAATTAAGATAGGGACGAATGGAGGGTCCACCTACACCCGGGCAGAACACCGCAAGTAGGCTCCCGGCTCGTTGTGCTTCAAACTAACCTTTGGGAGAGAGGGACTAATGGAAAAACCCAAAGGGCGACAAAATTTGGATAACTCCCAGTGGGGCCCACTAGGAGAGGTGGCTCCTAGCTGGGCAGTCCCGACTGACGACAGGGAAGAAACCTCTATAAGGCGTACTTCCACCGCCCAGCCGCAACCCACCGAATACGTCAACCGATCCTACAACCCTGAAACAGACGACAATGAAGGAAATGAGATACAGGAAGGTCGTGGTAGAAGGGAAATCACTCCAGCATCCGCCGACCGACCCGGGGAAACCACAAAAACCCCATGGATCAGAGTGGGCGGTCACTGGGGGTCGAACTTGGGCTCCCGAATACAGGTCACACACGTTACCACAGCGCTACCTCTTCGGCAAGTAATTAAAATACTATATAGCCTACTTTCTAGTTAGAAATGAGTTTCATGAAAATCGGTTTGGACATTCGTGTATCAAAAGCACAGCGTACCTAGCAATTTATTTAAAACAAGTTTTATTTGATCCTATGAAGTATGATTAAAGTACCTGAGATTTTAATGTTTGACTTTTATTTGCGTAATATGCAGAATTCTTTGGTCTGCCAGTTTTGTTATCCTTGGTCCCTACTATTGCTGGCTCATAATTCAAACATTGAATAATTAAGGCAATTCTTACCTACGTTTAGAGTTGGAGCTGATCTTCATTTTTATTACCTTCACTTGCTTCCCCAAATATTCAATTTTTATTTCATATAAATCAGAATTTACCATAAAGTTCAGAGTACGTTTGTGTAAACATTTAAGTTAAAACGGTAATTTTCCTTGACACATTGAATGAATATTAAGGCCAGCATATTTTGCTTAAAGTAAACTTTTAATTTTTCTGGGAATTGAATAGCACTCGCTAGAAAAAATTGGCATAGTTCCTTCAATGCAGTAATCGCAACCAACTTTGGAAGCTAACCGCATTTTCCCCTGAGGGGCAACCGCCATCTTACCACTCAAGCGAGTATTGCTCCATTGACCAGCAGCAAACGCAAGCGGTTGCCAAACACCTTTTACCAAAACGTTTTTTTCTTCTTCAAAAATATATTAAATATAGAACGAAAATATCCTAAATTTGTTCATTCGTCTCATCCGGACCACCTGCGCTTTAGACGATGACATAGATGCTTTTCGGCAGAACTTGAGTAAATAATTTGACTTGCGATTTTGCATTTATGATTGCCCCATGTATTGGTTGTAGCAATAAAATGGTCCAGTATCATACTAATGTAAACATAATTTAACCCCGTCGCCCTCCTTGGCCTAGGGGTAATACGCTAGCTTCTGGTTCTCGAGGTCGTGGGTTCAAACCCGGCAGAGAGCGATGGACTTTTTCGAGTTTAAAAATTCTTAACATGGCTTCCTTCGGAAGGGAAGTGAAACCGGTGAACCCGTGTGTTAGATTTACATCACGTAAAACGACCTCAAGCCTGATAAAGAGGTCTCGGAGCAAAATTACGCGGCCTAACATAGAATAGGACACTGAGAACCATAGTAGTTAAAGAGTGTCTATAAAAAATAATTTAACCACTATTCCAATTCTGGTAATATTTAAGGCTCGTCTTGTTACATACGGCATGACAGACGGTGAGCACTCGTGATACACGAATTACAATTGGAAAAGGAAATGTGGAAAGAAAACCTTCCAGGCCTAAGTTTAGGGTAGCTCCTAGGCATTTACAGTTATGACTGAGCAAAACCTGGAAAAAACATCAGACAAGAAAACGGTCCAGGCTGGGGTCAAGTCGTAGACCTCCCGCCTACGAGTCCGTCCTTTAACTAGCTCGTACCACCCGTGTCAATCCTATTCGATTTCGAAGGAAATTATGTGAGTGCGACTGTTGAAATACCACCCAAAACCTGGTAGAAGCGTTAAACGTACTTGTAAGAACCCATGTGCATAGAAAGCCTATGAAAATAGTTATTTCTGGCAAAGAACTTTTGGTGCTGTTGGTACAAAGGACATTCACCTCGGATGCTCCTTAAGGGATTAATGCAAAAGAAGCTTCCGCATTTAGGACCATAAAACGTTTAACATTATAACCGTCATGTATGTTTACTGCCGACCAACGGATACGTGTTCCTGATTACATCATCTATAGTATAGCCAGATGTTCAGGGCAATAAAGCGGTGACAAAATACGTTAAGGAGTATACAGCCATGTGAATAGTTGTTGGCTTCACAAGCCATTACTTAATTCATGAAATGCCGGTCATACTGGGTATACAAGTTTAGTATGAATTGCACTGTTATATTCAGATTATAATAACACTTTGCTGTATTCATTAAAATGTCGCTTTTAAGAGTATGTCATTTCCTCAGAGGCAAATGGAGCGCTTATGAAATTGTCTGTATTTTCAGAAACCAACTGTTGAAGCTGCAAGATAATCACTTAGGGAAACTGCGCTGATGTTCGAGAACTGTGTACCTACTTAATTAAAGGTGAGTGGAATTAATATTCTAAAAAGTTCGATCCTTCCATTTGTTGGCGCGCTAAAATTATACGTTGAGCCACCAGCAAAGGTTTTGTCAATTTCATCAAATTCCGTTAAATTGTCACAACCATTTATGTAGCATATAATCTAAGTATTCTTTAACTGAAAGATGCTATGTAAACCTGACAACTAGAAGTTACCCAAGTGATAAGCATCACGGAGGTAGAACGGACTTATAAGTTTTGCTGTGATGGATGTAAACACTTAAGGATACGCATCTGTGTAAAAAGGCTAAAAATTTGAAAAATTGCAAAAATGGATTTTTGTTTTATCAAATAGTATAATCCTTCTGCTTTATAGCCATACAGCCTTTTTAACTGTGTCACGTGGCCGTCTAACAAATTGCCTGTAAGTGCTCATGCCCATTTAAATCCATACAGTTCCATTATCCTTGCTATGACTTCAAGCTTAGTTTTTCCATGTTTTTATTTTTAGCACTGTTTGCTCTTTAAAATGCTCCACATGATGCAATTTTCAGTACTTATGCATGAAATTTGGTGTACCTGCTTAGAAATAACATTAAAAAGAAATGATGAGATAATTTTTCATATCGTGAATGACTACCGAGTAATTAGATATTAAAGTTTACATTTCGACATTTAAATGAAAATAATAATGAATTTAAACTTTAAAATTTATTTTTTTCCAAACTAATAACAAGATTAAGAAATTATCTCATCAATTTACTAACATTCTATTACAGGACATAACTGAAAATTATTAAGCGTTTGAAATCAAAATTGCATGATGGGGAACCATTTATACAAATATTAAAAAAATATATAATAAAATATTAATATGTTAGCAACTCATCTGACTAAATGTATGAAATTTAGCACAGTTACTCCTCACTATACAGTGATTGTTGTGTTAAAATTTCAAAGCAATCCAATGAAAACTGTAGATTTTCAAAATTTCACAGATGGGTATCCTTAAATGAGAGCAGACGATTCATTGTGGAGCAGTTACATGGTCTTATAATGGAGGGCACAGGGCATATACTTACAGGATGTATGTCTGTTGTTGTCAACATCAAAACAGAAAAAATTCCATACGAACTTGGATCTGAGAATCATTTATTGCTGAGTTAGAAGACAAAATTGAAGGTTATAAAAATAGCTCGAAGTGGCTTCCTCCTATTATGCATCCCCTGAGACTGCATTCCATACTCTCGCGTACTATGTTGCAAATATCCAGCGTGGATACGCTCTCTCAGAGTGTCAATATCCGGTGCAGGAGTCGCATAAATCAGGACTTTAAATGTCCCCAGGCGAAGAAGTCCGTTGGATTCAAATCATGAGATCGAGCTGGTCATGCAATGAAACTTCCTCGACCATCCATCTATGCGGAAATGTATCATTAAGAAATTAAGTACCTAGTAATCCGACTGAAATGAGTTAGCGCACCACTGTGTAAAAATCACATTTATTTGGTGACGTCCAGAGGCACATCATGAATGTTTCCACCCCAAACGTTTAAGCAGAACCTCTGTTGATGTCTGTACTGTCATACTTCACGAGGGTGGTCATAGGCCCAGTTATGAGTACTATGAAAATTGAAGATATCGTCGTGAGTAAACCCAGCTTCATCAGTGAACAAGGCGCACGTCAAGACATTCACGAACATAGCACAATTCTGTTACATGCAATGGCAGAAAATTCTTCTTCACTCAAAAGTCCACCACATTTAATCCTTGCACCCGCTGAAGGTGATATGAATACAGAAGATTTTCATGCAAAATTCTCCAGATAGTCATCTGACTAACTTACTACAATGAGTCTTGTGCTATGTGGTGGGTTTGTCTCCGCGTCATGGTGAAGCCGTTTCTTATGTTCAATGCTTGGTACTTTTTTGGTCTCCTAACATTCGAAACGCTCCTCTCAAATGCGCCACTCTCTTTCAAGCGTTGTTAAATTCGTGAGAATGTTCGTGAAAAAGGTAACTGTCTGTTGGGGTACCTTTTTGCATATAGATCTGGTCACTCATAGACAACCAAACAACCAAACGAAAGGCAACCAAATAGTCAGCGGACAATCATTTAATTCAATTAGTTATTAATTCTTTACTCCACAACAAACCACCATGCAAAAACAATCAATCAGGGACATCAATTTCATTCAATTACTTTTATTAGTGCCAACTAAGGGTAAATCTTTTAATAACTCTCTCAAACTATTTTCAGACCCATGTTCACGTGGGTTATTATTATTATTTATTTATTCACTTACTGTTTTGATGTTGCGCGGGCGTCCCCAAAATATATGGATACCAATAAAGATACGCGCGGCATTTTTTGTCTCACTAAATAGTACTACACCGGCCATGATAATTGGAGGGTAAGAATGTTGGTATTGGAATACGGAGAGGATAATAAATATTTCAATATCAACGGAAGCTGTCGCGCTCTTACATAAATGAACAAGGTTTCAGCTCATGACTGTACACGCAGGTCCATCCATATTTGTCGAAGAGTAAAGTAGTAGGACACTGCTTCCCAAAGCTGTGGAAATTAAAATGGATTATCTCTCATGTGTTGTCATGATAGCTCAGTTGATCCGTGGTTCAAATCCCGTGCGAAAATTGGATTTTTCGGTCTGATTTCCCTTTCCAGCTTTTGACTACTTTTGGCATGTATGGAGATACAATTTATTATCAGTTTTATTTAGTTTTTTAGTATGAGGTAGCAGTTTTTTTTTTTTTTTTTTTTTTCATTCTTCCTGATTCATTTATTTCCAAAGTAGTGTGAAATAAGTTCTCTAATTTGGGTTCTTAATTTCGCATCATATTTTCAACACACAATATCGATCAACTAGTATTACATATTAAGATAGTAAAATAATAATTAACACCTTAATATGAAAATAACAATATTAGAAGCGAAAGTTGCAAATCATACGCAATATGAACTTGAGGTTTTTTTTTTTTTTTTTTTTTTTTTTTCTAATTGATAATATGGTTGTTATTATTGATGTTTATGGGCATTCTAGGGAACTGCATTCATCTCAAACATATCTAACGAGTTACGCTAAAAGGTGCTTGTCAGTTAACTCATAATGAATATATTTTGTAAGTTGTTGATATCCTTGAATCTACTTAGCGGTGTATGAAAAGTTAACGGTGATGTCACTGATGTTGTCATGTATTTTTCATACGACGCTGTGAACTTTAACGGGATTTCACAATTCTCATACATCACTTTCGATGAATCTCAAACGAAGGTATTACCATCAACTTCGACGTAACCTGCAAGAATAAAAACTTCGAAGCGGTATCTCGTTGAGTGGGTGCAAACTCCTATATATTGCCGAGGGTGATAAATTATGAGATAAAACGTCGGTGCAGACTGCTAAAAATGAGTATTTACATATAACAGTAGGTAAAGTTCTTGCTCTTATTAAGCTACAATCGAAGGTTGGTGACACTGTGTATTAAATCGACATCATATCGATTCCATTCTCGACTTCAGCTCTGACTGGTCCATTTTCAAATTAAATTGACATCCCAACTAGTGGTCACAACCATAAAGTGGAACCAACTCTTAGCACGTGACTCATATGTAACTTTAACCAATTAGGCACATCATATATCTTCCCCACGTGGAGTAAGTCACATGTTACCACGTGTAGTAACTGATCTGCAAATGTCACCGATTACCCTAAGTAGGTCACGGTTTGGAAGAAATATTTTGTGTTATTGCACTTTGGTGAAAACTCATATCGTAGTGTGGTATAGAGTTCATCATATGCCTCAAAGATTGCATTGCAGCATAACCCTAGCAGTTTACCTCACTACTCCCAAAGGTCGCCAAGTAGACTTATATGAGACTTTAATGCGTGGCTTTATAGGAGCCTGCAAACTTCAGTTGTCTTAACAATTAGCACTGACCCATAGTCATAGTTATAATAATCATTTTAGTTTGGTTTCTGGTATGCTTATACCTATTTTCCGATTGACGACGTAAAAACTATTGCTGAAAATCTTCGAAATAGGTCATTGATAAAACTATTAATTTCGAGCATGTTTGAGGGGTTATTTTAAAGTGTCCTACCCTGTATAACAAAAGCAAGACTACTAAATGCAAATGTCATATTATTTAAACTAAGTTTTCCCCCATTTCTACAAGGCAAACCCTGTAATGTTCATAAATTATCTTAATTTTATTGCATTCGCTCAAGGTACATATTCACCTATGCACAATATGAAGGATCAGGTAAATCAACACTTAATTTGAATATGGCCAGATTTGTTTGCAACACCATACTGTTTATAAATGATATTTCCATATCTTCAGTTTTTATGCTTAAAACAGGACATTTAATGTCTATAAAATGATAATGTTATCTTCCCCCAACTTTGTGCGAATTAAATACTGCATTTAAAATTTTAGTTCAATTAATTTTAAATGTTTCCTATATCCAAAATAAATTTTGAATAGACCATTTGCATTTTACAGTCAATTTGAACCTTGAAAGCGAAATTAGTCAAGATGTATATATCAAACGATGAAAACGAGATCCGGATTTCACAGTTAACTCCAGTTTTCTCAATTTTAGACAACGCAAGTTTTGAATGTTACAGCTCTGCGCAGTTAAAATGAAAATTAGATGGAAGTATCCATATAAAGCGACACAATGTGCTACGTAACGCAAGAGATTGGGAACTCCAGACTTTACGCTTACATCACGTACTGGAGAAAGAATTCTGTATTTATTTTTCCACGTATTGCCACCTTCTGTGCAGTTCAAAACCCTTATGTCAGATTTTACACCGTCTACTGTACAATAGTGGTGGTATTCCATTTGGCCGTAACGTAGCATTTTAAATGCTGACGCCAGACGCTGATCTGTTATTTGCTTGGCACAATACCCTTTATGTCTTATTCATTTATTAAGACTTGATGAATTTTCATATTGGATGTCCTTAGTTCTGCTGTTCAATTTGAAACGCGGTACCCTCGGAAGATTTCAGAGTTCAATTTACGGATCTAGAAACCTGTGTCAACTTCTTGCATTAAAAACGTGTACGTCTGCATTGCCAATGATCTTACTCCGTCCATGTGCTTATACTGCGTAATGTTCGCGTTAGGTCTTCATTGTGAATGGGACTTTATCTTAACGCAATAGTTAAAACATTAATTGTTCTGAGAATGTGTCAAAAATCTCTGGTCTGGTCTTATCCAGAAACAAACAGCAATATTGGCGCAATATACTCACTCCATCTAGAAGCATATCCATGTACTGGTTCCACCATGTTGTCGCAAACGATCCGGAGCATATCATAGCCCCGGGCCTTTAACATTCCTTGGTATACCTACCGTCGGCGCCGTGTACTCAATTTGTGTATCATACTTTAATGCAGTGTACTGATTCACTGAAAACTAATTGAAACTTCTGTAAATGTCATGTGAAGTCATTATGGTATTTCATATGACGGGAACTATAAAACAATATGCAAATTTATGCAGGTAAAACCTAATTGTCAAAACACTCTCTTGGCAACTACCAAAACTATGCAAAATCTCACTACAGGAAACATACAAGGTCATTTAAGTTCACAATGTTTGCAAGACATTACTTTCCATCGTATTTCAGATATAAATGCATTGTTTCAATACTTGAAGCAACCACTTTAAGAAGTTAAGCAGCCATTTATTTATATGCATGTGTGTCCCTATAGCAACATTTATAATGAAATCATTCACGTCGAATAATATTTATAATGATTCTAACGAAACTCTGTATACTTATACACAAGTGAACCGAACATTTATATATTTCATTCTCCAATGCCTGCACCTATTCTCTTACTTCGTTCTATGTTGAGTGTGTTTTATTTCTATGATAAAAAGCTAACAGGTATTTGAAATTCAAATGTAGAAAAGGTTTTAACTTTTGTTTGAAATAAAACAGCTGCCGTACATGTAAGAAAATGAACCGGTATGTTTCTGGTAATTTGAAGTTGCATGGACAGATGCTAGCAAGGCGTATAGGAAAGAGGCTATTCTAAAGCAGAAAAACGGATTCTGAAGTGTGTGTGTGTGTGTGTGTGTGTGTGTGTGTGTGTGTGTGTGTGTGTGTGTGTGTGTGTGTGCGCGCGCGCGCGCGCGCGTGTCTTTCATTCAACTTGAATGGCCAAGCGGGTTGTTACGAAACTTGGTAGGTATAATTATAACATACATTGGGTGCTACTTAGAGAACAGGTTGTTATAATGCGGCGTAAATAAAAATATCTAAACATTAAGGTTTACTGTGGAGGTTTAAAAACGAAGTTATATTATTAAGTTATATCTCTGTCAGTTATTATTTACACACTTACGATACAGTGGACATTTAAACCTACAGTATGCCCGTACGTTTGTTACACATTTGGGCACGTGGTTGACCGGTGTAAGCATTTTCATTTGTTTACCTTGTGGTCAAATACAAGACATGACGGTGCGTGACACCTGATATGGTCTTATGGATATTACCTATCAAAAGAAATAAAGAGTTTTTGAAAATATGGTTTAATTGTTTCAAAAGCGGTTAAAGTTATAACGCACAAAAGTATTAGCTAATACCAATATGTAGGTATATTAGAATATTTACATCTTCTAAGGATACCCGGTCATGAGAACATTTGCAGATAGCTTCTCTGGAATTTTATAGTGTATAAATATATGCTCGATATACATAGGTATATGTGTACTAAGTATTCATTTCAAAGTATTTTCTGATACCATTGTTTTGAGTCATTTTAAGGGAGTGTCAGATCTAAGGGTAAGGATTTAACGTAGTACACGTGTGGGGGAGAAGTTACTCGACCTGGCAAGCACGATGCTCAATCGGAAGAACGGTAACGTCATTAATCATAAAACGTAAATAAAATGACTCCCAATGACTCATATACGAAAGTATAAACGGTCCAACATGTTAATCTTTCTTGCATGACGCTAACAAACTCCATTATTTCCACACATATAGGTTTTCGTGTACTCGTATTTATATTCGCAGAAGAGAGCCGCAACACACAGTTGATAAATTCAATTGCCTTATGCTAGCGATGGTAGGTACCCCGCTTACAGCTTTCATAGAGCTTTGATATCGACCAATAAAAATACAGTGCGAAAGATGTTTGGGTAGTACACTTACTGTACAGACCTTGTCGGTTGCTACGACATGGAAGGTTTTCACGTTCAGCAGACAAACGCCTTGCTTGCTAGGCAACTTCTCCAACAATTTAATCATACGCCTCAGCTGAAGTACTAAGCGGAATGAATTCTAGGCTCAGTGACTAGACAAATGAAGTTATAGACCATGTCATGGAACACTTTGAAAAGAATACCCAGTATATATATAGAGACTATTCGAGCTTCGAGCCATAGAAGCATAGCCATGCTTTTGTGGACCGAAGCGGCAGCGGCGGGGAAGTTTCGCACAGAATCTCAGCTCTTAAAGTAATGGATTGTTATTGAAAGTACGAAATTATATTTTAAAAGCAACAAATGTTACTGAAAACAGTCTAGGTGACAACTAACCGCTACTATAAGAGGGATTAAAAATTATCTCCCTCACAGTAATACATTTCCGACATCTGGGTATGAAATTCCTGTGAATACCCATAAGCTCCGCAAGTGTGACTGAAAATTTCTCCAATAATATTTTGTTTTACATCTTTTATCGCATGCGAGTTATTCTTATACATGTTGGTTTTTAAGTTCCCCATAAATATAAATCACAGGACATGACACTGTGTTACGAGAGGGCCACAACTTCTCAAATACATCTCTAAAAAATCTCCTCTGTAAATCTAAGTAATTCGTAATCAGTGTGAACAGTAGCAGAGCCTTACTGAAAGATTGAGATCTGGCTTTCAGTGTCCGTTAACTGTTCGAAAAATGGTTTTAACATGACCTTTTTATGCACTTGATCACTGATAGTAACTTAAAAAAGCGAATTGGCCCTATTATCCTCTGCATTTTACACCACAACACAATTTTCTTCGGAATGGAGAGTAACTTCATGGATAGGATGAGGGTTTTCTGTGCTGCAATATTGGTTTGGGGGCAAAAGATCTACTTTGATAAAAGACGTCATCATATCATCATATTTTCGATTCTGGATAATGCGACGAAGGATAATTAGCAAGCACGCTATCATAAAAACGCTTTAAGAATAATAATGAGCTTCTAAGCTAACTGAACCATACTTCAGTTTTAATATATTGACTTCGACCATTCGAGCTAAGTCAACCTGTACGTTCCTGATCAATCCATAGTTCTGTATAGTGAAAAAAACCTAATACCGCAACGAAATGATGACGGAAATTATTTAAAACGTGGCTGTGGAGAAGAATGGGGCTTGTGAAATGGATAGACAAAATAAGTAATGAAGATATTGGAAAGAGTGGGCAACGGAAGAGTAGTTCTGAACAGGTCATTAACAGAAAATAAATTGGCTGTGACAGTGGATGAAAATTACTTCCTAATAGATACACTGGAATAAATGCACAGTAAAAAAGTTCCGGGACAAAAAAGATACCAAATATTAGATAATGTTAAGTTAAGGGTTTAGTTTTCGAATACGAAGAAGATTGTAAAGAATGGGAGAGTATAAATTTGCAGTGAAGACCTGCTCTTACGGGAAAAAACCATTAGTACAATCGGTCTTTTTCCAAGCCTTCACTCAGAAAGGCATGGATCTCTTCGGCAGTCACTAAGATGCCCAGTAGTTGCTGAACGGACAGCCTGTCATGACTGACCAAGCGTAACCGCCTGCTGTCATCTGAAAAACAAAGGCAACCTTTGTACGCAGAGAAAGGCAATTACGTTAACATTATTCCCAAGAATATCCTAACTCAATGGTAGACGACATTGGGAAATGAAGATCAGAATATATAGACATTAGACTGTGATACTTCAATAGAAAGTGAGAATGCGGATGTAAAGGGAACAGAGCACTTTCAAGCTGCAACCATGCCAAAACTAAACTCCTTTCATACACGGGCAGTTGCCAAAGGAATAAAGTTCAAAGTTTAGCTTTTCTGTTAAACCTGCTTGTAAACGTAGATTACTTCGCGACTTGCATTCCAGTGTTTCCCTCCGCTTGATTCTTTCGATGGATGAAAATGATCAATTAAACTTTCCCAATTTACTGTTGGTTGTTTTGTCACAGTGGGTGGGCCATTCCGTTTAGGTTGCCTTAGGTAAACATTTTGCTGAACCTCCTAAAGAAAGTGAATAATAGAATTATCTCAAGTCTTAACGAAACTATAAGGTTCAGAAGAATGGAAAACCTCCAACTGTCAAAAAGCACCATCGAGCATTTCTTAGCCATAGCTGTATGCCAAGTGGAAGGACGATAGATGACATCCTCTTATGAGATGGCTCTATTATAAAGACGAACAAATAAGTATATCACTATTTTAGTTTGTGAATACTTATTTGAGCAGGAAAAAGGACTTCTACACTATTTGTCATAATAATATTCACAAACGGAATGTCTAAGACAACTCCTACTGGAGTATTTGATAAAACAACAATTAATTTACATTTTTATTATCTTCGATTTATTTCATAAGCGCCTCGTTTTAGCACAATTTACCAGGTGAGATGACCCCGCGGTAATTGTGAGGCACCAATTCGGGAAGTCTGTGGTTCGATTCCCGTCGGGCCGGCCAATCTGACGCTGGGTATTTTCGACAGGTGAATGCTGTATTGCTGTTGATTCAGAACGGTGAAACTTGCGCTTGTGTAAAGATTTCTCCCTGGTTTAAGACAGGACTACTGGGGCTCCTTCCTTCCTGGGAGTGTGCTAGGTTATTCACACAATTCCCATGCTGGGGCTAGCAAACGTAGCTAGCTGCTTCAGAGTTTGTGTCATATTGAAGCCATTGGGGACCACGTCCTTGCTAGTGCACATCGTCGCCCTTCAGTTCTCCTCTTCCTCCCTTCTTCCCAGGAGTCACTTTGGCAGCACAAATGGTCCACTATGGCCTAAGTGCGGTGCTGTGCTCTAGTTACTGGAGGCCACTCCGTCTGACTATCCTTAACACCTTCACGACGATTGACCACTTTAGTTCTGTACAATTTCTGTAATTTATGCTGAAATCGCGACGTCACAACAACACCTAAATAAATTATCACATATATGCCTCACACAGCCATGGCGTATTCACCTGTCCGTTATCTTCGGATTAACATCGTTACCAATTTTTGTGCGTCGTTTTTATTTCATGTTATTGGCTGTTAAACCAGAAGAAATAGACAAAAACGTACTATATAGAATTCGCAGAAAATTAATTTCAAATAACTTTTTAGTAGCACAAGCCATTTCCAGCAAATCCGTTATTATTGGTTTAAATTTTTTATCACTTTTTCATGTTTAAGCGTGATGTCTCGATTTCAACTTAAGGCGTTAAACATTTCGCTGAGAATACACGAAACAACTTCTTGGGAATTAAATACCACTAGCAAAGTACACTACCCTATAATGCAGTGTTACCTTCGCAGCGGTAACGCTAGAGTGTAGCGGATCTGATCTCACCCCAAAGCATAACTTTGCTTACCTACTTGCAAATGACAATGCTCTTTTGCCAAAAGTTTCTGTATTTAAAAGTGTTGCTCTGCAAATAAATGCAAGATAGAACTGTTAATAAACTTTTATTCATCTCCGATTTAAGGCATGTCAGCTATAGCCCATCCACCCAATAAAAATGTGCCCCTTTGAGGGATAAGCCGATAAGTTCCACTATATTAAAGACTGTTTAGCTAATGAGGAATACACGGACGTAACCGATGCATACACCATCATCCGGGTAAAACCAATCTTCACGTCTCGACTTAACCAGAAATTATATTCATGGCTTTGGGGATTTGCCGGGGTACATCATTAGCTGACTAATATACTTGTAAAACTTGTGAGAACTCCCCATTGATCGAAAAGGTAAGAATGACGAAAGTGGTGATAATTCGCAATGTCATTGCTCTCAGTGAGCTGTTAGATGACAGTAGAAAAGTTTGTCGCCGCTTCTCACCACTCGCCGCTAATAAGCAATCCATTCACACATTTAGAGCGTCCGTTATTGGCTCATTCGCTGTGCAAAAGACAATTTCATCAGCATTTTAGCACTTGTTGGATATCTTAGGTTCAAAATGGGTATATAACTATTAATATATTACAAGATGTGGGGGTTTAACCTCATAAAATATTTTAAAAGAATCGCCAAAAAATGGTAATTTCCATATAGATGGATTGGTGGGTTCATGCACGGGCTGCTCAGTCTCCTGATTTAAATCCAATGGATTTCTTCGCCTAGGGACATTTGAAGTCCCTGGTTTATGCGACTCGTATGCCAGATATTGCTATGCTGAGAGAGCGCAGCCATATGGATTGGATTAAATATGAAACACTGCATGAATGTGCAACAAAATACGCGATAGCGCTGAACGCTAGCTTAGGGCATGGATCAAAACAGCAGGAAGTCACTTTTGTAACCTATAATTTTGTCTTGTAGGTCAGCAACAAATGATTTTCAGCCCATGTTCATATGAACTTGTTTTACTGCTTTGATGTTGGAAGAGTATCCCCGAAATGTTTGACACCAGTAAAGCTATATTCTGTATTTCCATTGAAATCTTCTCATTGAATTCTTATACGGAATTCTAGGTGTTATTGGTAGAGTAGGGATTTTATGCAATTACATATTCTGTTCCTGTATATGTAGTTATAAGAAAAGCTAACATTTCGACGAATTGCACTGATGCATTTTGAGCTACAAGACATATTTGGTATAATATATAATTTTACATACTTTAATATTATTGCGGATTTATTATGCATTTTCATCAATTTCATTCATTTCGTTACATAGCAAAAAAGGGGAGAAATATTGCAAGTTTTATTATTGTGGTTCTCATCCATTGTCGTCAATCCTATACACTGTCGTTACATTCAAAGCTAAAATGCACGTGTTCGATGCAGACAACAATGACTAGTTTTAAACGTGTGGGAAAGAGAAAGGAAAATGCTTCAGAATTTCTGTCAGTTGCACATAAGTTAATCACTGCACCGATTGCGTCTTCATTATCATCAAAACTGAAAACATGGATTTCTGCCGACAGTGCTTTGCTTTGATCACTGATAGTAAAAGAGTCCTCTACCAAACTTGTGATAAACGTATAGGGTGTACGATGAAATCTCAAATTGAACAGCATTTACGAAGCAATCTACATATTAGGAATAAACAACGTGGTTCTTCGAAGAAACAGGTACTACTTACATAGTTCAGGAGCAGTCTATCTCATCTAACAGTGAGTTTTACAAAGAACAGTGCATGGCATTAGAGGCAGGGAACATATCCTGGAACAAACTTCAGGTACCTGAGTTTAAACATTTCTTACAAAAATACTGCAGTCGCAACATTCCGGACGGATCCATTCTCAGGAGGAATTACTTGGATTCTTCTTATGTTGAAATATTAGAAAAAACCAGAGCTGACAGGAAAATCATCTATATGGATTTCTGGTGATGAGACGTCATTCTAAACTAAGGGTTTGGACTTTCTCAAAATGACTAATTATTTGGATTAAAATGCCATATGTATAAGATATTTATGTGAAATAAAATGGATATCTCGAATTTTCTGGGAATAGTCTGTGAAGTCCTCTTCATTTTGAAGGACTTTTGCTTAATGTAGTGTAACTAAAAACGCATTACACAAAAAGTAGATTTCTTTAAAGCACACAATTAATTTATGACTTGTAGCACTAGCCATTCCAAGATATACGTGATTTATTTGAAATATTCAATACTTTTGTCAGTTTTAAAGCGATGTGGCTATTCAGTTGTTTCTCTCGAGTCATGAAAATTATATGGTATTTCTAGGTCAAGATATAACTAGCTGTTAAACAACTGACTATCAATTCGGTCTCATATACTCCTTGTATCTTCAACGAAATGTGTAATAAAACTACTTCTGCAAAGGTTTATCTCGATTAACACCAAGTAGATAGAAAAAAACTCTGATGTGTTGCACTCACATGACTTTCTCTACTCTTGTACTAACTATTCTTACAAACTCTTATTCCTCTATTTTCTTCATGGTAGTCGGAATAAATGTTTGTAGAAATTACCTTATTGCCAATTTTCTTGTAGGTGAAAGGGAAATCCAGTAGGCTGTGAGCGATAGTCAAATCTTTTAAAGCTGGTCGATACATGAAGCCTTTAAAATGATGTTCTCTTTGCACGGCCAAGAGACAAAAAAGTAAATAATGACCTACCAAGATCTAAATTTTTGTATAGTAAGATTTGGTCTATCTCTTACGGTTTACCGGTTATGCAAAAGTCATAATGAGTAAACAGGACTACTTAGGCCATGTCCAGAAAATTCAAAATATACGTTTCATTTGCCATAACAATTTCTTAAGCATATGGCATTTTAATAAAAATCGTTAGAGCTATCTTCGAGAAAATCAAAATTTTTGAAAAATTTTCCATATAAAGGGTGGAGTTTTCTTCAAAATCTTCGTGCTGCATCCTTGAAAGATGTTAAACTTAAATGCCAACTTTGGTTTTTAACCGACTTTTCGTTTTTGAGTTATGCTGTTCACACACACACACACACACACATACACACACACACACAGAGAGAGAGACGGATCTTTTTCTAAGAATGCTCTTTTTTGGATTCAGGGGGCCTCAAAACGCATATTTCTCTTGAAATCTCGACATCAAAATTTTCGGTAGAATGCAATACTTCCCCATAGTAGAGAAAGTAAAAAGCGCTTTCGTAAGAATAGTCCGTAGAGCTGTATAAAAAGAAGTGACATTGAATAGAAAAAGTATGTGAATATAATAAATCAAATTTTTTTTCTTCAAAGTTAAGTTGAGAAGGTACCTTAATAGATGTAGAATTTTAAATAATTATTTATAAATGTGTTCAGATTGGCAAAATATGAACATCCAGCTTTACACCGCTGTTACATATTCGTAGGTGCATTCGAAGAATTGTGGAGATCACAAGAAAAGAAAGAAGGTTGAAGGTCCAGGTTGTGCAATTTAAACTCGTTCGTGTCGGCATTCCTGCAACATCTTACTGTTAATTTGTACCAACACAGTTAACATTAGCTGTGTTAGGTTGTTATAAACAGGGATTTATATAGTGGAAAGTGCTAGCATTATATTTGATCCACTATGTGATCGTCAACCTTGTACACTATTTTGATTCATGAGGTACGAAGTTTCACAAGGTACTATGGCTCCTATGCCTCTGATGGGGCGTCCCCCGGGGGGGGGGGGGGAGATGAGATGAGAGGATAGAGTGTAGCCGCACCTTGGAAACGTGACAGGGTCACTAAAGTTTACAGATTGAGACTCCCCGGTGGCAGCTCGTACCCTCCCACTGGGGGAGGCGGGATTCTGAGACCACCCCGATTCAGAGTACGAAGATTTATAGAGAGCATATTCCCTGCCATGCAACGCCGAGACTCCCGCCAACACTGACACCCTAAAGCAGCGAAGGAGGATGAATGTGAAGTGAAATGAGAGGTGGGGTAAATGGACCGACAGGAAATTCAGGAGATATAATTAACCTGGCGACCCATGTGTCAGGAAGGCTGGCCGCGGGGATCGAACCCATGACCTCCCGAATGCGAGTCACACGTGTTACCGCGGCGCCATCCGGTTAGCGCGCTCGCCTACCACCTAGGCGGCCCGGGTTCGATCCCAGGGACCCGCATGTGGTATTCGTGGTGGACGAAGCGGCGTCAGGGCGGGTTTTCTCCGGGTACTCCGGTTTCCCCCGCCATCTCATTCCACCGGTGCTCCATCTTCATTCCATGTATCATCAGTGTCACCGCCTGCGGTGCCGTAGTAGTAAAAGCGGGCGTTAAACACTACAACAACAACGCGGCGCCATCTATCTGTTTTTTTACTCATTGTTACATGGGAAATGCCCCTTCTATACTAGATCCTAATGAGTTTACTATAACTTCTGGATATCGTTGAATAATGTTAAACATGAAAGTGCCTTTGGTCAATCAATATTACTCAACTGACCAACGACAGTCGAAGTTTACTGACTGTGGCACTGTTATTACGTCATACTACCTTTGACAATAGAACTCTAGGAAATGTTGTGTTTCAATCAATCATGGCTGCTTATTCCACACTTTTGTCACCTCCCTAGCATTTGTCTATCACCTTTGTAGTATGTCTGTTTTTATCACGTCCTTAGCATGTTAATTTGTTTGCGATCACCATTTTGTTTTCCGCAAAGATATTCAAAGGGTAGCACAGGACCTCACCAACCAAGACGGCACAAAAGAACACAAAGAGAATCAGAAAGTAGTTCGATCAATTGATTTAATAAGTTAATATTTTATTTTACTTATTTATTGTGATTTTCATATACCTACTTTCTTTTTACTCAGTTAAATCCCACTCGAGTTTCGATTTTTTCTAGATAAATAAAAAGTTCATCCTGTCAGTATTATAAATTTATAGATGCATTTAAAACATTTGGTTAAAAATGATTGCAGTAGCTAAGGTTTCTGTATCCATTTGGACGTCTAGGACATTTCCCTTACTAAATATTGCCGTTTCCTTTCTTACTGATATTATTTTTTACTTTCTCTAGTACCTATAGAACGTAGGGGAAGTATTGTATTCCACCCAAAAATTCGATATCAAGATTTCATCGGAAATGCAAATTTTGAGATACCTGAATAAAAAAGAATTAGAAAAAGGCCCGTATGTCTGTCTGTCTGTCTGTCTGTCTGTCTGTCTGTGTGCGTGCCTTACTGTTTTTTAGTTATGCTTTTCACAAAGTCAGTCACTTGGTATTTAAATTCGGTATCTTCCAAGGACGCGACACGAAAATTTCTAAGAAAATCCTGCTAGATTACTCATAACATGGAACAATTTTCGGGAAATTTTGAGTTTATTTAAAGTGGCTATAACAATTTTGATTAAAATAGAATATGTTTACGATATTTTTATGACTAGGCTTCGAGCCTTTATACAGCTATCACGAAATGAGGTGGCCGCAGGTTACCTGCCACATGGGCAGAGCGTGACGTCATTGCCCCAGTACAACACTGACAGTACAAAGCACACTGCCTACAGTGCATAGTGTTTCTCGAATATGTTAACTAGTTCCTCACAGTAAAATGCCTGCAGCACCAAAATCGAAATATTCACGTATTGCTGAACTTGTACAAAGACCGCCAAAGAAAATCTCATTGCACCTTCGGTCTATGTCATATTATTTACTGGTGTACGAAGGTTGCTTTAGGCAACATACCCTTGAACCGTGTCCTAAAGCAACCAATGGCATGGCCATGGTTTCGTACAACGATAAATAATGTGACACAGACCGGAGGTGCAGAGAAATTGTCTTAGGCGGTGTCTGTACAAGAATTTGGCGGTGAATTTTTACTGTAAATGGTGACAGCATTGAATGTAAATTATGCAACAACGTTATCTACAAGTTCCTACGTCGACTGTACCTGGCCTCCTGTGTGTTGTGATCATGTGACAGACTGACCCCGTCCCACTTGCTATAATCCAAACTCCGCAACTTTTCGTTCTCTGTAGGAAGGTTCGTTCCCTATTTATGACATATGAAATGTATATCTTGAATTTTCTGGGAATGTGCTCTGAAGTTCTATTCATTCTGAATGACTTTTGCATAGATAAAATCTAGCTCTACAAAAAATGTAGATCTTGTTAAAACCGTCAATTTTTTTCTTTTCTTTTTTGTGCAGTGAGCCATTTCGGAGATATTCCTTGATATTGGTCTGATATTTCCAATACTTATACTTTTCTCAAATGGGAGGTCATTATTCATTTTCATATTTCTTGGGTATGCAACCAGCTTTACAAAATTTATCTATCGTTCAAAAACCTACTGTTCTTCCATATTCCCCTTGCATCTACAAGAAAATTAGCAATAAGATAATCTCTGAAATGCTTATCTCAATTAACATGCAGTGGAGAAATAAGCGTTTTTAAGAATAATTTGTACAATAGTAGAGAAGTCCTGTGAGTGCAACATCATATTTTTTAAAATGGAATTTGCTTTAATATTAAAGTAGAATGCTTTAGTTTCCTGTTCAACTTAAGTTGAGCGAAAGTAAAGGGATTTACGGGTTTCTTAACCCCCCTCCCCCCGCCACAACCTTAAGGTTCCTGAGCTTCATTGTTTTCCTCCTGTGCTCTAATTTACTTTCACCTGAACATATCTTTCAAATATTAACAAATTTTACAGAGCATAGGTACAGCTTAAGGGGATATAGAAATTAGTGTTTTTCAATAATTAACTCCTATATATGTGTCAACCACACACAATTGCTATTAATGTCTTAAAAAACAATATATACAATTTTCATATCAAATGAACCTAATTTCAATTTTACAACATTGATTTACACGCCTTATTTAATTATTCAAAATCACAGCACCTTTCTCTGCTGTAAGAGACATTGTGTGTGCACAATGCACTTTGTAGCGAATGAGTTTTAAAATTTTATGAAATTTTAGGTACCTTTTTAACTACATACAACATGGTGTGGCATCTTAACTTTCAAATCATTACTCTGAGATTAATAGAGATATTTAAATAATTATTTTTGCAAAATACACATTACTATTTGCTGCATTCAAAACCACATATTCTTAAAGTTTTATTTTTTGAAAATGTTAAGTTGTACCTATCCCCTTATCCTAATAGTGAAAGGGTTTGCGTTTGTCCCTCTCATCACGTATTCTCATTCGTAAAAGTCCTTATTTATTTTTCAAAAAGCTTTGTGTCTTCTTGTCTGCTAGCAACAACTAAAGGATTTCACTAGGGAAACCCCAGCATTCAGAAAACTTTCAACCGACATTCAAACTAGGGTCCCATTGGATGGATAATGGAAACCGACACTAACGTAGGTTTTTGTGGTATTTAACGCCCTTTCTTATCGCAGACAGTACCACAGTGTTCCTGGCCTTTGCCAGTTGTTAGGACTGAGAAAAACCTAGAAAACAACCTCAGTCAGGAAGGATGTTCATTGCAGGATTTTAACCTTAGACCTCCCATTCACGAGTCTGTGCCTTAACGGCCTCGGCGACCGTGTCGGTGTTAGCATTCATCTCAGAACATTCAGGTCTAAACTGATCCGCCTAAACCCTGAATCTCATCCATATCGCGGATCAATGTACAGTTATGCAACTGAAATGCAGAGCACAAATCTGTTGATGACGTTGTAACTTTCCATTAACTAAGGGCAACCTTGACCCACATTCCTTTACTTTGTGCAGAGTGCTACTCACCAGTTTTTGTGGAGTATCGATGCAAGTGTTCCAGAGTCAGTCCAGGTCGCAGCAGTGTCATCCGCCACTTCCTCGAGCTCTATAGTGCCTGCCTTCTCTGGCCGTGACCGAAACTGACCTCCGCCGAGTGTCTGTTGACATTTATGATACCTTATTAATTACACACTCAAGCAACAGAATTTTCTACTACACAAGTAATTTTTTAACAAAGAACAGTGATGCAACTGAGTGGTTGAGTGAATTAAAAATCTAAGTGTTTAAAGTGATTAGCCTGGTGAACTCATTATTCGAATGTCCATGGTCTACTGTTTGTCACTGCATTTTTATTCCTTTACTTAG
Source organism: Tenodera sinensis (assembly GCA_030765045.1). Taxonomy (NCBI): domain Eukaryota; kingdom Metazoa; phylum Arthropoda; class Insecta; order Mantodea; family Mantidae; genus Tenodera; species Tenodera sinensis. Next base: position 61,636,708 of record CM060964.1, read on the forward strand.
TTATTAAGAGATATTAGAAACATAATTTATGAAGCGACCACACGACAGCAAGTTTGTTACGTAAGGCTCGCTTTCCTTAAAATTGTGCGTTGTAGTGTTTATCGCCCGCTTTTACTACTACGGCACCACAGGCGGTGACACTGATGATACATGGAATAAAGATTGAGCATCTGTGGAATGAGATGGCGGAGGAAACCGGAGAACCCGGAGGAAACCCGCCCCAGCGCCGGCTCGTCCATCACGAATCCCACGTGCTGTTGCCTGGGATCGAACCCGAGCCGCTTTGGTGAGAAGCGAATAGTCTAACCACTCGGCTACGGCGTGGCCCTTAAACTTGTGAGTAATACCCTTTTCGATAGTAGCCTTTGTATCTACTTTCCACCCATTATATCGTGTGTTGAATCTTGAAATTCCTGCACTTGCGTGCGTGTCATTTTTACCAGAGACGTTCATAAAATGCATTTAGTTCTCCAATTGATAATATGTAAGTACATATAATTATTGTAATATAATAATATTTTATATCTGAATTTGATCATTTAAATCTTACCATCTTTGATTCCATTTTCCTTTAAAATTTGCTTACGATTTAATTGATCAAGCATTTAAATTTAACCCTTTCGGCTCAGGCAGCCATTTCACCTTCAGTTGTTGGCTTGGCTAACACTATCAAACGTGTCTAATCAATCACTAGTTTACACAGGCTGGCGCTCTCGACTTCAATACCTCTTTTAAATAGCTTACAGTGATTAACCCCAACATAAATTTATTTTAAAAATTGATCAACCATTTTGTTACCACTGTTGGTCCTCCTCGCGTTGGTAATATAAGTTCTGGAATAAGGCTTGGAATTGCTAGGGTTAATTTTATTTTCGTTTGACCATTTCTCTTATTCACTATTGTCTAAAAAATAATAGAAGTACACAGTGCATGATGAAGTACTTTACAGAAACTCAAAAGTGAAGAAACTGGAATTCATCTCGTATTTTCAAACGTCTTTCTCGTTCTGCAAAGATGCACTTACCGCAGTGGTATGGCAATATACTACTTATTGAGCTCTACATCGTTCCGAAAATATTTTTCCGTATTCTATGTAAATATCCGAATGGCCGAAAATGTTTTCCTCCGATTCCAACATTTTGAATTAATTTTTCAGAAAGCGTATTTCCGGAAGGACACTTTTCCAACATGTCTTTATTTATAATTTCTTCCGAAAGCAGTATAATGGAAATATATCTGAATCTACACTGTAGCTAAGCAGTGGTAGTTTGTTTTAAAGTTCGTAAAAATCTACAAGGCTTGAATTACATTTTGTTAAAATATACAAGGTTAGAATTACAATCAAACATGCAAAGGAAGCCTGAAATGCTTCGTTCGGGAAGAGGTGGATTGAAACTTCTACATGAAGGATAGATTTACTAAAGAACAAAAAATGGCAGTAATGGTACAATTTACTGGAAATTTCAACGAGTAAAACGTAAAGAATGTGCTGTAAGAGGTACCACCACCGGTGAGGGGAGAATAGTATACAGGAGAGTTCAAACAGAGGGGTTGCGAGAAGCTTAAAGCAACCCGGACAATCGACATCCACATGATGTCACTCGCGGTTGTCCCAGTAGCACATGTCGTTACAGCTTTCGAACTTTAAGAGAATCCGCATGTGATAACATTTTGCAAATACTGGGCTGTTTCGATGTAAACTACATTTCAGGTCGTGAGACACAAAGCAGAAGTCGTATAGTGAAACTCCGTTATCAGCTTGAGTGGAGGAACCAATATAATGCTGCTTTGGAGAATAAACAGCGCAACAATGACATTAGTGAAAGATTCCACAAGAGATTGCAGCCGGTGCTGTGTAAACATCATGCAAATTCTTATATTGCGCGACAGAACTTCAAAAGGAACAAGGAGATACAGAAACAATGGTACGGGAATTTCTTATGGGGCGTTCAGTACGAAGAAAGTCGAAGGACTGGTTGATCTTGTAGAAAAGAAATCAGTAGTACTAGAATATGAACAATTTAAAACTACAAATTGACAGCTCGATATTTACGCACCATCGGACATAGTTTCATACTTTCATACCTTTGCTCTGTACATACAGGTTTAGCAACATTTCAGTAAACATGCATTCGGAAACAATGAATTTCGGAAATAAAGTTTTCGGAAAATGATATTCGGAAACTTTTATTTCGGCGCTCCTGCTTTTCGGAAAGATGTTTGTTCGTAAACATGTTTTCGGAAAAACGTACGGGAACCCTCTACATACCTATAACACTGGAGTAGACGCGTTTGACTTGAGTCACCCAATGCTATCTTCATTTATTTGTTTATTTATTTATTTTAATTCCAATTAAAATTGTTCATTCAGGTTCTCGCACATAGTACCTTCCTGGAAGTCTCACTGTTGGACAATGTTGTCAGTTCGACTGGTAATTTCATACCAGCAATTCGTTTTACAATTTATTGGTTAACATAATGGACCCATGAGCCTATCCACGTGAACTACCGATCGAAATAATTGAGCATCTTTTGTGGACTATTTCAAAGCTTGTGCAGATCAACAAAAGGTCACTCCACATTAGCGTGTACGGTTTTTAACTATGTAATTTACTTGAATGGCAGAACCAATGAAGAAATGGTTCTCCTAGAACTTACAAGAATGGAGTAGGTGAAGAAACACGAAACACTATGCAATCGTAACTAGTAGTGTCTGTAACACGACAAAATTTAATATAGATTTCATTTAAAAAAGATATGTTCTCAAATACACCCAAGGATGGCCTGTGATTGGTTTCTATAATTTGCTGAACACATCCCGATTGATCTATGAACTGAAAATACACAAAATATATATAGAAATTATAAAAAAATGAATCACAAAGAGCAGATTTTTTTCAAACTTTTGCCTAGAAGATAATGAAACGCCAAATCCAAAATAGATGAGTATTGTCACAAAAATCCACCGTATTAGATGATAAGCATCCATTCTGTTGGAAGTCATATCAACTCAGGAGCCTCCAGGTCAACTGAGATAGGCTTCCTGACTTCGCTGCCCTAATTGTACAAGTAATTATGCCGTTGTGACCACTTGAACATATAAGTTCCAAACCCCTCAATATGTTTACACACTAGAAAAAGCACGAAACGGTTCTTGAAAATATCCTCATGACTGGCGTAGTCTGTGTGATATGATGCAGTACTGTGTTAGAAATAAAAGCATTAGATTAGTTGATATTATGACAAAGTTTGGAGGGCTGTCCTAGCGCCAGGACTAATGAAATCTAATGCCTCTGACTGACATAACCCGCCAAAAAATCCCCTGTGTCAGGTAAGTCGGCCACGGGAATCGAACCTACAACTTGCCGAATGCGGATCCAAATGCTACAGCCTAAGCCATCCCGCTTAGTACCGTTATTAGTTAAAGGTTTTATGTGTTGAAGCTTTTAACTGCTTTAGAATAATCATTATACATTATTTTTCAGAAAATGTCCCATTTTTTCATAAGTTAATGGAAACACCTCCATCTCCCCTAGGCAAAGGAATAGGAGAGATACGGAGGGGGTTCGGCACTGAAGCCGGGCTTATTGTACCCATGTCCTCAAGAGGGCACCCCCGGGAGGAAGGATGAGGTGAGAAGAGCCACCGGGTGGCCAGATCCACACTAACAGTACAAACATTGAGATGTCCCTAATGTTTTCCCAAGTTTGACATCTCGAAGTCTTTAGATCTTCTGGAGCCCTCTTAGGGGACCTCGGTGCGTGGTCTAACGCCCCCTTATGCTGCCCCCTACCCGGATCACACCGGCAACGAAGGACGGAAAGAGTTCCTGTGCACATATCATCCCTGCCAAGCTGCACCTAACGCCTTCGCTGACACTTGCGACCCTGAAGGAACCAACAGGATGAACGATGAATGAAACCATTAATGAAATACAAGTACTGAAAATTCGGGGGATGTAAATACCCTTCCTAGCAGTCAAATTAGAACTGTGGGATAGGTTTTATACATTTTCAAGAGCATTTTCTATCATTTCGCTTGTCTGTGGAGAGTTTAATTTGTTATTTTAGCTCTGAAACATCCAATAATTGTTGTACCTTTCTTTCATTCAAACTAAAGTTTTGTATTGCTGAGTTAATTAGTTATTGGCTTTATGTTAGTAGAGTTTTCAGATTCCTATAGGAACAGTGGCATTGTCAAGTTTCTTAGTTGTAGGGACGTTCATTCTTACAGTCCAAATTTAACTCAAACGCTAACTCACGTGACATATTGAACAATAACAGCATTACTAGTTAAATCAACATGCTTTACTGAAAATGAATCCCAGGTGCAAGATGAAACGGGTGTTTATGATCTAATGAAGCTATTCATGCTTGGAAGGTTTGCTAAGCTAATTCACACTATCTACAGGATCAGTTCGTCACAATAGAATAACGGTACACGACTGTTTACAAAACCACAAGCTTCCTTCCCACTTGTAGCTTAGAATGCGATTCTTATCGACAAGGGGAAGTGAATAAACAGAAGTAACGCATATAAGACAACAAAATATGTTCACCAATGTATTGCACACCATATAATATATCGTTGTTACTATAACTGCGTATTCTCTACAATTAGTTAATAATAGCTGTAGACCTCATGGATTTAGAGCAATTATATTCGTAGCTAAAGTGGCTATGTCTGTAAGGCCCAAACACAATTAGATTGATACTAGAAATGAAATTAATTACTCGCACCCATCAGTCTTGAGAACTTAAGCTGTTAAAATACAACAGCTCTTTACTAAACTTATAGAAGTGTAGTTAGAAGGCTGAAACTGAGCTGGATGGCTCAGGCTAGAGCATCTATGGCCCGCATTCAGGAGGTCGTGAGTTCGATTCCTGTGGCCCGCCTTCCTGACTTATGGTTTTTGTTCTGGGGTTTCCTCGGGTAGCTAGGCGAATGCTAGGAAGGATAATTACACTTCCAGAATTTCCTGTCCTTCCATTTCACTTCATTACTATTTTGATTCATCTTTCATGCCGTCATTTCTTTCACGGTCGCAAGTGTCACCGAAGGCGTTAGGTGCAGTTTGGCAGGGATGATATGCGTTTCAAGTTATAGAGGAACTAACGTTTTACTGATCCTTCCACATAATATGCAAACATGCAAGGTAACACAGACTAATGAAATAAACATTCTGGTGTGGGAAAATCTGGTATTGGTGTGAGATGTGTAGGGACTTAACCGACTGCCATTAGAACGAAAATGCAGAGAAATACGCAACTATGCCACTTTTTTATTATTATTTATAAACACTTCTTTCACAGAAAAAATTTAGATGTTTAAAATTGAAACCATAGGAAACATTCTACTTTTTTAATTTAACACGCAATCTCCACATTTTAGAAATTTTCAAGTTTCTGTTTGCCCTGTTTTTAATAATATCCTAAGGCATTAATGATGTATTCCGTAAGTTTTCTTCAAACAATTCTATAGTAGTAACCAAATGCATCGACTGATCATTCTCCTAATTAACGTTATCGACAGAAGTAAAACTGCCACTGCCTTATCCGCAAAGTTCTAGAATTTTAAGTTGATTAAAACGTGCAAGATAGTCACTATCCAGCCTCCATAAGGTTAGAGGTTTGCGCAAAATGGACCATCCTTATCCATGCATTACGTACATACCGTGAAGTTATGTATATAATGCATGTTTTTCAAGGTCGGTGATAATTGAAGTGAAATCTTTCTTATTGATTGGTTCCACTTGATACTTTCTCTGCATAGAAGTTTTGTCTACCGCTATGGTAAATATTATTAACTCAAGTAATTGCTAAGACACTTGTTTGGACAATTACGCTGCACCATCAAAGAAATCTGCAACTGTCAACAAATATGCTGCGGTAAAGTTTTGTACCGTAAGCTTCAATTAGAAAAGGTTCTATTTCAACCAATGTTTTTTTAACTGTTTCCTACAAGCTAAGATAGCTGACTGTCATTTCACTAATTATCTGAGAGACTGTATATCAAAACAAAATCCCTGAAATATTTCCTTAGAGTCCTGTTCTAAACAGAAATGATTCTGGAAATTCTTGCACGTGGCGTTGAACTTCAAATGTCAAAAATAAAGACTGGTATAAGTATAATGTGAATAAAGAACTTTTATTTGTGTGATTTATAGTTGTCTATCAAATAACTAAAGCCGTCATGCTTGATGAACCATTACGTCTTTAAGATACTGCGCAGAACCTCTCTGCGTCATATCATTTACAGAAAATATTTTAGGATCCAGTATATTTTCCACGCTGGATCTTCTACATAGCACCTTCATAAATTCCCATTAGAGTTTTAAAAACTTGTTGCAATGTCTTTGTTATTTCTTGACGTAAGTTGGGGATTCCAACGGACAAATATATCTTATTGTACACTTATTATTTTGGAAACATAGTTGGAACTTCCAACAAATGTCCAAAAAATGTGTAAATTATACCATTTATAGGTATAAGTTGGAGTGGAAGCATTGTGGTCAGTAATTTGTCTATGGAGCCTTTAGAAGGAAGGGATGAAATGATGGATTACAAAGGACAGCCAGAAATGGTGACCATAGGTACAACGTAATAGGGTCGCTTATGTTTTCTGATGGTGCATCCTGGCAGAGGGTCCCTTCGATTCACCTATTGTTGGAATAAGGAACAATATTGCAATCTCCGGTCGAGGTTCCAGTTAGATGCTAACCGGGAGTTCAGCCCAAATTTTCTTATTACGATCTTCGGTTAGCAACTAACGGGAGTTATTCTTAGCGATGAACTAAGCGCCAATTCAGATATCTGTTAGGGTACTAACTTGGAGATAATCATACAAAAATGGTGTACTTTCGCCCTCGATTAACAGTCAATAGCGATTCGAAAGCGAAATACTGGATCAATATTTGTGTAACAGAAGGGAAACCGGAATAATTAGATATCAAAGGAATAATTCCCAGATTTGGAGCGAGGAGGAATTCGAAAAGGTTAAATGTAAAGGGCGGATTACAGTGACCTAGCCCGTGATTTCTAGTTACTGTTGCAGGGAGCATTTTGTCTTGGCACGTGTTACCTGGGTATAAGCCCCGACACTACAGCCCATGAAGAACCAAGCCTTACCGCCCAGCCACTGCGTCCCCCACCTCGACCCATTACAGGTGTCATTGGTGGGGTGCAGTATTGGAGGGTGGTACGTGGTCAGCTTCCCGATCCCTCCCGGTCAGTTATGCGGTCTTCACGACCTGGGGCAGCTATTTTTCTATCAAGTAGCTCCTCAATTGGTCCCAATTACCTGGGTATAGTCTATGGGTAAATAAATATACCGAAATATACGCTGAAAGAAATCAATGTTTTAGACTCCAAAGAGTCATACGCCATTCAAATTGCAAAATCCCTAAGTTCAGTGGTTACTCTGAGTAGTTTAAATTTCATAAAGAATAGCTTTTGTTGTTTATCTAATGTTATAATCTTGGAAACACTGAAGTTATACATTCCAAAGGCTATAAGCATAGTGGAAGAAGAATGTAAAAATCAGGAAATCAAAGCCGAAGTTAGGAAAAATGTAAACGATAAGTTCCAGAGTGCGTTAGAAAAAAAAGACACTGGTTTTTCAACACTGCTTGCTGTAAAAAGTAACCGAGCCCCCCCCCCCCCCCCCCCCGATTAAAAGTTGTAAGAAATATATAAGGCAGTGATATAGTGTATTATTCGTATGCACCTAATACCTCTTGTGATGCCAAAAGGAGTTTCTCATGGTATAGCTTCAGTTTAAGTGAGAGGAGAGCGAAGAGCTTTCAAATTCGATAATCTCCGTATGCATTTTATTGTCCACTGCGATGAACATTTCACATATATGTAAAAGGTAGCGTTCTATAACGAAATAAACATATTAATATTCGCCGTTTACAGCATAGTATATGCATTCTTTTTATACAACCTGTACGAGCATTCCAGGCACGCGCCCATTGTTTACATATGGACTCACCCTCTCTCCTTCAACATAAACAGAATATAGCACAAGGTAAGAAACCTCACAACATTGGTCACGCTGATCCGCCCTTTGGTTTCATGATTATGAAACACTGTATTGATTGCTCTATTTTCTATTATGTTTCTGCTGCGAATTTGCTGGTCGTTATATTTTCCTTGTGTTGTTTAAACGTGTATGACAACAATACTTGTATAAATATAATGCAACCGATATTAACTCACTATTCGTAAAAGTGTTTAACCTATTTTGCAGGTATTCTTTACAAGGTATATCAACAGCGAAACGTTATTTAACCTTATATTCAAAATATCCTATGTTCCTGATAGCCTATAGAAAATCAAAATCAAAAACTCATAAGTTAATACTGCGAAATCCTCCAGAATATTTCCACATTAATCTACGCAAGTGTATTAATGTAGAAATCCTATGCAACATCGGTTTTCCATTTCTTGTGTTTGCGAGGTGTGTCTACTGAACGTGAATTTTTATTAATAGCTTCATTAAGATTAGCATCTTCGTACTAACAATAGAGCGAGTTAACAGCTAAACCGATAAAATTATTAAATATACTGAAATATTTTATGTAGCGAAAGTCCTACATTACTCCTTTTCGAGAATGAAGTGCCGATACATTATTTATAGATTAAGATCTTGGAAAAATAAATTGGAGAAGAGGGATGATGAAACTGGAAAATTATTTAGCTTACGACAAACGCACTACGCTTTATTTCTTATAATACTTATGCTCTGTAATAATTTCTGGAAACATCGCTACCATTTACTGGGTGCAGTAAGTCTTAACTCAGCACATTCGGCGATGCCGTTTATTAAATGTAATCTGCACACATTTCAATGTAAAGGAGTAATAACTTTCGTTCCATTAAGCTCCGCGGAACAACAGTCTACTGCCCGACCGCCACGACCACCACCTCTGCCCAAAACGGACTTCATGAATGGGATATAGCAGTGGAGGTTGGGACGCGGTTAGCGATTCGGGTCCCCTCTGGTCGGCGATAATGGTCTTCGCAACCGGGAAACGGAATAGTGAACAGGTAACCGGAGGGGGCCGTAGCCTGGTATGAGAGTGAGGAAGAAGATATGAAGCATAAAGCACCCAACAGAAATTACTTGTACTGGCATATTTTAACTATAATTTGTTTATTTAATTTAGATCTGTCTAATGAATTAAACATTTCTTTATGTCATGTATTCAGTTTTGTTTATTTACTACTCAGTTTCGTACTTTACACGCGGTTACTTTTTAAGGGGGACTCTGCTCCTCTGTGTCCGCTGTGCGACAAACTTTTGTCGGTCCGTCACGTGTTGCTAGAGTGTTTCCCTAGCGCACCTTCGAGACTCTCTGCAACTACCCGTCAGACTTGCAGAGGTCCTGGTTGACGATAGACAAGTGGTCGAAAGAGTATATCTGGTTTTCACTGGTATTTGTTTTATTTTATATTGAAATTTATCTCTGGCTTTTGCCATAATCCATTTTATAAGGGCGCTGATGACTAAATAGTTGAGCACTCTTAAAAATGCATCATCATCACCATCATCATATTCAGTTTCGAAAGCTTTAGCAGTAACATTAATTAAATACGTATTATCGAATGCTTGAGTTCAGACGGACTCCAGCCTCTTGCATTACAGTAAAAACATACCAACGTACGAGCTATATATGTACCTATATACCAAACCTATTCTTTCCATTAACCAAAATAAAGTATGTTGAGAATGAAATCCCATATAACCCAATACTCCAAAATGCACTCAGCCTGTTTCCATACAAGTTAAGCTAAACATATATCTACCCTATTTTATAATAGCTATAAGAGCTATATTAACTAGAAATCATAGTTTACTTCAAATATTTCGAAATGGACGTAACCTATTCCAAACTTACTTATACGAAAGAACCTAAGAGCAAAACCCGTATACATACTGTAACAAATGAAAACACTAGTTGCTGGCGCTTAGCGTATCACAACATTTGAGACTCTGCTGCACGTACTCAGAACAAAACACAACTGAACTGTACTCGGCCCCGTCCACTACACTCAACTCAACTGTCACTGTCTTCTCTAAAGTCAATTCAACTCAACTCGACTGTCCGCCGGGCGCTGATCACCTCCTTATATACACCCCAAATACAATGTTCTGGAAAAGAACCTACTCAAAAGGCCAAAACGAATCCTCTGGAGCGGGCGAGCTGTGTGGCTATTGTTTTGCACGGGTAATTGTTCAGAGGGAGATCGCCCATTAGTTGCACCTGGGCTCAGATACTCGGATGGGTATACGCTAACCCCGGCGGCCGATTGGTAGCTTCGCGCCGCAATAACAATATTTAGAAAGGTACCACTACCTAACCGATACAAATCAACAATACTGTGATGTAATAGCTCGTAAATGCATCCAGTCTATTGTCAAGCTCCCTGAAACGATCTATATTAATCGGGAAAGCCCATCATACTACTGCAATAAACATTATTATGCTAAACAGACCGCAGGCTCAAGAAACTTACAACAGAATGTACATTTTGAAGATGTGCTACAAATGTTCATTAAGGTGGCGTGAAATCGTGCACAAGAATGTTAGCAATCATTCATAATTGTTTATAAATTACAAGTAAACTAACCTGGAGCTACCAAGCGTTCGTAATATGATGTACTTCGTTTAACGGACAGTTAACAATACCCACAACTTAATTAACTTCGGCTGTTAACCAGGGTCGTAATACAAACCGTAAATCACATTCTCGGCATAAGCTGCACATTAACGTTTATGCGACGAGGAGGACAACGGAATGCTACAAGACAGTGATCTCTTACGGAATATAAACTGAAAATTTAGCTTTAAGTTCAGGTTTCTTTCCAGCCACTTTCCCGTTTTTGTTCTGAAGATAAGTGGAAGGTTTACATTAATCATAAGATTTAACACCATTTTTCACAGTTTGAAACCAAATATAGCATCATATCGTTTTATTGTTTATTTAGAAACCCTTCAAAACTGAAAGGTTAATTTCGCAATATGGAAGTGAAAATGACAGTTGTTAGCAAATTTGAAATTGTTCTCTGAAAATTAAAATCCATCACTTGCTTCTCCGATATTTCAGTGACTGCTGCCGAAATTTGCTGGCAGCAGCTCCAATTCAATGTTTCTGGCTCGGATTGAAATTCCCTTGGAATTTTCCCCCATATTTTCAGTCACAAGCTTGTTGTTTAGAAACGAATGCTCAGAATAATGACTGCCATCAACATCTGTATCTCGTATTGTTGCGGTCAATGTTTCACAGAAGGAATATGTCAACAAATGACTACACCTTTTGTACTTATACAGTGATTACCTAACATTTATTTATGTATACTTCTTCTTACTAGGACATTACATTTTTACAAAAGTTTTGGTCTTCCCAACAATTTGTTTCCGGACTTTTCTATATTGTACGCAAACAGGCCAATTTTTTATTTGCATGTGCTTAATGTCATCAAGTGCATTATCTAACCATCTATTTTTGGGACGGCCCCTTAATCTTGGGTTCATTGGGGTCCATTTATATACTCTTGTCCATTCTATCATTCGGAGTCGGATTTATGTGTCCAAACCATCCCAATCTTAAAGCTTTTATGTGATTAATGATACTTTCATTTTTGATTAATTCATTTAATTCGTTATTATAACGCATTCTTCTCATTTTGTTTCACTGCTCCAAATATAGTACGTAATATCATTATTTAGAATACAATTAACTTTTGTTTATTTGTTTCGTTGAGGACCCAGATCTCACACGCATATGTTACAATAGGTCTGATGATGGATTTATATAATCATTTTTGCTGACTTGGATACGAACCTACACCTACATAGAAATTTGTTAGCATAGAATGCTCTATTACCTAGAGCAATTCTTTCTTTTAATTCATTCTTTGTATCATTGTTATTGTTGATTTTGGACCCAAGGTATTTAAAAGAACCAACTCCTTCTAATGTTGTATTTTCTATTATTATATCTTTAGTCTTTTCTTCCTTTGCAGTGCACTTTAAATGTTTAGTTTTATCTATATTTATAATCAGGCCATATTGCTTAGATAGTTCTACCAGTTTTTGACAGATTCAATCAGGATAGCTTTACTTATCGTTGTTAGTAAAACATCGTTGGCATGTGCCAAACAGTGTTTGGATTTTGTGCTTATATATATATATATATATATATATATATATATATATATATATATATATATATATATATATATATATATATATATATATATATAACCTCTGACATCCAATTGTGAGGTTATTGAATCGATTATTCTGCCAAACATTATTTATGTATACTATTTAATATAAGTTAGAGCTTTTACTAAAAACTATTGTATGCATCGCGTACGCAAAAGCTTTAGTGGAGTGATCCAGTATTCGCCCAAGATTTTTAATTCGCCAGCCAAAGCCCTATTTAGCGCACCTGATTCATAAATGACTATTTAAGCCATCTAGGTAATGAATAGGCGCTTTCTTTTCCTTTCAATTTTTCCTCCCCTTCTCCACTCCTTAGCTATCTAAATTCAGTATCAAGAAAGTGTACGGTTTAAAGTCCACTGAATAAAAACACATATTTTTTTGGAAAATATGTATATGAGTGAGAGAAAGAGAGAGACAGACAGAGACAGAGAGATAGACCAGAAACGAAAAGTGTGATACGTCGCGTATAGATCCAAGTTCAACGTACAACACAGGATTTTCACCTTATTGTTTACTCCAAACCATCCTTTACTGCTTAAATAGACCATTTGTCATAATTCGTTAATTTTATAGAAATAACTCCCAAGTTTTTGATTGAAATGTAATAATTTTGAGATAATGATGAAGAATGAGATGTACGTGTGGAATTCTCTGTAAATATCTCGTGATTTTTCCTTCATTCTGATTCAATTTTGTACAATTCTCTACACACTCCCCCACTCTCCAAAGGTCCAAGATGAACCTCAGATGCCTTGCGATTCATACCTTAAACGCTCCTTACTGCTACTTTTGATTTTCTTCCTCTATCTATTTAAAAGTAACATCTGAATGCTGCTTTACCATGCCATATATAACTAAGCGTATATTGCTTATTTGGAAATCATTTCTAGTTCAAAATGTATCGTGGATAAAGCAACGCGGAGAAGATTTATTTTCACACGAATACTTTAATATACTATAAGGCATGCTTATGAATTTGTAATGAATGGGTAGAGAACGTCATATGAGCACACCATATGACAATTTTTAGGTTTATTCCGAACGCTTTTTAAACTTACCTGTTACCTTCCACATTTCTATGACTATGTTGTTTTATATACATAGAATATATATGTAATATTTTATATTTATTGATTTATTGATTTATTTATTGATCTATTGATTTACTTACTTACTTACTTATTTATTTATTTATTTATTTATTTATTTATTTATTTATTTATTTATTTATTTATTTATTTATTTATTTATTTATTTATTTATTTATTTATTTATTTATTTATTTATTTATTTATTTATTTATTTATTTATTTATTTATTTATTTATTTATTTATTTATTTATTTATTTATTTATTTATTTACTTATTTGTTCATAGTAGTTTTAACCCAAGGACCACATCATAACTTAAATACAATGAGTAATTAACAATAGTTTGTTGAAAGAACGAGTCTGTGTTATTGCATGTTAATTATTAGAATAACAATACACCTGCAATTTTTTTACTCAAATTCTCTTTGCATCTTATTTTGGTGAGGATAAATTGTTTAACTTTGCGTACAAAAGCTAATCTAATCTGTTCCTCTTCCAATTCAATGATAGACTTTAAAGTCTGTTGCGCCTCAAAGACTGTCTTCCTATCGCAATCTCTATCTTCCTATTGAACTTCTATCCCTTGGAGTATAAAGAAACACTTGTTTTGTTATTACATTGAGATCCAATGTGTTTTAACCGTTGACCATCATTTTCTACATTTTGTGTGGACTAATCGTTGTACAGGTAATCTGATTTTTGGCAGCTATATCACAAAACGACCTGAAAATAAGTTTATTGTCCATATATTGTCCATATATATCTTATTCCATAAGAACAGGGACCACAATGATGTCTGGAAAAAGAAGCTGCGAAATTGTTGAGGATAAAGCACTTCTCCCTTACATTATATATTTTTCTTCAAAAGTATCTAACTTGTGTTTCTTGTTTCAATGTTTTAGCTAATCGTAAAATATTCTGCACAAATAGTAAAGTATAGTTTTTTTCTTCAGGTATTGGAAAAACCATTGACCGCGGACAAGAACCTGAGCAGCCAAAAGCTGCACAAACAGGTTAACAAAAGATGACTCAAGGTCGGTCAAGGACGTCGACCTTGCCTTGCTACCAAGATCACTGTTGGTGAGTGTGAAAATCCTGCAGGTAAAATCTTCAGTATTTTTAACAAATTCGCAGTATTAAAAGAAAACTTTCAAACTACACTTAGTTCGGGATTGTCCCAAAAGTTCACCATTTTGATCAAAATCCAGTGGTGGCTATTCAGGTGAAACTAGTTAAGCTCAACTTCACCATTTTTAGTTGTACTAAATATGATATAGGTGTAAATTTATTGTACGCTCAAATATCGAATCAACCGGATGGGAATATATCTGCGAGATTAAAGGGAAGGGTGGAAACTATGCCTGGCACTTTAGTCTTGTACAGGGGGACAAAAGGTGCAGCTATTTCTATCAGCCCACTATGCAGCTGTATATACTCGGTTGCCATGACAACGAAACAGAATTTAGGATTCCATGTGTTGCCAAATAGACCTGCTTCGAGGGTAAGTTGCAGCTATCAGTACAGGAATTTAGCGAATCACTGCCCCTTATAGAGGCCAGTCTATCAGTTTATTGCCCTCGTGAAACACAGGCTAAGTGATGTTTCTGGCATCCCCGACAGTGGTAATGAACTATACCCTGTGTGGTATATCTTGTCTCTGGCCTAAAGAAAGAGAAAGATATGTAGACAACAGACACCCCTCTGTGTCTGCCGTTATGGGGAAGGTGGGGAAAAAATCGGCTGCTTTTAGCAAATGAATAGACTTCGGACGTTTCTGCCCGCAAAACATTTGTTCTACGCCCTGCCCCTAACTGGGGTGATGGAAGAGACCTTCCTTGTATGGTCCTATATAGAGACAAGCTAAACCACCGGGGGTGTAAACAGTGTAAAAAACGCTGTACCAGTAAAATGGTTGTTACTCTTGTTGCCCAAGGTGTTCACTTATTTTACTGAAATTAGCTTCGCTGCAATTTCTTCCTGTTTTGTTTAGTTAAAGTTAGTGCTATTAACAAGAAGACCAACCCCTATTCTTAATTTATCGGGACAAAACATGGAAAAAAGGGCTCAGATTTATTGTGACTAACAACCCCAGGAGATAGGTTGAAGTGAGGGAACCATAGGGTACCAAAAAACCGCAGCCAGGCGGGCCACAGAGACGCGCGGAAGTCCCTAACACCGATTAGTTTTTAAGTTTGTCATTAATTCAGTAGTGTATTTGGCCAGTCAAGAGCTTGCTTTTTCTGATAATGATGAAAGCTCATCTTCATCTAATAAGGGAAATTTCAAAGAACTGCCGTCTTTATTAATGTTGATAAGCCCGTTAGAGATTCAGACTCACTACAATCAAATGAAAAGTGTCTTCACTGGGGATTGGAGAACAGTACAGAACGAGAGTATTGACTGAATTTCAGCGTACATTGATGGTTATATCAACTTGGAAATATGCAGCAGCGACGTGGTTTCCCCCCCCCCCCTTTTTTTTTCTTGTTCAAATTGATGATACTATAGATATCACAAAAAATGTCAGTGTTCCGTTGTTGTCAGACTAGAGACGCCAATGGTGAACTAGTCGAACGCTTTTGGGTCTTTTTAATATCACTTGCGATAGAACATCGGACGCATTGTTTGTCTTGATTAATGTAAGTTTGTAACTGTCAAAACTTATAGGACAGTACTGCGATGGCGCCAGTGTCATGTCTGGGCATTTAAATTTTTTGAAAAAAAAAAAGTAAAAGATTTTGCACCTCTGAGATGCACAGACTGAATAATTTAGTCCTGAATGAAGTCTCTCAATGCCACATCTTTTTTGCCTATGTTGCTAGAATCCCTTCATTTTGTCATAACTCTGCCAAGAGAAGCTATGCCATCCTTTCAGGGAGGTGTGTACCCACTACAATTAATACCCGATGGGGTTCATACTCAAAATTGCTTAAAATGGTCGAATAAAACTGAAATGATATCGGTAAGGTTTTTTCAGGAGATAGATGATTTTGAGTCTGACCAATTCGGCTCTCAAATGGCTTTCTCAATAACACGAGCGATTTTGAATTTGCGTTTTTGACCATAGTTTTTAATGAGATCTTTCTGGTTAGCAGTCTTCTTTTTAATATTCTTAAAAAAATCGATATAATTTTCTGTCAGAAGCAAATAGAAAAGTTACATATACTTCAAAGAAAAACAACGGATGAAGTTTTCATAAATATTTTTGAAACAGCTAAACAAAGAGCGGAGTTTTCAGAGCGAAAATATGCAAAACTGTTCCAAAATGAACTTTTTTAGAAGTACAAAATACTACATTTTGTAATATTGGATTTGATCTTGGCATAAATTACCATTAGATTACAAGGCCTTGGAAAACTTCAGTTTTTGTACTGCAGCATCAAACTGTTTTCCCCATTGATGTTCTCATATCTCTTCAGGAAACATATCCTGATTCTTTTAAAATAAGTCGTTTGGAAATGGAACTTGAGATATTTTATGGAAACAAAGAACACCAACATAATGTTCCCGTTACACAAATATTGAAGCTGGTCAAAGAAAACATTAATATATTTCATCAGGTGTACAAACTTTTTTCACTCGTCGTATCACTGCTGTCAACGAGCGTTTTAGTCGAGAGAAACTTTTCTGCTCTCAAACTTTTGTGGAGCTCTATGACGCAGGAAAGACTAACATCTCTAGCCAACATCTGCATCCAGAAGGACTTGCTGAATGATCTAGAGAGGAAGCAGCCTTTTCATGACGTAACTGAGAAATACGCCAACAGAAAGAGCAGAAAATTGAACTTATAATATGTGAGAAACAATCATGTTGCATGTGATTTTTATGTGATAAGAGCTGTCACGAGCTGTCAAAATGTTCCGATATTTACCTTCTTCGAATCATGTAGTGCTATTAATGTTTACCTATTAGTACCTATTGGAGACAAAAATGACCAAAGAAAACCAGAGGAAAACCGCCACTTCCAGAAATATCAGTGCAGTAGAGGAGGTAGCCTGAGGGGGTAACATGTGGTGCAGGTCCATTCCGAAATCAATACATAATGGTAAATCTTTAAATCAATTCAAGTACCTACGACTTTTGTCTCCTTTTTGACATTTTCACGTTTATTAAACCCTCGTTACTATTATAACCTTTTGAAAGTTCCAGTAGTGTTAATGTAATAGACTGCATTTCTAGTGCGTGGTAAACACCTGAATTTTAAAATGCTCATATAAAACAACCTGAGCAAATAAGTTGGCGAAACAAATATTTTGATATTTTAACGAAATATAGCACTAAAAATGATATTTCGTAAAGTTTTCAGTCTGTTAGTCCTACGTAAACATTAAAGAGTTGTAAGTTTCTTCTGGACATTTTCTTTAGTTTTCAACTAATTTAATGTGTTTATCTGATCATGATGCACAAAATTGTCATATAAATCTTTGCGCTAGTTACAGTTCAAAGGAAACTAATTTTTAAAATAATATCTTATGAATTTCTAGGTTTTAACATTCATTTTTGCTTTAAAAATAAAACTCAAGAACTATTGCCACTCATAACATTTAGGTATATAACAGCTTTAAATGTTTAACTTCTGAGAATGTATATGAAAAACTTCAGAAAAATTAAATGAAAGCTCTATCGATGGAACATTTTGAACCAGGGAAACAGTTGGAAAAATATTTTCAAAAAATGTATAATAAATAGAGTTATTTTATCCAGAGTGGTATATTATTACACATACATCCAAAATATTAAAAATGAAAATTAGTTCTGATGTTGCAGCTTTTAATATGTAGATACATATTTAGTACACCAAATCTCAATGTCCATTTTCCCCAAATTTTCATCTCATTTCTGTGATATATTTTCGTAAACATTTGTACATATTCGTATACACATCAGGCAGCTAACCACACAGCAGTTCTTACTTCGCCATGCACACATTTATCGACTCACAAAATACTAGTTCAGAAAACTACATTGAGGAAAACCTAACATTTATTAAATACTATTAACTAAGACACCTTGAGTTATAAATTTCACCTTCAATATCATAGAACGCGTCAACAATACAGCCTGTAAATAAAAGATAAACCCTTTATTTTAAACCAAAGCAGAGATGCATTCTTCAGCCCTGTATTTTCTTGATTACCTGTATCATTATCACTGTACAAAGTATTTCAAATTTATCTAAGCTTTTTTCTTTTGTATGCCCTGTATTGACAGAAGGAATGTGAACTTCACTATTATATTTTTTGCGCATATTCTTGATTTCAAGCATGGATTACACGCGCGCACGCACTGACACGTGCACAGAGCGTAGAGTTTGTCAATTTTTTTAGCATTACCCGTTTTCCAAGCATTCTTTGTTAGCGCTTAAATTGTCACTTTCCGAAGCTCATATAACATGAAATGTTCCTTCTCTTTTATCTTTTATTTTTCGTACGAAGTCATGACTAACAACTGACAACTTTTATCACCAAATAATGTAAAGTGGGTAGGCAAATGATTTTTTGAATGAAAGTAAAATACGTGAGGAACTTTTATAGATCGATAACCGTCGAAAAATTGTATTACACCTGATTAATGTGCTATGCAAACAATAAAATTAAATTTTGTTGAGGGGAAGTCTTTAGATTTTGTTTTATGTTCTTGGATGTCTTTAAGGGGACACTCTGGTACCAAAGGATTTTCTTCCCTAATTAACAAATGTTAATGAAATTTCTAGATTAAGTTGCACCTGCCATGATATACTGTTGGTATAAGTTTCACTGCTCTATATTAAATAGTTTTGAAACTAAACATTGTTTATTTATTTATTAATTTTTTTTTATTTTTATTTTTTTTATTTTATTTTTTATTTATTTTTTTTTTTTTGTAAAGAATTGAATAGTAATATAAGGTATACTTTTTGCAGTTTAGAATTTAATTAGAGGCTTGGAATGTTGTATGCTAGTTTTTCTATGCCTATGCAATAAAACTGTGAATTGTTTTTCCAAAATATTACTATTTATTACAAATATGAATGTTTTTCTATTTAGAATGGAATAAAATAAAATATTACCAATAATTACAAAGGAAAAAAGCATATATTTTTATGTATGAGTGTGATCAAAAAACCAATGCACAGTTTTCTTTAACAAGTTATATTCTACATATCCTGAAAATTTCAACTCTATCCATCAATATTTACTGCAACAAAGTTTACCCCAAAACACAAAAATTGTTATATGGAGAAAAAGCTATTTAAAGTTTTGGAACACACTTACTGGAAATATTGCAAGAGTATAAATAAATTTGAAATATACCAATTTCCAGGTGGATTTGACACATAATATTTAATGGCCATATTCTGGACATGTTAAAGACAACATTTCTTCAAAAAATGTTTTCTGAAAAAAAAAAAAATCGCATTCTTGGCCATTTTGGTACCAGAGTGTCCCCTTAACTATGATTTCTTTGTGCACTTGCTTAGTTAAAATTTTATATCTCGGGAACTATTTATTATATATTGTATGGTTTCCTTTAGCTTTTGAGGTAACTACTCCACATACTGACAGCATTTTTTCTACGAGTTCATCTGCTCTTTCCTTTTGATTTGAGCTGTATATGCACTTAGTTTTTAAATGGCAAATACTGAAAACTCATTCTTAAAGAAATAATCCTTTTATTCACAAACGTTTCATGCTAGAACTCCAAACCCTTCTCTCCTGCTAATTTTTTCATTTATTCATGACACACTGTTGATAATGCAGAACTACGGTGTTTCAGATACACCTACATCTAATGCTGTAAATAATTATAATTGAAATATAAACAAAAGGCCAAAGTCACAACAAGGAAAGGAAATTATCGTACACAAGCTGTGTATTTTGAGGAACTCTACGTTTTTGGTAAAGTAAGTTTTTATCTATACACTATGGCTTCATAATTAACCAAAAATGAATCTGAATGAAGGGGTTTTTGAGTCATATATAGAAAACTCAAGATATAAAATTTTATTTTTCAACCAATATGCCAAATATAGGTATTATATTTTAATAAATTCGTTACAGTAATTTTGAGAACATGAAACATTGAATCATTTGTCCATATAAAGGCTTGCTTTGGGTCTGGGGCTTTCTTGAAAATCTTCGCGTGGCATCCTTGGTAAATTCCGAATTTAAATACCAAATTTGGTATCTAATCAACTTATGCC
Organism: Tenodera sinensis; assembly: GCA_030765045.1. Classification (NCBI taxonomy): domain Eukaryota; kingdom Metazoa; phylum Arthropoda; class Insecta; order Mantodea; family Mantidae; genus Tenodera; species Tenodera sinensis. The sequence goes on from CM060964.1 coordinate 61,657,220, forward strand.
GTCACGCAGATCTTTTTCATAAACGTTTTTGGGGATATCAGGGATCTCAAAATTTGTATTTTATAATTATGAAACATCGATATCGAAGTCCTGTGTGGAATGCAATACGTACTGTCTATACCTATTATAAGTAACTGGTAGAGAAAATAAGTACCACAATTATCCAAACATACTTTTACCCGCACTAATGCTATCGGGGCAAACCCAGAAAAAATGCACAAATTCCCAAATTAATTGGAACTATTATAGCAATGAATGTTTCGCAAAATATTAATGATTGGTACTCACTTCTATGGTCACTTTAGTGTTCTTAATTACTATGAATTGTAACACCTAAATGAAGTACTACCACATAGGTCACCAAAAATCTTTCAAATTTACATTTTAATGAAAACAGTTTAATACTTACTCAGAAGTAAATATGTAGCCAACCAGGCTCTACAGGAGAAGATGATAAACTTGTAAAACTGAGAATGTATTAAATTTTATTCATACCAGATACGAGAGCGTGCTTTATGTAAGATGGACGTTTGTTTCACTCTGCTTCCATTACTTCAGTATTCATTCAAAATTAAGTAGACACTCATAAGGTTTTATTCTTATAATTCTTACAATATGCGCACTATCCTTAGTAAATTAATTTGTACACTAACACCGTCAATGCTTTGTTCATATTTGCATACTAGCGTGGTATAACAAGGGAACACCCTGTTTTCTGGCAGAACATGGTGTTGCAACAAAAGCTGGGGGATAACTCGGATGTAGAGTATTAGCCACTAATGGCCGTAAGAGGCACAGTAGGGGAACGTAAACAGGGGGCAATAGCCCTAGAAAATGGGATGTATACATTTAAGTGCTTTGCTTTTTCGAATATTTACGCTTCCTTTGATGCAACGGTATTTTAGGTTGTGATTTAATGAGATACTATTCGTGCTTATTTAGTTTCAATCAGCTAGTGTCTTGATGCGACAGTGGCAGTGTAGATAAATGTAAAATTGGCTATTTACCTTCTATTATTTTAAGTTCAAAATATTTGTGTTAAATATCATTCTATCAGTGCAACATGAAACAAAATTTTACTTGATTCAATTAAAAAGAATTTTCCGCAGCTACCACATAATAATCATAAATATAAACAAATTCAACTAATAGAAAATTATAAAGCATATAGATATGGAAGGCTGTCCCTATTACAGTATTTAAAAACATTGGTTACCAAGCTGAAGTATAAAATTACTATCTAGACTAAATACTTAAAACTAAATATAGCAACATTTTTAACCATACCAGGATTATTCTTCCCCCTGGCAGTCCCAAGTCTGCGCGAAATGAGAGAATGAAAGGGAAAATGTAAGATGCCTAAACGGTACGTAAAAAGTTGACTACGGCAAGCCCAAACACAATGCATGAATTGCGCCAAACGCCATTCATTTCGGGTGTTTCAACCCAAACGCATTGCACCGCTTCACTCTGTCCGGTCCATAGATTCGTCTGCTGACCGACAGGCATCTGACCCAAGGCATAGGCTTGTAAGTCCAACGGGGGTTATCAGTCCTCCATCCGGGGAGAGTAAGAAGAAGAAAATGCTAATGACAAAAATGAACAAAATAACTAATTCTGAGGTCAACAACATGAAACCCCTCTGACACCAAACAGCTACACATACTGATTCACTGAGTCTTCTAATTCAGAGTCACTTCCAGAAGAAATCAGAAGTCCTGCGGGAGATGACTCTTGATCCGGAGAACTGCACGAGATCTTCGTCCCAAGGAGAAGTACGCTGCGCCAGGTACTAAGGGAAGATGCTGAAAGAATATGCGACTCGGAGAGCGAATGTATGCAAAGATGGTGCTGAATCCAAGTTTATGCTGTATCTGGGTGTTTTTGATATAGCAAGGTGCGTTCAGTATAAGCCTTAAAACTTTATTTTGAAAGACCTGTAGACGATTAATTTTGCTTGTGCCTGAACCTCAACAAATTGCACAAGCATACGTGAGTCAAGGACGAACTAAAGACGTGCGCCACATAGTATTTGCCAAGGAGACTTGTGGTTGAGAATGGGATATAATTTGCGTAATCTGCAGTAAGCGGTATTTAATTTTGAATTAATGTTAAGAGTTCCAGGTCAGTCGACAATCAAAATAAGGGCCAACATATCTAACAGTGTTATCAGCATGTTTACAGGTTATAGGAATGGTTTGTAAAGTAATAGGTGAGGTAATAATGGAACGATGTAAAGTAAAAACCATGGTTTCACATTTATTGTCTTCAAGGAAATCCTGGTTCTCAGTCCAGGATTCTAGAATGTTAAGAGACGTACATGGGATTCTTGCATTTTAAAACGCAATTTTGTCTTGAGCATCGTGTAAATGCTTTTAAGAACCAATGTGTATAAATGCATGGCTAATGATCCAAAGATCAACCGTCATAGTTTTCTGACCAATGCAGGTCATTTAATGCAAAGAAAGCCTCTTCAAATTTGACATCCCTTACATTTCCCGCTTTCATCTCTGTCCCCACTTGTGAAACATTTAACGTAATTTTGTATATATTTTTTATTTTATTATGCCTTTCCCTGCACATCATAAGAGGTAGTTTCTTGTCACCCAATATACCAACCAATTTATTGAAAATGTGAAACTTTTGATAACTTAAAAGTGTCCTGGATAATACATAAAAGTGTCAACCAACTGAATGCTTTGTAACGTCAGTGAGAAAGATTCCTTTAGCTCCCGGCTATCAACTAGGAACTCAGAATTGTAGGGCATGTAAGGCAAGAGAAAAGGGTGAAGTTATTTGCAAAGAGCTAATGGGGTAAGGGGAATGTATGTTGTACTTGGTTTGGAATCTATCTGACTGAAAGACACAATGCCAACCCTCCTCTTCCCTCCGGGTCACTTGCCATCAATCCTCGAATCAGCGATACATCACATGCAATTGTTTTAACCACAACCAGACAATCAATAAAGCTTCAAAGTTCTTTCCAAAACATTCCCCATGTTACATGAATATTTCGAGAAGACGGCGAAGACGTTTGACCGTAGTTCTCTCTGTAGAGTTTAGACAACACGTTTTGTATAATGCTGGAACAAGCTATGTCTTCTAAGTTGTTTTGATTCAACTGCTAAGTTGCCTAATTAAATAACGAGTTTTCTTGTTCTCTTGATAAAATCGAACAGTTTAATGAGCCCACTTACAATAGCCTTCATTAAGCTATTTTTTTTCCAGTATCTTCGTTTAAACCTCGTGGAACGTTATATAATTTGCGATAATTTATAATACTTTTGTTGGATATAAAATCTGTAATAAATTATCTAGTAGGCACAGACCTTGATTTGATGTTGCATAGATAATTTAACACACAACTTCCGTTGTTCTTGAAATATTTGTCGTGGCTCAAGCGATGTTTGTAAATGCAGATCATAGAGGTTACCACTCACTCTGGCAAAAATCCTTTTTTCGGTATCAAAAACTAACTGAAAGATGACAGATCATACAGTTATGAATACTATCGAATAATGAATCACGTATTTTCATGAACGTGAACGTCATGACACTCTGTGTTTTGAGAGAAGGGCGTTAGAAGCCAAATGTCAGTCCTCGTAGCCCAGGGTTTATCTCAGTGGAGTAACGTTGCCACTTCGGGATTAATCTACGAAATGAGCAGTAGAGAAGGTGCTCTCTAAAGTTATGGTTATGTTTTGCCTTGGGGCAGTGCTAGGTTTAGGACGGGATTATAATCCTGCGGGAAGCGCAGGCTGTGTAGCTGGTCTTGATTGAAATATTACATCATGCTACAATGTCCTCATGATATCAACCGAATGTTATGCGATTTGCTTTCAGATCTTGTCGGCCATTAAAACACTAAATGAAGGTAGTGATAGTTTGATGAACGAAAATTAACCAGACTTCGTTTGCGTAGGACAATACCCTAATCATCGCCGTTTTGTTCGCCAGCAATGACATTGTTAGCATACGTTTCTGCGTATTTTAAGCCTCTATGAAGGTAGGACGCATATGGTAACTGGTAAAGAAATTGGAGCTTCTTCAGATGTAAAAAGTGCTATTGATCACAAAGCTAACAATTTCATAAAAACACTGTAGTACTTTTTTGTTTTGTACAGTTTTAAGATTTGGCAGAACAGCAGCCCAATCATAACTTACTACATTTTTCTTATGGTTATAGATACTTGTTAACATTGTTATACACACTATACATTTAGGCTATACACAAGCAATTAACGCTTTTGCTGAGATTGGTATTTACTGAGTACCGTCTACCTGAAACGCGTGAAAGAGTAAAGGGAAATGCTACACTTAACCTACAACCGTATTAAACATAGTTTGCTTAATAAGGGGCCTAAAAGACCTAGCTGTCGACGGGTTCCTTAAACCACTCACTCACCCACCCACTCACTCAATAAACGCAAGTGGTCACCTAACCTGCATCGGTGAAAGACATTAAAAAAATGAGAAAAACTTGTGTTCAAAAACTTCTCCTGTAGGGATGTATTTTGGAGCCGTTCGGATGGTGCATGCCAGCGCTACGGACCTTTATCACTCATGCTACTTCCGCATTAGCCAGAACATCTGGATCCCTCTAGTTGGGGAGCAATAATTTGTTTTGGGTTGTACTCGGCGGGGAAGTTGGTCCTACATTGCGACAAAGAGCATTCAGGATTCACTACATGCTGGTGCAGTCTGACAGCCTCGCACTTCCACCTTGCAAGTGTTCATCTAGATCTGGTACTGTGTTATTACTTATTGTCTTCCACCATTATCTTAAGGTGACCTATCAGTGAATTCTAAAATGATGCATAGTTTGTAGCAAATCGATTTACCTTTTATACCTTGAATTACGTGTGTTTATAGGGTTGATCATATAAATGTGATGTTTGTAACTAATGCGGTGTAGAAATGGATCAACTTTTCAAGAATCACCCAAAATGCTGCTTATGATGCAATTTTAAATAATTTGCCTGAAATTTAATATTTAGAATCATGCTTAAGTAATTACAGATGTGTACTACAGATAACTATCCTACAGGGTACGTATTGTTTTATATTTTGTTTTATTTACGTATATTCTTAATTGTTTTTAATCGCATATATGTAGATGCATATCTGAACTTGCCAGCTCAGTGAAAGGTGGCAATAAATACTGCATAGTATGTTATAATTAGTATATGCTGGGAGATTATATGTAATGTTTCACAGCAATAGCTTTAAAATTGTATCCCAAGGAGCATTTTAAGTGTTTGGCAAATGGCTGGTTAAAATGGTGAAAAATTAATTAAAGATTGGAAAAGATCCATGCAAACAGGTGCTCAAATCCTAACCTGATGGCCCCAATTTCTACATATGATCAAAGTAGCTATAGCAAGATATTACGCAGGAACCATAGTAAATAATATGTAAAGTAACATTTATTTTTTCACCGTATATTGCTAATATTCACCGATCGATTCCTTAAGTTTATACGTAACATTTCCGCATCTACTATACACCGAATGGTATCTGAGACAAAGAGAACGACGATGACGGTGGAGCAATTGGAGGAACTGAATAAATAGATTTAATTCCGTTGTGACCTACGCACCAATATTATATTACGCCCTAAATAACAACAGAAACCTGATAAAAACGTAGCCAAAGGCCTCCTAAATGGACAAAAACACCTTACCTCTGCAAAAATAAACTACCTTTTCTTATTTTTTAAAAGGATACTAAGCATTCAAAAGCTAGGGTTTATCTTAAGACGTATCAGATTAGATTTTTAGTAATATTTACCATATTTTGCTTTGGATGAAACCACACAAAACAATTGAAAGAAAGAAGGAAGAAATTAAGGGGGAAGGGAAAAACAAAGTTTGCGATTTAGGTAGAGGAGAAATGTAAGGAGGAGATAGCGAGGATAGTAAGGGAGTAGTGGACTACGGGTATAACGAGCACCTGCTGTCGTTTGTCGCAAATGCTGCGTAATATAGACGTAGCACACCAAATGCTCCCGTATTATCCACGCTAGTAAGAGAAACGCACAATTAGTATGAAAGTTTATTTTCCCATATCATCACAAGAGAAATCAAGTTTGTGCAGTTTCCTATCAGAGGTCATGCCTCGCTCAATTTCTCTGCTGTACTAGCCATGAAGTTAAAACTGAGGAAAACTGATTTCACTTTCTTAACAGTTTTGAACTGCACACCTTGTCGCGATTTAATCCAGCGTGGAGAGATAATGTATCGAAAATATCTACCGCAGTTTCACCAGCCTCTGAGGATATCTTGTCCAAATTCAGCTGAGAACCATCATTACAGTCCTTAAAGATAAGCTATCCTTGGCCCTAAATCCATTAACAGGACGTATTTTTATTGCCATATGGCCCGTCTCGATGATAAAAGTAAAACCTTTACTCTGTCTTTGATATATTTGTGGCTTAAACTAGAAACTTATATTTCTGTTGTAACATTTGGAGGATTTTTCTATATTAAAATTATATAAAGGGAAAATCTGCATACATTTAGGTGGGTATGTGTATGTTGGACACCTGAAGAACCACTTAACCGATTATGATAACTCTTTCACCATTGAAAAACCTAGTTCTTTCTGGCGGACATGATCTGTAAAAGCCTAATTCAATTTTATAAATTATGTACTAAAGAACTGAAAAAGATTTACAAGTCATTAGGTATATCTGAATACGGGTAAGTTGAAGTTACAAAATAACATGCTTGCAAAGAAGAATTTAGTTTTTAGTTTAGAATGCCTTGGAGCAGAAAATGGTTGTTACTCTAGAGTTTCTTATAAAATAAGCCAATATCGCAAACATTTCATTCCAAGAAATATCTTTTAGATGAATACGATATGCAATTAATACACTACAAAATAAAAGAGAATCGCATCTGCCAATGTCAATATATTTTAAAAACTCTCAAGTAAGAATATTTTACTTTAATTCCTTTGTATGTTATAATCAGAATCGTTAGCAGGGCATGCTGAGCAATAACATTGTATAAGGAGAGAAACCTGTGTCCAGCTAACATTAGAAATGAGCCAACCGATATTTTTTAAGTAATAAATGAGGTTATTTTTCTTGATGGTCGCAAGGTACGCGCTTTTTCGCTTGGTAGTGGGAAATCATATTCACCAATTTCCCATCTATTTTGTTGTGTATGTTAAAGGTCAATTGCATTATGTAAAACGATGAGAGACAGAGAAGGAGAAGAAAGATACTGAAAGGACTGAAACTGAAGTAAAAGTTGTGAATTCTGATAGTTCGAAAGGCTGTTGACTGTGTAAACGACAAGAACAAGACTGTATATTTGTGATAACATTTTAGAAGACAATAAAGCAATAAAGAAGTAACCGCACCTGATTTTGTCGTTTTGTTCCAACATTTTCAACCCCTAATGTACAAATTTGAACCATTTGACCAATCTGGACAAAGTTTTTGATACTTGCGTTTTAAGTAGAGTGAAGATTGTAGGTTGCTCACAACTTTCATAGACTACCCCTATATTTATTCTCAACCGGTTACTTGAATGCACCCTTGCAATGCCGCTGGTATACAATATGAATATCTCGATGTTACTTTTTATTAAATACATTTTTCTGGGTGACTTTTATGAATAGAAATAATTATAATACAAATAAAATATATTTGATTTCACATGTCATAGCTAATATAAATGTGACATCCACAACTAACTGAAAATGTACCATCAGAAAAACAGGCTTTGTCTGTCTTTGTGTCTATTGACCTTGTGGGTACACGTGGTATATTATGACTGTAGGCACAGGCCGGATGAGTTAATCATGGTAGGTGGATTCGTGCTACCCTAGCACTTATATTCATTCCATAGCACGTTGCTTATTTCTGCTGTGTAAACTGACTTACATGCATCGATATAATTACATTTCATCTTACGTCTTTTATTATGAGTGAAGAACCAAAACACATGGCGAAATCAAATATTATTGGGATTATCTTTGATTGCAAACACTCACATTTTTAAGTAGGTACTATAAAGGAGCTACAGAGATTTATCTGTACCAAAGTACACATGTGAACTAATGGCTAAGCGCCACATAAAAAAAGCTGAAAATTCGGTGCAATTTAACGAAAAAATACAACATTAATAAAATGAAAGGTCTTGAACTCCGAAAGACGTGAACTGGGACACCGTTTGGGCTTTGTTCATACTAAAACGAAAATCTTTCTCCCCTTTGTTTTGGCTGTTACAATTTCTAAAACTGGAGACAAATGCCATCTGGGGTCACTTCATTTCTTTTTTGAATATTTAATTAGCAGATGTATAAAATTATCAGACAAATTCACCAAAGAAGTGTGACAAATATATTTTGTTTTCCCAATACGTTGTGTAAGCTTTTAAAACAATCGTTCGCCCAACCTCAAAGTACCTGAGTTTACGAGTTAGGGTGCTTTACTGCATATCAACCGGCAATTATTAAGGCGGAGATTTTTAATCAGCTTCGGAACATTCCTAAAATATTTGTTCTAAAGGAGTATATAGTATTAGGTTATGAGTACAACTTGTTTTACGCGTGTTTTAGGTGAGCAAATTTCAGTCACTATTTTCATTGACACAAATTCAAGTCGTCTTAACCTTTTCCCTCGTTGCTATTGTTGCTAATATTTGCTAGGCTTCAAAGCAATTACTCAAAGTGCGTGTGCTGAAAAATGCAGGTATTTGCATGTTGTTGTCTACACACAGAAGTGAAGAGCTTACATTAATCGAGCCATAAGGTGAAGTGTGGGTGTGACTTGCATTTCATGAGCCTACATTATCGAATAGCTGAGATTATTTTGTTCCACTCGTACTCTCTAGAGACGCCAGAAGTTATAGCTTCGCAATTAAGACGTGAATTACGAGGCGTATTAATCTCCTTGTATGCAATGATTTATTTTCGCAAGCTCCGTAGTACGATCTCCTTAGCTAAGGCTTGTTCCTTGCTTGCCTTTACTTCGACATGCGTCAAGAGTGAAGAGCCAAACGAGCAATACGGCAGCTAACGCAGCAAAAGGAATGCTTTATTTGCACCGTGAAATAAAATGCTGTTTTTATTGTAATTTATATGAGCAATATTTAAAATCACGATTTAGAAACATTTTTCTGTTATTGACTATTAAGGCTTAAATTGTATCGTTCGAACTCGCAGCAACTTAGAAGCTGCTTCTGTACACACACAGAGTTGCTCAATCTTGTTAGCAAACTGAAATTGAGTTTTATTTATGGGCGCTCTTTAATTGTCATGGTCCTCAGCGCCCCATTCTATATTGGGCATTAAAGACCGCTTAATTTGCTCTGAGGCCGCGTTATCAGGCTTGAGGTTCTTTTATACATTAAATCTATGACACGAGAGCACCGACTCTACTTCCCTTCCAAAGGAAGCCATGCCAAACATTTTTAAGTACACTTAAAAACCATCGGTCTGGGTCGGATTTGAACCCGGATCAGTAGGCCAGCATCAAACCAACTGAGCCACCCAGACCGACAGGAGGTGTTGGTGATGACCAGATTATCGGAGCTCCTATATTTAACCTAAGATTAAGTTTAAACTATTGGAGAATAAATTGATAATTCGTACATGTTTTCAATGTGGGTTTACTCCAAATAGCCAGGCGGCGCCGTGGCCGAGCGGTTAGCGCGCTCGCCTACCACCTAGGCGGCCCGGGTTCGATCCCAGGGACCTGCATGTGGTATTCGTGGTGGACGAAGCGGCGTCAGGGCGGGTTTTCTCCGGGTGCTCCGGTTTCCCCCGCCATCTCATTCCACCGGTGCTCCATCTTCATTCCATGTATCATCAGTGTCACCGCCTGCGGTGCCGTAGTAGTAAAAGCGGGCGTTAAACACTACAAACACACATCCAAATAGCTGCACAGATGAATTCATTTTCGTCACTTCATTTGTCTGGGTGCGACGCAAAGCAACTGAATGAAATAGGTTTTGGCCCAATAGAGAACACGGCCAGCAAAAAACTTATTTCGATGTCATTGTTTTGATTTAGCACTTCTTGCTGTTAAATCAAATACTGTCAGGAAAGTACCAGAAAGAATGGTTTCGAAACATCGTATTCGTATGTAAGATTTTAATATCTTTATTTGTTGATAATACCTTCTTAACAACTAGTTTAGGTATCTGATCTCTGTGCACGATTCAATTTCATGTTATACACAGAAAAGGTGAGATTATTCATTCCCATACTCTTAACTATCGCAAAAAATCGCAGCGCCTGTGTTTTGTATTTTCCACTACGTGGTTGCATTTTGTATAACTTACTTACGGAATCATAGGTTTGCATCCGAACACGCTTGGGAGCATTCATAATTATTTTACAGTAAAGCAAACTATTGTTCAGATAAGAAATAATAATAGTTTATGAACAGCTGATTGTGAAAACAATGCAAATTGCTACACAATTTTCAGCAAAACGTTTCATACCAGCCGTAATTGCGTATCATGCTGCCCAGGAATGACTCCTAATAGAGCCAACATTAGTTTTAAATCTCTCATCAGTAGAATAGCTATCTCAGGAATATAATCATCATACAACTCGACGGCTCATTTATACTGTAGTTAAGGTATTTCGAGAATAAATATTCCAAGATATACTCCGAGGCTGCAACGCAACCCTTAACGTGGTCAAAGTTATTAATATTCAATTCATTTTGGTTATCACTCAGTATACAATATCTCTTGTATCCCGCAGAAGTGCTTCTCAGTTGTGTAGAAACAAAGGTGACTGTGAATTTTAATATTTCATTAATGGTTTAAGCTCAAAATGTTTTTAAGGTTCGGGCTTTATCAGTTTGTTAAACAAATACCATGGTAATTTATTATATAAATATAAGTAAAATAATTCATCGCCAATAAAATCCTAACACTTTCAGTTTTCCTCTTCAAAAAATTAAAATACAAGCAGCATTTTATACACAAATAAAATTAGAGAACCAATGGAGCGAGAGAAATGGAAATGTAAATTTACTCGTTCTTTAAACCTACTGTGCATATAAAACTTGTTTACATGTTTTTCAAAGTCAGTGATCGATTGTTTTAGTTAGAAAATTCTAATTTTCATGTCAAATTCCTCAAACTTCGGCTGTAGGTCACTTTAAACCGAATGTGTGCAATCGCACATTCTCTCCGTTACTTATTAACATTCATGCTTTTTCAAACGCCCTAAGTTGACAACTGTTTAAAAAATCTTCATGTTTTTATTTTATTACATTTTCAGGAGTCGCAGTTTCTCATTTCATAAGCTTTTACCCTAACGTAGTCAAAAGTTTTAGCACGAAATATAAACGTCAACAACCAAGTGTATAAACGTGCTATGAAGTCATCCTCGCTGAGTAAAGCAACACACGAAAGAAAACAATGGGCCAAAGAGACGTCAAGTCATCCGCCCACCGTTTTGTGATATTTATGTCCTGAGATCGACGCCAGCGCCACCGAGAGGGGGGAGAGAGTTTTTAAGGTGACGTACAGCCGTACTTCCTGTCTGAGACTTTCCTTCTATCGACCTCCACTGCAACTGCACTCGTGACCCTTGCGGGTATATCCCCTCCCCTCATCTGCGTTCATTACTTAGGTTGCTGCCTTTTGATTCAAAAGTGTTTCCTCCCTGAAAATAAGGACGCCTCTTCGCTTAGTGGTATCAAAATAATAGGCCATCGTCGTCTTGAAAGCTTGCAACGCCTCGCGAAACACAAGATATTACAGCAAATCCATGCCTTCGGTTTCGTTCTTTCAGTGCAGGTGGAACGCAATGAAACCTTTAGGGCACATGAGCGTTAAAACTATACGTCTTAGACATTTTAAATATTGATATCGTAAAATATACATTTTATCGTTTTTATATTTCCTCGAGGATGTCTTTCGTTAAAAGCATTGCATCCAGAACAAAAATCAGATTGCACACTCGCACCGCTTTCTGTAACGTAACCTTATGTAACAAATGTATACCTTCCTGTATGTAAACGGGATTAAGACAACATAGTAAAATCTGACTAAGAAGGCAAAAATATTGGATTTTTTGGGGGTGGGGGAGGGGGGTTATTCTCATATTTATAACTTGTACTTTCATGCACACAGTTGGTTTTTAATATCAACAATTTTAAGACCATAAATAGCTATTTAATTCTTCTTGTACCATTAAGATAAATTGTATGCTTTGTATTTTTTGTATTTTACTCAAATCCTTTCTCTCAGCAGTTTACCACCTGGGCCGAAGAGGTTAACCCAAATGCGAGTTATAATCGCATAACAGTGTAGGATAGTCATTGTTTGCTAGCTGTCTTACCTGGCAATGCATCCGTGTATTCTGCAAGTAAAGCAAAATAAGGCAGTGGTTTTTGAAACTCGAAGGTTCTCTACAATTTGCAGGCTTGTTTCTAACATCCAAGATTCCTTTACTCTTATAAAAGTTTATAAAATCACTGCAATCGAGCAAGATGGCTCCGCGGTGATGGCTTGTATTCGGAAGGTCCCAGGTTCGATTCCCTTCGTACTGGCCACTCAGATGAAGGACTTCGTGGTTTCCCGGATCGGCAGGCTAATGTTGGAGTGGTTCCTCTTTTACCACTCTTTTTAATTTTCTGTGCATCATTTCCTTTCATCGTTTCACCTCATCTGTTTCAGGCTTGCAGGACCAGGCGACGGAGAATGGTGCGTTGCGGCAGGGCGATGTAATTTGCGTTATGGACAGGTTTCTCCTTGGCGTTTGGCGGGACTGCTGAGACCCCTTTCCTCGACTATTACTGGGACTACCAGGTTGTGGGTGGCTAAGCAAGGATAGTCGGCTCAGGATTGGTGTCAGGTTGGAATCGTTAGGATCCCTATCATTGCTAGTGCTCATTATTGTCAGGTTTTGGTCGCCTTTCAGATCTCTGCTTCATTCCTTCCTCCCAGGGGCCATGTTGGGACCACAAACGGCCGACTATGGCCTACGTGCGGTGCTGTGCTCCAGTTATTGGAGGCCCTGACTATTCCTAACCCCTAAATCACTTTTATGTTTATGAGCACGAAAAAACAGTGTTCATGAACATTGTTTGTAAACAACGTTAACGAAAACATAGTGTGGACGCACGTTTAGGATCTACGCAGGATTCACACAGCATGGTAACAAATAAACATAATGCAACTATCATTCTGATGGTTCCTAACATAGTATTGTGCAAGTGTAGTTGTACATACTTGGTCTCGCTGAAAGAGCTGTTTGACAACCGATAAACAAATGCCTAGTGCTTCACCGATGCGGAAGAAGTAGGACGACACCCTGGCCTTGCTGTGACGGAAGGTTGGGTAAGTGGTACTAACACCACATATTTTCCTCCTCCTGGAGGCATCGTTACCATCATCGTCTTTTCCTTTACGTGTAATTTGTGCTTGCCATTATTAACGACATGCAACGGAAGCCGGTTAAGGTGCATGCTTCCAAAGGAAGGCCGCATATATAAACCTGGAAATCTCATGTTTAGGTCAGTCTGACGTTTTTTCACTTCTCGAAACAGTTCCTTAATAATAGTAACCCCTGAAGCAGTAAGCGGATATATTAAAGATTTTATGTCTTAGGGTAAAGAAGCTTTCCTGAAAATTGTAACCGCGTGAGATCGTAGAGAACATCCGAGCTTTCAAAGACTAATATTTTCCCCAATTTCAGGGAATAAGCTGCTATGTTGAGATGTATTTTCGGGATAACCATATACACTGTAAAAATAGAAAACCTAAGTTGTCTTTATATATCCTCTGCCTCAGTAAGGGAATTCTGATCACCACACCACAAAGACACAGAGCTTTTTTTTTTTTTTTAGGGTTTTGGTACATTTGACACGTGTTTTTCAAATACGGTCCCTTTTTATACAATGAGTGCAATATCAGTTATTTATTCTCGAGAGAAAATATAAAGGAATGACTGATTTCATTTCAGGGGTTTAATGTACATTGCCAAACGATTTTACATCATAGCCTTGTTTGGAGCTTTTGATATGATGAGCCTTCGGTGAATTGACCCATCCATCTTTTATTTGGTTTGCCCAATTTCATGAAATTCTAAAGAACAACTACTTGTAGAAATCATATACTGATGCAAAACATAGCCTAAATAGGTTTTTTTTCCTTTAGAAACTTTATGCCATTAGCGAAAATCTTCAAGAAAAATGACGGAAACTGCACACACATATATAGGCAGTAATTTCAAAAAGTAAAATAGAGAACAGAAGAACAGATGGAACTTACCACCACAGAAAAGAATATGAATGTGGCTGAATACCGAATATGCAGGAACGGAAGGACAGTGAAACCCAAAAATATTGAACATTTTCACTTGTTTTCAAAATGTTTGTTTTCTCTTATTAAGTGCATGAATTCCGACTCCAAATTTCAATGTAATATATCACTTACTTCACTACTCTAATAGCTGTTGCTGAACATTGAACAAGTCATCAATAACCGTTTGAAGGGTATCGGTATCATACAATTTAAAGGTAGTTGGTGTATGTAATTAGTGCAAGATAAATTATTTTACACTACAGTCAGAGTTAAGTTATGCGCATTAACCGAGAAACTTAATGACGGACACTAACCTTCGGATAAAAGGTTGCAAAATATTGCCTGCGTCTGGCATTTCATTTCATTCTGGAATTAGTAAGCGATGATTTATGAAATAGAAAACTTCAGTTATTGTTCTAGAAACATCATTTCTTAATTTATCTATCAGACAAGCCTATCGATTACGTATCTGAAGTTTCAGAATCCGAACATTCGCGATTCCTTTCTTTTGGCTTATAGTCTTCCCTGGCTATTTGTGTAGCTGGCATTCTGTGAGGAGAAACTTTTAGCCTATTGATAAATACATATTGTTGCCGAACCGCAAAAGAGCTCGTCCGACCTCTGCCATATCGATGCCAATCCAGCGAAGTTAAGATTTGTACCAGACATTGTAGTTATGTTTTGTGGGTCACAGTAGTATAGGCTACACAACGCAGGGGGATACCTCGTGCACTACAACCTGTGACTGCAACTCCCCAGGAGGAAGGGATAAAGTGAAAAAACCACAGGAGGCTACGGGTCGCAGGCAACAAATCGTAGAGGCACACGGAAATCCGTAAGTAACTGGCTCGAAGACTTGTCCAACTGGAGCTGCCCATAGAGGGCGATGAACAATCCTTCCAACCAAGCAGCCCTCTAGTGTCCACGAGAAATTCTCTTTTTCCTTTGAGCAAGCATCTGTGCTATCTGGCCAGTACCGCCACATACCATGAAACATAAAAATGAAACGGAATGAAAGGAAAATGAGGGAAAGGAGATCGTAGTAGACAAGAAACACTGCATCACTCGCTACCGACCAGAGAAAACCAACAAAACCCAAGGTCAGATTTGAGAGTTGATGGAAATCGAATCTGGGACTTCCCGAGCCTGAGCCTGGCGTTACCGCGGAGCCAACTCGCTCGGTGGCTATAGCAGTAGTCAGTTCGGATTTGGCCAGGAAACACCAATATCCTACCTAAATTCCAGATCTTTGCCCTTCTTACAAAGGGAAGCTTGTACGGCATTGGTTTAAACTGGGCGAGGTCATTGGATAAAACTGTGAAACTAGACCGCTCCAGCACGAACGAGAAGACTGCTATTTCTCCTACTGCATCCACTATTTCCCACAGATGATGGATGGAATAGGCTTTAGTTAGAGCCCTGCGTGTAGAACAAGATGATCTATTGTGTCCTATACTCCTAGACTATTCTAGGTTCACAGTTCCTAAGAAGTATACATCCCTGATAGGCTTTCTTAATATTCTCTATATCCAAAAATAAGTGTCCCAGAGTAGTATACTTAAGCTTGTGCAAAAACTGCACATCTACACTATATAGGTATTCTAGGAAGTCTCAGCATCTTCTTGTAAATGGAACTCCATCAGACTCCCATAACATGTAGATGTCTGCCAAGGGTGTTGTGGCCAGTAAAAAAACTACCAACCTGACATATTCAAGGTCGACTGAAGGATAACAATGCTTTTTATATATCTTACCTCATTAATAAGAGCACGAGCTTAAAGGGCACCTGTTTCCTGTGTCACTGTTCCTAATGCTACTGACGTGTCCATCGTGCAAGTTTCAATCTGACTCCTAGCAGATGCTCCATAAAAGGTTCTACTTACTGACATTGTTTCTCAGCTAACAAATGTTCACTATCCCTTTTTGGTGTCCAAGCCGTCTTCATTTGACTACACCTCATCTGTACGTGATTTTTGCTACATATCTTTAGTTCTACTTCAGCTCCCCTGCCTTTTATCAACATCCAAGACTCACATCCTTTTGAACATTCAGTACAGTTTCCTTTTTCAGCAGTTTCCCTATAATTGCTACACTGTTCACACATATACAATGTGGCCATTATTTTACCCTTTCTTCATTTTATATATACACATTTCCATGTGTTGTTGACCTGCCTATCGTCCTATTGCATTATTACATGACTCTTCATTCTAGATTATATTATATTACGCTAGGTCGGGTTCTATGAGGTCATTGAAGGAAAATGAAATTCGTGAATATATACCATGTAAAATGAGCTACACATATTTGTACATAAACATTAAATATATATGAACAAATATATTATTGAAATAAATAAAAGTACACAAAACTGAATGCAAGCATACTGCTGTATGTGCAGTTATAACATGTTTCAAAGTCTAGAAATATTTCCCTGTACTTACGTATGCACAGATAAATACAATTTTCATGCATACAAAGAAAAAAAAATCTGATGTGTTGCACTCACATGACTTTCTCCACTCTTGTACTAACCATTCTTACAAACTCTTATTCCTATATCTTCTTCGTGTTAGTTAAAATAAACATTTGTACAAATTATCTTATTGCTTATTTCCTTGTAGGTGCAAGGGGAATATTGGAATACAGTAGGCTTTGTGCGATAGTCAAA
Organism: Tenodera sinensis; assembly: GCA_030765045.1. NCBI lineage: Eukaryota > Metazoa > Arthropoda > Insecta > Mantodea > Mantidae > Tenodera > Tenodera sinensis. Next base: position 61,674,176 of record CM060964.1, read on the forward strand.
TCTTTTAAAGCTTTCAGATTCCGTTCTCTTTGTACACGTAACATATAAAAAAATGAACAACGATGACCCATTTCACGAAAGTTCCAAGTTTTCCGAAACTCACACACATAACAAGGAATATGTCCGAAATGGTTCACCCTACAAGAAAATTTATTGAGACATAAATTGTGTATTTTAGCAAGATCTACATTTTTTGTATAGTATAATTTGGTCTATCTCTAACGGTTTACCAGTTATGCAAAAGTCGTCCAGAGTAAATACGACTACAGGGGCTATAGCCAGAAAATTCAAGATATACATTTCATTTGTCATAAAAATATCTCAAACATATGACATTTTAATCAAAATCGTTAGAGCCATTTTCAAGAAAATCAAAATTTTCGAAAAATTTTCTATGTAAAGGGTAGTTTAGGGTGGGGCTATTTTCTTCAAAATCTTCGTGTCACATCCCTGAACGACATTAAACTTAAATACCAACTTTGGTTTTTAACCGACTTTTCGTTTTTGAGCTATGCTGTCCACAGACTGACAGACACACAGACACACACACGGACCTTTTTCTAAAAATGCTTTTTTTGGATTCAGGGGGCCTCAAAACATGTATTTCCGGTGAAATCTCGACTTCGAGTTTTTGGGTGGAATACAATACTTCCCCTACTTACCAGTAGAGAAAGTAATACTTAGCTTTACTATAAATTTTCACGCGTCTTTTATGGCCAGTGTATCAATTATAATGTCTAAATCTTATTTCCAATGCATAGTTAAGCTAAATTTGTATGCAACGCAGAAAATGTACATATATGCATTAAAAGTTTTCATTGATTCATTAAAATTCCAGGATATACTTTGCAGAGCTATTTAGACGTTATCAGGATAATCTGTCATTCAGATACCGTTGACATCGTATACAAAGATACCATTTAACAGCAGTTTTGAAAGAATTGAATTTATATATTTTCTCCTTAAAATTAATAGGAAGAGCAGAAAACATTTTAAAGGTTTGATAATGCGTACCTTTCTGTGAGAAAGAAAGTAAAAGTAGCTAAATCAGCTTTGTTCACAACTCAGTTAACGCTGCATGTTACATGAGTACCTCGCTTCCTTACACATTGTTTTGCATGTTTTCATTTAAATACAAGAGCCTATGGAATGTTGCAACTATCCACTGAGAAGAAACGCAGTCAAGGTCTATCAAGAAATATTGGTAGTCGTGCAACAAGCAACTCTTTGGGTGATAGTACGAGGCAACAACGTGAAATCTCAACTCCTTTCATTCCTTATCTAGCATAAAGCTAAACGCAACACTTTTCAATAATGCAAAACTTAAAAATGTTAAAGTATGGATTTGGATTTGGATTTGGTTTAAGGGCGCTCAACTTCTAGGTCATCAGCGCCCTTTAAAGTATGGAAAAAGTGTTGAAGGTTTGTCCCAGTAATACCACACCTCGATACCACCTAGTATCAAGGTGTCGAAGGTATCGAGGTCGCATCCCTATTTGTATGATTATTACTGGTGTGCATGCAATACAATACGGTTCGCCACTCAGTCATAGTTTAATGTTAACGAGTGTGTTCGATCAATGTTAACGTAGTGAAAGATAGGCGGAAAAAATTACTGTCCTTGGTGCAGCGAGGATCCATTTCATTAACCCACACAACAGCTTCACGGTGGCAACATACACTTCCGGTACATGTGTGGTAAGCTTTATACTTGGAGGCCCTTGGGGTCGCCTCAACCTTTGTTTGCATACAACTATGTTGTAACCTGCACAACTTTGAAGACTAAAATGCCTCTATCTCCTTGTGTGGTGTGGAAGAAAACAAGGGGGAAAGAAATAAAAAAAGTAGGATTAGTTTATTGCACATCTTGGCGTACTACTGTATAGTAATTCCACTCTATTACTCCCCCTCATAGTTGTAGAATTAAAAAGCACAGAGTTATCTACCCCCGTGGTATTTCAGGCAGGGGTTTAGGAGTTAGAAGTCAGACGTAGGAGTCACCATTAAGTGGAGCACAGCATCACAGTAGGCCATATGGGCTCATTTGTGCTTCCAGCATGACCCCTGAGAGGAAGGGATGAAAGGGAGACCCGAAGAACGATCAGATGCGGACGAAGATGTGCACTAGTAAGGACGGGGGTCCCTAGTGATCCCAATACGACACTAATAAAGACGCCGGTGCCGGTAGGCATGCCTTAGTCAACCGCAACCTGGGGTTCCCGGGTATAGACGAGAACTCCAGGAAGGAAGAGGTCCCAACAGTCCCGCCAAGTGCCAGGGATAAATCTTTCTTTCACCGGCCTGACGCAACACACCAATCATCTCTCTTGGTTATACAACCCTGAAAAAGGTGAAAAGAAACAACGGAAACGGAAAATTTGTGGTAGAAAGGTAACCACACCAAAGTTCGCCTACTGACCTGAAGAAACCACGAAAAAGCTCGTGTTTAGGGTGGATAGCCCAACAGGAATCGAACTCGGGATCTCCCATACTTTACTACGAAGCCATCTGACTCGGTAACCAGTGTGTTTAAGTTTTATGTTCTTGACTTGTTCTGCACGATGTTACTTTAATTGTCAATCTTTGGGGGAGGTTTTTAATTTCTAGGTTTACAATCTACTTATAATAATAATTAATTAATTAATAATAATAATAATAATAATAATAATAATTAATAATAATAATAATAATAATAATAATAATAATAATAATAATAATAATAATAATAATAATAATAATAATAATAAATAATAATAATAAATAATAATAATAAATAATAATAATAAATAATAATAATAAATAATAATAATAAATAATAATAATAATAATAATTAATAATAATAAATAATAATAATAATAATAATAATAATAATAATAATAATAATAATAATAATAATAATAATAATAATAATAATAATAATAATAATAATAATAATAATAATAATAATAATAATAATAATAATAATAATAATAATAATAATAATAATAATAATCCAGAGGCAAAACAGCTTTTTCGGGGCTAAGGCCCACCGTCCGACCACTGCGTCCCCCACTTCTGTCCATTACAGGCGGCCTAAGTGGGTTGCAGTACTGGAGGTTGGGACGTGGTCAGCGCTGGTTACGCGGTCTTCGCAACCAAGGATCGCTAGTTTTCAATCAAGAAGCTCCTCAATGGCCCTTCAGGGACCTAAGGAGGCTGAGTCCACTCCGGACCAGGTCTCCCAGCGGGAGATCCCCACACCGGTGGCGGGAATCGAATCCGGGTCTTCCACTTGGTAAGCAGAAGCGCTACCACCACGCTAAGGAGACGATCTATGACTTATGTAATTGGGCCTTAGTGAGTGAGTTATGGAGGGAGGGAGTGAGGGAGTGAGGGAGGGAGATTTAAGGAGCCGTCAACAACTAGGCCATTAGGGCCCTACTCTGAATGTTTGACAGTTTTACGTTTCCATTTCGTTGTCGAGCAACTGAAATTTCATTATAGAGGATTTTGCATATTTCAAAATTGAACTTGTGCAATTGGTAGTAATACGATTGAAATGCAAGGATTTAGAAAATTGTAACATATTTGAGTTTCTAATAAAATTGCCACAGGAGGAATATAAATTATATTTAATACATGCACAAAATTAAAACATATTTTCTGTACACGGTTTGTTTAAAAAAAGAAAGGTTGCTAATTTAATCTACAAGTCCATGAGTCATTTTCGTGCCCATAGTTTTTGAAACTTTAGGATATGCAGTAAAACGCTTAGCCTTCTAGCATCTAAAATGTAGTTTGCAAACATTTAAGACTTTGTATGCACCTCAGTAATAAATAAGTGAAAATTTTAAATATGACATAATTGGAGCAACTTGAAGTCGCTATACCTAGTTCTTGACATATGTATATACCTGGACTTTGAAGTGTTTATGAAATTATGTTGTGATAATGCTATGTTATTTTTTTCTTTGAGCTCCATGTCAACACAATGTTTGTTCGTAAGCACATTGCCAACTACCACCCGTAATTATATATTTCATTTATGCTTTTACCTCGGCTGTATCCAATTACATGTAACAAAATATCTAGACGCCAAAAATGAAAAATGTTCACTGCAGCAAATGACGGTAGGTAAGAATTGTGCAAAAGCAAACCAGTCATAAATCAATAAAAGTTGATTTTGTACACATTCATTCATTGAATTAATTTAGCGAGGGTTGGATAATGCGTTTTGATTTTACGATTAATGTGGAAAAATTTCGCTTGTGTTTCAAGCATGAACTTGATATCGGGATTACTCCAGATGTAACTGACCTATTGCAGTACACCATAGACCATTCGTAATTTCATTTTCCATGTTATTAAATTTTCCAACAATAATACGGAGTTTCCGTTTAAAGAAACATAAGTTAAGGTTAAAAATTATATTGATTACATTTTTGAACTACCTATACCATCTTATTAAATGAGTACCTTTTCTATCTTCATGCCTGAGAATGCAATTTTTAAATGCTATATTTTCTTCAGAAATATTTGCTATGGTAGTGTTAGGTTACTCACCTGATTGTTGCATTTTAAGTACCTGTATAAAGGAATATCTAAAATTTACTATTTTTTTGCTTTTAATTTTCAATCTACCGATGTATTTACATTTAAGGTGACACTCAACTAAAGTCGTTGCTCCTTTTTATTATCCATATAACACATTTTAAAGATGTATTTTAAGAAACGAACAGAATCTGGTTGTATTCAAATTATATATATAACAATTCTTTTTTCAGTATGTTTTTATCGTTTCATTATAAGCTTTATTTGCTAAATACTAAGCATTTTATTAAATTTGTACTGGAAATAAACATGCGGTGCTTATATAATTCTATGGAATAGTGCTCTAAGATATTTGGTTTATTTATTATATTTTACTGCACAATTACTGTAGAAATGCTTTATTCTAAAATGTATATTAAAGTAAATAAGATGTTCAATAAATAAATTCATAAAACCATTACTACTAATTACAGCTTAGATGTATAATGACCAGTAAATTCTGATTTTAAAAATGTAATTTAATTTCTCACAACTAGTTTAAAAAGGAACCAAGTCAAGACCTGTCAAGTTTGTCCACCAAGATTCAAGATTTAATTAGAAGACAAATGTTATCATATAATTCTATAGTTTTGTGAAGCACTCTTGCGTGGTAAAATGCTTTTCAAAATGACAGTTCATGTATAATTAATTTCAACTTTGGCACACATGACATTTTCCAACCCTAACATTAAGATTCCGTTCAGGAATACTGAGGTTTGGAAATTCATTCACCATGTCCTTTAAGCAACATGAAAGAAAGCCTGTCCAAATGATAGTCTTGGTGGGCAGGCATTGCAGGACAATTTCGTAATGTCAACGCTATTACTTAAGACAGTGCAAAGGAGGTGTCAGTAATCCCGGTGTGACGACACTATTTGGCCACATGACAGTCGTGCGTACGTGTCCACTCTTCTCCGATCGAATACGCTGACTCTAAACAACCAGAAAGCCTGCAAATCCGGCGGCATGGTGCGCGAGACGAGAGCTGCCCAAAACAAAAGAAGGCCAAGCATGTTATTTATTTTGGGAAGATGACGAGGTGTCTAGTAATGAGTCTGAAGGTGGTTTGGTTGCCATGCCTATTGTGCAGATACAACGTTTGGACAAGAAGTTACATAACTGAAGAGACATTGAGTGAAATTAATTAAGTTCAGGCACGCATTTTCTGAAGACGCTTGCCAACTGAGATTGCACAAACTAGAAAAGGCATGACCATAAACACCATTCAATACTTCCTATTGGAGACTAACGAAACTAAAGCAATGCTTTCATTCCTCAAAGCAGAGAGTGGCAAGAGAGATTATTCTAGGCTAAATACCTCTTAGTCCCTCTAGAAAATAGGAAGGCGCCTTAGCCTGTGTTGTGAGACTAGCTGTATCTTAAGAATGGCCATTATTATTGCTATGATTATTATTATTGACCTGTTTTGATGACTTGACAATCTTGGACCTAGAAAATAACTCTAAACCTTTTAAAAATGGCGTAATGATGAACGTAAATAACTCAAAAGCTGAGATGTGTTTAAGTGAAGTTGACTTACACAAATTTATACATTAATTTATACATGAATATAACTGCTATTCAGTTAGAAAAATTTGGTATAATAATGATGTGATAATTTAGAACATTAGCTGGAAATATATCCATTGCACGTTCTTGTTTGAAGAATCTAAAAACAATATTAAGAAAATTGTTTTTAAGCAGGTTTTACAAAATTGTAGCATTAACCTTTTTAAATTCTCAGACTTCGCAGCCTGTAGCACGACATAAGGATAAGTACCAAGGCAACCACGCTCTCATTAACCCATTAACGCCCAACTATTATTATCTTTTTCAAAAATTAAGAAACCATATGAAATGTGTTGGCTTAGCACACAGTATGTCAACAATATATTTTGTTTGCTTTTTATTCACCCAGTGTCCCAAAATCACCTGATCTATAAATAGGCCGCTGGGCGTCAACGGTATCAAAACATACCGTTATGATGAACTAATACATTTCCATCAAGTTCATGTATTTTATGATTAAACTTTATTTCTTAAAGCAATTAGGGACCATTTAAAGTCAGACCTTTATTTATTGGAACATTTAGAGTGGTAAGAGCTTTTTATCAACTGTGGCAGAGTGTTACATCATATTTTTTGTAGAATCTCAAGTGACGTGCAATCCTTCCAACTTCTTTCCAGTTCTTCGCATTTTTCACTTGAAGTGAAATTGTGGAATTCTTGTGTACTCGGAGGCATATTATTTGTATCTTGTTGGTCGGTTGCAAAGTTTTCTTTTTGGTTGATTTTTCAAACCTAGGCATTTGTTCCCTGTCACTCTTTAGTGACTCTTTTCAGAGGCAGTGAAATGTATTTCAACTGGACCAGGAACATCACTCAGATTTACTATACTTGTAGTGCTCCATCTTTATCACTCAGACTGTCTGGATCAGGAGGAAAAATCACATCAATTGTATTACACGCATAATGAATTTCACTTAACAATAACCAGCATAATTCCTTTGAATATGATGTCATAATTGTTATACGCCATATCTCTGAACGTAATCTAAAAATCATGAAATGCAAAAATGAAATAACCAACCGACGTGCATATTATCGTTTGCATTTTTTGTTAGCGCAGAATTGCAAACTTGTCTCTAAAAATAATAACTATCAGGCAAATGTACTTAAGGAATCCATGTTCATCCTTACTTCAAAGAACACAATATGCTGAACATCAGTTCACTCTGTTTCAAACAGAGAAATGGTGGAAGACAAATGACACACGTGGCAGATGCTTGCAGACCATTACACAAGTAACAACGTCGCTATCTGTTGGACCGCGCTAGGGTTTCCGTGTGATAACGTGAGATAACATTTGCACCTTATTGCTGTAAGTTAATAAACTACACAATATTCTAATTTTTAACACTTGCGCCCAGCGGTCTACAAATAGATTGCTTGTCTAGGTTCCATTATGTTTGCTTATATTTTCTATTGATGAAATATACATAACGTACCTGAAGAGGCCACTAAGACCTAATTTTTGGGCTATGAAGTATCACATGATCAGTGACTTTAATGTGGTATCCTTGTTAGGCTGTAATAGGATAGAAACGGAGCGACACGAATGAACTGTTTGGTTTCAACGTCAACACTTTGCCGTTTAAGACACCTTTGATTCATCTTTTGGTTATATTTTTGAGTACTTTCCACAAATTTACACGATCACTTGCATCATATTGCATGAATTGAAGCAACTGCTAGGACGTTGAAAGCATACCCTTTAAAGATTGTATAGAATCAGGTTCAGAATCCAATGTGCACGGAGTGATTGAGTGTTTAATCTTCAGCTGTTCTTTATGTTGATGAATAGCCTTAAGTTGCTGACAGTTTTGTGTTTGAGTAAAGATGTCCATTGCATGTCCTCCACCAGAAACACTGTGTTTAACTTTGGACGCTGGCTGCGAATTCGATGGGATTTCTAATTTTTCTCTCTAATTTTTCTATAACGTGAACAGTACACTCAGATCGTCCAGTGCAGTTCTTCCTGGCCTGAGTCATGTTGGGACTTTGTGGGATAGTAGTATACACAAGTGCAAACCCTCAGCAAAAGATGGAACGGATGCACTTTAAAAACATGCTCGCTTTTGACCTCCGTTATCTCTCGGTTCTACAGATACCTACCACGAATGAAATAATTATAAATATTGAGAAAATCACCTGCGGTCCAAAAAGCTAAAAGTTGTCCGAAATTTGTATTTTAATTATTCTAATTAGGATAAGGGAAAGTCTGGATAATGCCTAGCAAATGCCGAGGTCATGAAGGTACGGACTCGCAAACGGGAGGTCCACGGTTCAAAAACCTTCAGGACCGTCCTCCCTGATTTGTTATGGTTTTTTTTTTTCCCCCTTCCTTCCTTCCTTCAGATTTTCCTCAGTCCTCATAAGAAGGAAAAACTAGGGAGGTACCCTAAAGTTCGGCCCGGAACGTTTCCTTCACCCAATCAACAATTACCTAATTAGCATTTTCATACATCATCAGTATTCACTGTGTGTAATAGGAACGAGCGTTTAACACTAAATATGTGTATAAAAGAATCGGAAACACCTCATCCGAAAACCTGCCTTATCCAAGCCTCTCCAGAGGTAAGCTGGAGCCCCCCATTTGGCCGCTGTAAATTGGTATATTGTTAACGAAGAATACTAAAACAATTTTCATTTGCACATTATTAATATTAGGTCTTATGCCATGGAGAAATTCGTCAATTTTGTTCAGTATTCCACTTGTATTATAGTAGTTATTTTACTACGAGAAAAGCATTTTGGATCATAAGTAAAATCATCCGGTGCTTGTTAACTGAAATAGCATATTTTGCATCAGTTTCGAATCTTGGATACCAAATGTAATTTGCATCAGCTTTGCTGGTTGACTGCTATGAAATTGGTTTTAGGAAAATTAGAAGGGTTTGAATTCTTATACTATCTAAATGAATTAGTTTTAGCGATTTTGCCAAGAGGATATACCATAATACTGACTGATAAGTGATTTTTAATGTAAGAATTAAATGCTAAAACTATTTTAGTGCCTTAACATTAAAACACAACCACTTTTTATTTCAGAATGAATTTCTGCTTCCTTATACATCGCTGAGTCATACTTCATGTTTATTTCAATGTTGAGTGCATGAATTGTGTGCAGCTTGGGTCTTGTCTTAGATAATGGTTGCCTGTAACTGCAAAGCGACCTTGAATAACAAGCCTATGGAAATGAAACATTTTTATTACTAACCTGTTCTCATCAGCCAGTAAATGATACATTGAAATGAGCTTCGCTTCCAGCTCAACATCGCGTCCAGAGCTGCAATGTGTCGCCAACAATGCTCACATCCTGTCCCCATTGCATTAAACAGTATGGCAATGGACCATGACCTGGAGAGACTTGCCTCCGATATATGCATGCGCAACTATACCTCGTGCTTTGCTTATGCACGTTCGTCTCTTCCCCTCCATGCATCTCTTTGTGTCTAAAATGTAAATACTCTCAAGAAAGATTTGTGAAAAATTAGGTTTTCCTTTACGTAGGGATGTTCCTGCAGTATTAGAGAACCAAGCAATGCCCTACAACTTACTGAGAACTTTCTATTGAGAGGTTTGGAGCAAACATTTGAGATCAACGTTTTCATTTGTTCTTCAGTATCTCCTATCATTTATTCCGTTAATAATACTTATATATATATCATCGTCTTCCTTTCTACTGAAGCGAACTCCTTATTGTGCATCGCTGCTGGTGTTTAGGAATTCCACATTTGTTTATGTACCCTATTGAAACTTTACTGACGTCCCAAAGCACTGTGAAAGGTAACACAGCAACTTTGAAGTTAACATGGAAAGCTACTGTTCAGTTAATGAATTTTGGTAGCGTACAAGGACCTTAGAAAATTTTGAACACGTTAAAATGAATTCATCTTAATGTTTCGTGTTCGATACATCTGTTTTATTTCACACCGTTCAACGCGGTATCATAGGAAGAGACAATTCCTATACCCTACCTTTAATGTTACTACAAAGATCAATAAAATATGTCCAAAAATACCCACAGATTATCCAACAAAGCTTATGTTTTCTGAATGCAACATACTCAAAGCCCATCAAATTTATTATAATATCTACCAAATTATGTGCACAAAGAATCGGGATACCTAACTATTGTATCGTCATAAATACGAAACTAAAACGATCGTACTTCTGTATTTGTTTGAACATAAACACTTTGGTCCAAAATATACAATGTGATGATAAAGAACAATTCAAATTTGCAGCATTACAATACTTTTATGTTAAAAAGGAGCATTATCAGAAAATAATTTACATAATAGGAATTATATTTTACACTTTTAACAAATTGTGGTAGTTACTTAACTATTTCTACAATAAAATTACAGTTTATAATTTAATACGAACTTTATGCCATACCTAAACATTTTATCGCTTCAAACATTAATGCAATTCATCATTATTAATTATATTAGCAATTTTTTCTATATATTTGGATAATATGTACCTCTATTTGTGAGGAATCTCCACTGAATTCGAGATTTTCTTATTTAGGGGTGGCGCTAGAAATACCAAGGGTCCCCCCCCCCCCAAAGAAAAAAACCTCAGTATACTTTTCTAAAGGTTCAAAGAAAAACTTCACGTCGAAGTTTTGGGTAAAATGCTCTTTCCTTTACCTTATGTATCTACACCGTACAGGAAGACGGGAAACTGGAACTTGTGCTTTGTGCTGTGGCAAAAACAGCTTGACCAGTGCAATTGTATTCTACGCGCAACAATTTTAATAAAGGAGCTGCTTAAAGATGTACAGCTTTAAGAAGCGAGTGAAGGAAGTCTACGCCAGAAACAATTGTAGCATTGTACTACTTTAACCTCACGTCAATGCGACATCCATCAAACAAAGCTTGCGTAATACATAACAAAGCTTAAATCATTTCTCTGCACGAGTACATGAGCCCACTTATCAAACAATAACGCTACTGTCTGCTGATGCGTGCATATTTTTGCCTTACCCAAACAAGCTTACTCTGCTACTTATACTTAGTCATTTCTCAGTAGAAGCTTTTCTGCAATGCGGAAATGGATGAAAAGTTAATTGCCACGACTTCATCTTGATTTATAATACAATTCAATTACTGTGTTCTTCCCAGGAGAATGTGGCTGTAATCAATGTGTTTGACATCAACAACTCCAACGTTTTATGAGAAAGATTAGAGCTAGTTTTAACATATCAACAAAGCTTAAGCCTCTTAAACAACGTTCACTTTTGTGCGCAATACTGGGATATTAATGTGGCATGATCCGCAAGAGTATGTGTATTTTAAGAGACTTAAATTTTGCTAATATGTTAAAACTCTAGCTGTAATCTTTCTCAGAAAGAGTAGAGGAACACAGTAGTTGATGTAGACAGTTGATCTATTTATGACATCATCGTGAGCTTCCATGTGCTACTGTCACCCCTTTCCCTTCCTGAGAGAGAAGAGAGACAAAGAGGGAAGGGTTTTGAAATCTTTAGCAATGGTAAACGTGAACCTAAGTCGTCCATACTTTTTGGACCTTGTTATAACTGATTTAATTCTGGCTTTTACCTTTCCGTTTGATATATTTATGTATATTTGCGTTTTTACTAGTAATTTTGTTTTACATCAAAATCTATCTCTGGCTTTTGCCATGATCCATTTTATAAGGGCACTGATGACCAAGTAGCTGAGCGACCTTTAAAATAGCATCATCATCCCTTCCTGAGAGCAGAACACCCCTTAGAAGTGTTCTTGTCAGAGGTCTCCAGTAAATTATATAGTCAAATGAAAAGGACACAAAAGCCGCCACTGCAACTGCAAATGTGTTTACACACATTTTGCATGTATTACCATCTACAGTTTGTACTGGGGTGGGGGATGGTTTTTGTTTGTTTTCAAAGCGAGATTCGTAAACCCGAAGTAGTTGCAAATATACTTGACCACTCTCAGGGAAAGATGACAGTATAAAGAAACTACTTATTTCAGACTGCATCTAATTCGTAAATAAAATACCATCTATCTGACCCGGCATTGCAGGGATGCATTCTGTAAAGTGAGTCATTCCATGTCAAATCACACAAAATTTGACCTTTAGGCCTCCAATTTAATTGATATTAATTTAGGTGTTCTGTGAATGAAAAAATGATACATCTATTCTTTTGTTCGTCGGTAAATTAATTATTTTGGTAAATATAGAACGTTCCATTTTCGGATATTTTACACACACCGTTCCACATAGATATAAATATCTCTGGTATTATTTTCCAGATAAGTATCATCTGTGGCTCATTTTGAATATTGAGATACGTAATTTAAAACGTAGCTTGATGATGCCATATAGTCCTAGAAGAAAGTTCAGATTGGAATTCCAAATAAATCCAGAGAAATTAAGTAACTCACAAAGCCGTGCAGACGAGCAGTAGGCACGGTGTGTGTACCTCTTGACCTACATGAAGGCAGCATTGCAGCGCTACTGCTCGTCTGCAGTAAGTATTAAGTTATTAAGTTATTTAATTTCTCTGTATTTATTTGGAATTACAATATAAAATTTTTTCTAGGATTATATAGCACCATCAAGCTGTGTTTAAATTTTTTTCCGGAAATTTAACTTAAGGGGTTAGTATTGTTAATGACAAATGTAACGTTAATGAATTTGTAAAATAGAAAATATTAAACTAATTATTTTTGTTTAACGGTTAAATTAAGTATATATTTTAATATTCAAAATGAGCCATAGATCATATTTATCTGCAAAATAATACCAGAGATATTTATATTAATGTAGAACAGTGTGTGTAAAATATCCGAAAATGTAATGTTTTGTATTTACCAAAATAATTTACCGACGAACAAAAGAATAGGTGTATCTTTTTTTCATTCACAGGACACGTAAATTTAATATCAATGAAATCGGAGACGTGAAGGTCAAATTTTGTGTGATTTGACATGAAGTGACTCATGCGAGGGGTTGAAAATGACTAAGGTAAGATTACCTGTAATTTCCACTAGTATAGCTTAAACACATTTGTGCCCTTACTGGCTAAGTACTATGCTTTTTCTATAAAGGTTTGTAAACAGAGTAAAGGTACTAGCTAACTAGTTTGCAGGCACTTTATGACAAAAGCAAGGGTTATGTGGTACTTGGAAGCTGTAAGGAAACCTATGAAATAAGCCAGGTCCTATAATATCACTATATGATGTTTTGACAGATGGGTTAAACAGTGTAGATTTCTACTTAACGAGTTGAAACTATAATAGGGACAACTTTTAAGACTTGTAAGACTAGCTTGGAATTTTCGTTGGGTACTACAGTATAAGTATACAACCGTTTGTCTAGATTAGGCATGGGCAAAATAGGCTCAAAAGGGCCACTCCACTGCAACGCGTTCTTGCCTCACCCCACCGGCCATCCCTCCCGTTGTTTCCGACACGCTTCATTCAGTGGCGAGCATGGAAAGCTTGTTGTTTAATATGCAGAATTCAGTTTGCAAATACAAATCGTTACAATATTAAACATCACTTTGATCAGAAGCAAAAAGCAAACTTTGTTGATCTTACAGGTATTTATTTAGAGTTTCAAAAGGTACTTTCTGAATACTCGTATTTATAAACATATAAAAGGGACGATGTGACTCCACTTTTTAAGGGTTTGGTTTCTTATTAGTTTATTTAATATAAGGTATTGTATTTCATGTTTCAAAGTTTGAGCATAATATTGAAGTTAAAACCATAGAATTTATTAAGTTGATCAAATAGTTTTAAAATATTTTACAGCTAAATCGCAATGGAACTATACTGCTTTATTTACTATGAAAAAGAAACAATTTAGCTTGTTAATCATAAGACAGCGTAAGAATATTATTTGCATAAAATAAAGGAAGGTTATAAACTTGGAGATTTGCCTTTGTGGCTGTAATTTGGTAATTTGCCTAAGTGGCTGTAATAATTATTGTATGCATAATATATTTAATGTAAACAAAATAGTAACAGCCTAGAACTTACTACTACCGCGCAGGTGGAAAGAAGCCACTACTCCCTTGTATCAAAACAACCCTCGTCACTCGGCAAGAGAATGTGGGGTGAGTAAAGCAAGTTCAATCGCTACCTCTCCTCTCGTGCCCATGCCTGATCTAGATAGCAAAAGAGTGTTGAGTTTTATGTTAGCGTGTGAAGTAGATATTGAAAATGAGTATGGGGAAAGTTCTTGAAATTTGTACGGTAGCTTATAAATGTGGTAATTCTAAAACCCAAGTGCAATACGTTTGTCAAAATCATACCAAAACACTCCTTCATAACAAAGCTCCCCAAAATCGAAGCGAAATTTGGTGTTGTGAATACAATATACAACTATCAGCTACTGCAATAACCCGTGCTTATATGATTTTGAGTCTCGTCTTTGGACTGCAAGTCATTAATAAATTTACGCCATGTTCTCATTAAAATGAAAAAGACTATATCCTCTGATATTCATATTTAACAGAATGGGAAATGATTGACAGACTCCTACTATGAACCCTCCCTCCAATCCCCCAGATATAAAATCTTTGTAGGAATTAATCTGTGTCATAGGGAAAAACAGGGCTCTTCTGAGGTTAAAGCGTTATTAAAATATTTGGGTTTGTTGATTGATCTGGTTCCCGAGATTACAACTCCCAGATATATAATTTATATTATTATAAGCACTGAACATTTTAAGGTAGTGTTACCATCAGAAGAAATGCTTATTCTGCCATATATAGTACAAGACATGCACTCTATCATCTGCTGTTGTTGCTGCTCTCGTGTTCACGATTTGCCATTGTTGTACTTAACTACCTACTCAACACAAAAGACAGTGACGGTCAATTACTATTGCGGTTATATAAGAAAAGGCTAATTACATTTCTGTTCCAATGACCACACATCCTCCCTCAAGGAACTCACTCCTACTTCCGTTTCTGTTGCACTCTAAGGCAAACCTATACTTGCTTACGCAGAAACTGCATCTATGTCAGTTTTACAATCCTTGAGTCTCTTTCCAGGCAACTCAAAAGAATACAATAAACATATCGTCTCTACGTTTGTGCTCCTGATTCTGAACATCTTCAATGAAAATAAGATGTACTTAACTGCACGGAAACACTCATTTTCATAAGAATAGCAAACTGCTCACGCGAATATATAGTCAAGCCTTCTTGTTCAATGTCAATCCTAAAACAGCTGTATCTTGTCGTGTTTGCTTCGTAGTACTGACTTTTAATGGGCCATGTACTTTGTATCACGAAAAAAGGAAAAAAGAAAGAAAAGAAAGAAATACCTGATGCGTTGCATTTGCATGATTCTCTCTACTCATTTTTCTACAACCCATTTTTACAAAATCATATTATTCAAGCGATTTATTTTTAATCCTGGTAAACGTTCCATTCATATTTACACATTTCGCTGCACGATATAGTAGCTGAAGCTTTAATCAGATTTTTAAACAGCGTGCCTTGAAATTTCATGTTCTTTGAATGGCCAAGGGCGGGGGGAAGAAAGAAAAACAAAAAGAAAGAAAAAAAAAAAGAATAACGGTTTATCATTTGAGAAAAGTAAAGATATTTTACGATTCTACAGCCCGATGTGGGCCTTGGCCTTCTCTACTATTTTCTTCCATTCTTCTCTATCATGTGCTTTCCTTCTCCAGCCTCTGACTCTCATTACAGCAAGATCTTCCTCCACACAATCCATAAAGGTATTTCAAAATTACAACCAATAACAATGAATTTCTTGGAAATGATTAACTTCACAGGAGAAACATAAATTGTGTGCTTTCATGAGATCTACATCTTTTTTGTGTAGTAAGATTTTCTGTTACTCTTATGGTTCACCAATTATGCAATAGTCATTCAGGATGAAAAGGACCTCAGAAATTATTCTCATAAAGTTCAGCATATTTAATTTGTTATGAATATTTATTAAACATATGGTATTTTAATCAAAATCCTTAGAACCATTTCTGGGAAAATAAAATTTTTAAAAACATTTCATGTGTAATGATTAGTACGGGGTAGGAAACGTGGTATTTAACCAACTTTTCATTTTCGAGTTATGCTGTTCACAGGTATACAGGAACACTCGCGCGTGGAACTTTTTCTGAACATGCTGTACTTGTATTCAGGGAGTTTCAAAATGCTTGCTTCCTCATTTACTATATGAAAGTAGAACAGGGAGCACAAGAATTCATTTACAATATTGCTCGGAGAATTTTGCAAGCAATGTTAACTATCCAGTGTAAAGAAGTGTAAGTCTTCAAAAGAAATTAGGAGTAAAATTGAAGCCATATTCGAAAAAAGCATTAAATTTCATTAAAGCTCATAAAGATGACAAATGGGTAAAAACATACTGATAATAGATGTCGTGAGAAAATACTAATCAAGGATTTACAAGTCGTAATTCATGGATTAGTGCATAAAGAGCCTGGTCAAGGGATGACTGGGTGCATTTGTTATTTGGGCCTCCCAGCGATGTTAGATATCTCTAACCTCTGACTGCAGAATGGCAATGTAATGGTGATACAACGAGGGGACCTACAGCTTTTCTGTGGAATCCGAACCAAGTTGGAGCATTGGAATTAGTCAGCGGTAAAGACCTAGAAAGAGGGGACCGAGCGGGGTGGCTCAGGTGGTAACGCTTGAAATAATATTTTGTTTGTTGACGATGGTGTCAAGTACCCGGGACTCGCATTCGGCAGGTCCTGGGTTCGATCACCGGTGACCTACTAATCTCGTCAAAGGTTTTTTTTTTCTCGATTTTCCATTCACGAACGCTGGGTTGGTTGCTTTTGTTTCCGCAACCTCCCATTCCAACATCATTTAATACAGGGTAGGAAGTATCGGCGAAGTGCGAATGTTGAACAGTCGTGTGGTGGAACTTGCGCTCTGTAACTGCTGTTCTCGGCGTACGGGTGGCGCTGTGGTTGCCTGCTCCAGCCGGAGACCCGCAGGGAGCTTTCGATCCCTTCAGCTGACCTGATGCCAGCACTGCGTACCCCTAGCCCGCATGGTATTTCTGACGTTACTAGAAGCACGTCGGGCCGAACATCTGAGCCCCTCTCGATTGGATTTGAATCGACGGGACAGTGGTTCCCGATACCCATGGTGGGATTGGGCACGTCCGGACGATGCCCAGGCGGGGTTGTGAGTCGCCTCAATGTCTTCCGGCACTATGCTGGAGATGTGGTAGATGGTGGCTATACTCTATCGCCCCTATAGACTTCCCAGTAAGGGTTGTCGGACATGAGTGGCCCACATACTTCTGTCCTTGCGTAGCTAGGGAGGTTTTATATGAAGTAGACAAGACCCAAATGGAAAGTCACTCAGTTGGTGGAGTTGGGCAGCCAGCTGTTCTTCAATTCATGCGCTCCCGCGGGGGGAGTAGCATGTTGAAACCCGTGAGGCTGGCGGCTGCACGAAGAAACCTGGAGCCGAAACGAAGATTCTTTAGTACACGTTAGGGACCCCACGCTGACTCGCGCCCCTTTCCCGGGTTCTGGCACAGCCGTTGGGTACTCCCAACTTCTCCCTCCCTTCCTCCCAGAGACTGACATACAATAGCTCAGTGTGGAATCCCCTTCGGAGTACTCTATACCTACCTAGATAAAGGCGACAAAATCGCACGGACCATTAGTACGAAGCCGGAAATGAAACAACCGAGCTATACCGGAGAACTAGTGTCCGAATATTAATAATATTTTACTATGAAATAGTAGCAATTATATGTTCTCTCTTAACGTTACAAGTAACAGGTTGTTGCAATAAAATGTTCCATAACCAACCATACTATCTAGTGAATCTTCCTAGCTAACTCTGAAGTAATAGAGGTCCCGTAGAGCACCTGCCTGCTGTGTGAGTGGTCCCGGTTTCGATTCCCGGCTGGAGAGTGGGAATGTTTCTCTGGCCAAGATTATTCCATTCGTCCGATATGACACACCAGGTCAGAACCAATAACAGAATACCTATCCCCGAAGTTGTCGATGCCGCCATAAAAGTTATTTGAAATAAATTGTGTATGTTTAAGAGATCTACATTTTTTGTGTTACTTTTTTGTCTAGATTTTATGGTTGATCCTTTGTACACAATTATACAAAATTCCTTCCGAATGAACAGGACTTCACAGACTATTGTCATAATATTCAAGATATACATTTCATTTGTCATGTAAATATGTTAAATATCTAGTATAATCAATATCGTTAGCTACATTCTTGAGAAAAAGAAATTGAAAATTGTGCATGTAAAGAGTGTGAAAATCTTTGTGTCGCATTTTTGGAAGGCAACTGAACTTAAATACCAACTCAAGTATTTATCCGACCTTTCGTTTTTATGCTGTTCACAGAACACAAACACGGGCCTCTTTCTAAAAAGGCTTTCTTCTGGAATCAGAGGGCCTCAAAACATGTATTGTCGGCGAAAACTCGATATCGAATTTTTGGCTGGAGTACAATACTTCAGGCAGGTGGTAGAGAAAGTACAGAACGGCCGGTCCACAAAATTTAAAATGAAAGACGTTTTGATGCCAGATTGTTAGAATAGGTTAGTCATTCACAATACCAAATGAGAAAATACCGTTTTGAAATTACAGATTCTGGATATTCAAATACACTTTTTCCCAAGATGTTCATAAAATTTAATTGGTAAACCCATTAAATACATAACGGATGAAAGTAGTTAAATTTATCTCCTGGCTAAAATATAAATAAAGCCCTTAATTTTATGTTGCCTTATGAACCTTAATAGGAGTCCAGACATCTGCAGTACAGCTGATGCAAGTACAAACCTCAGCTGTACCGACAACCGTATTGCATGCATAATATGAGTTCATCAAGTAAATTGACTTGATCACCTATATTGACCCTTGTTATGATTCCTCTGCGCCAGACGCTCTTCAGACTGGCATTATACCAGCAGTTAGTTACAAGGTGCCCTTTCGGTCCAGCTGGGGAGGAGGTAAATTATTCCTGAGCTTTTTATTTCAGCAATTTTCTGGCAGAATTACTTTTCGCATACAAGTTATTTCTCATGGGAGTAAACTTGGGCGAACCAAAGTAGAACGAATGACTGTTGAACACATTTGCTAATAAATTCATAAATGGTGGCTGCGAAAAAGCAAGGCGTGAATAAAATAGTGGGCTGTAGTTCACCATTAATAGAAACAAAACACAAGTTGCAATTTTGCTTTCCATATACCATAGAATATTGTTATGCGTTTTGTTTTTACAAAAATACTCCAGTTCCTGTACCTGAAGGTCATTTACTTTGGACTGAATTTACATGTAACAAACGATCTATCGTCATTGTGAATAGAGACTTGGGACAATCGCGAATCACGAATTTGTAAACAAATTTAACGCAGAAAAAAGTATAAAAGAGTCCTACGCCAGTGGTATGTGTGGTGGAGTGGTTGCGAATTTTTTAAAAATTTGTTTTCATTCACAAAAGTTTGCTTTATTCGCGGCATATGAGAATATATTCGAAAATAGGTATAATTCAACCATTAAAATATAAAGTTAATTACGGAACACCTTGAACTTCGTTTTAGACGTTTATAATGTGGTTGTGCTATTTTAACATTGCAAAGCTTTACATTTTTAGCGTTTTAATCTCTTAGTGTTTTACTTTGCACTTTTTAGCTTTTAACCATTTTAACTTTCCCTCTTAGGTTTTAACTGTGAAACCTAGATATTTGTGAGTTCTTTTTTCCTGATTTTATCTTTCGACTTCGGGTCCAAATGAATTTGTCGACGGGCCCTTAATCCTCACCCACCCCCCCCACCAACCCACCCACTCACTCACTCACTTCCTCCCTCCCTCCCTCACTCACTCACTCACTCACTCACTCACCCACTCACCCACTCACTCTTGAAATTTCTGATGTTCGTTGTGCCGCTGTATGGGCAAAAGTTATGTTACCTTGCAACTTTCAAAAACTATGTACGTAACCTTTACTTTCTATTATGTTGTGGCTTTATTCAGTTTCACTGTCACTTCACTAATCTGATGTAGTTTAATTTTCACTGTCATTTCACTTCTCCTCGCGCGTAGCAAGGAAATAAATCACGCGTGAAGCAACATAATCGTCCTTCCGCTTCAGTCGCTGAAGCGTCGAACACAAGACTTTTATGATTCACTATGAATCACAACTGTCGTCACAACATCTCTCGTAGAAGAGCAGTTTATTTTGAATCAAGAACGACTCACTACCTCACTCACTCATTCACTGTCACTCACCCACTCGCTTACTCACTCATCCACTGACTCACGAGGACACTCGCTTACATGCACATACGAGATTCTCTGGAATGTTCGCAAGAGGCGAAGGGAAGTAAGTTTCAGAAGTATCTGGTTATGCTTCCATAGCACTTCTGTTATTTACGTTGAGTGAGAGCGCTTCTCTTTCCACTTAACGTCCGGACAAAGAAACTGTTTTAAACTTTTTACCATATTCTTTTCTCAGAGGCAGATACCATTTTAAAGCATATCTTTTTATAAACTGCCCAACTCTGAAAAAGTTTATAGTCTTTAGCAAATCTAAACACAGGTAGGTACCTAATAAGAGGCTGTCAGACTTGCGGCGTCTGCTAGCTGCTCAAGTCTGCTTGGTTAGTTTCTGCCTCAAATATTGAACACACTACTCCTTGCGGCACCTTGGTGTTTGTCGTATGTAGTTTGTGTAGTGTCTGCTTTAATTGCACTCCTTGGAAACATTTAGAACTTGGGAACAAATAACACATTGTGATTTCCCGTTATGTTCGAGAAAATAAGTAGCTTTCTGTCACTTAAATAGAAACTGTCATCTCTCTCTGGAATGCGTCTTGCCTTTGTTTACATTTTGAATTAACTTAAAAGCATCCAGATAACATCAGTTGTGTGCGAAATCTAGTTTTACTATTTTATACTGACATCAAACATTCTAACAGAAACCTCTAAAGATCCAAAAAGGATAACTATGAAGCATCTACAGTCTTAAATTATATCATTGGTCCATAATGTATTGACTATTGATTAATGGAAACTATGGAAGAGGACCACAAAAATAAGCACGAGAGCCGCATGCAGCCCCTGGGACGGGGTTGCACTACGCTGTTCTAATACGAGAATTGTAAATATCTCTCTACAGAAGAGTAAACATTGTTAGTTCTCGTTCACAGTTCTTCATTGTGGAACACTAAACCCTACGTTTTACTGACTATGCAGAACATGTTACCTCTATAGTAAACATACGGTATAAGAAAAGAAAATATGAAATCTGGTATTTCTGTATTTGTCCGAAAGCATGAGAGATATGCCAGAGATCAATAAACTACAGCCTTATATACGGAAATCCCGTACAATACGGGACACCTGGCACCTAGAACCCACAGCTGGGTAAACACCAAATTCTACCGGCGCGGCGCGGCCTGGCGTCTGGGTTAGCTGGCGAGTCTCAAGTTGGATGACCCTCGGATGCTACACGTATTAGCTTGGTGGGTTGACTGCACTGCAATAGTTCAAATGAAGATGCTTGGCACGACCACTCTCGGGCTAACTCAAGCATGCACCAGACGGGGACCACTGTCGTCTCACCAAGATACTGATTGGCTTGATAATTTCGTCTGACAATCAAACTGTTAACACTGCTGCGTCAGAGCAGTCCCACTAGACAGTCCCTGATTGGGATTATTGCTTCACAGTAACTAAATCATTAATAACATTCTTCAAGTATCACATTAACAATCAACTAGAATATTTAGAATGATAGAACAAATTCTGGTTATATCATAGAGGTAGTAATATATATCCAATTATTAGTAGCTGCCTTCAAAGGATCCATTTATTTTGACAGCTATCACTAGGACCAGAATTGTGATGGCCTAAAAATGTTTGAAAATGGCCTATAAAAATTACTCGAATGCTTTTTAAAAAAAGCATAATAATTACAAAAATGACACAAAAAAAAAAAGAAGATGTGCTTAATTTGTTAAAATTTGTGTGCAGAAAGTTACAAATGAATGTGCACTTGGGTATAACTGCTATAAAAGTAGAAAGGAAGCTATACAAATAATGGTGAGATACTTTGGAAAATTAATTAAAAATATATGTATTCATAATCTTGTTTGAAGAATCGGATAAATAATTTAAGAAAATTGTTGTTGGAGCAGGTCTTGCAGAACTGCAGCTTTAACCCTTTTAAGTTCTCAGGTTATACAAAATTCACACTGAATGAAGAGGACTTCACATCTTTCGACAATAACAACCTGACTGCATGAGTCCCTAGTTTGGGACTTAAATTGATAACAGCAATAATACCTGCTCTTTTGGCAATAGCCCGGGCCAAAATGACCTAGATGTCGACGGGCCTTTAAACCCCCCTCACACATTCACTCACTCACTTGACAATAGCCGTCCTTCCACCTAAAAGCAAACTTTGCAGAATAAGCATTAAACAGGACTGTCCTTTTTTCCCCCTAGAGTGTGAGTAAAGGATATACAAATTTACTCTTATTTCTCAATTGAATACTGAAATGTCTGACGTTTGAAATGGTTATCCTATAAAAGGTCAAAACCTGTTTATATACTTAATTTAAATTTAAGAACATGACCAAATAAAGACACAAAGAGCAAGACAATGCCAAAATAATGACGCAAAAAAGCCCTCAAATATAAAATGGTATAAAATGACCAAACATGCATTTATAATTTATAAATATGCATTTATAATGTGGAAAACGTGATATGGATTTATGCACACGTAAGCAGCGCCTCTGATGCAACAATTCAAAAAACGGACAAGTCAACAGAAGCCTGACTATAACAATATATGTTGATATTTAGGAACCATTTCCCTGGTTCCTGACGAAATTGGAGAATACATCACGTCCTCCATTTGATTGTTAGCGTTTGTATTCTCGATTGTGTTAATATTCTACTCCCATCCTAGTTCTTTGATACTCATCATCTCTTCAACTGAAAGTTTCTGGATTAAAACAGGACTGGGATAAAATTAGGGATTGATCTAATTTTCTATACTGCTATAAGGTAAATAAGTTCTCAGATGAAGAGCAGTAGAAGTCAGATTTTTGGCACCAAAAAATTCCTCTCGCTCAACGCTATATGCTAAGAATTAAACTGACAAACACACAAAAAAAGCCTTTAAATGGATATGTTAGGGCCAGCTATTTCCTTACATGCACGTCTAAACACCACTGACGATGGTGGAAAGCAGTACTTAACGGGAATCTGGAAGAGGTTTATTTTTTGTAACCTTCGCTCATGAAAAAGCATTTTTCGTGCGTTCAAAGTTAAGATCGCTTGTATTTTCTTCCTTCGTCTGCGAAGTTTATGTGTCTTCTCACAATCTTACCTGCTCTGTGTATGCAGATAGTGGAGTATCTCTGATCTCTCTTCCTCGAAGTTCAGGTTCAGCTTTTATAGCCTCCATGGTTGCTCGTAAAACTCCACGCTTTACGATGGCAGTCAATAGATATTTCTCAATTTTTCGATGGAAACATCCAGCTTGAGTTTGCAACCATTTACGCCTCTATCTTCTATGTGCAAAGGGAATGAAAAAAGGTCTACTCTAGTTATAAATTAAAATTGACCCCTAAAGGATGCAACAATAAGCTACCTCAGCACCAACCATACGTGGAGTCCTTCAAAAGTACTACAGCAAATTACACTTCCAATATGACATTACAATGTCATATTGGAAAAACAAATTCGTCATAATGAATAAAATTGTTTTAATTGCTCAGAGGTTGTTCCAATGAAAGTCTCTTTTAGGCAATGCCATTCAAAAAGTACACACACACACACACGACTTTTCTTTCAATAACCACAACCCGCCGCACAACGTTGTCCTTCAACGCTGAAATGGATGAGAAGGGAATGATGGGGACAGGAAATGACAGACAGGAAAGCCATGTTATGAGGATGAGTACCCCAGCATTCGCCGCAGTAACAAGGAGGAAACTACGAAAAACCACACGTCAGAGAGCGTGGCCAATGGGGGTCGAAACCACGGTCTCCCTAGTGCGACCACAGACTTTACAGTCTTAGCCAGCGCGCTGGGTTTTCTTGAAGATGATCGTGGCAAAGGACAAGGTAGTGAAGCGTTCCCACTTGCGTTGGTGTGGCTGATCAGCTCCGTAGTGTAAGTCTCAACAACATGGGTTTTATTAATTTATTTTTAAATCCGTAATTCGATTCATATATCGTGAGTAGAGACCACATGTTAGGCAAAATGGCTATTCTTAATCACTGTAGATATCACGAAAACGACTTAATTTTAGTTCAACTTGCTACCCTTGGAGCTGTTTTTTATAAAGCTGAATATGCGTACTTAACTTGTTAAACATCAAAATGTTTCACGGACTTATAAATAACTCTGCATTTTAAAATTAAGTTATTGGAGTGGAGAAGTTGTATATCATTGTTCACTACATCAAATTCCTCTGATTTTGCTTAACATTGCTATCAAGGAGTACTTCTGTTATTATTTTGATAAACTTTGTACACTTGTGATCCAGAATTTGGTAAAAATGACAAGCTTCCCTATAAGTTACAAAAACATACGCCACCATAGTTTTCCATTTCTCTTTTCAAAATCTAACATTAAAACCAACACTATGGGCTTTTTAGACAGAACTTACTATAGGACGCAAACAGTAGTCTATGTCTACTTTGCTACTATCAAAAACTATTCCTTCATGTGTTCAACTTCTTAGTTAGATATGTGCGCTGTTTAAATCACCTGGTCAAGAAATAATACGGTTATACTATATGGCTTGGCAAACTTTACCTTGCACCTTCCAAAAACTAACGTACTATTATTTTTAATCCTATTGTACATTTTAAAACGTACAAGGGCCAATTTTGTGCATTTGAGGTGTAGCATTTTGCGAAAAGTTCTACTCTGAATGATATTTTCAAAGCCTTATGTATAAATCTGAAAAATGTGGCCAATGTGGGCACTGGATGCGAGTGATTTGTGCAAAGCACCCCTTACTTACAGAATACCTCCTCGCAATACCGGAGAACGCAACTTCTAGTGTTATAATTTTTAATTTGTCTCTTCACTTCCTAAGCTCCTAAGGTAATCAGCTACCAGTACACATATGCGTGCGTAATAATTGTGGAATCCCCTCCGATATGTAATTAATCAATACATACATACATTAGCGTGCGCATGACATAGCTGAATGTGATAGAAACTAGTGATATTAGTGGCAGATTCAGTATGAGTAACACTCAGTTGCTCTTTGAATACTTCGTGACTCTTTCCAAGAGGTAGTTTATTAATCCTAGCTTCTTTAATTAAGACTTTCTTTTGATGTTGTCCATTAGGTTGTACAGGGGATGCGTGTTTCTAGTTTTAATATCTTTAAAACTATTTCATTGTATGTGAATATGACCTTTAAGCAGACATTACTACTAATCCTTTAAATGCAAATTAATGAAATCAATACGCTAACCTTTAAAATGAATACTACAAACACAATGTAACATTGAACGTAACATAATGTACCATACAATTACAGGAAGTAATTACAAGTCAGTACATTATCACGTTGTCTCTGGCGTATTAACTGTGTGCTATGCTAGGAGGTATTTGCAGCTAATACGCTTCATACAATGGACAATATCCCATGTTATCCCTCCTTTGATGTAGTAAACCCTCTTGAAATGCCTTTACTCGTATAACAAAGTTTGCCTCTAACTAAACTACCAGTATCTATATACAGAAAGGAGAGCGAATCGTACTGAACGGCTACATTCCATCCACATTGCTCACGGAAATACAACAGGTTTCATATTAAAGCGACTTAGGGCTACCAATAGCTGAAACTCACTCAAGATTTCAAAAAGATTCAAAATTTAGTTTTTATGCCCAAAAACTATTTTGAGCCTTTAGTTTGAATTGCTTTTGCCTTTGCTCTCAGAGCCTTTTGAAGTTCAGCACTTAGCCATTTAAATGCGTTTTACTCGGCTTTTATTTTTCTTACTCTTTTACGCATTAAAAAGTTCCATACGATATAGTATGTAACTTATATTGTTGCAATTTTCAGCACAAACTCAGAGAAAGTTAGCTAAAAATACTGGAATATGGTTTTTGCTATAATTCTTAAATTACTCAAAATATGAAATTAATTCGACAACTGAAGATAAAGTGCTACTTATTTAAAGGAGTATTTTTTCCCGAAACAACCGGAAGAGTGTAAATTGTTTTGCATGTAATTTTTGTGTATTAGTATTTAAGTTACTGGACAGCGCCGTGGCCGAGCAGTTCGACTGTTCACCTATCACCAAGACAAAAACTCAGGGACCCGCATGTAGTGTTCGTGGTGGACAAAGAGGCGTCATGGCGGGTTTTCTCCGAGTGCTCCGGTTTTCCCTGCCACTCATTTCACCAACTGCTCCATCATCACCTTTCCAATCATCAATTTCGCTTGCATTTCATATCATGTTCTTCCTCACTCTCATACCTGGTGCTTGGCTGACCACCCGCTTCTAGGTCTTCACTCTGTCCGGTCCATAGGTTTGTCTGCTCCTCGACAGGCATCTGACCCTAAGCATAGGCTTGTAAATTCTAGGGAGCGTAAGTTCTCCATATGGGGAGGGTAATCGGATGAAGAAGTATGTAAATTACATGGCAGTATTCTTACTTTTTTAAACTAACGACAAACCTCGTTTGAAACACCTCATTAATTGGCATAATAAATGCAAAACAAACCATTTTCATTAAAAAAAAAGCTAGTTATCTGCATGAAATTTAAATCACGCTTATGATTGTGGCAGAGGAGCACGTGACAAACTTTTGAAAACAGATAAAAACTACATATTTATAATTTCTTGAATGGATACTCTTAAAAACCTAATATAACGAGCGTCGTCTCATGTCACACTGTGTCATCTATGGTTAACCGTCGCATTACCAGGGGGGGGGGGGGGTACTTTATGCCCACCTTGTGTAATTTTTTAAATTCTATCTTTTAATTTTTTGGTTAAAGGCATGCAGTTAATAATCATTGTCAATCACTGTTTCTACTACTGAAATGCATATTTGTTCCAAAGTTTTCATTGTTGGTCTCTTTGAGAAACAATGAAATGTTAAAGTCGTCATAAAGTACTGCCCCGTCGGTATAGTGCGATTCGTGTATAAAAGTAAAAAGGAATAGTTAAACAATGCCAAATACCTATTACCTTCATAAACATGACAAGATATAATATTCAATTTTAAAATACATTTGTTTTAAAAATTGCTGAGATATTTTATTACCAGTGGTGGTCATCTCCGCTGGTAGTGTAAGTTCGGTAATAAGGATTGGTATGATATCTGATGTGATTCATGTAAAAATTTTAAAAAATGGTTAAAGAGTGTTAAATGTTATCTTTATAAACAGGAGAGGATATAATATCTAATTTTAAAATAAATTTGTTTTAAAAATTGCTCAGACATTTTGTTAATAGTGGTGTTCACAAAGTAACCGCCCCCCCCCCCCCCTCTCCCTGTTGGTAATCTAAGTTATGGAGTAAGGCTTGGTAATGCTAGGGTTAAGGTGAAACTTGCCGTGAGTTTGAACATTTTTTATGTGATCTTTCAGGCTCTAAACACAAAACATTTGTGTTTGTTAAACATTTTTTTCCCTTTGAAACGATGTGTTTATTACAAAGACTGCAGTTTTAGCCTGCGATTGCCACGCTATTGAATTCGGGTGTAATTTGTTATTTATGATCAGTAGGGCACACTTCACGCCATAATGACATTTCGAGAAGGACGTAAGCACAGGTTGTAATTACCAGCCTGATAGTAAGTGCCCAGAATACGATAATAATGTGTTTTTAATTACTTTCAGCAAAAGCAGGTGATTAACTCAACATTCCATTCACTGTTACGTGTATAATTTTCGACATTGGCATTCACATAAGACCATGTTATCTCCATTATAATACCTTTAAGTTATTAAAATGTAAGTTCAGAGCGATTTAAATTTTTACGTTCATTACTCGTTTTCGATCAGTAATTTTTATGCAATAGTTCCAGTTCAACAATTCCAATTTCTTTTGACTTTTACTTGAAACTTAAATTTTAGATAACACAGTTTCCAGACAGTCATATAAAGGCTAATTATATACAAAGATGTATTCAAAACAAAATGTTAATACCCTTTTTTTTTATTTAGGCCTATCAGGAATTTCTACTATAGCATCGATACGATTTTATCGTTTTTGTTTTATCACTATGATTTTATTGCACCTACGTCCACCTGCATTAATGTAAATTCATCAAAACTGCATAATAAAACGCTTGCATAGCTTTTTTGTGCATTTAATTAGTGTTATACGCCAGTCAGGCTTAGGTTTTCTTTAATAATACATTTTCACCAAAGGAATTTTAGTGTATTAAGTTTCAGTTTCTGAATAGGTCATATAACTAAAAACTAATTAACATTTTTATTCATTTTCTTTATTATCACTATCTGCTGATTTCTGTAGTTATATTCTTAGTATGCAACCATTATTATTTTAAAACAAGTACCAAATGCCTCCGCCATGGTGCAGTGCAGTGCAATGGTTTGAGCGCAGTGCTCTCGCTCCCTGTCATGGCCTATATGCCTGGGTTCGAGCCCACCCAATGAGGTGCGGGTTTTTGGAGTGTTGCACACTCAGTATCCTAAGGAGCATGAGGAGCTACATTGGTAGCATCCCTGCGTCAAAGAAATAAGAGTTTAGTCACTATCTCATAGTGAAAGAAAATAAAATAGCATAAAATACAGATAGAAAAAAATGTATTTGTAATTTCCTAAAGAGGTTTAAATCCTTCGTTATGTTATTTGTTTGCTATGAATACTACTAAGCAGCACGTATGATGGTAGTGCCGATCACAAGCCACCTCTGCCGTCTCCCTCACTGCGCCCACCGCCGTCTTCACCTTGTGCGTTGCGGGTAGTATCTGTATTGCGTCAATACATTTGTCACGTTTTGCGACCTATGCTTAATGTAGTGAATATCGTCCATCACTTATTCCCACTCGTGGAAGAATAAAACAAAATGACAAACTTCCAATTAGATAACTGATAGTTTTGTTTTAAAATAACTGTTATTCCTCAAGAGGATGTGTAGTGTTATTCTCTTAATGAAACGTTTTATCTTTGTTTTTGAAGTTAGGCGTTTTTTTATAATTTGGCAGTTGGTACTAATGGTATCCCTACGCAGCGACGTAGTGGACTGTTTTTGAACAGAAGACAAGTGAGGAGTACATATCTTATATGCGTTTTGTAATTATAAAAGCATTATTTGTGTCGATTTTATTTATCAAATAGTCATAATAAATATCACAACATATTGAAGCTATCAACTTATTCAATAATCTTAAAACCACTTACCTATGATGATCAACGTTGTTTTTAAATTCTTGTACTTTGAGAGAAATATCAGTCATTAAGTGGGTGGAAAATTGAATTAAATACGTGACTCTTTATATACAAAAGGGAGTTTTAATACAAATTACTAGGAATAGATTGGATACACATCTATTATATCATATTAAAGTGGGTGAACATTGAAGCTCGAGCGTTGCTCTTCATTATGCAAGCAAGCAAACCTGAAAACTGCCACTTACAGGAACTACTTTAAATTCAAAATTACTTTCCAAATCATAACTCTCATATCTCTTGTGGCTCTCATATTACTTGAAGTCTAGAGTATGTTGAACTTGCTTCTTCAGAAAACCTGCTTCTAACTCCTAGCATGTACAAAATTAGTGACACTCTGATGAGTAGCCAATATCTTAAATTCAATACAGAGAAGCATTAGCTGTTGGCAAACCATACTGGATCCTGTTCATCATGCTGCAATGTATCTTTTCTTGGACGTTCTTCTACAGATCATACGATAGCTGTTGTTTCCTGTGCTTTTACCTACGTAACCGCACGTATGTCATTTGCTGTCTTTAAATTTTCCATGTACGATATATAAAATCATTCAAACGCGTATGAAGTTGCAGCTGAACTTTTTAATTTTAGTCGAAACCAATTAGTATTCATTTCAGTTGTAGTTACCCCACAGAATAACATTGTTTTTGTAGATCATGCGTTAAAATTCCAGTAGAACGAAAGTACTCTGTCTATACCGTTATCAATGAAACAGGACTGTAAAGTGAACGAGATACAGATAAGGTTTGTGCGACATTTCTAGACCTGGAAACGTATTCCATAGGATGTACCAGAAAAATCGTGTCAAAATTCTTCAGAATATTGATTCGGATTGGAAAAAGCGAAGGCTTCTTTATGAATCAAAGTCAAAATAAGAGAAGCTATGTCAGAGGAAAGTAGAATAGGACGAGGTGCACGAGAGGAGAGATCTCTATTGCCCACCTGTTACATGCTTTCTTGGACAGTTGTTGAAGAATTGTTGCCAGGACAGAGAAGGAATTATAGAACTGCGAAAAGGAATACTGTGCATAAGGTCTGTTGGAATTTCTAATAAATGAGTACCTAAGAGAACATAAGGCACATGTTAAGGTAGAGTACAGGATGAAGAATAATGTATAAAACGTGAAAGACTGTTTCGGACAGCACTGGTGTCAAGATAAAGTAGTGCAGTAACGCACTTGGGATCAACCATAAATACAGGATGACGAAACTGGAAACAGATTTACTATTTACTATTATACCGTTCTGCGCTTTCCGCAAGTGAACACAAGTGATGTTGAGTACCATTTTAACCTTTTTATGCAGACAAATCTATACACGTTTGAGTGTATAGCTTTTACCTACTTTGTTTCATTCCTTTTGGCCACAAAAGTATTTTTATACGAAATATAATTGGCTAAATAGAGCTACGGCGTAATTAATGCATTTATTAATGCAATATACCTACAGTCCTAATTAAACCTAATACCTACATGTGACTTTACCCTAGGTTGCGTGATTTTCTACAATAAGCTATACTAACATGAGCGGTTAACTAAAAGTAAAATGGTGGGTAGAACTGGAAAACGAAGATTTGGTTTAGTTTTTATGGAATGCTGCAAAAGAAGTACGGAAGAGAATAATGAAACGCTATGAGTGGAATATGTGATTGTGTAGTGAGGAAAATTCGCCACTCCGAAAAAAAATTGTTGGATGCATTTGAAATATGTAGTGAAATTGAACTTACAAAACAAATGGTAAAAAGTACTTCAAAACAGAGTAAGAAGAAAGAAGAATGTCGAAACTAATCAGGAAGAGCAGAAACTGGGGCACTGAATTTCGAATAAACTGTTTGCCAAGAAATTTTTTTTATTAACGTCCTCTAACCTAATGTCATATCGGACGGTGAATGAATGAAATGGGTGAAATTATGCTCAAATGAGCCCGAGGTCCATGGAGCTTTAAGTTACCCGACATTCCTCTTCTCAGGATAAGGGAAAACCTCGGAAAAAAAACCTTACCCCTAAGCGAGATTCGAACTCACGACCTCTTGAATGTGAGGCACGCTACCGAGGGGGGCTTGCTAAGAGATGCACTGGAAGGAAAGTTG
Source organism: Tenodera sinensis (assembly GCA_030765045.1). Classification (NCBI taxonomy): domain Eukaryota; kingdom Metazoa; phylum Arthropoda; class Insecta; order Mantodea; family Mantidae; genus Tenodera; species Tenodera sinensis. The sequence continues at coordinate 61,705,828 of CM060964.1, forward strand.
AGGGGAACAAATACTCAGGGCAGAGAAGACGAAAAGAAAGGTGAAAAGGGAGAAGAACTAAGGAGGAGAGCTTGCGAAGGACTTATTCTTGGCCAAATATAGGTAGTCTATATATAATCCATATTTGGTTGAACCTAACTGTCGGAATAGATACAAAGAGGATCTATCTAAAAGGTGGTTGCCCACTTTCAAGCTTATCTCTCATTCCCGTGGCTACAGATTCACAATCCACGGCGCTATCGGAAGTGGGGAAGGGTGCGGCACTTTGAACCACGGGACAAAAATCAGGTTACGTAACTTCAGTAAACGGTGGACAATTGTTTCTCCTTACGGATATGTTGGTACAACAGATCTATCGACTTGCATTTGTTTTCTGCAACACCTAGTTCTAGCCATTAGCTTTCTGCTGGTGTTATGTTGCTTACGCTACAGTGAAGTAATTTTCTTAATCGTAGATGAATTGAGATTTTGTTGAAATTTAGAGAAAGTAAGTTATTATTATAAGAATTTCAGAATTATGATTAATGCTATATACCTATCTTAAAATGGAAATAATGTGCTCACATAACCTCACAAACTTTTGTCTATATTTTGTTCCCCGTGGTTCATAGTGCCCAAAGTGTGACTTCATTTCCTCCTGGGCCTTTATCGCTGCATACTTTGTATCCTTTTGTGGGTTGCTTCAGTTTAATTTAGTCGATTCATTTGCATGATTTCAGTAGTCTTGGTTTAGTTTTTATTCTTGTCTTTTCGGTCAAGATGTAATGCAAAAACGTTGTGCAGGATGCTCTAAATAATAGAAGGTTAGTTGGCCAAGAAGCTAAATTTCATTCAATACCTTATCCTCCTACTCTTCCATGATACGACCAAAAAAAAAAAAATAAATAAATAAATAAAATAAATAAATAAATAAAAAAAAATAAATAAATAAATAAATTAAATTTAAAAAAATAAAAACTGAACCTGGCCACCAAACTAAGTGAGGTATTTTACATTCTTGTAAGATATGTTGATTTCTCCATACTTAACATTTCGGAGAAACGGTACAAATACATAAACTATACGAAGATCGCCATATATACGCATTACAAATATCTACCATGTCCCACTTGGCTTGGATCCCAGGACCTCCATTACAAAGGACAAGCTCCATGTATCTGACTGAGGCCATGTGAAACTGTTTGGTACTACACTACACGTTCTGACGTTATCAAGAACATCATTTCACTTGCCTTGGTTAAGGATGCAGAACAACAGCTTACCAAGTAACAAAGAAAAGGCCTTATAGGTATGTACGTATAGAATGTCATAGAATTCAATCAAACAAATTCCAGGATCTGTGGAGGGATGTGGACCCGAAGTTTATGGGTTATACATGATATTAATAAGAAATAGCATGCAAGTGAGAAGGGACGTAAAAAGATGTCCCAACACGATGGCAGAGCAGCTACTTACAAAGCGGAAGGCGCGGGTTCAATTCCAGTAACGGCGTGGAGATTTTTTTCCGCTGCGAGACCTGGTCCGGGGTACACTCACCTTTGGGAGCTACTTGAACGAAAAAGTAGCCGCTTTCACAGGCCGGGAGGTCTTGGAGCGCTAACCACGTCCCACCCACCAATACTGCACTACTTATGACGCCCATCGTGGGAAAGAGATGGGGGACGCAGTGGTCCTGCGCTAGGTCTTGGTCCGGTCTAATCCTTTGAGGCGCTGTGAGCTGAGTGTGGCAAAGCTACACTGGTGCTATTTTTTATTTTACTTAACACTGTAATCCCTAACGCTTCTTGTTTAGAACAGCTCATTCGCTCAAACAAATTAAGTACGTTTAACGGAACACCAATTTAATAACAAGGGTGTAGTAGGAAGCTTGCGAATAATGCAAGAGAACACCCTCGAAACCATTCCAAACCTTAGGTAAACACCAAGATAGCTACATCAAATGTTTAGCACACGTGTGTGTGTGTGTGTGTGTGTGTGTGTGTGTGTGTGTGTTTGCGCAGGGAGAGAGAGAGAGAGAGAGAGAGAGAGAGAGAGAGAGAGAGAGAGAGAGAGAGAGAAGCAGGATACGGCTTTAATAACCGGGTGAAATTGCCCGCTTATTTGACAGATTACGATAGTAATGCGTTATACAGCGCAGTGCGTGTTAATGAACATAATTTAATGTACTACGTCGACCGTTATGGCATTTGTAACAATGAAGTAATTGAGCAAGTGTGAGGGAGCCTCATCAGCTCGTGAATACTTGAAATTCTGCTCAGGAAAATGATAATGAATTATTCACGCAACAAGTATATATCCGCAGAATATATTAGATATACTTGTACATTTTGATATTAAAGTGGGAAGAATAAATTGCGATAAGAATAGCCATGAACAGGACTGCGAATATGCTAGTAATCATTAAAACACAAGTAGAAGGTTTAATGGTACACAAATGCATACACGTTCCCTATGCTCACAATACTCTTTCCCAGAGATTCAACTTACCTACGTGAATAATAACAAAAAATTGCTGTTACTTCTTAATCACACTACCTATTGAACTGCCCTTATAGAAAACACAATGTTTTCAGAAATGTTATGTTTTTAAATAACTGTCATGTAACGTTTCTTTCCAAAACCAAATACTACGAAGAATATTTCGAACTTTCGACTTCGTGCTAACGTTAGAAATCTAATTTTGGGGAAAGTAATTAAGGTGCGTATACTAATATTCTAAAAAGGAAGCATTTGTAGATATGCATGCCTGCATTTGGTATATAGGGTTTAAAAACCACCCAACCGGCAGTGAAAATTCTTTCACCTTTGCAAAGCCATATTCTTTCCCACGGTCATGTGCCATAAAACATTTCCTAATTCAGATTCCTAAATTACTCAAAAACTTAAAAGTATTTCGAAAGCCCTCGTTGATGTTTTTCTTTTCTTTTCCTCTTTTTTTTTAACCGTGGATGGCTAAACCCCGGTTAAAGGGGGAGGCCCACGTGCTATGGCCCACTGTTTTGGGGCCCCTGCACCCTGAAGAGGGATATTTACCCACTAAAAACCCTCCATGTGTTAGTAGTGCATTTCTGTGTTTTGCGTGCAAGTTTCATGCTATTGTCGGGTCCTTCCTAGTACCCCGGTTAGTATGCGAATGCTACTAGGCTGGCATGCATTGTATTTGAGCGCGTCAAGTGTTACTTCTTGGTAAAGTCCATGAAACCTCTACCCTTCGCAGAAAGTAGTTGCTATACCTACTCCACAGAGAGTGCGTGTAAACACAATAGTCGGTTACATTTTATTCCAAAGAATATAGATAAATGGCCATGATGTTCTACTAAAGCAAGTAGAAGACCGAGTAACAAGCGCCAATTTATCCTATTTTTAACGGCACAAATCGTATGTTTTATATATTTAGTTGCCATTGATCAAATAGTGCAGATGTGCGTGTAATGAAATTGATTCAAAATGTCTGAGTAACTTTTATTGTAGTTCTATAGAGTATGCACTGAATGTGTCAGAACGTTCTTATAACACTTATGCAAGAACTTCGTGCTTTATTTCCTTTGATACTTATATTGTGAACAAACTCGTTAGCAGGGCATATTAATAATTCTATAATAAGAGAAAATGTTTACCATTGTAAATCAGTGAACCAACAGTTTATATTCACAAATGAGGTTATTTTCCTCCATGGTCACATACTCTGTGTCTTTTGTAAAGAGGACACCATGGTAGCTTGGAGTGCGGAATTTTTATATTCACTAGCCTCACTTCTATTGCATTGCACATGTTTCTGCATTATGTGAAAACTATGTAGATTTTCTTATTAAATAACTATTGGACCAAGGAGAAAGTACAAAGATTAAACATTTCAACCATTGTAATTATTAAGAAAATTACTTGTCTACTCCGACGTTGATTTTTTTACCGCCAAAGGGTACTTAAGACGATGCAGCATTTCAACAACTTGGAAGACTAAGACTGTCAGGGGAGGGGGCGGGGGAGGGGGGGGGGTAAGAAGTGAGATGTTTGCTCCATCGATGTTTCACATCCGCGGCTGTACAGAAATAAAATTACTCGTGTAAGGGATAAAGGGGAAGATTTGTTACAGACACACGCGCACGCACTTAAACAAAAAAACTCTTTCTAAAAACGCATTTTTGGAAGTGGACCCCAAAATTTGTATTTCCGTTGAAATCTCAAAATCGAACTTTTGGGTGGAATTATCAACTTCTACTTCTAGGTAAGTGATAGAGAAAGCAAAATACGAGCTATTCATTTTTTATAGAATGTCTAGTGCATTTGAAAGAAACGGAAGTAGTTACAATTCTCCCACAAGTTTTCTGTTTGTTATCGCTTGTAATCGGTAGGAAGCAGACTGCAAAGCTAATCAGAATGCTGAAAGCATGAAACGTGACTTAGTGAAAGCAGCTGATCTGGTTCCTCTAAAAGTGGTCCGTACTGTCACTGATGGATGGTGCTAGAGTTCAGATGATTATGTGAAGGAACAATGGTGGACTTAATATTGATTCTGAGTACGATAAATCATTGGTCAGTGGGAAAATACACATAGGTAAAAAATGTCGCTTTTTAGTTGTTTAATGTCAGATTGGAGCACAGATTAAGCACCGCATAGCAGTATAATCAGAAATATTAAGTTCATTCTAGTTTAAAAATATCGCTTTAGGAAAAATCACCCGTAAATATTTTAGAAATATCACTGAACAGGAAAAGGCACTAAGTCACCTTAAGCTATTACATTTGGATGTGTAGGACATAATGGACTGCATGTAAGTACATAAGTCACGTTTTCCAATTTTAATTGTCTCTTAACTGCAATCCGTCGTTGCTAACAATGAAAAACTGCAGTTTTGGCATGGTTTTCACAACAATGTACACTATTATCCTAATATCTCTTCTGAACTTGGTGATGATCTTGACATGGTGTTGAAACATGTTTACAAGGGGAAAGAAATTAGTGAATTTAGTACCTACTTCAACAGGCAGTTGTAGTGAAAGTGATTGTTTTAGTGGTATATACAGAGCAACAGTGCTTCCTTAATTATTACATTTTAATGATGTTGAATATGTCCATAATAACCTATCCAATTTCTCTACACTAGATAGACCTACCTAAATAGGAGAGATATTTTAACAGTTGCTTACTTATTTTAGTGCTTCATAATAAGAATTACTTATTTGCTTCAGTTAAAGTTTTATAATTTTATCATAATTTAATAAGTTACACGCTCATCTCATTTCAATATTGATTTCTTTCCATCATTCAGTCTTCCATTAAGCATACCTTTCATTTTTGTAGCTTTGTTTCAAATTTAATGAAGAGAACTTTTGTCTAATATGTTAAACTCAAACTTAATTTATGTGCTAAATAACTTTGTTTAGTCAAATCACATTTTATATATACTTTCATCTAGAGCAGGCTGTTCCAAATCCGCGAGTTTGAGCATGAGTACACGCGAGTACGCAATAGAGTTGCGCGGAGCACGGCTGTAGAGGGAGGGCAGCTAAGGTCACTGGGCAAAGGTCATAGCAACCTCACTCATTCCCTGTCGCAGGTCTCCGCCAGTACCCACCGCGCCGTGACGGCGGTTTACCCCAGAGAAGAGCTGTGCGGCGTGTTGCAGGTTTACTCACGTAAGGCGGTGAGTACGGCGTTACACAGCGGCGAGCAACTCAGGTGGAACACATTTATGTAGAACTACAAATCGTTTATTACATAAACAAGTGAGGTAAAAAATCGTCCTACAATCACTGTAATTTTTTCATTCTGAATTTTGCTTTCAGATCAAGCACAAACTTACTGTTTGAATACTCAAGTATTAAACAGCGCAGCAGAACCTAATTCAGAGTCTGTTTCTTCAGGGAAACATAATATAGGGTTACTTCAAAAATACTCCTAAATAACAATAATTGTTTAGATGGAGATCCTGCTTACAATCCTAAAAGTGGTAGTTTGGATGACAGTCCAACAAAATAACAGATAATGCATATAAAAGAAACATGAAAACTGAACACTTACTCCTGAAACTGAATCGATGGAAGATGGCCCATTTGCAAAGATGAGTCTAAACAGAGCTAAGAAAAAGTTGATATATTAAATAAGAAATTCGAGACAGATCTATAAACAGAAAAGCGAAAGCTCGTAGCTGAAAGGCCAATGAAAAGTCTGCCTAGGTGCAGAGTAAACTGCAATGATAAAATAGCAAATTATAAAAAATACTCAAAGAGAAAACGGGACAAGCAAGTAATATTTTGAGAAGGCATTTTCTGAAACGACTGCGCTATTCATACGACGAATTTGGTGAAATCAGATACAAAACTACATTGAAAGAAAGTTAACTATTCCATGCACTGCGGATCGGTGCATCGTTCATTGGCTGAGGTAGAGTCCCTTGCTATCCTGCTTCCATCCAGTACGAATTGATTTATATCTAAATTTAGCCAATCAGAGAATATCTCCCCCACGTGGAATAAATCACGTGACAGGGGATGGTTGTGTTTTACTGATATGAACACCTTAGTTACGATGTCAGTCTAAATTACAAAGTGGACTATACTACACGAGACAGATTATATCTCTTGTGTTGTTTACTTGCAACTATTCCTTTTGTGTATAGCAAATACAGGCTTTTGTCAACTAGCCTTTTGTGAATTTGAGTTTTAAGTGTTCTAAGAGCTTATTGTGCGAAAAATAAAGCTATGAAGGGAGTGCTGTCATAAAGCTGAAAGCAGAGGAGGCCGCCTGAAGTGGATAATATAGTCAGTAATATTGATCTAACCGATTCTTTACGAACTTTCAGTTATAAAGGCAGGATGGAGGTTTTAGAAGTTCACTCATTAACTCTGAAAGAACCAAAACAAATTGGCTAACCAGTCTCGTTGCGCAACTTTGCAACTTTTCCTTTCGTTCATACATGAAGCATAATACAGTAAAAGTCTTGCAACTCAGTTGGATATGTGCAAACTTGTGAGAAATTATATATTCCTCAGTTTTTCTAAGGCTTTTGCGAACATGTTTGTTCCTTTTATTGCAGATATTAATTTTTTCGATATTTTCTCCTTCCAAATGTCAGCTTTAAGGAGTTTAAAGGGGACACACAATGCTCAAACTGAGCAAACATTAAAGGGGAAATTCAAATTTAAAACAGCACAAAAATGTTGAACTGTCACCTTTTGACAGTTTTCGCCATTTAGGCTCCCCTCAATTATGTATTCTGTCTTCTCCAAGATGTGGGTCTAAAGTGTGCTTTCTAGCATGGATGGCCCAGGTTCAGATCTTGTTCGACGTAAGTTGGCCTGGACGAGGTTTTCTCAGCAATTCCTTTACCCTAATGAGACAAGAGAAAACCATCAGCTCAAGTGTCCTCGGGCTCATTTGAGTATTATCGTCTCTGCAGATGTGAGTTGTCAAATGGGATTGGATTAGAAGCGGAGGGGATTCCCCTCCACACGAGTTATTTCAAGTCAGACCCCAGGAGGGAAGGGGTGAGATGGGAGCGCTCTGCGGGCCGTCCCGGGACCAAGGCTAGGGGCACGAGCCAAGGTGAAGGTTCCTAACGTGAGCTGGAGGTTCTTCATCCCGGCTTCAGCGTTCGCGATTCAGCCACCAGGCTACACGGGGTTCGACACCGGCCCGGCCCAACAGGGCAGGTGATCATGTCACCCATACGCCAAGAACAGCAGTTAAGAGTGCGCAAAGATCTCAAAAGGCTCAACCACCGTCGCTCATCGTCAGCGCTACAATCCTGAGGAGACCAGGTGAAAATAAAGCTCAATGTTAATGGAAATTTCGGGAAAATCCCCGAAAAAACTCTGGGACATAAAGGTCGGCTACGAGAAACGACCTCCCGAATGCGAGTTAGACACGTTAACGTGGCGCCACCTCGCTCGGTTGTCGCTTAAAATAACTGTAGTATTTTGACATCAATACTCACCATCTCAAAAATGTGGTATGCTTCCTTTGTGAATGAATGAATTAATTAGTCTCTTGTGCTATAAATTGTCTTCACTGGATTGAAATAGCTAGTATTAAGCGCGAAGGCTTTACGGGTTTTTCAAAGTTGTGACTCCAATGCAAATGGCAAATTGTGTTCTTGTTATTGATTATTATAAACATATATTTTAAAGCCACATATATTATAATTTATGTCACGTCTTCAACCAATTTTTCGCCTGCAAGTCCCCACTTACAGAAAACCACTCGATACCCATGTTAGGATAACATAAGTGGAGTGAGGATGTAATGCACACCTAGTAAAATATTCCAAATGTCTCGTTTTCAAAAGGTCATATGCCCTAGTAATTTTGTACGTAACTATCTGCGTTAAAAACTGCATTGGTATACAAAAAGTAGCTTACCTTCTAGTTCTTGCATCCAAAATAAGCTGCCAGCGAAGTGTTTCACAGAGGTGCTCATTCACGCTTCACCTGAAACAATCAAATAAATTATGTTACACCTGCAGCGGAGGTATTCTAAAATTCCTTATGTTCTATCAATGGAAAATAACGTATTTCAGTTAAAACTGCTAGTTGTCTAAGGGTGTAAATGAATAAATCTCATTCGAGTTCCAAAGGGTTAGTATAGAGTGGCCTTTCAGCATAAGAAATGTCAAAGAGAAAGTTAAATACACATAAAAATATTTGTAATTATGACAATACTACTTATATTTTAATTAAAGCCTGAAAAGTTTCAGTACACAGATTAAATATACTACAACGTACTTCATCGGCATCTGTTTAACAGGTTAAAATATCTTTGCAAGAACAGAAAAACAAAGTATTCGACCTAAATAAATAACTAGTACTGGTATTTCGATTTACAAGAAGGAAGCGGATACAAAACATACACCAGTGATGCTTATACCAAAGAGCGAAGGGCGCATTTGCCGCCACCTTCTTTTCGCCGTCATGGGACTTGAAAATAAACCTCTCTAATGGTTGGTTACCTGAGTGAATGAAGGGGAAATGGTCACGCACAAAACGTGGGAGGTGGGATTGAGCGACAAGGTGATTTGCACATAGGAACCAAGGTTGGGCACCACCGACGTACAAAATCGGCAAAATTTTGCCGTTTTTAAAAGTATAATTCCAACAAAAATAATTTGCTTTTGAAATACACGTTTTCTATAGTTGGGTTGCTTTAGGGTAGGATGACAGTATAAATTACCTCTCAGAATGTTCACATTTAGTTTTGTCAATCATATGTGGCATGGTAGGTATTCTAATTATAAGGCTTCAAACGTTTGTAATTTTTTCGTGAGTTACATCGTACGTTCAATTGGTAGCTTGTATGAAACGCAGAAAAATGTTGCTGTTGCTGTAGCAGTGCGAATCTCGCGAGAAAGATTCCCAAACGGTAGATTTCCGTATCCTAAGACTATTATGTACTGCCTTAAAATGCGCTGTGGAAGTTATTGAACAGTACTGCTGTATCCTTACCACATTCAGAGTCCAGTATCTCCTTGAAGCAGATTGTTTTCTCAGTAACATCGTTTAAGAGAGCTCTTATCAACAAAGATCAGGATTAGTGGAAGAGGTAGCTTTCAGCACAACTGTGGGCATACGAAAATGCTTAAACGATACATCAAAACTGTTTCCAATAAAGCTTTCGTGTTAGTATTTGAACAGGAATTATGCATACTTCTTTTTTCATTTCTTTACAAGCTGCTTTCTCCATTACTGTGGAGTAATACTCGATGCATAGGTTTACCTTTCAGCATACCAACTATACAAGTGGTTGTATTGTTGTAGGTATTTGAGCAATTTGGGTGGATGAGATATGTGTAATTTGTTTCACTTCAAGTTCTCAAATGTTATATTGTTAGTGAATCTGATGAAGTTCTTATGGTATTTCTGCACTAGTTTGTCTTTTTTTTTTTTTTTTTTTTTTTTTTTTTTTTTTTTTTTTGTCTTTTTATAATACCTTTTTAAGATACCTAATCGGTCCGTGGATTATCCCCAGCTTTGTCAGGAGTGGTTTATCTCCACTATTATAGAGAAACCCTCAGTTCTGCTTGGGACTATTTCTCTGGCAAGGACAAGATTTCCACGTGAATTTTCGAGTAACAACCCTCCGTACATAAGTATACTATCGTTTACTCGAAACTGCTTCTGTGGAAACGCTTGAAATGTACTAATAAAAGGGCCACCATAATCCTCAGAATTAAATCCCGTCTATTTCTTCCCTTAGGAAGAGATGTCTAGGATAGGAATAATTATAATGAAGTAAGTGATGCTGCAATTTACCGAGAAAGAGTTCTTCAAGGAAAAGAGGAAAGAAACAACGTTGATGTCATCGGCAGTGTTCAACAAAACAGGAAAAGGTGATGTGAAGGAAGTGTGACAGCGAGAGTGCACATTTGGTCTGAAAGGTAACGTTTATTCACTCACTTAAATTGCTCTCTCTCTCTTTTTTTAACGTTCCCCAACGTAATGCCATATCAGACGATGAGTGACTGAAATGGGTGAAATGATGCTCAAATGAGCCCGAGGTCCGTAGAGCTTTAAGTTACCCGACGTTCATCTTCTCAGGATAAGGGAAAACCTCAGAGAAAACATTATCAGGATAACTTACCCTAAGCGAGTTTCGAACTCGCGACCTCTTGAACGTGAGGCAGACACGCTAACCATCACACTACGGAGGCGCGTGCTTTTATCGTTCTCAGAGTATTGTTTTATTATCTATTCGTTCAAGAATACCGATCAGAAAAAAACACCAAACATTGCCAATATTTATACATATAGATGTCAATGTCACTAAATACTACAAACTTTCAGCTTTAATTCTGTGTAGGTTTATAGCTGTACTACCTTTTAAAACATATAATTTAGTATTTAAATGGGTGCCTGTAAGTCTTGCTTCCTATTAAATTATAGTAAAAAGGATAGGTTTTGCCACCACTACAGTGAACAAATCATTCAAAAGAGACCTCTGGGATCTCCAACTATTAAATTAGCTGCAAAGACCAGAAGGGTAGTTTATAGTCTTCCTTTTCTCTGGTTTTCATTTGTTGGCACATTTCGATCTTCAAATTGATACATGCTATATATTTTTTTGGTGTAAATAAATAAATGTCAATAAAATCAATAAAATATATAGCTCCTTGAAAATAGCAGAATTCATAATGATGAGATAAATTTTTGTTAACATGCTTAGTTGTGACCTCCAATAATATCCATACTGTGTTCATTTTGAAACAAAACTTTGTCTCATATTTAACACTTATTTTCTCTCAAACTAGTGGAACGACAATTAATCTCTACAATTCATTAATATGGTGTTATAAAGTTAATCATAAAGCATTGTTTCAAAACTAATTTCATCGTGCGGAGCAATCTTTTAAAACAGTAGAAATATTAATTACTCTGGAACTAATTTAAAAGTATGGATGAAATTTAGTCTATATGATGTACATAAAACTTTGGTTGTATTAAAATTTCAAATGAATCAATCTGAGGTTCTGAATTATAGAAGTTTCACACATGGATATCCTTAAGGCACGGGTGCAAGCTCTCTGTTATATCCTTGCGGGCAGTTGTGATTGTGTTGTATTAAGTATGTTGATGTTGAGTTTTTATGTTTATTTATGCCCAATTTTCTCACTGAACAGTGGATTAACATTCCTGTTGTGCCTAGAGAACAGTTCATTCACAACAACTGCGTTCAGATTGTTATAGCAGCTCTTGAATGTAAGAAATTAACATCATTCGTTATTATGGAAGGTGTTTAACTAAAGCATATTGTGCAAATAAAAGCTTATTTATCGCAGAAAATAATTATTAATGTCGTGGCCAAATTTATTTAGACCAAAGTTCCCTAATTAACACGACCTTTCTGAGGTTAAGAGGATACCATAGGCTCCCTTTCATCCTGTATATAATACCCTCTTCCGTTAGTAGGACCCTCCAAGGAGTTCGTGGCAAAAGTGCTCCTGGACCACACACAAAGCAGAGATTTCCTGAATGAGGGGTGAGATCACGACCACCGAGAGGGTGGTTCCGTGTACATGCGAGCACAGTCGAACGGAAATGTGTTGGGTGGGTATCAGGACAGATTGATTATGAAATTAAAAACATTGTTGTTAATTTGGATTCCTTGGTTACTTTTATCTGCGCAACAATGAAGCTTTAAAGAGGGCTACTTTCTTCTTCATGTGAAAATTTGTTTTTGTTTCTTTGTTTATTCTCTTATTATCACAATTAGTCTATTTATAGTTTAAACTTCCTATAATTTCGTGCATCATATTTTCTTTGTTTTGAAAATGTGGATTGGTATACTTTCAGAAACGTCAAACATTCACAGCTTAAAAAGTCTCGCAGTTTTGCGTTCTCTAGATAAAAGTAAAATAAACTCTGAAATCTAGTGGTATCTATTCCCGTATCTATATGGTATCTGTTCCCTAAGCCAGGAGGTATATTGCAAATTGTTAATGGATATTAAATTAATTAAAAATTGTTCTGAAAAAATTTATTAATCTGCAGTTACCTATAACTATGTAACTAAAGTATATAAACATAGCAAAAAATCAAAATAATAATAATAATAATAATAATAATAATGATAATGATAATGATGATGATGATGATGATGATGATGATGATGATGATGATAATGATAATGATGATGATGATGATGATGATGATGATGATGATGATGATGATGATGATGATAATGATAATGATAATGATAATGATAATGATAATGATAATGATAATGATAATGATAATGATAATGATAATGATAATGATAATGATAATGATAATGATAATGATAATAATAATAATAATAATAATAATAATAATAATAATAATAATAATAATAATAATAATAATAATAATAATAATAATAATAATAATAATAATAATAATAATAATAATAATAAAATTCCGAGGCGCAACAGCTCTTTCCGAATCAAAGCTCTATCCGTCACGGTAAGTCCGACCGCTGCATCCACCACCTCTGCCCATCACAGGCATCACGAATGGGGTCCAGTACCCACTGGAGATGGAACGTGATCAGCGCGCCGGTCATTCCCGGCCGATTACGCGGTCTTTGTAACCAGGGATTGCTACTTTTCAATCAAGTAGCTCCTCAGTTGGTCCCTCAGGGACTTATAGAGGCTGAGTGCACCCCGCACCAGGTCTCTCAGAGGGATAAAATCCCCACGCCAGCACCGGGAATCGAACATAGGTCTTCCCCTTGGTAAGCAGCAGTCATATGTTCCTTCTTAGTGCCCATTCTTATCTTCATAATGTTGTTCCATATTATTTCTTTTATTATATATTTAATCCCTACATATGCTCTGGTGAGGAGGGGGAGGGGTGCGTGCCCCGTCAGGGGCATAAGCGCCAAAGATTTCATTGATAGAGATGCTAAGTCCCCCTGCGAACCTTGTCTATCCTAGCCATTTGTACCCGCAATTGCCTTAGCTTAAACGAAGACATACACGTAAAATTTTGGGCAACTTAACCTGCTTTGCCTTTCTCTCGCTCCATCCCAAACACGCGTGCCTAAGGCAACTTTCTTTTTCTTTTTTGTGAAGTCTAAAGACATTTTTGCTGGAAATGTCAAGATCAATTTTTTTAATTACAATACAACGCTTATGCTGCTGGAGATTTGAGGTAGAGTAAATGAAGCACAGAACCAAAACGAGCAGACAGCATTTTAATGCTCTCAGTACAGCATGTATTCCCTTGTTTAGCCTGGCAAGAGAGCATTTAAAGGATGTGTTGAGGAATGTTCAGATCCAACACATTCTTGAAGAACCTCATGTTTGTACACTCCAGAAGCAAACAGTGCATTGTCATTCCACTAATTGTGTTCCCCACTCACCGAGGGTTCAGTTTACAGAGCTCCACAGCTAAAGCTGTTACGTTGATGGTGGACAAGGGCAGTCAACTGGCACTAGAGCTAGCGGTGACGCCCTCTTGCAGATTATAGCCATTCAACACCTGCGTTAGTGATCCTCATTTCGTCACACTTGCTTTACTGCACTTTTTGGTTGGCAAATCCCCATAAACAGCGTTTTATTTAACCAACAGTTCACTGTTACATTCCTTTAGTACTCCATGTCTTTCTTTTTTTATCTCATTTATGGCAGACAAAAAATTTAATGGAGCCTAATTACTGACCACTTCAAGATCAGATTATTTTCTTTCCTGTTGCAGTAGTAAATTCTGTGGATGCAAACAATAATAGCTTTACAGCGTGATTTCGCAGCAAGTTGTGCAAGCCTCAGATTGGATGTAGGGCTAACCGGCTCCTCCTGCTACTAAATGCTCCGCCATTTAATTTTGTGTCTGCTATAGTTAGCTCTTGGTTATTTCTAATCGGTTTAGCCTCATGTTTACCTAACCTTGCAAAGTTTGAGCCAATGACAATACCGGTTTATTTGTATAGATTATACCTATTGGAAGGGGTGCAGATGTCATATTTTATACCACAAACGAATCGCGATGGTACCCCTGAGAATGTTTGAGCGGTTTCTATTTCCATATTTTGTACATTTGTAGAAAAACGCAATGCAAAACATTTTGACTACGACACGCTATTTCTTAGAGGTGGGTGAGAAAATAACACTTGATGGATCAAGTTAAAATTATATGACCAATTATTATTTATTTATTTATGCCAACAAACTTACTGTTGGTGTTTTTAAACACACAAGCCGTGTGTGGGCAAAGTTTAAGAGGTAGAACTGGAACTTAAAAATTCAATGCCACAACTGGGATTTGAACCACAGACCTTCCGCTTGCCGGGCGGACGCTCTAACCACTGAGCTATTGTGACAAACTGCCAGAATAGCACTAAATTCTCAAGCGGAAGGTCTGTGGTTCAAATCCCAGTTGTGGCATTGAATTTTTAAGTTCCAGTTCTACCTCTTAAACTTTGCCCACACACGGCTTGTGTGTTTAAGAACACCAACAGTAAGTTTGTTGGCATAAATAAATAATAATTACCATGTGAAGGTTATTTAATCCTGGGATATGAAGTACTTGCAATAGTAAGTCACCATTGGGGTAATTGTCTCTGATGTGAGACTGCCTTTGTGGTTTACCAGGAGAAATACGAACGGGCTTGAGAATTTAGTGCCATTCTGGCAGTTTGTCACAATAGCTCAGTGGTTAGAGCGTCCGCCCGGCAAGCGGAAGGTCTGTGGTTCAAATCCCAGTTGTGGCATTGAATTTTTAAGTTCCAGTTCTACCTCTTATATGACCAAGTTTTTTTTCCGAAGTATTCCCTGTTACTTGTAAAAGTTTTTCCTATCTTCATTTTTGAACAACATACTTTTGACTATTCAGTGGTCGTTTCTTGTTTCTCATTAACTTGTTGATAAATTTTGTACTACCTTGGCTAGCTAAACAACCTGCCTTTTAAGCAGTTTATTGCTGTCTCAGGATTCTCTGTAAGTACAGCAAAAGCTTCATAATGGAAATCCAGTGGCGGCCCGTAAACGTATAAATTGGGAGCACTACATTAGACTTTACCATACTAACTCTTTACTTTGGAAAAAAAGAGGCGAATAAGAATAATTGTCATCTAAGAAAAGGTATAGGAAAAAAGTATATCTTTTCACATATCCACATTCTCTGTTAAACTTCGCGAGGCAAGACTACGAACTTTATATTCCAAATTTCGCAAACATTCATACTTTTACAAAGTTAATATAAGCAGGCAAGCTAAAGAAACCTGTGGAAACACAAATGTGAGTCATGTAGAAACTTCATAGAACTGCATACAAAAATTATGATTTGAAGCTTTCCCGAGAAACTAGCATCACTTGGATAGAGAACTTTACCTGCTACATTAAAAGGCCTCTGTTCGCGTAGTCATCTTTAGAAGAATAAAGACAATTTTCACATGTGCAACGGAATTAAATTGGTTTAAATTATTAATAGGGGTATAGTAATTTAATATGGTTTTTAATAAAACACATTATCATTAAACAGAAAATGTAAATCAACATTATATGGTTAACATTTCTATATCATTGACCCGCACTTTTCACAAAACAATTTATAATTTAAAAACAAATGTAAGTTAACACTGTTTTATTGTTTATTAGTGAAAATGACAGTCGTTAGCTACTTTATTTCCTGAAAATGAAAAATTACCATTTGTTGCTAATACTACTGATGACATTTTCCTGGCAGCAGCTCCTATTCTATGTTTCTGGCTCGGTTTGAAATATCATCCGGGTTTAATCAATCGCCTCAGCCACAAGTTCTCACCTGGGTTCGATCCCAGGCAACCACATGTGGGAATTGTGATGGACGAAGCGCCACTGGGGCGAGTTTCCTCCGGGTTCTCCGGTTTACCCCGCCATCTCATTCTACCGGTGCTTCATCTTCATTCCATGTATCATCCGTGTCACCACCTGTGGTGCCGTGTGTAGTAAAAGCGGGCGTTAAACACTACCAAAAAAGCCACAAGTCTGTTTACAAACCAGTGCTCAGAAAAAGCACTACCATCTACATCCGCGTCTCGTATTGTTAAGGTCACCGTTCCTGGGAGGCGTGCCACGGTTCATAGTGTAGGATTCAGGCGGTTGTGAGAATGTCAACAAAATGACTGACTATCCATTTTTTATTTATATTATATGTAATTATCATATTTAATATAATTTAGGGAGCTTTTACTAGAAATTATTTTATGCACCACGTACGCAAAAGCTTTGCGGACTCATCCAGTATTGCTGGCTCCTACACCTCCGAAATACTTAATTCGTCCGCCAAAACTTTATTTTACATACTTGATACATAAGTAGCTATAATTGTTTCGTTTGGTTTGAAATAATGTGTTCCAATATAAAATGTATGAAAATGTTGTTGTTTTCTAGTGCCTTGCATCTGGCAATGAAGCCATTAGCATTCGTGCTTTCCAATACTTCTGAACTGTAGTTTCTTCTGATCTTAATGCTTCACAGGTCTTCAAGTGGTCTTCGTTCATTTCTGCTGGATCGTTACACAGGACACATATTGGTGAGGCTGAGATACCTATTCTGTAGAGATGACTTGCTAAGCAGTCGTGATTTGTCAATAGTCGGAAGGCTGCAACCGCTGTTTTCCTTGGTCTCTGGGGGATTATATCTGGGTTGGAAAGTAGTGTAATCCATTTTTTATCTTTGGCATTTGTTTCTATTTCTTGTAGGTATGAATAAGAAAATTTTGTAATGATCAAGCGTTTTATTGAGGAATATGAGAAATTGAATTTAGACTTTTGTTTTATTGTTGTGCCTTTCTTTGCAAGTGAGTCTGCAGCTTCGTTCCCCATGACTCCACAGTGTGCTGGAACCCATTGGAGATGAACAGTCTTATTAACTTTTTGGAGTTGTGTTAACATTTTGTAGCATTCTCTAATTTTTGTTGACTTCTTTGTAGTATTTGAACATATTCCCTGAATTGCAGCTTTAGAATCTGAAAGAATTACTGCCTTGTTAAATTTATTTAAGGGAAGATTTAATAATTGTCGGAGAGCAATGTGTATAGCCTCTATTTCTCCATCATAATTTGTTGTGTCTCTGCCAACAGAATGATAAAAGGAAAAATGTGAACACGTAACTCCAGCTCCAGTAAGGTTTTCCTTGGAGGATCCATCAGTATATATGTGCAGCCATTCTTCTGTGGGATACCTAGTATTGATTGTTTCCAGAGCTAGAAGTTTTTTTATTTATTTTGGTGTGTCTGATTTACTTATTTCCTCTATTAATTCCAAACTGAAGGTAGGTTGCAATAATTCCAATGGATTTTCTCTTATAAGTAGATTTTCTCTGGTGTTAGGAATGTTCAATTTGGATTTAATCTGTGTTATCTTTTCTAGGAAACTACTACGAGTTTTAAGGATTGAAGGGGGGAGGTTCTCTTCTGTCCATTTAGAGTTTGGCAGTCGTATGAGAATGTTAGAACCTGAGAATATTATAATTCCAGTACATAAGACTCTCAAAATACAGTGTATGTGCGCCTTTGCGTTCTAGACGTTATACCGAGCGGGATGACTGACTTGCATTTCTGAGGCCGTGGATTCGATTCCCGTGGTCGAGTTTCCTGACCCATGAGTTTCTCTCGGGGGTTTCCAGAATGCTGATAAGGTTCATTACACCACCCGGATTTGCTCTTCCTCCGTTTCCCCTCCCTTCTCATTTCACTGTAAACCCCCATCGCCCGGCGGTGCGGTCTGCGGCTTCCAAGCCTCCCAAGGAGATGTACCCACCTCCAGCGAGATAGGGTGCATGTTGTACTACGCCAGGCATGGGGACGAGGGCTGACAGGAATGCAGTCGAGTATTTACTCTCTCCACTTCCTGACAATATTTGAAGGCCTGGCTGGTTCTCTGAGGTAGACAAACAATAGCGGGAGGCCTGGCCTATTAGCTAACCGCTGTGAGGTAGTGGAAGGGGTTAAAACTGCGATGTAGGGGAAGCGACTCATTGAGTCATTTCGCCTCGTCTGTGTACTAGACACTACCGGGAGCTTCAATCTGGAACTGTTAGGGACCCTTCTCTCTACTCTGTCCGGACTCCTGGACGGGCCGCCTGTCTCCTCTCATCTCACCTCTCCCTCAAAAAACACAGGTACAAAAGACCAAATGGCCGAGGTGCCAATGTCCCGAAGTCGTTACAGGTAGCTTTACTCGAAGTTAGTACAGCTACTCTATGCCTCTGTATGCGGAGTTCAATTTCTTCTACTAACCCGTTCTTTATAACTAACGGCTGTAGTATCCATATATCATTTCGGTTCTAATCTCACATTAGTGAACTATCTCTGTGGTATTTCCACTATCTACCTCGCTTTTAATTGTTTTCTTCTGCGATGACCTAATCACGTCCTTGCCCTATCGCCATCTCTTGGCGTCTCCTATCCTCGTTATTGATTTCTCATGTAGGAATCTCTAATTGCATCGTCTTTCTACTGTTCCTCGAGCTATATACACTTCATTTCTATCCACTCACTCACTTAACATTAACATCGATTCTCTTTTGATGTAGGTTTTATTTTATACATTTGTAGGTTACCTTAAGTCACGTATGCCTTACCTTTTTACACATACATTTCAATAATTACAAAATTAATTCATATACATTAATTTTCCTGAGTTTATTGATGTGACTCGATATACCTTTTGATAATAAGATCGTTTCTTTCACATGTTTTAAATAAATCATATTTGCATTTATTTTGCCTTTAGGCATAATATTGACCATTCATTCTTTTTATTTACGTTTTGCATTGTTTTCGGGGTTGTAAGCTTGATTTCATGTGGAAATGTAATAATAAGACAGAAGATAGAATTGATTGGTTTACATAAACTCGACAATCCTCCATAAAACTACATCTGAAATTTGAGCAAGTACCCACAATTTAATTCTCAGCAAGCAAAGAAGTAATTTGATACAGCATTACAGACATAGGGGTGCGAGGATGTTATAGAGCAGGGGCGGCGAACATGCCTTCCTTTTACGAGTCACCAAATATGCAACACGCACTACACCACTCACAGCATGTGGAAAACAAATGGACAAACAGCTAGTGAAGGAACGGCGCCTGCGAGTACAAATGCCTCGCGAGTCTCATTTTCGCCACCCCTGTTATAGATGGCAAAAGGGTGAGAAGGGTTTACTATTCCTCTCTGAACTGCAGGTCAATGCAGTCCACTTACAGTCGCGTTGGCTATTTCAAACCGTAGCATACCCCACTATTCCCCTGTACCCCTTTACTAGCATCTGTCAACAGCTGCCGCACCCGCAGGCAGGCAAATACTCTTCAGAGTTAATGCAAACCTTCAACATGAACCGAGGATGCTTCCTTCATATAACAGCATATAATCTCGATCTTGTAAGAAAGTAACGGCAACAGCATGTGGTAAATAAGAACATCAACTTTATTAAAAATTACAAAAACAAAATACAATTTTTAATTATCTACCACACTGGGAGTGCGGCGGCTGGCAGCTTTTATGGACGACTGACCCTGTGAAAACATTTCTGGCGATTACTATACGTGTTTATTTCACCTCAATACGCAATGAATAATTTATAGAAAAGTCATAAAAAGTATGTTAGATAAAGTGCGTTACACACAATGTTATAATTATAATAATAATAATAATAATAATAATAATAATAATAATAATAATAATAATAATAATAATAATAATAATAATAATAATAATGATAATGATAATGATAATGATAATGATAATGATAATGATAATGATAATGATAATGATAATAATGATAATAATGATAATGATAATAATAATAATAATCATGATAATGATAAAGATGATGATAATGATGATGATAATGATAATAATAATAATAATAATAATAATAATAATAATAATAATAATAATAATAATAATAATAATAATAATAATAATAATAATAATAATAATAATAATAATAATAATAATAATAATAATACTAATACTAATAATACTAATAATACTAATAATACTAATAATACTAATAATACTAATAATACTAATAATACTAATAATACTAATAATACTAATAATACTAATAATACTAATAATACTAATAATACTAATAATACTAATAATACTAATAATACTAATAATACTAATAATACTAATAATAATAATAATAATAATAATAATAATAATAATAATAATAATAATAATAATAATAATAATAATAATAATCATAATCATAACAACAGCAACAACATCAACAACACGTGTCGTCCACACCATGAATCAAATATCTAAAGACATTCTGTTAGGGTTTTGTGTACAAGTGGTTAGGGCAAACAGTTTTTAATGAAGAGGTTCCTAGTTCGAATCTCGCTCCCAACTGCACGGTCAGTACTAATACTACTGTAGTAATTGTGTCCTTATTTCTAGGCGTTTAGAGAAAGATCGGTATTAGTCTAGAGCTCTAGACGAATACGTTTCTAGAATATTCCGTTTGGATAGGTGTAAAAACGCTGGTTCTCTCGCACCAGGAGGTCGTTTAACAGCAAGGAACTAAAGACGTACAATAACAACGAATACTTAGTGATGACACAAATAGTTGGTGAGAGTGGAGGAAACCTTTCCCCTGCACTAAGATTGTATCAATAACAGTTTCCCCGACGTTTCCTTTCACGTCATGTCTTCTGGCGCACTGTTGTGATACTGCCACGGAATTCTGCGACTTGTCTGTGCACCAAGTGTCAGGCCGATTGTTAATAAGCCTCAGGAAGATGGTGTCGGTCTGGGTGGCTCAGTTGGTTAGACGCTGGCCTACTGTTCCCAAGGTCGCGGGTTCAAATCCGGCCCAGACCGATGGTTTTTAAGTGTGCTTAAAAACGACAGCTCCATGTCAGTATATTTACTGACATGTAAAAGAACTCCTGCGGGACAAAATTCCGACACACCGGCGACGCTGATGTGATCCTGGCAATTGACAGCGTCGTTAAAGAACAAAATAATTTTTTTTTTCAGGAAGATGGCCTGGCTGAATTTCGCGAATACCCGCGCGAGCTTCAGACAAGCCGTACTCGGCAACACTTCCATTCATCGAATTCTCCAAAGACAGGATTGGCATCCATGCAAACCTCAGTTGGTTCAAGAGTTAACAGAAAATTATTTTCAAAAATGAATTATCTATTGCGTTACAACGATACGCTGTCTCCAACAACATCCGGACTTCATCAGCAAAGCTCTTTGGTCAGATGACTGTACCTTTACCAGTACTGGCAGTGTAAACATGGTGTATCAGGCATATCACAATCCTCGATGATTCCATAGGAATTATACACAGAATCGGTGGAAACTGCGCGTATGATGTGGTATTTTAGGGGATCATCTTTTGGACCAGTCTTCCTGGACGATGATCTCAATGGAAAACATTTCTTGAACCTTCTGCAGACTCAACTAATGCACCAAACAATTGACTCTTTATTCAACTGCCATGGTTCTCAGGCGTGAAAGATGGCTTAATTTTGCTCAAAGGCCTTTTTATCCACCTTGAAGTTCTCTTATGTGCCGTAAATCTACAACACGGGATCAATGGCTTTACTTCCCATCCGAAGGGAACCTTACAATGGATTTTTACGCCCGAAAAATCCATCGCTCTCCACCAGGTTTGAACCCGTGACCTTTACAACAAAGGCTAGCTGTTACCCCTAGATCACATAGGGCAACTAACTAATGCATAGCGAGCTTTTAGAAAGTGTCCCACTGGCGCTGGCAACACATCATTGGCTACAGCTGGATGGCGCACTTGCACATTATGACCTAATTGTGTAGGCTTATCTCCATCTTCCGTATCCACGG
The DNA here is from genome assembly GCA_030765045.1 of Tenodera sinensis. Taxonomy (NCBI): domain Eukaryota; kingdom Metazoa; phylum Arthropoda; class Insecta; order Mantodea; family Mantidae; genus Tenodera; species Tenodera sinensis. Next base: position 61,728,110 of record CM060964.1, read on the forward strand.
CGATGGATGGACCGTGGTCCTGGTGACCCTCGCACGCCGGACCTCACATCTGTAGATTTATTTTTTATGGGGACATCGTACAGCTCTATCGCAACAGGCCAAGAAGCGTGGTTCTCCGTAGATGCATATTCGTTACTTGCCGTATTATGATACTAAGGATTCTTCAGCGGTTACACCCGGATACAGAGCGCTATCGAAGTCTTCACTACTGCATACGCATAGGACATGCAACCGAAATCGAAGGATAAAGAAAGACAGCATCAAGGCCTATGCCACGCATAGTTGTACTCCATTGTTTAATAACTTAATTTCAAATGCAAGCAGACTGAGAGACGGAAGGTTCAACGAGATTCGTGATTATTAATTGAGTAACAATCATGTATCAGTTATTCTAAATAAATAAAATAGGAGCTTTGTTTCGTCAAAACAGCCATGCAGTGTCAGTTAACTGTAGAACCCGCCTTTAATTTCTGTCGCATAACAAACCACCAGTACCACATTAATTGAAATCTGATGAAAGGTAGTAAACATTGTATACGTCTTAAACCCCATTCAACATGCAACAAACCCCTTATACTGTTCTAACCTATGATGTTTAAGCTTGTTACTCTTTCTTAACTAATTAGTCATTTTAAACAACTTCATGCATTCTCATGATTTGTTACGCACACACAGGCGGTATTCTTTCGTCCCATACTATTTAATCCATTTCGACAGAATCGTGTCTTCTCAACAAATTTTAGTAAAGAACCATCCATGATATTCAGAATTAGGATCTACTCGGGAAATCCTTTGTCACAAATGTCATGGCCTTTAATTCTGTAGATTTCACTGCGAAAAGTAGGTGTTGGTTAACTATGACTCGTGATATGTCCCCGGAGTGCGAAAGAGAAAGTTCTAAATTTAGCATAAATTGATATTTTAGGCCTACTATGAAGGAATTACAGTCATGATAATCCAGAACACATTTTAAAAGAGTTATCTGGAAACTCTACAGCTTTGCATAACACAATGCATTGCTGTTAATTATGAATTTTTGCAAAGATGCAGTACATAAGCTGTATATCTCTTTCCTGGCCACATGGCTAAGATTTAATTCGAGGCACTAATGGCAAGAGCTTTGAATGTATATTTTGAGTTTTTGTCGCTACCTAGATCATTTATGGTACACATAATCTAAGGAGGGTTAAAATCTACTGCATTGTATACTTCTGCGGTAGTTTACTAATATTTATTGCGTATTCTAATTCTTCCCTAGTGTAAAAAATTGATATACGGAGTAGTCAGAACTTCCATTGGCCGCGCCGTGGTCGCCTTTCACCAAAGTGACCCGGGTTCGATCCCAGGTGATCGAATGTGGGATTTGTGTTGGATAAAGAGGCTCAGGGGCGGGTTTCCTTCGGGTTCTCCAGTTTCCCCCGCCATCCCATTCCACCGGTGCTCTTTCTTTATTCCATGTGCCGCATGTAGTAAAAGCGGGCGTTAAACACTACCAAAATAAACAAAAAACAAAACTTCTATATCACCATTTCACTAGAAATCCTCTTCTCAAGCACGATACTAAAATAGCATTTAATTCCTTCATGTACCTACTTCAACGTTACTCTGTGGTTCGGTTATGAGGAAAAACTAGTGAAGTTTCTAACTTCTAACATTTTCAAACAATCTCCTGAATGTTAGAATAATAAGAAAAGGTGCTTACAAAATAAGATACGTTAGTTCCTCACTTTCAAAGTTATTGGGCATTATATACGATTTAGTCACATGTTCCAAATACTCCCTCCGCCCCAGAAAACCACAATTGCACTGTGCTCATTCTAATATTTTCTAGTTCTTGTCTAAGCCTTACTTTATGTTTCATGGTGCAGGTTCTCAAGTCCTATCCCTGACTGTCATTTTAATGTTATGCATACTAATGGCCCTCAGCAAAGCCGTAATGCATTTACCATAACATAGCAGCTGCATATTCATCTTGTGTACATTCATATCGTTTTTCAGGCTAATCGGATAAGTATTCAAGCTTACTAAGCTGTAGACCTCCAGTCCAGTTCAATCAGATAAAACATTTCTTTCGGAAACAAAGTGCATAAAACTGTCATTCTATGAAAACCCATATTTTTGTTAAACTAAGAAAAAATGCAAGTAGTAACTACATAGGCATTAAACATACATGAACCAGATAAAACATGGTTGAAAAAAGTACACTTAGCATGAATTAATAAGTAACTTAATGCTAAAAGATATTTTTTCAATGTTTTCTCAGATTTTGGTTAATTTATAGAAGTCTTCTTTGAACATCTTTCGAGAGTTCAAGATGAAATCGCGTATTACACCCCACATCGTCCCAGCACTGGTTCTGGAGATCTCAGTTGCTAAAAGGAACGTTAAATACCTTTAAAAATCATAAAGGGTAATCTTGGAAAAGACCGTATTTTTTATTTTACCAAATATAATTTACCTTTTGGTTAGAATATCGCCAATGACAAAACTCATATCTGTAATTTTCTTCAAGATTGACCCCAATGGAATCGCCACCTCGATAATATGTTCCGACAGTGAAGATGTAGCTCACAATTACGGACTGAACTTTTGAAGAAGAAGCCTTTCAAATAAATAACCATAAAATACCTATCTATTTAATATTCAAAATTCTAAAATTGTCAATTGTTTTATGAAAAAACACCACTTCTGAAATATTCATCTTGTGCGTTCAGTTTAGTCAAAGAAACTAATGTCCTGTAACACTTAGATGTCCATTCCGTTGTTCCTCACAGCTTATGGGTAACTGAGTAGATAATTTAAAACCACCATCACGAGTACCTCTGGAATTAAAGTTACTACTAATTGGTGTCTTCAAAGAATCTTAGTTCTGATAAAGGATTATGAACCTAGCCCTAAGATTCCAGCAATTACGAGAAAGTGTATACCAGCTATTTAAAAAAAGTGTCTGATATTGTAACAGGAGTTGGTATTGGTCAAAACTAGAATAAATATTCTTATAAACTTATGTCCGGAAATAAATATTTGTTGAGCTATTAACCATTTTACTTGTGTTGAGTATTTACAACAGAAATTGGACTTCATTCAACAAGTGCATTCTAGTGAACACTTTACTGTCACAAACGGTTATCGTATCAACTGTTTGGCAAACATCCACAAACACCAAATAGGAGTTGTGATTATTCCTGCCATTCTTTCCTCTGGTAGCATCTGCACGTTATGTTGATGCTACTACAGGATATCCATGTGGTTACCATGCATTTTTACACATGCTTCATTCAACTCCTCTTCTCAAAGAATCCAGAACTCTTTCGGTCATTCCTGGCTGATCTCGGATTTGGGCACATGCATTGGTCACACGCTCTTGTATCGTATGCACATTGTCAATGGGCATATACACCAATGCCTTTATATGTCTCCATAGCCAAAAATCCAATGGATCGAGGTTCGGCAAATTGGGGAGGCCATGCTATTGGACCTCTTTGTCCAATCCATCCGTTGGATGAAGTCCATTGTCTGGTGTAAATGCTCAACACAAGTAAAATGGCTAATATCTCAACAGATATTTGTTTTCGGATATATGTTTTAGGAAAATTTATACTTGACTTGCCCAATCCTAGCCCCTGTTGCAATTTCAGACACCTTTTTAAAACACCTGTGTTTAGAAATGTTATATTTTTCAAATATAAATGCTCACATCAGCAACCTCACACTAGGTAAGATTAGAAAGAATATGCTATTGACTCTACCTCATAGTATAGTTGTTAGTGGCCTCTGTTTTTGACTGGAAGTTTTTCCATGTGCTATAATGTCCATTGTTACAACTCATTGATTCAAACAACAAGCGGCGACCTGTTGCGCCCTCATTCAACTGTAGTCCTGCAAAATTTCTTCTGTAGAAGCCGAAAAGAAAACACTACTGTAATTCTAATCTTATTTAGATACATTATCTTAAATTATGAAGACATTTTTCAATTTGCAAAGTATAGATACAATTTTACTATATATCTGTAATTTCTCATATTCACTGTAGTCTTTCTATGAGCTACACTTTATAAGTCTTTCTCTGAATTCCAACTGTGTGAAACAACACACTATTATTGGCATTCATCGTTGCGTAAATATTCATTGTTGTAGTTCTGAATGATTCAGCTCATTGAATTTTGTTGCATCCTCCTGCGAATAAGTGGTGTATACTGCCCAGGTGAAACCATTTCTATGTAGACATTGTTTGAGATCCTGGATAAAACAATATTTTATTACGTGAATATTCAAGCTGAATCCGGGAAATGACTTTGGACGGAGAAAGCCAAGTTGCTTGAAAACACATTGAGGAACGAGGTATGAAGTGAATGGAATGAAGGGGAACACCTTCCTCACTGGGACACGGTGCGGATTTTTTTGTGAACTACCACCTTCCAAGAGAAAGGGATGAGGCGAAGTGAATCCACAGGCCGGCAGAGAGCGGGGTCGGAGTAAAGCCAACAGAGCCGTACAGAAGTTCCTAACAGTTTTACAGACAGCTACGCGGCGCACCACCGAAACTCCTCACCACATGCAACTGTTTCAGGTAGGGCCTGTATGTGTTACATAGCACAAGCATCCGCATATTCCCGAACCACACCGCCGACAAGCAGACCTGAAAGATGATAAGGGAATGAAATGAGGAAGGGAAGGGAGAGGAATCCATAGATTAGAGAAACCACTCCAGCATTTGCCTAGCGACACGGGGAAACCACAGAAAAACTCATGTCAGAGTGGTAGATCGACAGGAATCGAACCCGCGAACTTCCGAATGCGGCCCACAGACGTTACCGCCAGAGCCATCCCGCTTACTCTGTAAACAGATTACTTTGCTTTTATATAACACATAAAATGTACTGAATGCGTGCTTTTCTATATTAAATTCCCTTAAACAGTTAATGTAAGGTTTTTCTTGACAATCCTACAAAAATATAACTTTTCCCCTTTCAAATTCGTTTTATAGTGAATAATTCATCTTCGGTAACTTTTTAGGAATTAAAGTAAATGGCCTACCGCTTTCAACAACGAATTTTGTACCAAGCTTTCAGTTCATTGTTTGAAAAATAGATGCATTTCTGTGTCCAATATCTAGTTTAGAGACTAAATTTACAAACGAAAATAGACTTGGCTGCCTTTATTGAGCCGTTAACTTTGTTGCATTTCTAGTGCAGATTGCGGATATAACAATGTGAACAGTTGTAATGCGCGCTCTGTATATTATTTAAAATATTTAGCATGCAAATTTACTGAACTTTGGTCTAATGAGAGCTATAAAGGCTGTTTAAATGATTAAAATTCTATGTATCTGTTAATTTACTGCTTGAGCGCTTGCTAAAGCGTAACGAGGAGTTTATTTACTCATGTTGGACAACATTAACCCCGCTGTTACCTTTGGGTCAATATGACCCGCAAGAAATTTATTTTTGTCGTACTAATTTAAATTTAGTAGTTAATACTTGTAATTTTGTGTATTGCTCCTCTTCATATGTACTACTGATAAAACCTTGAATTTTAAAAAGCACATATTTCGTAATTTTATAACTGAAATAGTTACACTCGTGTTCTTTTGAGTCATAATGACCGGATTGTTTCTACAATCAATTGTTACATTTTTCCATTAAATTTCACGTTCTACTATGCTCAAATCCATGTGTACGTCAATGTACACAACAATATAGCGGCGGTTTGTTTTTGCAACAATGGAAATATATTGTTGAGGAAATAAATGCGAGAGAATGCAAATCAGTTACGTCATAATGATTGTTGAAAGAAGACACAATTTTAGTTATCACAGTGAATAGTAATATATTATCATGACAAAACGTCGCTCCACTGAAAGTGAATTGGAAGCATTAGCAATGTATCTGATAGTTCGGAGATTATTTCACAAGAAGAAAACCATACTACTGAAGAGACAATTTGTCAAATGTGGAAGTAGTTCAATCGAAATATAAAAACATGCATTGGAGTTTAGTACCCTTACCACAACATGGAAGAACATCCGGTACAGACAAAATCAAACAAACACCTGGTCCAACCAGATGTGCTACATCCAGAGTGAATTATATAAAATCTGTTTTTCAAGTAATTATGAACAAAACACTGCAATGTTGTGTTCAAAATGACTAATATTAACGCCCGACGAGTGTCCGGTGACCAATGGGAAGATTTAGATGAAATTACATTAGAAGCATATATTGGTGTACTATTGCTAGCTGGTGTTTATAAATCATATGGTGAATTAACAAGAAGTTTATGGGATCCAAAATCAGGTAGCCATTTTTCCTGCTATAAAGTCACTGAAAATGTTCTTTCGCGTATCTCGAGTTGCATTTTGATAACAAGTCTGATCGACGTGCACGAAGAGCCAATGACAAACTAGCACCTATAAGGGGCTAATGGGAAGAGTGGGTGGAAATACTTGCAAAATTATACAATCCTGGATCATACGTAACGTGATGAGCAACTGATGGGTTTCAGAGATCGCTGTCCCTTCAAACAATACATTCCAAGTAAACCCGCCAAATATGGAATAAAGATATGGACAATGTGCGACAGTGCTTCTTCATATGTTCTAAAAGCACAAATTTACACAGGGAAACCCACCAGGCACAGAACGTGAGAAAAACCAAGGTGTGCGTGTTTATTATGGATCTGACTAATGAGTCAAGAGGATAGAAGGTGACAATGTTTTACATCCTACATTTTGGGGTCAAGCACTTCTCAAAAGAATAGTTACGCTTTTGGAGACGAGAAAAAAAAAAAAAAAGACAGACCTTCCTAATTTATCAAGCGAAGAAGAAGAGGTCCACAGTTCAAAATTCTAGTTCACAAAGATGCCACAGTTGTATCTTACATTCTAGAGAAGAATAAAAATAAATAGATATATTGAGGTTTCTCTGCCTGTGTTTCGATCAATACCAAAGTTATATTACATAACAGTAATTTATCTGCGTTAAACAAGAAGTAAATGCAAAATAATACCATGTAAAGTATTTTCTTAACACCAATTCTCAGAATTTTCTTCATCGGGTCATTATGACCCTAAGGACCAAGAGTGTATACTATTTTTAGGGAGAACAGAAGGGTTAAATGGAAGTTGATATCCAGTATCCAGTAAATGCAGCATGCAGTCTGCACACCTCGCTAAATATTACAGTAACGCCAGATCGTCTTCTGGTAGCTTAATTGTAGAATATTATAACTATAAATACAGATAATACGCAAAACATCTCAGTAGTTATTCACGGATGATTTTATGTATCATGTTGCAATATCTAAGGGTTTTTACTGGTATAATTCTGAACAGAAGTTTTAAGCTTTTTTATAGTGTTTAACGCCTTCTGTATTCATACGGCTCAACAGGTGGTGACATTGGTGGCACATGAAATTACAAACGGGAAATGACGTTTGGGAAGGAAACTCTAGGCCTAACACTAGGATGCCTCCCAGAATTTGCCAGTTACAAAAGCTGAGGAAAACCTGGAAAACGCCTAAGTTAATGGTCCTGGTGAGATTTGAACAGCTGAACTACCAGTAGCTAACCCGTGTGTTAATGACCTCAGCCATCCGTGTCAGCTTTTAAGTGAATATAACGTGATTTCATTATTTAAAGAATGTCTGTTTTTCTCTGCAAACTGTACTTTTACAGGCGCTATAAGTTGGCCACGATATGAGTGCGTCTGGAGGAGGGCACCATTGTTTTGTTGACAATGTGTAACGTCATCAAGGCATGGGATCCGAGGGGTGTGAGGAGCAAGGCGATATTGGTTCTCGGAAGCAGCATCTCTGCGGATGTTTGTTTACCTTACTACAATTCCGATGCCCGTAACAGTTTAATTCCTTTCCCCACATAACACCGCCATATCCTGGCTGAATTATACTTCATTCGACTACTTAGCTTTGCTTACGTTCTGTAAACCAGCGAGGTTACCCTACGGTTGGTAGCTCAAGAGATGACCAAGATTAAGAATGTGCTGAGACAAGACTTCGTATGACTTACTGTGAAAAACATGGGGATTCCCCTCAGTCATATCGTCTCCCTGTCCACTTAATCGCTCTTAGTGCGTCGCTAGCCATTTATCCAACTCCCAGCTATACTTGCATACAAGCTTCAGTGACATGGCTTTCACAGTAAGTTGTTTTCCGAACCATAAATCAAAATCAGGGTATAAAGCATCGCTGAACGAAGAAACAGTTGAATCGCATTCATGTTATTTATGGATAAACTGAATGAACTAATAGTGCTAACTGAATTTCCTGTGAAACAAAGCCGTTGCGTTTGTGCACAAATTGCAGGATCAGCATAATTGCGGTATGATTAAACTGTACAGAGAGAGACCAAACAATAATAATTGTTCTATTTCTGCGCGCTTTACGGAACTGTGTTGCTAATCAGTTACAGGAACTTCACTGAAAGTGTAATTATCACATGCTAGAAAATAGTATGATGAACGCATTTGGTTCGTGTGTTACATACACACCTGTGGTGCCAACCTTTGGTGCATACACTATAGTATTTTTAAAACCTTCGTCTGCATATCTTGAAAGCAAGGGAAAATACGAAAAATTAATGCCTTTTCCGGATTGAAAAAGTCACAGTAGTATTTTTTATTTAATGCATATTACCAGGGTCATATTAAGACCGATCATATTTTTCATAGTATTTGATTCTATTCAGTGAAACAACATTTGTTTAAAATGTGTTTAATTCAAATCTTAATGTTTAGAATATTAAAGAAAACTGAAAAATGTAAATTTACGAAAATGCGAGGGACACTCACTTTTTAGACAAGAACGTGCTTTTTTTAAAATTTTGATGTTAGTTCAATAATTTCACTTTTCATGCATCCTTTGCGTTCAGCTATTCAATGAGTTCAGTGCTTAACAAAAGAAATTTTTTTTTTGTTTTTCCCGGCGCGACAGCCCACGAGGGGCCAAGGCCTACCGCCCAGCCGCTACGTCCCCCACCTCTGCCCACTACAGGCGTCATTGGTGAGGTGCAGCACTGGAGGGTGGGACGTGATCAGCGCCCCGAACCCTCCCGGTCAGTTATGCGGTCTTCTAGACCTGGGGCCGCTACTTCTCCATCAAGTAGCTCCTCGATTGGTCCCCCCGGGACCTAACGAGGCTGACTGCACCCCGTGCCAGACCTCCCAGAGGGGATAAAATCCCCATGTTGGTACCGGGGATCGAACCCGGGTCCTCCGCGCCAGAGGCAAGCGCGCTACCAACTGCGCTACGGAGGCGGTCAAAAGAAATGTTACATAAATTATTTCTGTCAATATGTAACAATATTTGTCCAGTTTTTTTACATATTTGATTTAAAAATCTCATGTGTAACATTCGTACAACTTCCCCAGTCTACTAGTTACCATTTATTTTCATAACTGTACTGAAAATTATTTGTACCTTACTCCTTGAGAGGTTATATATATATATATATATATATATGAGAGAGAGATAGACGAGGGTCTATTTCTAAAATTGGAGGTTGAGATAACATCAAAAAGAGTATTTCCGTTAAAATTTTGATATTGAATATAAAATAGAGTTTAATTTTAAAATGTTTCAGGCAAAAGTTCGTTGTTGTGCGTGGAGACTTGTGGTAAATAAATAGTTTTCATTAAAAAGAACAAAATTAATGCTAGACATTCGTGTTGATGAAAACCAACAAATTAAAAATAACTAATGTTCTAGGTAAGAAAATTTTATTAAACTTTTTTCTCACAAACTTATTTTTCAAGATAAGCAGCTGCATTTTTAAACTCCCTTTATGTATTAGTCAGATGCTTCGCAGGTTGTCAAGCAGCCTATATTCTATTTCAGCAAGAAGGAATGCAGGAAACAAAAGAAAACCATATTAGCGTGAGTCAGTGGTAACAAACAGGTCGTTAAGTTACATTTAACAGTCATATTTTTTTGCTTTTAATTTCCCTAGAGTCATTAACCATGTTTGAGATATTCGATCTTGTTCATTAGAATTTCCCTGCTTACAATTTCAAAGCTATCTTATAGCGACACGCTCTGAAAACATCATGTTTCATGTAATTGAAGGTTTATCTCGATTAACAAAAAGTAGGCTGAGTGACAAGCCTTTGTAGGAATCGTTTATAGAAGTATGGGTAGAGAAAGTCGCGGGATTGTAACACACCAGAAGTTTTCCTAAATTCATGCCATGAGCTGTATATAACAAACGACTGTCTTACTGTTAGTCTCCTGTATGCTCTTATTGTATCCACTACATTTGTGGCACTATTTATCCCAATTAAACGAAGTAGATAGAAAAACTAAGTTTTGTATGATACATTTGTATAATACATAGGAAAATAAACGATGTTGTGTGGTGACATTAACATTTCAAATTCTACAGCTTGTTAAACTATGCGTATGTTGAGTTGAAGTGATGCAATAGCACCACATAGATAAGCAGTGCATTTACAATGTAAATTCATAAGATATAAAAAAATTTTTGATGGAAAAGCTGAAATAATGCTTTGAAGAAAATTCTTACCTTTGGATGGTATTGCGTTGTAGTGCTTACGCCTGTGTGGACCGAAGGATCTAAATGGTTTAAAACTGAGGGACCTCAAGAGGAACAGAAGTGTCTTGGCTTACCACAACTGTACCATACGCTTGGATAACACGATGTTCACTTTCATTAGTAATATCGATGACTCCGTCTTACCCGGTGCATGTACCAGAAAACCGCAGAACAAACTCGGACTCTCATCAGCCTCCCGCAGAAGTTTAAGTATGCACGGATGCTTACTATTCAACATCTTATGGGACGATGTCCATGACAGCCTTTCGATTAAACACACCCAAACATATTGTTAGCCCCAGCATTACCGTAATAATCATCTACTAAGATCCAACTCGATACCTCGATACCTGACGGAATAATAATGTAGATAACAAAACGACAAAAATCAGCCCGATTACTTTTCTATCACTTTATTATCTTCTATAGTTTTACCACAAATGCACAGTTTTCTTCTCGCCGTTAACAGTCTACAGTCCTTTGGGCTATCGCAACTCAGTTTTTACTTCTCATAATCTTGCTCAGTCCTTTTAGTGTCTTTCTTCACTTTCTCTGTCTCTCATACCCTAATTATGATGTTACAATCACTCGCGACGCTCGGTGAATCTTCTTACAACGTACCAACACCACGATACACATGCACAGCTGTCTCATACTCACCGACACACTGGCCGACTCACGTCCGTAACTCAACTCTGAAACTCATTTATCCCAACTGTTCTTCTCAGGCCTCATTATATACTGGGGATGACGTCACACGGACCTTTCTCAAGTTTCATATACATACGCATCGGAAATGACTGTTAGAAGTCTCGCGAACGTTCTCGACACCCCTTTTGCTGATAGTTACACAGCAGTCCCGCGTGACAGCCTGGCCCTGAACATCTATGCCTGCTCGCCGGCACGATATGTGGTGTGAAGTAGCTTGGCCCCGTCCGTTCTTTGCTGAGCGCCACGCCCGACGTCACAATAATAACAATAATAGTAATAATTGTAGTAGTAAAAGTATCAATAATAGCAACAACAATAATACTAATAATATACTTAAATTATTTAAAAGTAACTAATTTTATTAAATTCGCTATCTCTTAATCCTTCATGAGAAATAATTTTACATGTATTTTCTAAGCATTTTCTATTTGTATTTTATGCAAAGTACTTTAGGAGCTTTTGTCATCTGTAATACTTTGACGATTTCGTTGAACGAATAAACACGTATCATGACCTTACTTATTTCAGAAGAATAGATTAGATGTATTATATTTATGGCATTCCCTATGCTCTATTCTTTATTAGAGAGTAGACAAACTATTGTACGAAAGCTTATTTTTCTGTCTGCTTCATTTTAATCGAGATAAATTTTTGAAAAAATTACACATTACACATTTAGTTACAGACATAAAGGGAATAACGATTGTCAAATGTTTAAGAAATTGACGTACTATATGCTGGCCTTAAAATGTCATACTCTTTCCGCGGAATTCAAGAAACAATTGCATATCCACAGAAAGACAAAGTATTGAAGAAATTGAGCCATTAATAACGAACGTGACACATTATTATTTATGTACTATACCAACAAGCTTGCTGCTGATGTTTTTAAACACACAAGCAAGTTTACTTGAAATACTGTGTGTGTTTTAAAGAGGTCTGCACTTTTTTCCTTAGTACGCTTTCGACTGCCGCTTAACATTTTCTAGAAACACATACCTTCAAAATCCCTTTCGAATGAAAAGGACTTCACACGCTGTTTCCAGGAAATTCAAGTTATGCATTTTATTTATCATTTTAATAGCTTCAACAAGTCATATTTTAATTAAAATCGTTTCAGCCATTTTTGAGAAAATCCAGAATTTCGAATGTTCTACCATGTAAAGGATAGTTTGGGGTGGGGTTTGTTAATGGAAATGTATTCGCATGTGTGTAAGATGCTGAGCCTAAATACAAGGTTTGGTATTTATCGAACTTTCGTTCGCACACACGCACGCGCGCCCGCGTACACACACACACACACACACACACACACACACACACACACACACACACACACACACACACACACACACACACACACACACACTTTTTCTAAAACGCTTTTTTTTTATTCAGGAGGTGTAAGAATATCTATTCTTGCTGAAATTTCGACATCAAATTTTTGGGTGGAATCCAGCTCTCTGCCTACTCTGTCTATGGTAGAGAAAGTAAAACTGGAAACAGTTTGTGTTGTGCAATGGTCAAGAATCAAGAGTTTTTGGTAGAAATGACTCAATATTAATTACGGTCAAGCTTCTGCTATCCACGACACTGGCCATGGAAGCTTCCTTTCTTAATGCAATAATTGCCTGAAAACGGCGTTTGTGAGTGAAGAGTTAATGTTAAGATGTCCGCAACAACTATCCAGGTTTCTTTCGTAATATTGTTTATTGCGAAAACCTCTGGCAATGGCTCTACTCGAAACGTTGGTTCATAATAATGAATAATAACAAGGAGTGCATTAAGTCTCATGCCATGAGATTATCACTTACTTGCACAATTCTTCTAGCAGAGAATGACTCTCGGCTTAAAGTCACGATCGCTGACTCAACGTTAACCATTCTAACGGAACTGACTGTCGAAATTTTACGGTTGGTCGCTGTCAATAGTAGCCGAAATATCACAAACCAGCATTAGGATGACGACAGTAATTCGAAGGGTGCGTGGTTTAAAGTATTTGTAAGCAGAACAAATTAAGCTTTGAAGTATTAGTAATGTCACAAAGCATAGGGCTCCATTTGGGCCTTAATCACCTTTAAAGATTCCTTTTTTGGGTTTCAGTATAATGTGGTCAAACCTAAGTTTTACCAATACTACACTCTCCAGCATTTTAACTTGAGCGTAGTGTTTTTCTTGTATTTTGATAGTTGTTCTTCACACTAATCGTGTGAAGGCTCTAAGTGGGAAATTTGAACCAGACTTGAAAACATTAATGGTACAGTCGAGACTCGAACCTCGGATCCTCGACTCTACGCGTCAATGCTCTTGCCGCTTGAGCTACCAGTGAGGAGATGGCTGTACGCGCATTTCAAGGCTAGTTCAACTTTCCAACTTAAGTGTTTATTGTTTACAGGTGGCTAGTGTGAAAGTACAATAATATCGAAACTATATTAGCCCTGTTAAAACCCAAAAATTCAATACGTACATATATACATTGCAAGTTCCTTTGAGGTATGGCATATCTAATATTTGAGATCGCCTTGGCGATTTACTTGGATCAGATGAGGATACCCCTGTGCCCAGGAATACCTTGTAATGGTAGGTTAAGTGACAAGAGCGTCGTATCCAAAGTCGAAGATCCATGGTTCCATTTCCGGCTGTGGCATTATGTCTTTCAGGTCTGATTAATCTTGTTCCACCGATACTCAGAAAATTGGCAAAAATAATTCTACACGCTAACAAAAATAATTTGCAAGATTGTTTTTTATACTTCTTTTTCTTCTTTATCTTCCTCTGCTCTCGATGAAAATTGTAGTTAAGATTGGATTACATTTTTCAGAGAACAGAGCTTAACATTATAACTTTAAAAAAATTACGTGTTTGCCCTATAAGGAATTTTTCAGAATTTACATATCTACTATATCTTATTGTAGCTTATACGCACTGCTAAGAATTGAAGAGAGTTTAAGTGAAATGGTACTGCTGTTTTTCTATGTCCCTAGACACATTTAAATATGCCTGGAACTTTACGTTTTGGACTTGATATTCTGTTTATTTGGAGGCTGGATAGGCTTCTAGAAGCTAGGCTGCAGTTTTATAGTTGGCACTTTATTTGGACTTGTAAGTGAAAACTAACTGTAGGCATCAGCACGAGAGGGAGTTATTAACAAACAATTACTATCAGTAAGAATGCTTTTCTCCTAATCGTAATTTTACACATGCATATTGTTAGATATTTTCCAAATTTGGTTCGAACTTTGCCAAGCTTTCTAGTTCCATCGATGCAACGAGCTTTCTTGTCACAATAAATCGTTACAGTTTTATAAATTAACCTTAAGCGAAATAATGGTACTCCTCGAGATAAAATTCTAAGCTTCAATTGAATCTCCCCCTAGTTTTTCTTGAGGTCATTTGATATCATTTAACTCATAAGACACAGTGTATATATTGACGGTTTCACTTACTTTAAATTAAATATTTTGGATACCGAGGAAGAGATTGCGTACACCGAAGGAAACGTATCGCCTGCGGAGGATATTAAGTCGCTGAAGGTCATCGGATCTGCTTAACTGTTTAGCTAACCTTATACTGAAGTTCAGGCAGGACGCCAAAAACGCACGCAGGTATACTGGAGTGTACCGGTTTTTGATTCCGAAAGGACTTCTTGGCATGCTTGTACTCGAGTTGACCTGGAAATTTCATGGTAAGCGGCGCTGATTAAATCAGTTTTACAACTAAAACTTTAGTTATTAATTGGTTTGTTTATGTGTGTATATATATAGAAGCTTCATAACCGAATGCTTCATATGCAGTAATCATTAATATTACGAACTGGGGCTCGCAAGGAGTACTTGACTACTTGGAGAACATTATAGTTGTTTTCTGTTTCCTACACAAATTGTGATTATCACTGTGAAAGAGTAGGTATTTCCCATAAGTATGTTCAATTAGTTAAGGTATTCTTGTTACATCATATGGATCTAGAAGTGGACGTGACTTATTGTTTTGTAATTTTCAGAAAAGCTAAACACTCATATTTCGTATCCCAATCTCCTTATCTGTTCATCCTTGATTGTAAACAATGTTGTAATAGTGCTTAACATGCACTGAATTCTTCACCCTGCTAAAGGTAAAAGCACTTGTTCACATACGACACAAGCACAGTTTCCAATATGAAGCTTTATATTTTGTCTGCCTCTGCTCATAAATATTTCTTGTTGCTAAAGTGACTGGCAGCTTCGTGGCTTTAGGACCTCATCTTTAGGATGTCCTCGCTCTATTCGGAGCGTCAGTGAATGGCGGCCCTCGCTGTAAGACGGCATGGCTTAGAAATTACATGTATGTTACATGACCATGAGAAAAAAATAAGTATTTGAGAAAAGGTATAACGTATGTAATGATTACATATTAACAAAGGATTTCTCGATAATGTTTAATGCCATAAAACCGAACGGGAAGGCTCAGGCGGTAGCTTCTGTGACCTGTATTCGGAGGTCGTGGGTTCAATTCTTGTTGCTGACCTTCCTGACCTACGGGTAAGTCAGACGAATGCTGGGAACGATAATCACATCCCCCGAATTTCCTGCCTCTCCATTTCACCTCACTTCTCATTCTGGTTGGCTGTTTCGGGTTCAAGTGTCGGCGAGAGTTTCGGCATGCATGGCAGGGACTTTGCTTTCTGTAAATCCTCCTCCTGATCGGAAGAGGTATCCGGCTCCCGGGCTCCCCAGGGGATATGTAAGCACGCAGTGGGAGGGGAGCCGGTTGTATGAGCCACCACCGGGGAGTTTCAATCTGTGGCTGTTAGGGACCCTGCCCTTACTGTCGTCTCTCCTCAGGTCCGACCACTATTAATATCCTTTCACCTCACCCCTCCCTTCCGGGGAAGCCGCGTCAGGGGCATAGGCACAAAATATCTTCTATAGGTTGAGGTGCTAATTTCCCCATCCGAACCTTGCCATAGTCAATGTCATAACAACTTAATTGACACAAATTGTGTATTTACCTACATCTACATATTTTATGCAGTAAGCTTTTGTCTGTATGTTAAGGTTTAATATTTACACTAAGAGGTGCAAAATTCGTTCAGAATGAATCTTCACACGCTATTCGCGAAAAACTCAGGCAAATATAATTAAAATCGTTGCTGAGCCATTTCTGAAAAATATAAAAAAAGGAAAATTTCTCTATGTAAAGGGTAGTTTGGGATTCGGGTGTTTCTTGAGTCTTCACGCACGCACACGCACACACGCGCACACACACACACGTACATACAAACCAACACAGAACTTTTCCTAAAAATGAGTTTTGGATTCAAAGGCGGTAAAATCTGGGATTTGAATTTTTGGCTGGAATGCAATAGTTCCTCTATCTATAAGGTTCGTGGTAGGGAAAGTAAAAATTAAATGAAACTTTTCTTGTTTTCAAATACATTTAAACATGAAAGCTCTCTAACGTTTTTACGGTTGTCTTATTGATATGCTAATTCATATGCTGTGAATTATTACCAGAGGACTTATGCATGTGCGTTTATGAGTGATGCAGGATAGAGTGACACAAAGTGGGTATGATGTTGGGTCATGCGCAGGCGAAGCATCGCAAGTATAACAGGAAATACACACATAGCTCCGTGCGTTCCTGACCCCACGGTTCAACAGGCATATTTGTGGTATATTTCACGTGAATATAGCACAGTTTTCTAATGGAGATTAGGTATGAAGTAAGTGTGCACTTCTCCCAGTTGTGGGAGGCAGTGCACGCTCAGGTGTCCAGATGATACCAGCAACATCGTTCTGGAGTGTCATCTCATCATGAACTATTGTAAACTAATTTGTTTATAAGCATTAACATAATTATCTGGGTGTAAAAATACTGTAACAAAGACGACAAAAATCAGTCCGGTTACGTTTCCATCACTTTATTGTCTTCTAAACTTTTACCATAAATACAGTTTTCTTCTCCTCGTTAACACAGTCTACAGTCTTTCGGGCTGTCACAAGTCACAATTCTTATTTCCCATAAACTTGCTCAGTCCATCTAATGTCCTCTTTCACTTCCTCTGTCTCTCATAATCTAATTGTGGCATTACAATCACTCGCGACTCTCGTCGAATCTTTTTACGACGTGCTGACACACAAGCACAGCTTTCTCGCACTCACACTGACCGACTCATGTTCATAACCCAACCTTAAAACTCTCTCTCTCTTGTTCTTCTCTGGTCTCCTTATATACTGGGGATGACATCACAGGACCTTCCTCGACTTCTACACACGAACCGGCAATGACGCAGCCAGATCCTTCTCGAAGGCTCTAGAAAAAACCTCTTTTGATTCTGCCGCCTCGATTGTTGACAGTCACATACACAAAGCGAGGTAGTGCGGCTCTGAACATCTCTGCCTGCCTCTGACTAATTCACATCATGTGGTGTGAAGTAGTTTGGCCCCGTCGGTCCATTGTTGTGCGCCGAGTGCGGCGTCACAATATGATTTGCATACTTGTCATCGTCAAGGCAGGTATCAGAGATGCGACATTTTGTTCTTGAATTGGAACTCGTGATGACCGCAGGCAATGTCTGGTTTTAATACGCCATAACTGAAATTTCTCTTCCTTTCTTTGTCTCTATTCTCATTACTTCTCCTGCTTGTCCTTCCACGAGGAGTTATATTGACAGGACCAGTGTAATCTGGATTCCCATTTGAGATTATTTAGCTGTACTTTCACTAATGTATCACAACTTACAAGGTAAACCGTTGCACTCTATTTCGCATGCTTCTGAATGCGTCAAGTTGCATTGTACGGGCAACCTTGCAGCATTAAAACTCATTGTTTAAAAATAAACGTGCCAGGAAGAATTATTAAGTCTCCAAGTTTTCTTCTTTTTATAACACTAAATGCAATGGTGTCTGTACAAAATTCATCATCGATATAGCAAAACTCTGCAATGCATGGCACTTATCTGGTTTTACAGCATTTCAAGTGTTTTACAGCTCTATAGCAACTGCCTTTCTTGAGTTTTGATAAAATAAACAACAGGAATCGAACACTGTCTATCAAATTGTGCAGCAAACATTATAACTCATTTTTGCCCAAAAGTGCAGATGTTAGCTTTTGAAGAAAAAACAACCGCTTCTCAATTTACTGCGCTACACCTACATAGGTAAGTAAAGGACATTCTGGTAGCTCTAGCAGAGTGGCTCCGTGCTTTTTGTAGTGGTGGTGGCCGTCGCAGTGGCGGTGACGGTAGTGGCAGCGTCGCGGTGGCGGTGGCGGTGGCGGTGGTGGAATGTGTAAAAAATGACTTAAAATTGGTAGGAATTACGCAAGAAGACATCATGAACCATGAGCGTCGGCAGACATTTTTCCAGGGGGGGGGGCACATGTTTGAAATTTGCAATCAGATAATATCAATTCACTATTTTATTGTCAACATTTATAATATTCGTTGCATATAACCATGTTAATTTGTGTTAAATAGAAATTGATCTTTTAAAATAGTAGCTTAATAATCAGTAATTGATTGCACATTAAGTTGACCAACTTCCAGGGAGGGGTCGCGGCCCCCCCTTGCCCTCCCTTCGCGACGCCCATGTCATGAACAGAGACAACTTTAGAATCAAGGAATGAAAGAATTATGGACTCAAAGGAGAACTAAGAAACGCCTCTAAGTACTTTATGTAGTCCTACTTGGACTCATTCGAAACAAACCAAAAGAAAATGATAACAATAATAGTAATAACAGTAACAATGACGATAACAATAATAATAGTAATAATAATAATAATAATAATAATAATAATAATAATAATAATAATAATAATAATAATAATAATAATAATAATAATAATAATAATAATAATAACCATAATCATATTAATAATAACAATAGTAATAATAATAATAATGATGATGATAATGATAAAATAATAATGATGATGATAATGATAAAATAATAATGATGATGATAATGATAAAATAATAATGATAATAATAATAATAATAATAATAATAATAATAATAATAATAATAATAATAATAATAATAATAATAATAATAATAATAATAATAATAATAATAATAATAATAATAATAATAATAATAATAATAATAATAATAATAATAGTAATAATGATAATAATGATAATGATAATAATAATAATAATAATAGAAGATTAGTAAAAATGAAAAAATGTGGTGTCGATATTGAAATACAATCTGATTTTAAAATGAGTGGAAAATATAACAGAGCCACTTCTTTTGGTTTTGCTTGATATCTTTTTTAGTTATTTATTTTTATTATACTTTTATGAAGACAAAGTGTATCAACCAATTAAGTATCTCTGTGTGTATATGTGTTAGTTTTTTTAAGTCCAGGTTAAGTATAACAATAGCACCCAGGCGTTGAGGGTAATGGCTTACTTCTCCTTATTCGGGTTAAACATTAATTCTATGTGAAGCTGTCAATTGTATGTTAGGGAAAAAATGAAGATCTTGTGCGTCACATTCTCTGTATGGTACTGCTCACTTTTACATAGGCTCTACAAAACATTCTAAGAAAGCTTATTTTTCTATTAATTTTATGCCAATCGAGATAAAGGTTTGTAGAAATATTTTCATTGCACACTTCGTTGAAGCTTCAATCACGCATAGGCGAAATGCCGTGTGCCCGTTAGGTTTTAAATGGAGAACCTGTACTACTTCCATGCTATCCCGAAAGGAACTAAAGATTGACAGGACTTCAAAAGAATAACAAAGTATTCGATCCATTAACAATGAATATATCGAAAATGGCGCATGCCACAAAAAAGTTATTTGAAATAAATTATGTGCATGAGCGTCGGCAGACTTTTTCCTGGGGGGGGGGGGGGGGGCGGGCACATGTTGAAAATTTGCAATCATATAATATTACATCATTATTTTACTGTCAAAATTTATAATATTTGTTGCAGATAACCGTATTAATTTGTGCTAAATAAAAATTGTTCTTTACATCAACATTAAAATAATAGTTTAATAGTCAGTAACTGGCTGCACAATAAGTTCACCAAATTCCAAGGGGAATTCCCCTTGCCCCCGTTTCGCGACGCCCATGATTGTGTGTTTTACAGAGGTGTACATATTTTTTGTGCCGTGCACTTTCGTCTATCGCTTAACGTTTACCAGATATAGAGGATCGTACAAAAGCCATTACGAATGAAGGGGACTTCACAGGCAATTCTCAGAAAATTCATCACATACATTTTGTCATGTAAATATCTTCAATATTTGGTATTTTAATCGGGATCTTTATCTATATCTCAAGAAGATACTCAACTTAAATACCAAGTTTGTTAGTTGTCCGACTTTTTAATTTCTTTCATGACGTTCCCGGACATACACACACGTACGCGCGCGAGTCTTTTTCTAAAAATTCTTTATCTTTTCGGGTTCCGTGGTCTCATAATACGTAAGCATTTCTTGTGAAACCATGGTATCCAATTTTTGGATGGAGTGCAATATATATTTTCCACTTATGCACGTGGTAAAAACAAATGAAGTGCTTTTTGGTATTCGGGGGTCCTCAAAACATGCACTTCAGGTGAAATTTCAATACCGTATTGTTGGATGGAACGCAATACCCTATCTATGAGTTAGAGATAAAATGCGAGACATTCGCATTTGAACCATACGCCTTACAACCACTCCCTAACCATTGAACTCCATTTGGACACAGGACAACAAGCATGTTATTGCATTTGGGTGCTCGGTAAGCAGCTACATCCAATACCTTATCCAGTTATTGTACACACCACGTTAACACGTTCTCCATGGACATCATTTCAACTTACAGCAAAACTCACAAATATTACCACAGACAATTAGCCGTGTAATAAGTAATAACGTGATGTGTGTTAAGAACATTTAACTACCAAAGCTGTGGCTTTCTCATTATTTACCAAATGAATTATTGTTCCTTAAGTGAAATGCGAAGCGCTGTGTGGAAAGAGACATGATTCACTGGGGTTGATAAACCAAAATCATGATTTCCCCAAGTAAAATTAACTAAAATAATAGAGGTGGAAAATAATATAATAAATCCTGTAGGTTACAGTGTTAAGGGCAATTATAACCCTACTGCATCTTTACATAAGTCAGGTTAAGTCTTTAAGTGAAAAAACAGAATCATGAAATTCAACAGGGGAGTTATAAATTGTCTTCAAATTTATTTGTTTGTTCTTGAAACTAAATCGTTTAATAATCGAACTTTGCACAGGTAAATATTCCCATACTAATACTTTGAAATATAAAATTATTGTGTAGCTCATCTTTGATTTCAAGCGCCTTGTACTAATAACCATAATTGTCCTTTATTAGTGTGCACTACAACCGAAAATTTGTTCTTTAACTGACATGTAAACGTTTCTCAGTTAATGGAGTGTAACGACATGAGCAGAAAAACGTATTGTAAGCAGGATACCGTCGGGAGTTTACTTAGATCACTGCTGATAAGTGCAGTCGGGTTATCGACCTTGTCGAGTTGTCCAAATAGAAGCATCTTCATACGTAGGAAATTGTGTGAACTTTCAAATGCACCTTAAACATATTCCTTTAGATAGAAAACAATATTACCCATGTCTCCATTATGGACAAAAGTATAATCCCCAGGTAGTGGAGAAATAAAAGACATTTCTAAATCAGTTATCCGAACTAGCATTTTATGGTTTTCCTGTTCAATTCTACAGAACAGGGGAATAAACTTTTCCAAGTGGCATAACGAAATTAAAGTCCGTTTGTATGGGTTATTTCTCATTTGATCAATGTCATTCACATTTGTTGCTATATGCCCTTGCCATGCAGTCGCATATTTGAAAGCCTTTAGCAGCCACCATTTAACAACCATAGTTGAGGTACTTCACAACAGTTTGCAGCATTCCATACACATGCTTAAGAAGTGTGTAGAGTATTTTGAAGAGTTGTTTACCTACATGACTTGCAAGTAGCTGCTTGCCAGAAGTACTTCGATGTGTTTGAGCTGCAGTGTCGGTCATCATAGATCCTTTCAATGATACCTCAGAGATCCTTCCCTTGTCTGGTGACCTAAACCGAAAAAGAATACCTTGTAGTTGTTCTTATTGCAGGAGATGAACCTAAGTTAGCACTTCAATAGCCTTAATTGTGTAAATATCAAAACGTAGAATTGTGAGGCAGATCCCTTACAGATCGAGAATAGAACCAATTACTGTCATTTAAACCTGAACTAGCTTTATCTTTCATTTAATTGGTAAACAGCTTTTCGTGTTATTTCAGCACGAATATGGGTTTTAGTAATGTGCAAACCGAATGTTTACATTAGGTAGTTTGCATTTGGCTTCACATTCACACAGTAGATTGCACTGTTGTGTTTGTTGCTGCGTTGCGTACAATATTAGCAGCACAGATGTAAACATGCTCTTTTCATGTGGACGCAATATTGGCCGTAAAGATGTAATTAAGTAATCGGTGAAGTTAAAGATGTGTGTGTGTGTGTGTGTGTGTGTGTGTGTGTGTGTGTGTGTGTGTGTGTGTGTGTGTGTGTGTGTGTGTGTGTGTCCGTCAGTCTGTGGGCAGCATAACTCAAAAACGAAAACTAGTTGGTATTTAAGTTTAATGTCTTTCAGAGATGCGACACGAAGATTTGGAAGAAAATAGCCTCACCCTAAACTACCCTTTACATGAAAAATTTTTCGAAAATTTTGATTTTCTAAAAAATGGCTCTAACGATTTTGATTAAAATGTCATATGTTTGAGATATTTTTATGCCAAATTAAATGTATATCTTGAATTTTCTGGCTATAGCCCCGGTAGTCGTATTTACTCTGGACGACTTTTGCATAACTGGTAAACCGTTAGAAATAGACCAAATCATACTATACAAAAATGTAGATCTTGCTAAAATACACAATTTGTCTGAATAAATTTTCTTGTAGGGTGAACCATTTCGGAGATATTCCTTGTTATATGTGTGAGTTTCGGAAAACAAAACTTTCATGAAATGGGTCATCGTTGTTCATTTTTTTTATATGTTATGTGTGCAAAGAGAATAGAATCTCAAAGCTTTAAAAGATTTGACTATCGCACAAAGTCTATTCTAACATTCCCCTTGTACCTACAAGGAAATAAGCAATACAAATGTTTATCTTAACTAACACGATGAAGATACAGGAATAAGAGTTCGTAAGAATTGTTAGTACAAGAGTAGAGAAAGTCATATGAATGCAACACATCAGATTTTTAGAAAAAGGCCCATGCGTGTGTCTGTATGTCTGTCAGTCTGTGAACAGCATAACTCAAAAACGAAAGGTCGGTTAACAACCAAAGTTGGTATTTAAGTTTACTGTCTTTTAAGGATGTGACATGAAGATTTTGAAGAGAATAGCCCCACCCTAAAGTACCCTTTACATAGAACATTTCTCAATTTTTTTTTTTTTTTCTTGAAAATGGCTCTAACGATTTTGATTAAAATTACATGTTTAAGATATTTTTATGACAAGTGAATTGTATATTTTGGATTTCCTGGCTATAGCCTATGTAGTCCTGTTTACTCTGAATGACTTTTGAATAATTCGTAAACTGTAAGAGATAGACACAATCTTACTATACAAAAAATGTAGATCTTGCTAACACACACAGTTTATGTCCAAATAAATTTGTTGTAGAGTGAACCATTTCGGAGATATTGCTTGTTATTTGTGTCAGTTTTGGAAAACTTGAAACTTTGGGGAAATGGAACATCGTTGTTCATTTTTTATATGTTAAACGTGCAAAGAGAACGGGGTCTCAAAGCTTTAAAAGATTTGACTATCGCTCAAAGTATATTATTCCCGCTACACCTACAAGAAAATAAGCAATGAGATAATTTGTACAAATGTTCCTCAACTAACACGAAGAAGATATAGGAATAGGAGTTTCTAAGAATAGGTAGTACAAGAACAGAGGAAGTCATGTGAGTGCAGCACATCAGATTTTTGTCTTTACTCATAATTTTCCTTGAATCGGCGATATCAACGTCCCTTGTACGTGCTCTCGGCGACCATGTAAGAACCTACTACTATACTTATCACTGCAGTACTGTGAATCATACTAGACAGATTAAGCGATATAGCATCCATGTGACAAGTATTTAACACTGTTACTAAAATATTTAGTGTACCATACACTGTCCTAAGTTGCTTATCGACTCTTACGCAACATACCGGACAACCCAGAGCAGTTAGTATGTGATGGACTCATCAGGATGTGCTTGTGTTAAACACAAGAAATAAAACACAAAAGCTCAAGCTTAGCAAACTTCTTGCAGATTAACACACTACAATTAAACATAGAGATGACACTACAAGGTTGGCCACGAGCAACAGAATAACAGAAATATCGGATGCATTGCACTCGCAAAACTTTCTCAACTCACTCTTCTACAAACTAGACTTACAAAAGCTTATTCATCTATGTATGTACTACTCGTTAATCCACATAAACTTTCATTACAGATTTATACATTTCGTAGTAGGATACAACAGGTAAAGCGAATAGTCAGATTTTTAAAGATTGTGTTGCTATGTGTCAGCTTTGAAATTCCAACTCTTTGCATTAACTCTTTGTTAAATTCCATGTCTTGTCAAATAAACTTTTATTAGAGAAGATTACCGCTGAAGAAAATTTTTTAAAAAATATTCTCTCGTCTAACAGAAATAACTGGCAGCAGTTTTTTAAATTCGTGAGAAGACGCAGGGGTAACAAGGAGGAGATTCCGGGAATAAAAAATGGAAATGTACAAGTTACCGACTCTTTGTTAAAAGCGGAAGTATTTAATCGGCAATTCGCTTCAGTGTTCCAAGTAAAGAGCAATGCCAGTATTAAAAGAACGGAGGGCCCCCTATGATCGTGAAACCAAGCGACATTCGAAAAAGATTATTTAAATTAGGGAAATATAAATCAGTCGGTCCGGACGGCATTTCGGGTGACTTTCTTAAAATTGGAGGAGAGGCAATCGTGCCATATATGCTGAGGCTATTCGAAATAACGGTAAATAACGGAAGTATACCGCAGGATTGGAAGCAGGCTATAGTCGTTCCTATTTATAAAACAGGGGATCGAACCAAAGCGACAAATTATAGGCCAGTTAGCTTGACATCAGTAGTAAGTAAACAAGTCGAGCATCTTATAGGGCAATACTTAAGACAAGAATGGGATAATTCACACTGGCTCTTTGAAGGACAACATGGGTTTCGGAATGGACACTCTTGTGAGAGCCAACTAGTAGCTATTTGTCAGGATGTAGCTGATGCACTCGATGCAGGCGGTAAAGTGCATGCAATAGTTATTGACTTTACTAAAGCGTTTGACCTTGTACCTCATGGGCCACTTATAGAAAAACTTTGCAATATGCAAATAGACAACAGAGTGATTATTTGGATTCGGGAATTCTTGAGCGGACGAACCCAAAGAGTGCGGGTGGGAAATAGACTATCGTCCCCTACCGAAGTAACCTCAGGTGTCCCCCAGGGTAGCGTGATCGGGCCGTTGCTTTTCTTAGCATATGTAAATGATTTATGGAAAGGGATAACATCACAAATTCGGCTATTTGCGGATGATTGTATAATCTATAGAAATATCAAGACCGAAGGTGACGTTAATAACTTACAAGAAGATTTAAACAAAATTCAACTCTGGGCGCAATCCAATCAAATGGAGATAAATCCAAGTAAATGTAAAACAATTATATTTTCAAGGACAAGAACAGAAGAAAATGTGATGTATAAATTAGATAACAAGAGAATACCCAGGGTAAGTGGCACTAGATATCTAGGTGTGATAATAAATGAAAGATTGGAATGGGGGGAACATGTAAACTCGGTCACTGGAAAAGCCTGCAAAGCATTACACTTTGTAATGAGAATATTAAAACGCAGCAATGGGAAATCGCGAAATTTAGCTTACACATCCTTAGTCCGACCAATATTAGAATATAGCGCAGCATATTGGGATCCATATCGGGTTGGTCAAAAACAAGCACTCGAGAGAGTTCAAAAACGAGCAGCTAAATTTGTTGATAGAGGAAAGCGATTTGAAAACCCTACAGGCACTGCTACCTCCTGGGAATCATTGGAGAAACGTAGAAAACGGGCAAGGCTATGTGCAATCTTTAGAGCATATAAGGGGGAACCTGCATGGAAAGATATAACAAAGCGGTTGTTGACACCATCATATAGGGGAAGGAATGATCACTCTAAAAAAATAAGAAACAGGGAACAGAAAACTGATATAGCTAAATTTTCCTTTACCAATAGAACAATTAATGACTGGAACAATTTGACTGCAGAGTTACTGGAGACTTTGCCTCCAAATGTAAATAATTTCGAAGAGAGGTTAAAAAGAAATCCTGTATAGTTACCATAGTGCATGAAAGGATTGTATATATGTTGTAAGGAATTGTATATTATATTGTAAGGAGTTGTATATTATATTGTAAAGAATTGTATATCATATTGTAAAGAATTGTATATTATATTGACAGCGCTGCCACCGGGCCATGCTCTAAGCAGTGAAATAAAGTATCTATCTATCTATCTATGACCACGAAGGGAAAAAGAAGAAAACTGCGCAATAGCGGCTTGCCAGTTAAGAAAAGTACGTAAAGTATTTGAAAATTCAAAGCAACAACAAGGAATATCTAGGAGATGGTTATGTCCTAAGACATATACAAGTGTATAAGAGTATATTACATAAATTGTGTGCTTTCACGAGATCCACATTCTTTATGTAATAAGATCTTTTTGTCTCTTGCAGTTTACCAGTTATACAAAAATAAAGATGACTTCACAAGCTATTGCCAGAAATGTTATGATATATATTTTATTTGTTATGTGCATATTTGAAATATATGGTAATTCAGTCAGAAACGTTAGAGCCATTGTTGAGAAAATCATACAGAGATAACATTTTCTGTGTAAAGAGTAATTCGGGGCCAAAGGATTTTATTATAAATATTTGTGTTGCATCTATGGAAGATACTGATTTAAATACCAAGTTTGTTACGTATCCAATTCTTGCATTTTATTTATGTTGTGCATAGTCACACACACGCACACACACACACGTAGACCTTTTCTTTAAAAATGCTATTTTCATTAAAGGAGTCTCAAAACACGTGTTTCCATTTAAATCTCAAAACTATTTTTTCGGTGCAATGTGATACTTCCTTTACCTACTGGGTACGTATTAGGGAAAGTAAACACAACTTTTTAAAATTTATTTGCACTATTTGTTACATAAAGGCAATGCCATCAGTAATATGGACCGTGAATTGAATGTAGAACCTTAGACAAAAATATTAGTCTCATAATATGTCTTTTGGAATTTTAAATTTTAAAGTTACATATTCTCAAACCAATTTCGCAATTTAATCGCACACCTTTTCTGTGTTACTTATATTTAATTTTTACGTTTTCTCGTCTGAGGATAGCAATTGACACACGCATATTCAAGAATTTGCCTAACAAAAGAATTGTATCGTTGAATTAATGTTTCTTTCTTGAATGCACAAGATGTTATAATAATATGACCCAGATTCCGTAACAATTTCGTAGCGGCTGCTTCAAGGTGTCTATTGAATCTGAGGTTTTTGAAAATCTGTCCCTAGATCTTCATTTTCCATCACTTCAAGAATTGGATAGTGTTTATTCCATAAACAACAGGTTTCAAGAAGTTGTCCTACATCGATCACAACCTAAGTGGAGTGGCCATTTCGCAGAATTTTAGAACAAAAGAATCAGTAAAACCTTTAGCAAAACCGTGTTAAATAATATTTATCACATAGCCTGCTAATTAACCTATTCACTGACAAATTATACCACAGTACACGTAAATGAAAACAATTAACAATCGTTAAACTGTATTTTACTAAATTACAGTCCATTTGACCGTGAATACCACAGGTCACCTCCAGTTTTTAGAACTGTGTGTGCTAGGCCTAATTGCATTAATTCCCCTTTACCTGTACATAGACAAAAATGTCCCCTTATAATACACTCTTCTTCCGATACATTGTTTACTTATAAAATGTTATTTTCGGAAATGGCAATGGCCACGGAACGTAGTGGAGGGGATACGCATAGAACAAAATGGAGATTCACTCTTTATGTTGAAGATGATGCTGCACAGTTACCTTGAAGGAGTAATATATGGCCTAACAGGAATAGCTTGATGATAGCATCATAGGCATAGGTCACTCGTTTGCTTCTGCATTTTGATCAGAAAACACCAGTTGAAGACGATGACGTCGGAAAGGATTTACTTTCTATTCTGCGTTTCTATCAAGCACTCGAGGTCGTCTCAGCGGCAGGAAATCCGGTGGAGAAATAGGATGATATAAGGGGATTGACAAATTCACTTGGAATTCGGTATTGCGATAACGCTCAAAATATTTCCTCTAGCAAGTTGCTTCCTTTAACACCAATACTAGTGACTCAGCATTTAAAGAGAACCACGTTTTGAGAATTAGATAAAAGAATACTTCCCCATTTTAGAATTTTATCAACAGAAGCTTCTTTGGTATATTTGGAATTAATGGGTCATATGAATAAAATTAGTATTCGGTATACAGCGTATGCTTCGCTTGTTCCAGCTAATACTTATTTCTAATACATTCTCTAGTAATAGAAGCAGAGTAGAATATACTCAATACTGCATCTTACATAAGAATATGTACCCATATTTAGTATGAATGTAAGCTAGTACCTATGTGTATAGTCTCAATTTTACAAGTTTATTCTCTTCTTATATTTACCATGGTTGGATGCATAAATTTAAACTTTGACAGAATTTATGAACATATAATGCTCATGGAAGAATATACAAATAAGGCTATGAGCATTCAAGAAGTTTCAAGATAATGATATTGTTTCGCGAAAACATAACATAGAAGTGCCACTGAAAGTTGGTTTTTAAATTAACCTTATTTTAACTCTTAAATGCATTTACTTGTAGCTTTATAAGAACACTGATTTGTACATATTAATTCAATCCAATTTGAATCCTAGAATTTCAGAAGCAGCGGGATTTGAATACACATATATCCAGGATTTCGTGAGTTGTGACTTTCCAATCAGTAGCTTTCATTTTCCATCTAATTTTTCCTTAACGTCTTCACTTTATTCATTGTTTTGCTAATTGAATTTGCAATAGTAGTGGCTTTGTTAAGTTGCTTCAATTTAGTCTTCCTTTTTGAGAGCTTTCACATTTGCCTTACAAATCTGTTGAGGGGCCTAGCAACACAGGATGCTCCATGAGCAGTTTTTCAAAAATTATAGATGGGGCAGAATGAAATGCAGGAAAAATCTGTCTCATCAACAGGTCGGCAGATAGTCGAGCAGCACACATGCTCAACGAGGCTCTGATGTGAAGCAGAGCAGCTAACTTGGGTATACACTTGCATCTAAGTGATCAAGATGACTGGAAATGGGTATGTAATCACATGCATTTGTACCATTTTATTTTTATAAATATGAGTACTGTGTTCTTATTGAGTAGACAGTAGAGTATGATTCACAGTAACTACTCACTCCTGTTTCTCATTTATATAAGCCAATGTCTGTATTTTCAATCCTAATTATATGCTGTGCCGTAATGGATTAGGGCGTAGTGTGGAATGTGCCTAGGTTCGAGCATATGCATGAAGATTGGGAATTTTTCGGTCCATGCTTACACCGGAATATAAACAAGAAGCTACCCGTGACAGAATAGGGGTGGAATGTTCAGATTGTAGACGAAGGGAAAGAAAAATGGTCGAACCTACTGGTTGAGCAACAGTGAAGGGGAGGTTGCCGTAGAAACCACATGGAAATATTCCCCTCCAGCAATTGTCACAGATAGCTTTTTGTTTTAACCAAACTTTAGGACCGGTATCACTCAACATTAGGTTTGTAAATATCGATAAAAAATATTAATACATTTATACAGATATATCGAGCCAAATTGGTGATGTTAATTTCTGCTTTCCTGCTGTTATAGTACTGCAGTACTGCAAGGTTATAGGATTATGTCACTAGACCGTGTGGATAGTTAGTGGATAGAATTTACTAATTTTGTATTTTAGTGAAAACATGGGAATTTGATGGGATTTTAAACACAGTCACCTGGAAAAAAGCCATTCGCTTGAAATTTTAATATTAGAGTTTAACGTTTTTGTTTCTTCTGATCCATTTTCCCAAAGCAATTTAATGTTGCTGGCCTGAATGATGCATTACCAAGCTAGTTGTACTGTACTGCAGTTTGTACTGTGGCGTTTGTTCCTACAATAAAGAAAACAATATACTGTAAGTTGTTATACAGATTCATTCTTAAAACTTAGATTACAATGTTTATTGTGCTCTGCTTAAATACCACAGTTACCTATATATTCAGGAAATGTTATTTGCGCTTCTCGTTCTTTAAAATTGTATTGCAATCAGAAACACCATCAAATGATGCATTTTAATCACGTAATGGATGATTCGCATGCTGTTTGATACCCTCTTTCCTAATTGGAATATTGTTGGGTACACATATTTAATTGGTGTTCAAATGTGCGCATTTCTTCTTCCAAAGGTGCCAATAGGTCTAATCGCTAAAAATTCACAAGACAGAGGCTCTCGTGGAAAGAAAATTGCTGCTTCACATTACAATGTGTTTTTATTGCAGAATAATTATTGACTGCCATGCTCGTTCGCTCGCTCTCCAGGAAAACCCGTAGGGGAAAGGCGGATAGTACGGGCCAGCGGGTAGTATGGACCACTTAGTGTTTCTCGGATTTACCACTAGGTAGCAGACGCATACATTGTCAAGGTTACACCTCCTTCATCATTCCATTTTGTTATAGAAGTTGGTTGATGTAAGTGCTTTATTTTGGCTGCCACAACATATTGTTTGTTTTCGTGTGGTTAGGTTGCTGCTGCGCATAACCTTTGTGATCATTGTTTTCTGTTAAAGGCAAGGAGTCAAATTACCAAACTAGTATTAACGTTCAGCTGGACTAATATACATTATACTGCGGTAATGTAATTGCGCTTGCTCAAGCCGTTTTCGTTTTTCAACATGTTTAAGTGCACAATGTTAGTCGGGTAGTATGGGCCACCTAAGTAGATTGTAAATTTCTTTTTAGGACGCGATGTTAAAGTTCAAGAAAAAGCCTGAAGGTGAGGGTCGTGGAGAGTGGAAAGAGGATGCTATGAAACAGGCAGTTTCATGCGTATTAGAGAGTCAAATGACTACAAGAGCTGCAGCCGATAGTTTTAAGGTTCACTTCAAAGAAAAATATGTCTTAAGAGACCAGCAAACCAATGTGAAACCTCAGATGGGCTTTTCCAAACCAACATTTGAAGAAGAGTTTGTATAAATATTACTAGAGCATGAGAAATTTGGATTCAAAGTTGAAAAGAAAAATAAGGAGACTTGAAGACTGCATATGTGTGGGGAGAGTTTGTATTATTATTGTGATTACTGGAAAAACAATAACTGTACGATAAAGCTTAGTTAAACCCTTATTCTTTTTTGTGAAAATTATGATCTGATTTTCGTAATAATTTTTGTTCACAAAAAACCATAATTTGTATTTGTGTGAATACAAACGACTTTTGTCAATTAAATTTTTACTTTTTTATTTTGAATCGCTTCATGTATAGATAAATAAACATTCTGTATATTATTTTACCCCAAAAGTATTTGATTTAATTTAAAATCCTGTCTTTTTTTGTATGGCCCATACTACCCGACCCTTTCTCTGGCCACCATATATAAGCCTTTTTTTAAAACTTCAATGTGTGTGTGTATCTCTTGACTATCATAACCTTTTTAAATCTTATACATAAAGGAAGTGTTCAACGAAACGCTTTAATGTATCTCTGACCTTTTTTGTGCAAAATCAAACATATTATAAACGTTTTGCCTTAAAGGGCCCATACTATCCGCCGTTCCCCTATTACTCAATGAGACTAAGAAAACTGTTACTATTCGACAGAGCTATAGTAGTCTCATCCGTAAATGTATACGAAAAGGGTAACGGATTAGTAAACGTTTGCAGAATGGGCACCTTATTGTGTATATTAATCCAAAATCGCATCTGTATCCACAATAAAAGCCCAAAAGGGGTCAAAGGTCTAAATGCAGACAGATCGCAGGGCAGATAGTACAATTCAGAGCTCACAGATGCAGTAAGAAGGAGGAAACCAAACCATTAGACAGCTCGAAGAATGTATCCATTGTTACCAGTTACAGGGTAAATTTACGCCAATAGTTGTTCATAAATCTTCATGAAAAATGTGAAATACTGCCATAATATGTTTTAATATCTAAATACAAACAATACTGGTTATGGCACATATAACACCTGCTACTTAACCAACATTTTTATACAATTGTTGGTACCGTACGATAATGAACTCCAGAAAAGAACCGCAGCTTGACCCACGCGGCAAATTCCGTATGTGCTGCTGACCTTGAACAGCTGATTCATGGAGGTGTTCATGAGTCTGTAAACGGAATAGAAAACAGACTCCTTCCGCTTAGTCCGTTCATTTATGCGTTTCTCCTCTCCAAAACATTGTACATCGTCAGAAGTAAACATTTCATAACATTTTTCACATTAACAAAATGGACATTGATATTTTTTCTTGGTCCAGTTTAGATAACTTTTGTATAGGTAGACAAACATGATGTAGCTTGGGGCAGCCTTTAGGTTTTCATTGTACATTTTTGAAGTTACAGCCTCTATGCCAGATGAATCAAAAGAAGTAGAGTAAAATAGATTCCATTTTCCAATTTATAATGTGAGTTTAGTGGGAATAAAGGTGTTTATGTGGTTCGTAATGCTTCGACGCACCTTGTGACCACAGAAAGGTAAAACTTTCACATGCAGGTGCTTCTGGTTTCTGCATTTCAAATCAAGTTGGATCAAGGAGACTGGGAATGCCCTATTTTACCAATTTCCCAATATTAAATTTAGTGTCTTATGCCAATTTTCTCATTATTTATTCTACTTAACTTATTGAGATTTTAAGTTCTTTTTCATGAAACCATAATAATGAAACAGACACAGTGATATTTTATTACGTTGCAACTGTGAAACATTTTAAATTGTTGTTAATTTTTAACAAACTTTATCGAAATTTCAATAGGTGAATCTCTTATAATTAATTTATAAAAGTAACCTTGTGTTAAAACTTACAAAACTATATATGCAAGTTGCATTACACGTTTCAGTGTTTCATAGTAATTCATTCCTGAAACTAAGATTTACAGAGAAATCTTAGTTTAGAGAAAAATACACTTAAAGTAAACAGTGGACATAAAATATCACTTCAAATCTTTTACGCAAAACACTTCTGTGTTACTGTTAATAAATATTTGCAGTGCCAGCGTGCTTCTAATACCAACATAGAAAGGAAGGAAATGCCTCTCTTATAGATGAAGTCTCATGTTGTAATTTATTTAGAAAAATTAGTTATTCATAACTGCAGTTTAAGCAATTTTTTCATATTTTCATCACTTTTCCTTAAAATAACAGTTAGCATTTTCAACTTTATGTAATAATAAAAGAAATAAAAATAAAATGGTTGGTTACATTTTGTCTTTCTCTGTCGTCTTAAACATGATTGATTACTCGTTAAATGGCCGTACATGGAAGGACACTTCATTATCCTTTAAACAACCTGAAGTGCTACAGTTCACAAGTTATTTCACAACATAAAAATATTTTAGTTCAAGTTTCAAACTTCGCTTCAAGCTTTGTATTCGCTAAAGTTCGTATATTTGATGGTAAATTATGAGAAACTATCATATTGTAGTAAGTATTGGATCTTTAATACTTATTGTTTTCTATAGTAAACATATATGCACTTTAGTCGTGTAATTCTAAATACCTATTCTTAAAAAAAAATAACTTGAGGAAGACACCTAACTTTCTTTATCCGTTATAAATACACTTAAATTTATACCTTGACTGTATAACTCTTTGTACACATAAAAATGATTTGTCTTTACGCATTACGTTGTTCAGAATAAATGTGTCACTGAAAACAATTTCAGGTGAAGCAGTAGGCGCTTATTTACATACCCCATAGTGAAACCACATTTCATTGTTTGTCATTAACCATAGTTCGAGTTCTTGCGAAATAAAACTCAATAGAAGAAGCGTTAAGCGTCAAACATCTTGTGTTAAACTACATACTTAAACTTGGGAAAATAGAAACTCGCAAATTGTATAATTCGAAAGCGATTAACAACAAGAAAAAATTTTTGCTCAACATTTTTTATCATGATGAACTATACTGTTTTTTTAACCTATTTAATTTTACGTGCTAAGGTTTTGCCTGTCCATTTATTAATGTTTCCTGGTTATACCAAAGTGCAAAAAATTCAATCTGAATGAAGGGTAATTTACAGAATATTTACAGAAAACTTAACAAATATATACTCGTGTCAGTATGTTAAAGC
Organism: Tenodera sinensis; assembly: GCA_030765045.1. Taxonomy (NCBI): domain Eukaryota; kingdom Metazoa; phylum Arthropoda; class Insecta; order Mantodea; family Mantidae; genus Tenodera; species Tenodera sinensis. Next base: position 61,762,848 of record CM060964.1, read on the forward strand.
TATAACGCTTTCGACAAAACCTATTTAATTGTTTTAGAGAAAATAAAAAACATATAAAAATGTTACATACAAAAGACAATTTGAAGTAGAGGGAGTTTTGTGAAAATGTGTGTATTCCGTTAAAAATGATGGACTTATCATTATATACAACGATTTTCCAATTTTTTAATTATACTGTGCACACGCACACACACACACGCGCGCGCGCGCGCGCACATACAGAGAGAGAGAGAGATTATGCCAGCAAATATATTTGTTTGGTGTTTAGGTTACAACACCTGTATTTCTCACTAGTTCGATACCAATTTTTGGGTGGAAAAAAATACTTTCCTTAGGTACCGTAGGTAAGCGATAGAGGAAGTTAAGCGTTTTAAAAAGGAATTGCTGTACTATGCCTGTATTCCGGATAGTTATATAGTATTTGAATGAATAACGGAATAGAGGTCAAAAACAACAGTTTTATAACAAAATAAGTTATTAATGAAATTTTGTCTATATGCTACAACGTTAAGAATTTCTTCCACGCAGTAAACCATAGCTTAGGCCACTGTGTGTACTTAATAATTACAAGTACTACTTTGGTGCTGTAACGACCTATGGTTGCTCTTCTCAGAATACTTTGTTTGGAGTCCCTATTCCAGATAAAAATTGCATCACGTATTTTCTCATACCTGTGTTCATGTGTAAGGTCGGGAACTTACCAGCTAAGATAGTATTAAAGGGTAAAAAACTATGGCTCATTGGGAGAGTGGAAGGGGAAAGTAATATGCTTAAGAACTTTAATATACTTGATTATACGGAGAGATTATAAGTGGACTGCTTTCCTGGAAGTGCTCCAGCGAGACCTTGAACATCTGGAAGAAAGTTATTGAAGGAGGAGGAGAAGGTGGTGGTTACTAGAGGACAATCACTGGATGAAGTAAATGGAAACTTACTCATAAGAACGTTGTGTTTTATGATCGCCGTAACGTGGGATTGGACCATTTCAGTGGACAAAAATCATAGAACATCTATTTCGCCTTTATTGCTAATATTTATTCGGTTTGCTACCTCATGATGACGTTTTAAACACATAAACATTTAATTTGCGCTTTGTCCTCTGGCTACCTCATCCTGCATAGGTTTAAGCTAATGCTTTGTGTCAGCTATGCACCCTAAATCACATAAGCCCTTTGTGGGTGATGGTATAGTTTCTTTTAATTGTTGTTTCTCATGCATCGTGGAAGTTCCACTTTACGCGCAAAGACATTGTTCTGAAAAAAAGTTTTCGCTTAATTAAGCTGAAGCATTTGAAGCACATGAATTCTGCTGAATAGAAGCTTAAATCGGTGCTTCTAACTAAATAAGACAGCAGCGCACTGAATCCTTTAAAGCCTCAATAGTTTAAAAACTTGTTTGCAAATAAAAACAGTAAATAGTTAACGTACATACCGAGTACATGGGTATCACGTAAGTACACGCAAATCACGATGGCTACTTCCAACATAAAGCATGAATTGGACTAATGAGATGGAGATTGGCGATTCCCAAACATTATGCTGCTGCCAGGCCAAGCGGAAGACAGAAAAGTTGCTCTAGTACGAGAAAAAGTCTGCTTATTAATGAAGAGATTTAACATCAGTTTAGGTAAAAAGTGCATTAGTTGTTCGGTTTAGGTTCACCTAAAATTGAATTCTGTCCCACAGTGCGACACAAATCCAGGAGACACTTTGCTTTGAGCTAGATGAAGTGGATGATCACCCACAGTGTCTTGGAGCACTTACAAAAGCAACATTTTCTTTGAAGGACTGATAATGGAATACTATTTCAGTAAATAATTGACAAGCAAAAAAAGCAACTTTCTTGATTTTAAACTGTGTATTATAGAAAACTAGGACATCAAAAATATGTTGTAATATTGTGATCAGATTCGCGTTACATATTGTCTTAAGAGAAACTTTTACTTATTTGAGTTGTAACTTATTAAACAAATGCACACCAATAACATATGAGCCCTTACTAATTGCTTTAGGCCTAAGGGGTTTAACTTGAACATGATGTTCCTTCTGACGTTGCAAGCATGAGCTCAATTGTGCTTACTTTATTTCATTTTATACGCCCTTAGGGCGTCTCCCCCATATAGAGGGTACCCTGAGTGCACCCCGAACCAGACTTCCCAGTGGGGAACATAACCACGTCGATACCGGGGATCGAATGTAGGTCCCCAGAAGGAGGATCGCTACGAGGGTAGTCACTTTATTACATTTTGAGAAGAAAACATCTCAGCTAATGCATAAATAGATACAAGTGTAGAAAAAAAATGGCTGTCTTGGTAATTACTGATTTCTAATAAGAGAATAGCTCAATAGAGACTTATAATTAAAATAAATGTCATGCATCCGAGTAACTTCTATGTTCCTGTCAGAGTGTTTATGCGAGTTTCAAAAGGTGGCTCTAAAAGCAAAAGCAGCCGTTTCCTGTGCATTTTACTCAAAATAGTTTCTCTAAAATTTTACGTAATGCTATGCAATTATTTAATGTAATTATGCGTTTACTTAAACGGCAGTTCCAGCCAAGACTCTGAAATTGAAGCATCGCCTTTATATTGACGATTTGTTGGCACGCTATGATTATTCTTATAATTTAAATTTGCAATGTGGTTGCGGCTACATCCTAAAGTTTCTTTCTTTTCTTTCCTCTGTATTATTGTACTACAATGAATCAGTCACACCACCTTAATGAGGAAGGAGGAAGGACTGGAAGATCGGTGGAGAAGACGACATAGCCAACCCGGGAGACCCGGGGAATCCTGGGAGTCAAATTACTAATCATTTTGAAGTTATTTACTTCAAATTTTGCATACATGTTATAATACGGTAATGGTTGTGCAAAATTTCAATTTGATATGATAGTTACGTTCTAAGATACTAAGCACTTTTAATATTTTGGAGCGTTTCCACTGATTTGGGTGGTAGAATTAACAATGATGCCCCGAGACCAAATTGCTCACATTCTTCGCCACAGTTTCCAGAAGCAACATCTGGCTTTATATATTGGTTAGCGACACCACGTTGAAACATCAAATAATGCTCCAACCTCTTTCCACAATGAAACCATCCATCGCCTCAGAGTTGTGACTACATTTCCTGTTCATAAAATAAAGTGCAAGAATAAAAACACACATACGAGTAAGACAAAGCAATTTGTGCTCCGAAATGTGGATTCTAATATCTGATTGCAGTGCAAACGAGAAGAAGGGAAATAGATATCAAGTGATACAAGCAAGCAAGACTGTGGAAGAATCAGTCAGCAAATTAGGAAATGTACCTACATACTACAGAATGACGTATCATGTGATTATCAGTGTTATTTCTATGGAAATGACTGCATGTGAACTGGGCGGACCCGACTCAGGTATGCGATCTCACATCACACTGCTATCACGAGGTGGCCCCTCCGAAACAAAATTCCTCCATTCTGGTCAGTTGGGTAGAGGCCAGCGTGTTTTTCACGACCAATGCTGAAGCCGTTATCACAGGGATAACCAAAATGCATATCCTTCTAGTATGTAGATATTTCTCTAAGACACAACTTTGTGCTGAATGTATTTATTTAGCTGCATTTTTATGAGCCTTTCTGTGTTGTCCAGTTTCTTGTTTACATTTTACAACAAACTGTTATGTACAGAAAAATCAGGCACTTTTTCACAGTTCGTCTTGCACTGTCAGGTATACTGTTCCAGAAAGAAAGCCTACATAAGCTATGGAGCTGAAACTCTGTATACTCGTGCACAACATTCTTACATAATTATGACCTCTATTGTTACTGAATTATAAAAATTATGAAATGTACGAGCAATTAAGGTGATACTAACGTTTCTTTCTTCAAAGTGTAGATGATCTTTTGCACTCGTAAATTTAACATGATGGCATAATAGCGATACAAATACATTAGCAGCTAATATAAAAGGTTCTTTTTTTCAGAGGTTTTCCGAGAAAAATAAAATTAAAGCCACCTTTGTGTTTAGCACTTATAACAGGAACCTAACATAGGATATAAATACAAATTACGTCTACTTCTGATAATAGAACACGTGGTAAAAATTCAACATCCAAACAATAGTTTCAGAATAGTGATATTTAAGGCATAAGGGCACATCAATATTTGTCCAGACTACGCAATCCGTATGAGATTGTTTTGGATTGGAGGTACGTGCTTCAAAGTTTGACCAATGATTTATATAGCTAATAATAAGGAATGTCACATTTCAGCATTCTATAATAACTATTTTAGATTTAATGGATATTTTAATAATTTCGTTGTAATGTTGTATGACGCAACTTCGTAAACTCTAAAAGTACTAGTTTTATTCTTAAATGAAGGGTTGCTAGGTAACATCTTTTTGATTAAATTGACATTAATTTTTCGAGAAAATAAGCATAATTGGTTCATTGTTATGAACAGAGACCGGAACTTAGGCAGAACGCCTTTTTAAATGTGTCAAATCATCTTCAATTTGAAAGTGAATCTCTACGAATTATACTTTTGTGATTGAGATGCCACAGTTTCATGTTGCTTGTTTTTGCATTTTTAAATATAAATGCCTATTTTACGAAATAAATGCTTTTGTTGGCTTTATTTCATTATTTATCTATCATTTATTAATCATTTCCTTCAGGTACGTTTTATTTCAATCACTGTTAGTCCATGACAATGAAAGTTACTTCGCCGAATGTACTATCTATGTTATGGTCTAAGTTGCAAACAACACAGGCGTCCTTCACTCAGTTTATTATTTTCTTTGCAACAATGAGTGCTGCCGCACAAATAAATGTATAGATAATAGAAAGCGTTTGAATTACCGCTTGTGTTTATCTTAAAAGGCAATAATGATTGTGGATCTAACTTTGTTTTTTTCAGTTTTCATTGCGACGCTGTTGTAGCTAGCAGCAAGATACCGAAATTAAGTGTTCCTTTACGCAGCAAATTACAAAGTTACGTTAATACTTTTGGATCTGACGTATTTCGTACCGAAAAGTACTCATATACAAAATATACGAGCAGTCAGTGAACTACGAAAAGAAGTATTTTATATCACAACATATCGGCACAATCAAACACAAAAATGCACTTTCCAGAGCTATTGGGAAGAAGATTTCTTTGCTTCCAACAGTAATTGCAATATCGAGTCGAATATCCCAGTTTGCATTCTACTTATGTAAAGCTTTCCTCAGCACCGCAATCCCTTTGTGGAAATTACAGAATCCTACATTATCAGTTTTTGGAGAAGTATACTAACTTATCTGTACCTAGCAAGTCAAATTTGCGAAAATGTTACTTAACCGAATGTTACGGTGATACAATGAAAATCATTTAAGATAAAATGAAAAATAAGAAGCTCTGGATTTCTATCGACGAGTCAGCTGATACCATGGGTCGTTTCATTGTCGGTGCTGTTATTGGACCATTAGATGCTACAGAAGATGCCAATGAAAGCATTGCTGTTTACAGCAGAATGTCTTGAGAAAGTTAATAATTTAACTATTGCGCAGTTATTCACCAGTTCATTAAAGTTGCTCTGGCCTGAAGAGATACTTTTCATCGGTGACACTGTACCTATGAAAAAGCCTGGAATAGCGTTAAACGTGCTATTTGCAAACATGCTGCGTAGCCTATGGCTTTCACAGGTGTCAGAAGAGATACGATGCTTGTTTCCGGATGTTGACAAATTGATTTCCAGTATTAAGAAGATCTTTGTGAAAGCCCCATCAACAATCCTGACATTTAAATCCATTGCACCAGATGTACCTCTGCCCCCAAACATATCATAACGAGATGCGGGACATGGATCTCAGCAGCACTTTATTACGCTTCAAATTTCCAGAGTGTAACTGAGGTGGAGAACACTCTGGAGGATGAAGCATCTTCAATTGTAGCAACCTAGAAACTTCTCAACTCTTCGGAAGTGAAAAATGACGTATCCTTCACTGCGGCCGAGTTTGGGTTCCTATCACAAGTGATCTGCCAGCTTCAAGAAAGAGGACAACCTTTAACGAAGTCAGTGAGCATTGTGGATGATGCAGTGCAAAGACTGGACACGTACCAGGGAAACGCGGTTCATTAGTTAGCAAATAGTGTTGTCGAAAAATTGTGATCTGGATAAACTTAGAAACATTTCAAAAACTCCGTTGCACTTGAAATGGATCCTACTGTCATGCTATGTTTTAGATATGCTCCAATAACCTGTCGATGTTGAGAGGTCATTTTGTCATATGAAAAATGTGTTATCTGACGGAGACTCAACATAAGCCCGAGAACTTAAAAAAGCATTTGGTTATCATGTGCAACGAATAAGGCATTGCAATACACAGGCTTTTTTTAAAAAAAATTCTAATTTTTGTGTCAATGACAACACTAGCAATTTGTTTAAAACTTAAATAAATGTTTTTATGGAAAATGCTTCTTTTATTCTCTCAGAAAACGGATCTAATGACCATTCTGGTTAAATAGTATATGTTTAGTATATTGGCATGACTAAAAACATATCTTAAATTTCCCGTGAAGTCTCCTTTATTTGATTGAATATTCTATACTTCTGTTTAACTAGAAAAACTCAAAAGTACAAAAGTTTTCAGGAAAATTTAATTTAATTGATGTACAGTTTGTCACTTTTTTTAAGTGCCAACCGTTTTCGGTATTCCACATCGCAAGTTTAGACCTTTCCCATGCTCGAAATTGTGCGATTCTTGCTCCTCTGTCTCTCGCTCTCTCTTTCTCTCTCTCTCTTTCTCTCTCTCCCCCTATCTCTCTCTCTCTCGCTCCCTCTCTTACTTCCTTCGCAAGAGCTTGCCACCACGATTAAGCATTTGAATGATATGTCTGTATGTTGCAACTAAACACTTATTTAATTTGAAATCATGATACGTAAAAATATAACGTGACATAGAAGAGCCACTTTTTATGATTCATATAATATTTATATAGGAAATATTTGTGAATGTTCTACTAGTAGAGTAACCGTGTGAATGCATTATATATATATATTATAGAATGAAGGCTAAAATATGCTTAAAAGCTAAACCCATGATATTTAAATATTTGTCAAAAGTGTGTTTCCTTAAATCGAAGCATTCCACGCCCCACAGAAAAAAAGTATTCTAGAAATAGGTAGTTCACTTCGTAATCGCGAACTATACACGCAATAACAAATAATTGCCATGAAGCAAAGCACTTGAGAGCTAAAACACCATATTACAATGGTATAAGCAATTACTGCGAGTACCTACAAGAGTTACTAAAACGTACTTTTTCGTGACTCTTGAGTCTTTCTTATTTGTGATTGATTCATAAGGCTTGCATGCTCAGTTTATTTTATACTAGAAGGAAGCAAAGAAGTAAACTGAATGTTACAGACTTGCATTAGTTATTAATGTACAATCTCTACTAGAATGAACTGTCAGTATAACAAACGGCTAGTCACTGACTAATCGTTCAGCGAAAGTGGAATCGTGTCTTGTTGAGTCGGCGGGACCGAGTTCAACACTCAGTTTGGACAGGTTGCCCTGGAAAGTGATCTTGCAGTATTCCTTGGGCCACCAAACGTGAATAACCAGTACAAGTGCCAGCAGACCCTGGGTTGATTTGCTTCTTGTTGTTTGGGAGATGTTGCACATAACAAAAAGTTGTTACATGGCAGTTCATTACTTAACCTCTAAATATTATGCGTATAATAAAGAGGAAGTTGTAGATATGAGAGACTGCACTTCTTTTAAGAGAATGATGACAATGACAAAAACAAATAATCAAGGAGTACCGCCACAAACATATTGAGAGACGTGGACTCTACTCTGCTAGGGCTGCGAAGTTGGACTACAGATTTTCAGTTCCAGAAAATAAGCTCATGGTGAGAAGTGAAAATATTAGAAAAGTAGCAGATGCCGGAATATTAGAATGCATTTATTAGATTCTTCTGGAATAAGGGCCCTAATGACCTAGTTGTCGATGGGCCCTTAAACCCAACTCACTCACTCACTCTTCTTCTGGAATAATGAAATATAGCATGCCCATGGAATGACATTTTGCAAATACAAATGAATTTCAGTACAAGAAGGAACATTTGATTACAAGAAATGTTATAGCAAAAATTTCAGCAACCTTCTGATCTTCCACAATGTAATAATAATCCCTTGGCCGTCTCGCCTATATAGAGGTTACCCTTGTTGCCAGGTTGCTGCGTCCTCCAGTCACAGTCAAGGTAACGGAGGAGTGCAGGATGGCGATGGCGGAGGTTAGCGCGCCGACTCCCCAACCGTTAGGCAACTACTTGAGCTTTCAGGGACGCTACCTTTCCATCAGGATAGCTACTCAACTGCCATCACGAGGCTGAGTGCATCCCGGACCAGACCTCCAGTGAGGGGGTACCGAGGCTCGAACCGGCTCCCCCGTGGCAGAGAAAGGTGCGCTAGTGCGCTACTGGGTGGTCTTCAATAATTTGACTTACCTCAAACATATCTAATTAATCTACAATATGTATTTTCGTAAGTCCTTTGTAACGACGATTACAGTGGTAGCTGGATTAATCTTATTTGAAGAAGTTAATCGGAATGCTAATCATTGGATTTTTGGCGTGGTGGTCAGCAATCCTGGCAGGATCAGTTTAATTCAGATTCGGGGCGGGGACATTTCAGTGATGAAAAACGTCCATGCCGAGGAAGGAAAACCCCCACGGTATCTTTTTGCCTATAATGTTTTTAAACAAGAAGCGACATTTGACAGTTATTGGAAGGGCATGTTTCCGGGGTTTCCATCGCTACCTCCCCTTCGCTGTTGCTCTACGCAGTAAGGTTCTATAACTGAGCTTTGAGGAGTACCACGTTGCCACATTATACTAAACCGTAGCACATGTTCCCATGTTGTTTACTAACTTTCTAATAAAACTCGGCAACGTTCTTCTCTCACTTCATTGCCATGAGTGAACTGTCTCAAATAGCTTCTTGATTAAATGATACTGCAGCACGCTGTTGCTTGAGTGGTAGGTGCACTAACGGATTAGCTTAAAGGGGATCATCATCATCATCATCATCATCATCATCATCATCATCATCATCATCCACATATTATTCACACATCGTGGCTTTCAATTAAATCGAGGTTCTCTCCTCGTAGCCTAAACTAATCAATGGGTAAAAATAATAAAAAAACAAACTGATTTTGCTACACAGCATGCAAGAATCAGTGTCATTATATACCAGTATTAAACAGCCACAAACCTGTTTTACTGACACATGAGTATCAAATACTACTACGGCAGCTCATACCGTTTTTGAGTAGTGCCAATATTTGTAAATAAATGGTAGGTACCCCTTTCCAAAAAATGGGGAGTATGCCTATATGAGGTACTTAGAACATTCACTTTTTCTTGTTTTTGCTAATTTAATTTTCTAAATTGTTATTTGAAAATAACACTTGAAAGCTGATCAACTGCCCAGTTCTATAAGTGTAGGTGATAATACCTTTTTAAACGCCCAAAATGCGAAACACGAAGGAGAAAATAATAGATTCCTTTCTTCCTCTTAGCTTCATTTATGTTGCATACATTTAGTAACTCTCCAAATTTTCTGTAAACGGTATTTTTAACCTTCTGCTTATACAGAAAAGGAAGAGATTTATATTCAACACTTTCTTCCATTAAGCTTCAGCTTCGCACACACAGTAAGTACACAGTTTTGAGTTGATGTAAATAAAATACAAACGTTCAAGGATCTGGAGGAGTAAGGCTAAGGCTCCATTAATTTACTGCTTTAATGAGCAATGCTACATTGCATATTTTTTTCAATAAGCAGGATACCTATATTAACTGCCTTTTCAAAGTCACTGGTTTGATTAGGGCCCGGTTCCACTGTGGTCTCTGACAGTGGATGTGCATTGCAAGTCGATTATCGTTTTTGATTGCTCGGTTTGTAGATATAGATATTATCTAACAATGGGCAATAGAAAATGATTTCCATATAAACTAAAACAAAACGATGCAGATGGTATTCACGAGAGGAGGAAGAATACCGAAGGCGGACATCCTGAAACTAGATAACGAAGAAATGAAAATAGTGAACAAATTTAGATACCGGGGCATCACAATACAGAAAACCGCTTCTCATTCAGTGCACACATACAATCAGTCATCAGAGCAATATGCAACATGAAGAACAATACCTCGCTAAAATTAGAAGCAGTAATGAGATTATTTGAAACGACAATAGCTCCAATCACCACATAGGGGCTTGAACTCATATGGGATAAACTGAAGATCAGTGAATTGGAAACACTGGAAAATGTAAAGGCGAGATACATAAAAAGGGCCTTAGAGGCAAGCAAGTATGCTAGAAACAGAATGGTGTATGTGCTCGCGAGAGAAACATTCTTTCTGGAGGATATAAGGACAAAGATGCTACTACCTAGCACGGAACCATACAAAGAAGTACTAACAAGAAGGAAACGCAAAGAAAAAGAAATAGACGACAGCTTCTTATTTCTTACATCCATATTTCTGCAGTAAAATATTGTCTATGTAACCTCATCCAGGTAAACGTATGCTTCTCAGTTTAAGCAGTATAGTACTGCTCATAAAACCAGTGGATCCCTAGCCTGAGGACTTGTGGCCTGCACGCACATTTTCTGGAATTTCTTCCAGTTTCATTTTCCCAGGTCTAACCGCTAGATAATTTATACAGAAAGGAGCCTAATATGCGCAATGTGGATTTAAAATGTCGGCCCCGGGAACGCCAACTAGAAAGTTAAATCGTGATCAAATCTTGTTACCATTTTCCGGGACCCGGGTAAGCTTCGCGTTAGTAAGTGCATTTTTAGTTTGTCAATCTGCTGGTTACCGCTCAAGATTATTGTGAACCAGCCTTTAAGATACATCAGTGTCAAAATCACACCTGTAAACAATATTTTATAAAAGTCCCATTGTTCAATGCTAGACAGAATTACTGCAATCTCAGAAATGATTTCAACGTGGAAGTTGAACTCAGTGCAATTTATTTAGTTCAAGCCTAAGTAAAATGATTGTTGTCACTTCCGTGATATTGCCGGAGCCGTATATCTGCCGAAGCAATCACGTCTTTTGTGTGGGAGTTGTCAGATCGTGAATAGGTAAAGCAGGGAGTTGCAACACGAAAGCCTTGTTTTCACCCCGACCAGCCACCTGGGTAATAAAAGAAAGTTCTCTAGGAGTGGGTGAGACACCACGTCAGGTATTGCACACAGCAGTTGGTTCAGAGGACCGGTTGGTGACTAATAACAACCATCAGAGACTCGGGACGCCCACCTCAAATTGATGCCCAAATTATTTATAATTTTGAAGTCCTAGTTCGTCATTTACGTTACCAGGTTTTAACAATACCAATGTAATAAGCAACAGATCTTATAGAAGCAATCCCAGGAGAATTCTGTTACTTGCCTCGTTAGGGAAACTTTGTATACTGTAGAAGGCTTGGTTTAAAGTTTAAAGAAAGCTATGGCATACACTGGCAGCATTTTCTGTGTCATTTTGTTTGTTTTTCTTCCCAGTTTTCCGTAGTTATTGTTCATCAAGGAAATTCTGAAAAATTAAATGTTGAAACAAATTACGAATTTGCTCAGGGACCTTTCAAGCTAAAACATAAAATAATTTATACTTATTCGTGACGCTGACTTTCTGTTAATGTGGGTCTACAATTCTTGAGTTACACATGTTAAAACTGTACAATAATTGGTATAAGCAAACATGCTAAAATATTTCTTTAAAAGGTTCTTCAATTGCTAAAATAAATGTGTTAACTAAACTAGACCGAGAAAGGTATGCCGGGTGGAAGGTGCGGTTTCGGCCAGGGATTCTACATGATGAATGGAACAAATATGTACAATCATTCTCAATAAAGAACTGTTTCGGCGAAAAAAAAATAATTTGTGTAAAATATTTGAAATATTTGGAGCCATCTAGCTTATTGATGAATGAATACATAAATGGTTTATTATTTCACTGACTGTCACGCAAACACTGTGTAAATAATATTGTAATATCTTTTTATCTTAATTCGAATAAATTTAGTTACATTTAATGTTAACGTGACGTTGCCCATTCTCTTAGAAATTAAACTTTGCATGATATTTTAACATTGAATTGTGGCTAAATTCATTTGTATTAAGGTAGAAATGCATTGTAGCATTGTTCACACAATGTTTGCGCGACAGTGAACTAATAAACCATTTATATGCTTTGGTCAAGAAGCTAGATGGTTCCGATAGTGATTACTTAATATTACAAACATGCAATGTAAAAAAAAATCCATCACTAACAGCTGTAAATTCACTTTCCTTCACTAGAGTCACGCTTGCAACAGTACATTAGGGGTGTGGCGAAAGCAACCCACGACAAAAGAGTAACAAAGCTATGACCTCACTGTTTCCCAGTCGTGGGTTCAACACTCGGAAAGGTGTCTCCTGTCTCAAGTTCATTATGTAGTATATGAGCTTGTATGTTCATATATGGTCTTAAAAAGATTGCGATAAAAATGGGGTTCCTCCTGAACGAAAGAATCTCCGCATTTAATGTCATACGGCGAGCAGAGATAATAAATTGCTGATATCTGTGTAACTTTTTTTACGTTGATGGAACCACATGTCTGTAGAAAATAACAAAATCGGTCCTAGACCGAAATCTAACAGAAATACCAAATAGCGCAGAATTACGCAATCGTGAGTGGAAGTAACTAATCTAGTTACGGGTATATTTAAACTTCTCTACTGGCCCGTACTTTGAATCTGAAGTAACAATTGCTTTATGTTGATTTGTTGCCATACATTAATTTCTATATATGTCAATTTATGGCCACCTCCGTAACGCAGTAGAGCGCGCCAGCCTCTGGTGTCGGGTACCCGGGTTCGATGCCCGGTACCAGCTGGGAGGTCTGGTGATGCCAATTGAGTAGCCATCATGATGGAGAGCTGGCGTTCTCAAGGTCAAGTAGTCGCCCTACGGTCGGGGGAGCCGGCGCGCTGACCCGCACCACCACCAACTTGTATCCCTCCGTGCCTCGGTTGCGGCTGGAGGACGCAGCAGCCGGGCATAAGGGTGCCCTCTATATGAGGAAAAGCCCTAGGGATTATCATTATCATTATTATCATCATTATCATCATTATTATGTCGATTTTCATTCTTGTTTGAGCCATATCCTGTACCTTTCTAAAAATAAATAGTTACAAAGGTACCATTATAGTATATGAAGCCCTCTGGTTTGTTCAACGTTATTCTCAAGTACAAATGTTCACCGAAAGGGAAGTAAAGGGAGTAGTAGTTGTAGGGTTTGCAATCGAGGACGCCTCTGAGAGGCTTTTGGAACCGTCATTAGAAGGGAATTCTCAGTATCTGATCTAGCAATCCTTTGTATTCTTGTAAAGCATCAGCTTCTGATTGTGATTGTGAAAGCTTTTTACTTTCAGTTCAATTGAAGATGGGATTACCCTTGAAAATATTTAGCTCTGTTTGCTGAGAGATTAGTGTATGTTCAAATGTAACCTGTCTGATTTATCTGTCACGATTATAACCTGTTTCACTGGACCCAGTTTATAACAGCGAAATAAGATATTTGGTTTTATTAGTATACTTCATTCCTTTTCTACACGTCTGATTATAGAAGGTTAAGCTTCCCCGTGAGATAGGTTTAGCACATTATCTATTACTCTATGCGCTATTTTCCACCATGTAAAGCCTTAGGTGCATCTGCATTGTTCACCAGTTCTTTTGTGTATAAACAAAGATGACTCAACACTCCGTGCAAAAGCATTCAAGGAGCTGAAGGTAGTCTAGGTTAAAATGTATTTACAAACATCTGCTTCCGTTAAGTGACAGCTGCCGATTTGTAAATCTTTAATACAATACACCATGAAAATTCACTTGGTATATGAAACCAAAGTCAATCAAGTCAAATTAGTCGGAAAAGGCGGAGTTCGATAACTGAAGTAGTGATAGCCTTCAACCAATTAGAGACATGACTATATATACCCAAACTTGGCATTGTATATCATGAAACATTGAAAATAATAGCCACAAAAATACGTACAGGAGCGTGCGGTACTCAATAATGTTAAGATATCCCAAGGCGGTTCAAGGCATGCTGAAAGATCACAGTGTCCAGCGAATTTTGATGCATGTATTTATTTATCGCCAGTCGTTCACATTTACATTGCGAGAGTACGATTTCCAATCGGTTTAATGTATGGTGAAATTATAATTAAATGAAGACTATAGAAATAGTATAACAGCAAACCTATTATTAGCAAATGTAAACGATTAGAATTGGCATACTACAATGGAGGAGCTAGGAGCAGGCAGACGGAGCACAGCACCGCAAGTAGAAACCAGTGGCCTCTTTTTTGATTCCAATGCCACCCCTGGGAGGAAGAGATAAAGGGGAGACCCAAAAGGCGACCAGATTCGGACGATGATGTGCACTAGCAAGAACGGGGTCCCTAACGACCCCAACAGTGTCGGCGACCCCGGCTAACACTGCCTAAGCACTACGATACCTGGGGGCCCCCTGGCAATCGAGACAGCCCCCAGGAAGAAAGCTCCAGCTGTCGCACTAAACGCCAAGGAGAAACCTTTCTAGAGCACAAATTACACTGTACTGTCGCAACACACCAACCGCCGTCGTTTGGTCCTACATCCCTGAAACAGATGAGGTGAAATAAATGAAAGGGGAACTATTCTAGCATTCGCCCACCGATCCGGTAAAACCACAAAAAAAATCCTACGGTCAGAGTGGCCAGTCCGACAGGAATCGAACCCGGGACCTCACACGTTACCGCCGAGTTATCACCCTCGGTATAATATAGTGTAACTCTCACCAACAAGTTTCTGGCAATTTTCAATTTTTGATCGCATAACTGCTACTTTTTATAAATGTCAACTAACTTAGTGAAAACTTATATAAGATTTTTTTCAACCTTATTATAAAAGAAATTCAATTTTGACGATCTTATGTAGCTGACATTCCAAGAAAATAAGATGTCAAAAGATGAAAATGGAGTCAGGTATGACATACCCCAGATGATAATCTTATAGAGTTTAATATTTCAAATGTTGCATGTTGTTTCTCTCGTATAATTATTTACAACTAAAGGTTACATTTTATGCAGTATTGAAATATTTACCGAAAAAGCAATAATTTAACACGTTTAATTTTCTAAAACTCAAGTTATTAAATCCTGAACTACAAAACTATACTTGACATCAAGAAAATCCTTATAGATATCTTCATGCATCTTAAATGCATCTGTGCTGAAAATCTGACAAGTTTAATAAACACGGTATTATGAGAAACATTTTAAAGCGCCAAAAATATAAGAATTTAAAAATATGAGAAAATCAAGTTTTAAATTTTCACGTGCTATTTGCACACACCTGGGCTCATCTATTTAAAAAAAAAACACAAGGGTAAAACTACAACCGATCCTACCGTAAAAGGATTTGCCTTAGTGAATACAGAAAAGGGGAGTCTTTTCCTCGATTTTCTGACAAAAAAATTAAGTTTCGGATATTCTTTACGCTTAATGGATTTACCTGAAGCGTAGAATTATATTATTAAACGTTTTACTTCCTCCCTATTATCTAACCGGCATCGCCAGAGACCCTCGCTGTAGTTTTCATCAATAGAAATTGCAGTATCATTTTGCCTTAAGTGCTTTGCAAGACTATCTCAGTTTACCTATGTTCGTATAAAGTTTAAATGTAAGTCACGTATTCTTTCAAAAACGCAGTTATACCAGAAAATATTAATCTACAAAAGAATTTTACTTTGTATAAGATTTTAATCTAAGGTTCCGAAGATACGAGTGTCTAAAGGCAGGTTATTCAGTTGGTCTACCCTGTAAATATTTATCTTCAAAGTCAAATTATATGGGATGAATTGCATTCAAAGATGCCAACTTCATTGTTAAGGAGTAAACTGTGAGAGCGGAAGTAGCTATTTTCCGAATACGTTTTACCTTGGAAGTAAATAAACCAATTGTTTACCAAGGTCACACACACACGCGCATTTATAGCATTGCAAACCGAAAACAAGCACTTTTATAGGTTTTTTCTTTGTTCCGCTCATACATCTATATGTATCTTGTCATTAAAACACATATAGGAACATACAAACTCACTTTTATCATCTTAACAGCACCAAAAACCATTAGATGAAACTTGAGGACTAAGCAGTTGGCGATATCTTCTTACCTACACAATAATGGAAAATACGAGTATAACAGAGAAACGCGGATATATTATCGAGTCGTCGTTATTTCTGTTATAGATAATTACTTACATAGCTTTATAAGCTGCATCAGATGGAAAAAACCACAACTGGAATTATTAAGGTCTCTCTTCTGGAGTCTATACAACCAGAAACAGGTTTGCAGAGCCAGCTCCTAAATTAAATGGTAATATACTGAAGGCCTACCGAACTATTAGTCCAAACGGTACACCCACATAACTCAAGTGGCCCTGGCTTCCATTTTTGTAAAACTGTATCATTTTTACTTTAAAACAATGTACGAGTATTGGCTACAAAGTATGATACTAAAGGATTATTTACAGTATCAGTAGGAATAACTACAATTGGACTAAACAGATTAACATTATCTGCGGATAAATGGTATGGGGATATTTCGATATATCATTTACAGAGAGGATTCTGGCACAGAATATGGCAACCTTAGAGCATATGGATAGTCAAATTATGTATGGTTTCATGAAAAGACAGTCTCCCTTAAGCTTTTTCTAACTATTAAGGTTAATCCTAAAAAGAATAGTATGTTGATAACGGGAACATTAATAGTGCTGCCCAAATAAGAAAGCCACTTAAAGTACACAAACGCTCGTAGCGGCAGTAAGCACGTGGCCGCAGAGAACGCTTTGGTTGGTTCCTGACGGAAGCTCTCTTAGGAAGAAAACTGTATGGATCCATTTTTTAATGTTACTGCCGTTTTGCTGTTGTTGTTTCACATTAGCGGATTTGATGATAAGAAACTTTCTTAGCCCGGATTTACTATAGGTGATTAGAACAACAAAAGAAAATAAATGTCGAAGATAGGAGTATGGACATTCCAGGGAACAAACTACATAAAGAAACTTTGTCCGATTTGTTGAAAGCATTAGATTATGAAACGCCTGTACAGAAATAGAACAATGAAGATTGAACTCAACTCAACCCAAAATGGTTATCAATTAATAAATAAATAGCACAGAGGAGTATGTTTGAACATAGGTGACAAATTAAGTTGTTTACATAAAGAAAGTTAAAAAGAAATGGGCATAATCAATAAATAAGGGTCCATAGATTATAAATGCTACAAATTATACGTGATTTTATCTTTATTTTTTTCATTGTGACTTGATGAAGAACCTCGATTGATTCAAAGGTGAACCCCCCCCCCAAAAAAAAAAAAAAAAAAAAAATCGAAAAGTACAATGTCATTCAAATAGCGATAGGGTTAACAGGCGTCCCGCACTGTAGCGGTTTCCCTATTGAAGCTGTGGAACCTGATCTTTCTTTAAATATTCCTTGATGTTTGGTAACAAGTTGTATTACCGAGCGGGACGGTTCATGCGGTAAGGTCTGTGGCCCACATTCGGAAGGGGTTTGATCCCCGGGGCCGCCCTTCCTGTCCCGTGGGTTTCTTCGGAGGCTTCCCCGGGTTGCCAGCCGAATGTTGGGAAGGATTGCCATATCCTCTGAATTTCCTGTCCCTCCATTACATTACATTAATAATTTAATTTCACCCTCCATTCCCTTAGGTTTCTTTCAGGGTTAGGATTGTCGGCGAGTATCGCGGCTGCAGCACGGCAAGGGGACAAATGCGCTCTGGAAATCCGTCCCGCGGATTTGAAGGTTACTGGACCCTCGTGAGATGGTACAAACTGAGGGGAGAGGGGAGCCGGTTTCCGAGTCCCGCGCGCCTCTTGGGAGTACGAACCCTAAGGGGTGGAAGAGGAATCGGGCTGAGCCAGCCTCCTCCGGGGTGCTTCTAACTGAAAACTGCCCTCTGCTTTGTCGTGGTAACGTTCCGGCAGCCCTTCGGATCCGTTCGCCTCATCCATTCTCCCAGGGGGTGCTCCGTCAAGCACAAAAGATCGCCTTTCGGTCGAGGTGCTAAGTCCCGCTCCGCAAGTTGTCATTGAGTCATTGTCATATATTATTAAAATCAAACATTCCAAAAACCCCTCGGGCGACCAGTAAAAGCTTAAGAGTTTTATATTTTACATTGTAGATCTGTGAAGTGGGTATGCCTTTCTAGCTGCAATAAGCACATGCAAGATCCCTAGGACAACTTGCGATAATCATTGCATTAAGTATGAACAACATGAAAGGTAACGATGATGCTGTAACTATTGCACATACGTGAGCTGTTTCTAAAACACCTGTCCCTCATTTACATAAGACATAACGGTGTTGGTAATTACGATATCTTCTGTAACCTCTAACTTGACTTGTATTTATTATTAATGCGAAAGGATTTATTCTGAATCATACAAAAGATGTGAGCATATTACTTGCCTCGTTTAATTCTGCCAATAGTCCTGAGTGAGTGTGGGGGTTTAAGGGCTCCTCGACAACGAGGTCATTTGGGCCCATCAATAGTCCTGCTTGCTATGTTGAATGTTAACATACCTTCTATGACTTTGTGTGAATGCAAGGTCTTCTCAATGGATAATTCAACTAAATCTAACATGGGATATGTGTAAGTGAAAGACTCTTGCAGCAGTATTTTTGGAATAAAGCAAGCAGACGTTTTCCAACATGCACTTAACAGAAGCTTCATTTCATTTTGCACGAAATGTTCTTATTCAACGAGTAATGGCAGCCACGTTCAGTGAAAGCGTAACACGGAACAAAATGCCTTCCTTAACTCTTTCACATATGTACGAGATTTTGCACATCCAGGTTCGGCCACCCCGATCTACGCTGAACGCTTTCCGCGTGGTTTGATGGCACATGCTTACACTACTTGCCTCGTTTAAGTTAGCCGATGTGTTAGCTAGCTCTGCTGAATACTGACATAACTCCTATTGGGTTTCTCTGATTAGATTAAACAGCCATTGTTGCGAAATTCTTTATCTGATTAGTTTTACTCCGTTTATGAAAGATTCAAGCATTTTTTCAATATTTATTAGTATGGTATTTATAGAAGTATTTATACGCATTTCGAACAAGTGTTTATACTATACCTAACAACCTCACTGACATGATTTAAACTGATTGAGAGATAAATTTATGACGTTTAAAATGGAAGCATTAATGAAGAAATTCAGTAAAAGGATTGATGATTCCTGAAGTTCATATTCTGCTCTCTCTCCCTTCCTCCCCCCCCCTCTCTCCCTCCCCCCTCTCTCTCTCATGTAAGATGAAAATACAACTTAGCTGCAATTTCAGGTACCTATTATGCAAAAACAGTCGCTCCACTAAAAGCATATACGATGAATTGGTAAACAGCACATATATAAAACTTGAAAATCATTGCAATTTCAAAAATAAGTTTGGAACTAATAAAATGAAAAGCCCCGAAAAACATCTGAAGATGTGAACTAAAATATCGTGTGTCCTTTTTGCGCTTTAAAATTTAGAATGCTCTGTGTTAATTTGGCTGCTAGAATTTCATTTAAAATTGAAGTGGATACCTTTTGCAGTCGCTATACCTCGCTATTAGTGAAATATTTATGTTATTAAAAACTCTGTTGCAGAAAAATTTGATATTATAAAATAAGTAAATGTCAAAGGTATAAAAACTGATAAATTTCTTCTAAAACGCTTCACTCACATGGCCTTCTCTACTCTGGTATAAGCTATTGTTACAAACACTTATTCTTCTATCTAATTTACGTTAATCGAGATAAAGATCATCTTGTTGCTAATTTTCTTGTAGATGCAAGGGGAACATGGGAATAAGTAGTCTTTAAACGATAGTCAAATATTTTAAACCTCGTCGTTATTTGATGCCTTTGAAATCCTGTTCTCTTTGCATGGACAGGAGATTAAAAAAAAAAAAAAAAAAATCCCATTTGAGAAAAGTATAAGTATTGGAAAATTCAAACATATAACAAGAAATATCTCGAAAATGGCTCAGACCACAGACATAAATTGTCATTTAACGAGATCTACTTTTTTGTGCAGGAAGATTTTGTGCATCTCTTATGGCTTTCTCATTCAGAATAAACAAGACTTCTAAGGACAATCCCAAAAAATTCAGCATATAGGTACATTTCGTTTGTCATGAAAATATCTTAAACATATCGTATTTTAATCAAAATCGTTAGTCATTTTTGAGAAAATCAAGATCTTCAAAAAATGTTCCATGTAAAGAGTAATCTGGTGTGGTGGATTTTGTTAAAGATCTTCGTGTCGCATCCTTGGAAGGTATCGTTAAATACAAAGTTTTCGTTTTTTCAGTTATGCTCACATATAAACACATACATGTACTTCCGGTGAAATTTCAATATCGAATTTTTGGGTGGAATGCAAGTACAATATTTCCAATACTTACACAGGTGGTAGAGAAAGTAAAAATAATACACTAAAGCTATAAGCGCCCCTGTTTATAAGCTGACTTTTGGGAAAGGGATATTAGGTAACCGAGCAGGACTTCATATTGAGCATTACGTCCGATGCCCTAGATTCATGTAACAAATTAATAACCTCCCCAAGCGCCCTAAGCACTATATCTCTGTATACACAACAAAATGCATAACTGTATCAAAGGCCCACGCCCATTAGCATTCTGGTTGAGCAGCTAACATTTCTGGCAACCTGCTTCGCTTCTGCTACTGGGATGAACATAACGTATTAAGTAGCAATAACATTTTAACAGCAAGAGTCAATGTTGCTTTATTTACATGACTTTAAATGGTCTTAATGTAAACAAGGAAATAAATACCAAATTCGCATTTAATAATAAAAATATTAATAAAATGTATAAAATAATGGTAATCTGTTCATATTGATATTGTAATAAAATGATAAAATCCAGTTCGGTTACTTTTCTATCACTGTATTGTCTTGTAAAATTGTATCACAAATACAGTTTTCTTCTTGTCGTTAACACAGTCTATATAGTCCTTCTTACTATCACAACTCACAACTTGTAGCTAATTCTCGTAACCTTGCTCAGTTGTTTCAGTGTCTTTCTCTGTCTCTCATACACTCACTACGACGACTCAATCACTCAGAATCTTCACAACCGACGTATCTTTCGCGATGACACACGCGCACAGCCGTCTCGCACTCACTGACACACTGACCGACTCGTGTCTGTCCGTAAACTCACTCACTGCTGTTTTCTAGTATCCTTATATACTGGGGATGACGTCACATGGACCTTTGTCGAATTCTACACACACACACCGGCGATCACGTGATCAGATATTTCTCGAAAGTTCTAGAGAAAGTCGCTTTTGTGTAACCA
The DNA here is from genome assembly GCA_030765045.1 of Tenodera sinensis. NCBI lineage: Eukaryota > Metazoa > Arthropoda > Insecta > Mantodea > Mantidae > Tenodera > Tenodera sinensis. The sequence goes on from CM060964.1 coordinate 61,784,310, forward strand.
CTTCTACTGTTATAGTTACGTACACGCAACAGACACGCGAGGCAGTCTGACCTTAACGCCTTTGCCCACTCGCCAGCACGGTATGTGGTGTGAAGTAGCTTAGCTCCTCACAATCAACCATATCAGTCATCATAGACTTTTAACAATTATTGTGATATTTTGAAGAAAATAAGAAGCAAAACGAATTATGAACATTCAAATGTGGCCTTCGTGGAACACAATTTCTAACCAAAATATAATTCTCAGCTGATTCATATTTCGATATGTACGTACGGAAGGTAGGCCAGTCGTATTAGAATAAGACAACTTAAATCAACCAGTGCATGTGTGCATAATATGTAGCAAATCTGCAAAAAGTCCTGTTGGAAGGAAGATATTGGTGATATTGCTTGTAAAAAGTAAATAATTTGTGTTATACTAATACTGCTGCTAGTAACCAGCCATTTCTTTATAAACAAACCCTGATAAACGTCGAGACCATGCTCTAAACAATGTAAAAACAAGAGAGCCTGTAAAAAACAATAGAGGTCTCCGGAATCACCGAAGGACTCAACATTTGAATATAGCTAGCTAGAAATAAAAGAAGTGTAAAAGAGATTTGTGAATCGGGTAAAATAATTTTACAGATTAGGCTGGATGGAGACTTCCAAGTAGTAATTTCTCTAGGAAGCAACTAATCAGAGTCAGGATAAGAGAAGATATTACAGAGTGAATTCCAAGAGCGAGAGGCGTGCGAAAAAGAAGCCCTTTATCAATCATGCTCTTCACCTACAACTTCAGGAATTCGATAAAACCATTCCTAAGCAAGGGAGATATTGTAACAGGAACAAATAGTCACGCGTAAAGATATGTACGACTGAACCTTCATAACACTCGAGGAAAAAAACAACCTTTTTTATTTTAATTCTAGGAAATAACTGGGACAATCGTGTACGCAAAATTGCAGAAGTTGCCTCCGGACGCCATTTTTAAATGGCCTATTGCATATTTAAATGTCGCGTGGCCTTTAGTGTGAGCTATGCATTTAAATCCTTTAACGGTGTTTTCTCACTATTGATATTTTTAGCATTTTTCTTTATCTAAAGTGTTCCTTGCCGAGCAGTGTTTGTATTGCACGTACTAATGAAATTCCTAAACATGTCCACACAAACATAAGAAATAAAAATTAACCTAGACTTTATTGTCAAATGTGTCTAAGCATATATTCTTAATTTTCATACATAAAAATCACAATTTTTAGGGGCAAAAACATATTTGTAGGCTTAAAAATATTTGGAACCTAAACTGCAGGTGACCCAGAGAAACCTAGAACAATTTTAAAAACCAGGGGTATTTTTATTCCAGGGTTAAAATTTAGCCCAAAATTAATGTAGATATTCTTTTTTTTTTCCCGCGAGGGACCTTTTTAGTGACGTAACAAAAAGTAAACATATTTTATCATAGTTTCTAAACTGTTAGAGCAAGATGGATGAAATTTAGTCTGTAACATGTTTAAATTATATTACACTAATGGGATTCCTTTTTAAAAAAAACTAGCATTATTAGTTCAGAACTTCAAATTTTTAGCCATACATGTTCTTAAGATATACTGGTGATATGAGACTACTAGAAGAGAAAGGAAAGGTACTAATGAACATACAAATGAAAATAAATGATAAGTGAAATGAAGATAAATGCAAAAAAGACGAAATCTGTAGTTAACAGGATGAAAGCAAAGAAGATACTCTTAGGAATTCGAGATGAATCTATGGATCAGGTTTACAGCTTTAAATACTTGGGATTCTCTAATAGTAATTGCATTAGCTATTTTAAGAAGCCAGATAGAGCATAACCATACTGAGACGCAGCGGCTATTGTCCAACATTAATCGACAGATCGGCGCCGGACAGTCGGAGAGATAAACACGATAGATAGCGCGGTTCCCACGTAAACACCGGAAGAACTATCGTCACATAACACGAACCTTCGGGAAGTTTCCCCTTCTAGAACGTTTTGGAACTCTCGCGGATTACCGAGTGAGTCACTGAGTTGGAGAGTGCGTTTCTGATGCGATATCAAGTGCAATAATTATACATGTGAGTTTGGGACGGCAGTTGTGACGAACAGTGTGTACTGCTTCCGCTGGCACCGATGCTGGTATTTTCTTTGAGTCTGGAGGGCTCAACAATGACGGCGGCATATCGTATTATAGAACCCATGATTGTGAGCACGGAGTGGGAAAATAGTGAAAGAAGATCAGACTGACAATACCTATAGTTTTATTATTAGTGTTGTCTGAGATTATCACTGCTTAATCTTTAAATGTACAATAGTTTCAATGATGTTGAAAACACAAATAGCATTAAAATAGAGATTGATCGCTCGAAAATCGTGATAAATATCCCAAAATGGCAATATATGTATTTAAAAAAAATTGTCGCAAAATTGAATTTTAAATAGCCCAAAAGACGACATATGGCCACCCAGCGCTTAGCTTAAAGGAATGTAAATAGCAACTGAAGTGTACAGACAAGCTAAGCGTGTGTGAGGCGTTCAATTGCATCCATAGGCTCACCTGTGTGTAGGAAATGTATGATTTGAAAACAGTATCCACGGATGCTATAAACGAATTTGTACATCTATATCATGATGATCCGTGCTCATTAAATTTATACATGGCAGGATATCTGGTTTATGTAACCAAATACAGTCCGGGCCGAATCGCATGTATGCGTGCTCCCGCGCTGTCTAATACACCGGGATTTTTCATTTCGAAAACTGCCACGTTACACAAACATGGGTAATAGAAACATGCACTATAATGAGTCCTTGTTACCCTTCATGGTGTTGTAAATGTGGTTATCTACGATCCTGGCCGGGACATAGAACGACCTCTCTGTATTTCATCCTAGTGTTCTTCCCTCTAGCTTTTGATCCTAATGCTAGAGCGGTGAAAAGTTAAAGCTAACTCAACACGTCAGCAGGATCTGAAAAATCTGAGCACCAGACTGGCCACAAAATAGTGTCCAAGCTTATCCGTTTATCTTGTGTGTAAAACTGCGAAGGTAAAAACCCCTTTAAAACTCTATTTGCACGGCTATCTCGTTGGAGTCTCAACAAAGGTAGCAACTAGTGTAGTTTGTCGTAAATTAAATTCTGTTTATTGAACAGAAGCACTCGCATTTCTCTTGTCATTTAGGACTATCCTCAGTCTGCATCTCATTTGAATAATACTTTAAGAATGATTATTAGGGTCCGGATTTTGATGCTCTAAAGCAGGCCTTTCCAACTAGCACTTCGCGCTGGGCGCGCCGGTACTGACTAAGCAGCCCCGGCGCTTTCCCCACGTAGCGGCCTCTGCTACTGCAAGTGCACGACAGACAGTAATAACATATTCTCGCCCTCGCTTCCTCTTCTCTTCGCAGATGTGTTAAATAGGATATAGCAGATAGCGTGGAACAATCATTATGGCTCCTTCTTCGTTACAAAATGCCACTTAATTCTTCATGGAAAGATTTATGTTGTTGTCAATACGGAAGGGAAAGCCCAGTGCTTAATTTGCCAAATAAATTAGCGATATGGCACCTAAACTTGAAATTTGTATTACTCCATTTTCAGCGCGTCCTGAGAAAGCACCCTCAAATTTCCAAACAGAGCTGATGAAACTAAAGCGCGACGGAATCCTAAAAGACAGATACTATCACTGCAGCGGTGATTTAATTAAATTTTACAAAGGTGAATATCAACAGGAATTTCCCAAAATTCATGCACTTGCCTTAACATTTGTATCAATTTTCGGTACAGGTTATGCATGCCAACAGATGTTTTTAGTTATTAATTTATATAAAAGTAAAAGCAGAATGTCTCTTTCTGATGCTGCCTTAGAGGCGCTACTGCGAATTTCTACTGCCAAATCTATTATACCGAATATTGGTAAATTATTATAAAGTATATTCACCCCTCATTCCTTTAGAGGACAAGTCTCTCTTATAATAAGACTAGAATCGTTTAGTTGAACGAGCCCAAATGTTTAACAAATAGAGCCATTTTACAATAGATTTCCAAAAATTTGTTAGATTTTGAGGTCCTGAAGCTTAATTTGCTAACATAAGAATAATTGCATTCAAACTCGTGAAAATGACAAAATACTGGATTTGTTCTTCAGAATTACTTATAACCTTTAAAGTGACCTATCAGATAAAATGTCTAAACACGCAGAAAAATGAACCTTAAAATTGGTTTAATTCGACTGAAAATGTTGTAAGCCACATATTCCAAATAGCATCGCCCTAGCATCATTAGAAAAAAGATGAAAAGTTTTCGAAATCTTGGCCCTAATGATTAACTACATTTCATGCAGGAAGTTTGTATTTATAATGACAGAGTAATTTCTTCATTTGGTCGCTTTGTGTGAAATGCGTGTAATGGAGTATACTTGATTAAATGCATCAGTATGTGTCTATAGTAGCATGTACAATCGAGTGCATGAAATTGTGCCGATATAATCAAGAAATATTGGCAAGGAAATACTAAACCGCCAGTACCACACCCCTTAGCCGGTTCTTACCACTCCACTTAAAGTTTGTCTTACTCCCCCCTTTTCCTTCGCTCCTGAGCCTGAAACCGACCTGTTCCTAGGTTAATGTTTGAGTGCCAGACATATGACATCAAACATACGTGGACTCATTCAGGGTCTGGTGTAGACCGTCGTTGCGAAGCATGCCTTTCAGGTGAAATGTTACCTTCCCCTTTCGTCATCACACAGGATCTGACCTATCTTCATGGGCTAATACGTGTGTATCGGACTTGAATTCAAACACACAAGAGTTTGGCTCACCAATGCTTGTCTGGAACATAGATGATAACAGTATTAAGTAAAGAAAAACACTATAGGAATCCAAAAGTATCGGCACGTTTCCATGCACGCGACTGTGTATCAAAGGTTCGTTAAGGAGAGTAAAAAATGGGATTTATGTACCTACATTTGGACGCTTAGGATTCCGTGTTACTGTGTTCCACAGAAGGGTATAACAGATACTAATAATTCTCCACGGACGATCACTCCTCGCTGAGCAAGATACGCCATTGGTGCTTTGTACAGCATTCGGTACGACATTCGCGTGTACCTTATGCAGTTAAAGCACGAAATGGGTTTCTGCTTGATTGAAGATGATGGGGACAACCTCCAGCACTCCGCCTACGCTACGGTGATAGACACATACGTTAACAGGCTGCGTGTTACAAAACTGCAATGGCAGTAATTCAGGGCGGATTGGATCGGGTAGGAGACAGTGAAACTGAAAGTTGGCGTGGCACGGCGTGACTTACGGTGATGCTATCTCTTCATACTTGCCCTCTTTGTTTCACTGATAATTATCTGGCCCAGTAGCACTCTTTGTTAAATCTTCCGAAAGAACGAAGACGTTAATTGCTTGCTGTGCAACTTTTTACTGAAAACAAAAACCAGTTAAACTGAATTTCTCATTTTAGTATATTTTCTGAGTACATACAATCAGTGTCGTTCTTAACAACTCCGTTTCACCAATGAAACTATGTGACATGGCCCTCTAAGCCAGGCATACTCAACCTGGGGTACGCGTAGCCCCGGAGTACACTAAGCTTCTTAGGGGACACGTACAATTTAAAATACGCATACGTTTCCTAAATAAACACAAATAACGAAATACATTAAATCAAAGAGATTTGAATCCATTTTGCTTACCCTACTGGTCTAACCCAACAATGATGTCCTACAGTTCAGCTCGCTAATTATTTGTATTCTTTGTTTCAAAAGCCGATAACAGCAACAGTGACACCGAATGTCCGTTATCGACTGATTTCTAAACTTTCAGTACTCAGTATATTTTCGAGGCTGTTATATACAGGTTCGTTTTCTTTACTCAAGGTCTTTACCACTCTTTATATTTATGAACTGATTTTCAGATTATTGCCGTTGAATTTCTTTTTATTAATGTGGTAGTGAACTACATATTTTTACATCGTCCCTTTTAGATTAAATATTTCATTAAAAATATAAGTGTGCTACTCCTATTAATTTTAACATTAAGCCTATATTACGAAAATAAATAATAATAAAAAAAAGCTTAACTTGATCTTCTTAAACAAAAAACCAACATTAATCAAAAATATATTGCTACCAGATGGATAAATTCACTCTAAGAGAAAGACCTAAAATTAATTAAATAAGTGATAGTGCTGAACCACCACCCCTGAAAAGTGCAAAACGCCTGTTTTATCACAGGACATTGGTGAAAACAGCGTTGGAATTGATTTATTTGCGAGCATGTCGAAAAACCCGAGAAACGTGAAATAGGTACAGATATTGCAATGAATCTTACATTAAATATGGATTCATATCCAATATCTCGATCTCTACTCCTCTGCATTATTTGCAACCAAAATCTGTCGAATAATTCTATGAAACCATACCTACTTCATACCTTCATACAATTTTGTGTGTGTAACGTATTTTATGCATTTAGCATTATTTTATACATTTATGGTATATCCTCCTTTTGTAGTATTTTGTAAATTTTAAGCTTTATGACCTATTTTATGTATAGTTATGTATATATAATATATATTAATTTGAATTAAGAAAAACTATAGGGCATAGACCTAGGGGTACAGGCTGGAATGGAAAATTGTTTTTGGTGGTACGCGGAGAAAAAAGGATGAATATCACTGCTGTAAGCAACGGGGGCATCTAAACTGGTGCAGGCCATGCTTATGTGGCACATACAATAGTTTGTTCGAATTTAATATCTACACACTGAGTCACAGAAGTAATCACCAACTCCAAATACACTCTTATGCTAAAGGCTCCAATATTAACTTAAAAATCTGCCACATAAACAGACATGCGTTTAAGAGCTTTGACATCATACAAACTGCTGCGACCGTATTGTTCAAGATGTACTATTTATCGCTTGTTTGTCTCACTGTAGCAAGATCCACTTATTTCAGATAACTAAACATTAGAAAGGCACAAACACGTTCGGCCTGCCTCTGTCTGCCCCACTTGCTTCGATAAAGGAATGAGCTGTTCACTCCGACTGCAGTTATGTATGATGCACCGACTGCCACACAGGTGTATTCCTTTTCAGAAGTTCTAGTATTGTATAAGCGAGGAATAAAGCAAAAAAATATGAAATTAAAAACTCTCCCTTCTTTCACTAGTGCATATGCTCTACTGCGCTTAATCTAATAATGATCAAATTAGAATATGTTCGTAACTGTTTTCAAATCCTCAACAGATTTAGACAGATACGTTCTGCTAAGTAGAACTGAACTATGTCAGAGTAAACTGAAATAAGAGTTTGGTAGTCGGCAACACTAAGACAGAGGAACCAGAAATCTGTGAAAGTAATATTGTTGGACTATCTTATCCTATTAATTTGGATTCAGTATTTTGACATTCAAGTATCTGTTGTGTGAATTAACTGAATCGAATGTATAACTGAAAACTCTGAATTTTAATCTTAAGTTTTTCTTAAGTAAACATTGAACGCTTTTAAACTTTATTTCGCTTTCGTTTCAATGCCGCACGTGTTAAAACAAAGACTTGCCCTGTTCCGAATGCTCAACGCGAAGTTTTAAAAATCATAGTTGTTTTAAATGGCCATGTCATATATTTGATAATTGCGCAGGAAATTGCCATTAATTCAGCTAGCTTTATTCCAAAAGAGAATAGTTTTAAAAAACGATCCTCGTAAAGTTATATTTATTACAGCTTTAATGTTGCTTTAAAAATCAATAACTCGAACACTTAGCCAAACGAAAAATGTATGTGATTTTGATTGTATTATGCAAATTTCAGAACGTGCATGAAATACTTCAGAGAAATTGGATGAAAGCGACATTGCGTTGAACATTTTGAGCGAGCGAAAATGCTGAGATAAGCGCTTCCAAAAAACAGAAACTAAAAACGAAAAGTATTTCAAATCCAGAATTTACTTTTTCGTAAGTAAGGTAAACATTTACAATATTAGAAGTTAAACTGAATTTTGAAATTGGAGCCTTCACTTTTTGGGCATATAATCCTAACGTTCATTTTCCATTATTTTTTACCAAAGTTCGGTGGTGCATTCCCTTAAATTTAACGAGGTTAGGTCTATGAGAACCTGTAATTCTCAAGTCGTGCTTTAAAACAGGCTTTAAAACTGTTGATTTTGGTTCCATAGTTAAAATTCAGGTCACAAAGAAGCAGCCAGTAATGTTATTTAACCAGTGTTGTGTGCGAAACAGAAGAAGGGACTCGGTTTCACTTTCAAGGAACGGTACAACCAGATAGAAAGAATGCCCAAATTTTTATTCTACTTGCAGATTAACTGGTTAACGTTCTTTGGCATTTAGGTTATTAATGCGTTCTCAAACACAAGGTCAACAAGTACCTACTTCAATCTCCAGCAGGTCCCCCACTCTTACCGTGCACTATCCAGCTCTATTTTACCTTGCAGTTGTGTTCCTACCTGTGTATAGGCAGGCATCCTCTACAGATATCCGCTATATGGCCTTCTGTGCCAATGTCTCCTTCATTTTCTCTTATACCTTACCTTCACTAGAAATTTCATATTTCTGTGTTTTCGTTTGGACGTTAAAGATGTATGACCATATTAAAGGACATTAAGTTTGGGAAAAAATTGCGTTAAAATTCCACAAAAATTATCTCTCACTTTCCTCTTTGCAATGTCTGTGAGAGTTTAATTAACGTATCACCAAAATTTATGCCAAATATGCAAATATTAGCTCTAGAAATGCAAAGCTTGCTTTTTTTAAGGCTATTGAAAACAGAATATGCAATAGTAGAAGCTCGTGGATACAGCCTACGTGTGTGGAAGGATTACAATGCTAGTGTCACTAGGAATTTTTTATATTTTCAGTGCGAAATTTAACACCAAGGGCTCAGTTCTCCCTTGTTTGTTCTCTTTACAAGTGGCAAGCATTTTATTTCATAATTCTAAAGTTGATATGTTTAATGTACATGTGTATTTAAACAGGTAAATAGGGAGTAAATCTGGCGCCAATTAAACACTAAAATGTTAAGAATGTCCTATAGGCCATTAACATATTTTACCCTCTTTCTTTTGTCATTAAATTTCAGCGATGTCAGTCTTAAGGCCAGACATTGTGCAAAGTTGTGAATTCTATACTGTGTGCATGCAAATGCAGACAGTAGATTCGAAGATTCTAATTGCAACAATTCTGGGGGGGAGGGGGGAGGGGGAAGGGGGAGGGGGGAGGGGGGGTTCTATTCATAATTATTGGATAACGAATTTCCACTCTGGCAAAATGCTCTATGCGGTGACCAAATTAACATACTACTGTGTTCCTCTCACGAGAATGTGGCTGTACGGAATGTACTGAGGTCAACAACGCGAGCATTATCTGAGAAAGATTATGGCTAGGCTTTCAACACATTAAAAATGCTTACGTATTTTAGGGAACATACGCTTTTGTCCGAGCAGTCTGGGATACTAACGCTGCGCAATATATTTAATGTAGATAGGACATCTACAAATTTATGACATCATCGAGATCTGCCATGTGATATTATCTTCCTTTTCTCCTCCAGATAGCAGAACACCCCGCAGACGTTTTCTCATCAGAGCCCTACAGTACCTAGAATTTTAAGAGAGCTTAAACCTTCATTTTAGAGACTGCTGTGGGCATGTTACTCTTAAGACCAAGGGTTGGTGAGAACTTTACACATATTTTTCTACGTAGGTAAATGCAATGTTGTGCCTGTTTTCAAAAGCAATACATTTGCAAGATTCGTAGGTTTTCGCTGCCAGCGACACACGTAGACAGACGTCTCAATTATTACGACCGTGGCATTAGAACAATTCTATTGCTAGAGGCTCGACAGATGCATAGCTTTAGGAGAGTGCAGGGACAACAGTGTGCATTTCACCCCTCCTTTCTTGATACGTCACTAGCCATCTCTCCAACTCTTACTACAGGTGTCTACCACAGGACTAGGTGCAACGTCTGGTTGGAGGAAGAAGCCGAGTAGACCACGATTTTCATTTGCTAAATGGTAACATTTTCAAGCTCTTTGATTGGAAGTATATGTAGAGGATAATAAAATTTTACACTGAAAAATGTCGCATATCCGAGAGTAGATTCATGAACTTAAAGAACTTAAATACATGTGCATTTACATTGAATAAGGGCGAGTCGGATGTCACTCCAGGAGGAAGTATTGTGTAGATGTAATGTGACGTAACGTAGCTACCCCTCTATCAGAGCAGTGACGAATGCGAGTCTTAGTTTTGAAGAGCTACAAATGCCTATTTATTAAAATGCAAGGTAGGCATTAAATGACAAAGCTAAATCATTTGCTTATTACAATAAGGGTTTGAACCACAAAATAACTCATACTTATCTTATAAACCTGTGGGGGAAAAGGAACCAATAATACTCAGTATTGCAGTATTTACACACAATACATTGAAGCATCTTTGTATGCTACAAAGTCCATTGTTGCATAAATAGCGGAGCGATGCTTGTGGAATGCATCTGGTAATTCCGCACAGCAGTGTTTCACCACTTGATTAGAAGCTTGCTTGTGTGTTTTGAAGAGGAATCAAAGAGTGAAGGGGTGGGGGTCACTTGACTAGCGGTTACACGCAGGTGCAACAATGCCCATACCTGATTTAAATTATCACATGACAAACTTTAAACGCCCATGCAGCAAAATTAGGCCCCGATTATGAAGTTTAAGGTTTCGAATATTAAAAAGGAAACAATTTTTGTATTTTTAAACTTTTACTAATAGTGTCAAAGCTTATGATGTATTTGGGGATACGGAGTCTCCAGTGGGAATGCAAACTTACACACATTTCAGCAGACGCAGTAAAGGAAATGTTTAAGATTCTAAATAACTGTTCTTCCTGTTTCAAATGCTGTGGTCACCGGCCACTTTTTCCCCCCATGATACCGCAAAGATGGAAATATAGCGGCGCCAGAAGTTAAAACCACTAGGTAATAGCAGTCACCAACAGTGTACGCTTTTGTGTTTCTGTTTCCCTATCTTGACCTGCAGAGACATACTTGTACATTTAAGGAGGGCTTTATCGGAATATTAATGTTCCATATTTTTGGCTCTATTAAAGGCTGATCGCACATATCACAATCGCGAATGCTCCTGATCTCTGAGGAATTCTTCTATCATTATAAAAGGGAGCTAAAACAAGCGATGCTGAGAAATATACACTGAGGGAACAATACATTTGCTAATAGGATAGGAGTACATACGATGATGTTTATCTGAAAATAAAATAAAAGATTATAAGTAGGTATTCCAGACAACAATTGAACTGGAGAATAGAAAGAGAGAAGTTTGGGACTTCGAGATGTCTACGGATGGAAAGATGTTTAATGCTGATGAGCTTAGCCATTCCACGAAAATTCACCTGAGCAGTATCAAAAAATCAGGATAAAAACTTTTGTAATAAATTGCAGTAAATAGATCATTTTGTAAATCTCGTGATGCAAGATAAATCCTCAGTGCGACCAGTAGGTGACAGTTTTGAAAGAGGTATTTCCAAGAGTAGAAGCGTCTCACAGATCTCTTTACATTACCAATTTAATGCAAGTGATGAGAGGCGATAGTATAATCTCTTACACTATTTAATAGCCATATACATTCTACAGCTGGAGTTTTCCGATACTTTATGTGCAGTGTAATGCTCTGAAACGTGCCAGTTGTGAGTGCAAGTCATGGTCGGTCAGTGTTACAGCATTTAAAAGCAGGAGTAAGTTCTTACAAACATGATACTGTGTTTAGAAGAGACTAAAATTGAGGGTTCATATCGTCAAACGTAGATCAATATTTATATTTATGGCAACAAGCCTACAAAATATTTTTTGAGAAAGGACCCTACCATCATACAAGTATGTATAGGTATTTGCCCCAGACTACAGGGTAATTTTATTATTGGCATAGCTATACGTTACTATAATATTTTAATGCTTTTTCTAGAATACTGTTCTTACAAAAGAAATATTTTAAGCCAAAGGTTTTCCAAAATAAGCCATGCTTTCAAAATTCTCCTACAACTCAGAAGAAAAAAATACATACTGCCTCTGAATATGTTATTAAAATATTTTTCATTCCAAAGTTTCTAAACTACAATACAATTAGGGACTCAAACACAATGGAAGTCACAGTTTATTTTCTTACATTACCTGAAATACAATATTCTGTTTACTTCATTTTAATGACAAATTGGCATTCTATACTGTAACTTTCAAATATGTACGGAATATAACATCATAGTTTTAAATATGAACTTAAGTGCTGAACATATGTAAATACGTTGATGAAAAATGCGTCTGTCGCGTTTACTGGCCGTGAAACATAATTAGTAAGTCAATTGTTCTTCCACTCTAGCCGTGTGTAGGACAGGGTTGGAAAGGGGTAGAGTGAAACTGAAAAATTCAATGCCATAGCCGGGATTTGAACCATGAATCTTCCGGTCTCTCCGGCTGCTCTAGCCACTGAGCTACCATGACCAACCTGCCGTACGACATTAAATTCTCCGAATCACTCGCATTTTCCCAGTAAACCACAGGAGATCTCAAATTCATAACATACCCTAATAGCGACTTACTTATGCTGTAAGTACTTAAGTACCGGGCTCCATAGTTTAACCTTATAGTTAGTTAAACTATGGTCATGGTAGCTCATTGGTTAGAGCAGCCGGACGGAGATCGGAAGATCCGTGGTTCAAATCCCGGCTATGACATTGATTTTTTCAGTCTCACTCTACTCCTTTCCACTCTACTCCTTTATGGTTACACGAAGCTTCAATAGAGTAAATATGCATTTGCATATTATTCCTCAACACTACAGTTTGTGTGGTCTTATTAAAACATGGCATTCCACACTCGATGGTGCCAACAGAACATATACGTCTGTAATTATTAAATAACTAATAAAGTACCAGCATAATCTTGAGATGTTAATAATTGTAATGGGTAAGCACCATTGCTCTCAAAAGGAACGTGAGAGGTAGTTTAAGGTTCATCAGAACTGCATTAACGCAGACACAGGTAACGAGTGAATGCCAGGACATTATTGTACGTATCCATTGGAAAATCTTTTCATAGAGAGGACTCCAATAAATGCGCTCATGTTTAAGTGTGTAGAGAAAGACACAGTAAACAAGTCAACTTCGAAAGAGAAAATTTATCACTCGATCGATTCAGCAACAAAACTGAAAGGAAAAAGAAAAAGACCTTACCCCCGTGCTTAAAGTCTGTTAATGATGAGTTACTACTACAGCAGAAGATTTATGGTTTGTGGTTTATGAGGGAAATGGGCACAAACTAGTGCTGGCTGTTAAACTCTGACCTATAACAGGGGGTGAGCACCTCCGAGGAGAAAGCTGCAGCAGAGACTACAAAATGTCATATTTTCAACTCAACGTCAGAGAGATAAACACAGAAGCTTGAGCAATGCGCTGCAAATTTCCTGGGACATTTGCCGTGGGGTTTTGATGACTTCTTCATCACACAGGGCATCTTTCTCGAGGGACACTGCTCCAGAGCTTTAATAACGCGCCGGCGGAACATTTCCAACTCTCCCGATTTGCGCTAGCACTCTTTTATGCAAAATCTCGTAACAGTTTTGCCTTCGCTTGGGGCACAATCATTACTACTCGCTAAAAATTGTTGCATGTCTCCTTTGCAGATATTAAATAAACAGATATGAAATACATATACTGATTGTAATCGATCATCGCTGATGCGAATTTTGAAAAATTCCTGAAAAGGGAAATGAAATCTTTAAAATAAGGTGAAGGTCGGGATTGAAGGGCACGCAGCTTAAATCGAACATTTCGAGGATGATCTTGCCAACTAAACTGAATTAGGTTAGCCGCTTCCACAAACCCAGCTAGGTTCTCGTCTGATTCAGAATATACCGGAGACTTCGTACGCGTTCAATTCAAGAAGTGCCTGTAGTAATTATGAGATGTTTTGGACATGGACCGTTGTTTTCCACGTGTGTAGGGCAAAGCCTGAATGTGGGGTAATCAAGTTTGAAAAATTCGAACTTGTATTAATCTTAATGCTGTTAATACAATTGTTTATATACAACATTAGCTTTAAGCAATTATCCCACATTTATTCAGAATAAAAAAAAAATCTCCCCGCTTAGTGCCACCTTATTTCTTGTTCTTTGGGTATTACAGCTTCGTTTTATTTGATATTTTGAAAGTCTCAATATATTCTTCCATTTTCATCTCACTTAGACACATTAGGGCCGTTTTACTATTCTGATTTATTTATGCCCTTTTCTGCTTCACCGTTCCAACGATTTTTAGACAATTCTTTGCTTACAGACATTTGTTTTCGTGTGTATGTTTTCTGTAGTAAACTTTCTTCAGGTATTCTGTTTACATAACCAAACGTTTCTGGGCTTTGATGTTTAATTTTATACATTGTATTGTTTCCTCTGATTAAGTCATTCAGTTCTGTATTATTTGTTATTCACCCTATATCATTTATTTTATTAATTGGACATGTCCTCCGTAGAATTCTTTGAAAAACCAAAAGTGTCTTAACTATGACTTTTAGTATCTATGTTTCACGTACATATAAACCAATAGACCTTATAGAATGTTAGTTTAGCTGCCTTCTGGTTGGTTATTCTCTTATCAAAATGCAATGTACTTTTGTGGTTTGTAAGATCCTAATTGTTCTAACATGGTGTGCTGTCTGATTTTAGATATAAGGGTTGAGGGAACTTAAGAGGTTTCAAATTTCATATAACATTTGAAGTCGACAGGTTGAGAATTGCACAGTTTAGTTTTTCACCGATGAGTTCTTAATTAAGCCCGTCATCACCAGATCATCGGTCTTACTCGCAATGAATCACCTTGTTTGTCCCACTGGTGCATGTTTTGTCTAATGTGAGAAAACAAAAACGCGCATCGCAGGCTGAACGCTTCGTTAAGCTTAGAGTGTGTTTGCAGTTGCTCTTGCGAAAAAAGACCCATTTGTAGTAAAATTAAGTTGCGAAGATGCACCAGTGTTGTCTGACATCTCGATGAAGATGCCACCCATCGATACCATCGAAGCCAGTTGCTGAGGTCAATGCTCGCTTACTACCTCGTGCTCATCCGTTCCTTCCTGATGCGATGCAACCACTTGAAAACTAGCGTGAAAAAGAATTTGCTTTCACTTATCCGCGACAAAACTCCTCACATATTAGTTAGCCACGTTTCTCTTTCACACAGAGGTCACAACTGGCTCGTCTTTCTCACTTATGCAAATAACACTTCGGCACATCTCTGAATCGGTAGTATTCACTACAAATACAACATTCCTCAAATATGTACCTATATATCCTGCACAAACTTGCTGTTACGGTAAATGATCGTTAACCTATCGATACCAGGTTTTCCTCCGCAGCTGCACTGATTGGTGCTAATGCTCTTCCAGTTTACATACACTGGGTACCTACACAATTGTAATTTGGTATCTGTTATGGTTATGTGAAAAAAGTGAGATGCTATGGAAATATGCGGGTAGCTCATTTCTACACTATTCAGCAAAAACATTCTGCAAGCATTTTGTTTGTTTAATGGGCATTGATAAAATGTTTAACATGTCAGCACAGACACCTTTTTCAATAAAGCTCCACAGTAAGCAATTTCACAACATCGATGGTTCCTAGTGTGAAAAGTCATGTATGAAGCAAGATAGAAATTAAGAAATAATGAAAGAAGCATGTAGTTATCTTAATTACCTAGGTTGTAACGTACCATACTACAAACATGAAGACTGAATATGAAAGCAAACAAATTAAGACGGAATGGAATTATAAGAAAAACATTAAAGAACAACATATCAAAAGCCAAATTAAATTCCCTCATGTTTTGACAGAACCAGCAACAATATATGGAGGTTAAAACTGAACAACGAACAAGACAGACAGGAAAACAATAGAAACATCAGATAATATGAGATTCCTAAGAGCAGTAGCAGTAGCAGAAATGAAGAAATTTACAAGCAGTTCAATATATACACTGAAATGAAAAAATTAACGAAAATAAAAGCAAATAATATCAGTATGTATATATTAAGGATGACGGAGGAACGAATACCAAAAAGTTATTAAATTATATACCTCGAGCATGCTACCAAGTAGGAATAATAAGAACAAAATCCAATGTGTTTAATTGAGGACGGAGCAGATCTACAGACCCATATATTGTTGTTTAAGAAGAGGAAGAAGAAGAAGAAGAAGAAGAAGAAGAAGAAGAAGAAGAAGAAGAAAAAAAAAAAGAAGAAGAAGAAATATCAACCGAATATTAGATATGTGTAGCGAGAACAGGAAGTAATAAATAGTCCTAGTGGCTAAAGAACGAAGAGAAGATTCTCTTTTTTAACGATATTAGTTTACGTGTTCTGGGTAATTCTCGCTTTTCTTTTCTCCTTTTATAAATTTCTGAAAACTAGACCCATTTGCAGCTTTATGTGTGATGTTTATAGCATTGATTTATATCCATTTAGTGAAGCAGTTTCTGTTATATAATTCCAACAATATCACCGACATGATAGTTAAACTGACGAAGAAGTAACATTTGTGAAGTTGGAAAATCCGAAGTATCAATGAAGAAGTTCAGTAAAAACGCTGATAGTTCTTGGTTTGGACACGTTTCCTCCATTATATCAAAACACGTTTACAAATTATAAAACCATTTAGTAAGTGCCTTTCTCGAAAAAGTGAAAAATTGCAACATGTTTAAAAAATTATAAAAATATTAAAAGCAGCTGAAGCGGCGGCATTAAGGTTTTTCCAGTGAAACCCCTACACAGACATACAGTTCGGTATATTCACGCCGCAGTCTTGATACATACGTCGCTATGTGCAATTGACATCCAAAAAGGACAAACTTACCCACAGTTTTGATCTCTACTGTCGATATATTACCAGGGTTGTAATCTAGATGACCTAAAATCAGGGTCCGAATTTAGATGACATGCCATCTTTTAAGCAGCCACAAAATTTAATGGCGCGTGGCAGGAGGAGCTGGTCAACACAACTTTCAATCATATGCTTGCTACACCTTGCAGTGTTGTATAGCTAAACACGCCGTGAAATCACGCGTAAAGCCAGTGATATAAATATAATTTGCACCCACAAATTTTATTTGCACAAGAAGAAAGAGAATAATATGACCATGAAGTTGTCAGCTAACAGGTGCCATTAAATTTTGTGTCTGCCATAATTATTGCATCATACTATTGCTAATGTATATGTAAATCTTTATCATGGGTGCCAAATTATGAAAATACATATTTGTGAGGTCTTCTTTGTCATTTTGTGTAACTTTCTGCTATAGGAACATTTGTTTTTATATTTGGTCATTATTTTGCAATTTTCTTGCCCCGTGTGTCTTTATTTCTTGCATTTACATTGAGTGTGTGAATATTTTTACATTACTGACATTTTACATAGGGATAACTTTTCAAACATCATAAGTTTCATTGTTTAACTAAGAAAAAATTGTAACCTTGTATATCCTTTATTTGCACTATTAGAAAAAAAGTTACATTCTTATTTTAATAGTCTGTAACGGGTTGCTTGTAAATGGAGCCGCAGATATAGTTGCGGTTATGAATTCATGTCCCAAACTAAGATGAGACAGCTCAATGTTCCCTTTTACGGGTTCATACTGCCTTCAGTCAGGCTGCCACTGCCCTTACACTTTGCTGCTCTTTACGTGTATAATGGCTGGTGTAAATTTCAAAATCACGTGCTTGTAGCTGCGGAATTGAGCAGTTTCGTCCATAAAAAATCTAAACTGCTGGTGCGACATCCTTGCGTGGGTAATATGCAAGCTCTGTTCCCGTCCACACAGGACTTTGTATGATGGGTGCAGTAATGGCGGTGGAATGTGATTAGCATGCCATTTCCCCCCAACATTGGTGTGGTTTTTTGAAGCAAGAGCCTACAATTTTCCATCAAGCAGATCCTCAAGGACCCCTCTATGCTGAACGCACCACGTATGCACCATACCTCCCAAAAGAGGAAAATGCCCATGCCGATGCTACAGGTGGAACCCGCAGAGCAACAGGCACGTTCTATGGCAATGTTCATTAGCACTGTGTTCCTCTCACAAGAATGTGGCTGTAAAGGTGTAAACAATGTGTTGATATCAACAACTCCAGCGTTATCTGGGAAAGATTACGGCTAGAGTTTCAACACATCAACAAGGCTTAGCTTTTTCAGAAAGCATACTCCTTTGTCTTAGCAAAACTTCGATAATAACGTGGCGCAATATATTTAATGCACATAGTAAATATGACATCCTTAAGCTGCCATTTGGTAATGTCTCCAATTTTCCCTCCAGAGAGCAGAATACCCCGCGAACGTTTTCTCGTCAGAGGCCTGTAATATACTTGTTGACATGCGCAAAAACATAGGTCTAGTGATCACCTTTTTAGGTTAATTTATAATTTGTTTTAAGTAAGTGAGCTATCTTATTTTATAGGTTTTGTTAGTTAATTTTATTCTGAAATAGCCCTATCAGCTGTAACTCTTGATTTTCAGATTCTCTGACTAGAGCAAGTCGAGGAATTATTGATAATTTGAAAATCACTCATGGCATTGAATATGGTATTTAATTTATTGTGGCAAACATTTGCTGACTGAATACACACCGCATTAGGAGAATATTTGTTTTTGTTTTCACGTATTCTGGCTAATAAATCAAACAAGGACAATAGGGTATTTACTTCTTCAACAACGCGCATTACCATATGAAATGTGCTTACAATCCTGAAACATCAAAGTAAGCCAATTGGCACCAGGACGTATTTTAACTCCTAAATGGCACTGAGCGCTTCACCAGTAAAATTTAAGATCAATAATGTCACCCACCGAATATAGAAGTAAAATGGGGTGCTCGACCAGCGTACCATAGATAAGGAATGAAAAATAACAATGCGTTTAACCTACTTTACGATATTTTAATTTATACTAAAAGAAGAATTTGTGGGAATATTCAATAAAATAATAACAAAATAATAAAATAAAATAATAAAATAAAATGATAATTAAATAATAAAATAATAATAATAATAATAATAATAATAATAATAATAATAATAATAATAATAATAATAATAATAATAATAATAATAATAATAATAATAATAATAATAAGAAGAAGAAGAAGAAGAAGAAGAAGAAGAAGAAGAAGAACAACAACAACAACAACAACGACGACGACAACAACTTGTGGTGAAGGCCGTTTCATTCTCGCCAGAAAATGCAGATCACGCAAGTTTTTACTTTCTGATTTTTTTCGGATATAAGGAACGGGTATGGCTTTTAAAACGTATAGCTCCAAAAACTTCCAAGAAATAGTTCTATTCACTTAATTTCGGTTTTATTCAAGTAAGTAGACCAAATCAATTATTCTTCTTATTTGGCTGTCATCCCCCCCCCCCCCCCCCCCATCCTACTATGGGCGACGTTTTCCTCAGATTAATATTTTAGCTTCCAAAGTGAAGATGTGAATCTAAGGGCGCTCAGCTGCTTGGTCGTTAGACTAGCTTCCGACGTTAATATCTCCTTGAACATGATGATGTGAAGAAATACAGCATCAGCAGTATTAAATGAAATGTGTCCTTAATGCAGGAACTAAATACATTAAACCATTGCACATCAGTGTCAAAGCTCGCCAATAATCTCTCCACATACTTGAAGATGAAAAAATAAACGCTGAGCAATGTTTGTGATTACTGAAGCTATTATATAGAAAATATTTGTGATGCAATATACTTATGAAATTAAATTACTTATAACAATTCGAAAGTTCAGAATGAAACCATTTTTGTCATTCACATGTTATAACCTGAATGGCCTATTTCAGAATCTATGTGCATTTCTACTGTTGATTGATCAGCAGTTTAAATACAGCTGCATTATTACAACCTGGTGCCTGTTATTGTAACTGTAATGTTTAAGTAGTAACGGAACGGACCAATGTTCGATTTAGACTCATCATTTAGTAGTTCTGCGGCACAATATTTCTCGGCATGTATCCAGTTTAAATTATGTGATGCCTAATAAAAATATGAGAAAACCTAGGTATGTATGACTGTTCAATTTATGTCGCAAAAAGAATCCTTGTTTCGTCCATTACAATGGAAATAAATATATTGATGAATAAGCATACACTCACCCCGTCACTTCTAAATCTGCTGCAAAACATAAAACACTAATAAACTTCGTAATGAACTATTAATATTGCAGCAGATAAACATGAGTAGGTACTTGGAGTTTTGTTAACCTTATTTACCTTCATAACCAACAATAACATTTTTTGTAATAATCGTTTTGATGTTCAGCTGTTAAGCTGTGCTCAGTATGATCTCTCTTCCTTCGTTGCAAGAACGTAGACAGACTGAATTTAGTGTCTGTATCTCTTATACCTATAATCTTCCTTCTGGGAAGATATATAACTTCAAGAATGTGGTTAAGGGTTGCCGTTATTCCTTTCCGGATGTTTCACGCCGGTGCTGCGTAACTTTCAAGTAAAAGAGGTGTGAAGTAGTTGATTGACGTTACGCAACAATATCAACAGCAGCAACTGATGAAACAATACACAAATGAAAATGTGTCTAACTTTGAGTGGCTATCTTACCTCGCGTCTCGCCGAGAAATATGTACCACATGCGGGCTCTTGGTTCATATAAGTCACTGAAGCAGATAAATTTAGTCTTTATGCATGCTACTGAGTAAAAAAACACTCGCAACACAAAGGTTAAAATAATGTCATCTGCTGAGACAGAAATTTAATCTCATAATTTTTTAAGTTTTCGAGTCCCAATCACAGTCAATAAAATTGCCACAGCATTAATGCTTACTTTTCCTAATGTAACAACGAACACATATCACAACATAGTAAAGCAATTAACGTTTCTTCGATAAAAACGAAACAAAGAAATAAAATAAAATGCTAAATTGATGTGATACTGTAGTTACAGTCTAACTAGTATGACTCAAAGTGTGTTTGAACACACTACAATGATCAAAAGCAATTATGAAATTCTGACTTATGGCTACATGGTTGAAAAATGAGTTTAACTAAGGTCGAAACAAGAGCATTAGTCTCATTACATGTATTGTATGAGCGGAAAAACAAAAACAGAATATTTGAGTCACAAAGCAAAGCTTCGGAATATGGAATTCAACCCAATTAGCTGACATATTTGTGCCACAGAAAGTCTTCAGCTTGAACGTGAAATCTCAAGAAAATCATGGATATGCTGGTTTTATGTTACAGATGGATACACAATAAAAGCCATTGCCACTGGGGCAAGTGATGGCGTTTATATCTTCTACAAAAAAGGCGTTCCACTTCATTCGATTTAGATTCAGGCTGAATTAAACATCAACATCTCCCAACAGAAATTCTAAATAATTAAAATATTAGTTAATGTGAATTGACACTAAATCTGCTAACATGCGTATGCATATCATGTTTCAAAATATCTTGCAGAAATAGCTGATTATAGACTACGAGTTTGTGTAATGCTTAAATAAGAAATGTTGGTCAGTTGTAAACAACTATCAAGCACTTCTTGCGTACAAGTTTATGTTTAGAGGCTATGGAGTTTAAGAAGAAGTTTTATATCTGACATGCCGTCAGATCTTCCAGTGGCCGCCTGTGGACCGACTCTCTGTAGACAGCTTTTATTTTAATTTTTCATGTATCAAAATCACCCATTCTTTTCAGAATGCCATGCTTTCCAACAATTAATCTCTCATCATTGGAGTGGAAGGAGCACTAAAACTGTGAGCGTGTTTGTTAGCTATTAATGTTGCGGAAACTGAAGGTTGCAGCGACTATTGGTGTTAATTCTAATCATTAAAGATAAAAACAGTGAAAAGTACGTACTTTTTCAGCTGAGTTGTGAAGTAAGCACGTATTAAAAAGTGCATTTCCCCTTGGGCGGAGGGGCGGGCTGCTACAATTCATTAGATGGATCTGTGAAAGTGGTTTAAAATATCAAAACTAGCTTTGACAAAAGTTCGTTTTGAATACATGTAATATTTTTAATTGAATAGCACTTTTAAAAACCATGGTAGCCATGTTTAAGGATGCTTGTTTTTCTCGTTCTGGTTTTTACAATTGTTTTATATTTTAAACTGGGGTTTCCTTCAGTTGCACTTAACTTGACACAGAAGAACATATGTGTAATAATTTGTCAAATATCTATTTTGTATTACAATTCAAATTGTTAATACCGCCAGTGTTAAAAGTGTGACACATATAAATTTTCCTGAAAGCAAATGTATAACATTTATTAGGCATTTGTAATTTTTGTACTCCTTCAAGGAAAAAGATTTATCCAATCTGGGTAAATATTTCAAACATTCAGAAAAATTTTGTGTGACAAAAAAATTATAAAAATTAATGGTAAAACAACTGCTAAAGATATCAAAGCGAAATGTTCTATGCTGCCTGATACGATTCCATGGTTATTTAAATATTTATATGTATTGAACATACGCATTGCTCTAATAAAAATGTTCCACGTGATTCATTTTACAAAATATACACAAAATAAAATATATTAAAATATTTTTTTAAGAATCAATTGTATTCTATTTCTTGTATTAACCCCTAATTACATCTATACCTGCTTTAAAAATTCTTGTTTTTTCAAACTTCAATTTTTGTCTCAGAATTAAAGCATTATTTAAATATATATATATATATATATATATATATATATATGGTAATTTTCTTTAATGTAGGTACTTCTAAGACCCAGTACAATTCGTGTTTCAAATAAGCAAAAACCTGTATCGTAGGGAGCGTTTTCAGTATTGAAAAATGCTGGAAAAGGTTTGCGAAAAAACTAGGTTTAAAGTTGGGCGTGCTTGTTAATACGCATGTGCTTGTACATTTGAAACTTCACTTTATTGGTAGTCCAAATGCGCCAAATGCAGAAAACGATGCCTTCTTAACGTTAATATCCATATTATTTTTTAAACTGTATATTTGTCATAATTTTTGGTCAAAATTCACATATGCATCACCTTAAATTTCCATGTGAACAAAATTATACAAAATAAAATAAACGGTGTTGTGGTACTTACAGCTGAAATAACTTGCTTTAGATTAGAAATGTTAATCTGCTCTTACAAAGTGAAATACGTAAAAGCAATTTCCGGAAGTTTTCAAAATTCAGCTCGGCATGCGCTAGTCCACATCTCTGTTGGAAACTGAAAGGTGCGTGCTACATGCTCCAAGCGTAACCACTGCAATATAGTATGAAATGAAAACATGACACATTAAATGGACACGAGAGTTCTCGATATCAAGCGAACGGGAAATAAGCTCTAGGGATCCAACCTCAGCCTTTTTAGTTAGGGCACACATTATGTAATTAAACGAATGCAACAGCATTAGATCGAAGTGGATTATTGCAAAATTACGACGAAAAAATCTGCACATACTGGAATTTTAATCAGCGAGTATGGTCACGGAAGGGTTTGGGCGGAAAGTTTCACGGATTGACAGATAAGCGGAAGTTGGGGTTTGTAGAAGGATGTGTTTAAAACCTCCGTAAAGTTGGTCAGTGTGCTCATCGTGTCCACCAGCTGCTCTTTGTTGATCTGCTCTCATATAGAGAGGTATGATGATGGAGCTTGTACTCTAATAAGCCAGTGGCGTTGCGCAAACCCTAATTATAAGTATTGCAACACCGGTTTTTAATCACAATGGGGAAAAAAGAACATTTAAAAGAATTCTCAACTATCTGTATTTATGATTTTGTAATCAGAATGCAAATATAGAAGGTAACCACACAGTAACCAGAATGAGAAATCAGTGGCAAAATCCCTGCTGGTTACAAGTGCACTGTTCTTGAAAATACCAATAAGAAGGAAGATGTGACTCGTTGAGGAAGTGACTCTGCGCGCGCAAATCAATGAAAAAAAAATCCAATACTCCTTTAGTCTTTGAGCACGCGTTTAAAAAAGGTCACATGTTAATCAAATGCTCAAGGATTAAGACTATTCTTATTGAAGGACGTAACAGAAGAACATATATTTTTTGGTAGTCTTTAACACCCGTTTTACGGCACCACAGGTGGTGAACTCTGATGGTACATGAAATGAAATAGAATGATCTCCCACTTTCCAGTTATAAGGACTGACGCAATCTTGGGGGGGGGGGGGGGGGCTATCAAGAACAGCACTGGCGGGATTTGAACCGCAGACCTCCCAGAAGTACAGCTATCTGTAGACTGCTGTTCGATCTGGGGTTTTTTTTTTTTTTTTATCTTCACTTTCTTCCTTAAGTGCTTAGTATCACCACAACTTTGCACTTTTGTTTGGCATAAATTATACATTTTGCAAGAGTTAAGTTATGAGGTTGCAATTAAGCACCATGAGTAACGCTGCCATGAGCTAGCCTAAGGTTCAAACTCTTGCTGTATGGCCCACTCTGTAATACTGTCTATCACGTCCTAATTGGTTTCTTTTACTGTATGCCCAAATAAAGACAAAGTAACCAAGGTTTTAGTCCTGCCAGTTAAATGTTATACATTCAAAGAAAAACATAATTTCGGCTATATAAATCTATTACCAAACAAAGTCTAGAGGTGTATATGTCATTTGAAATCCTGACCAAAATCAAACAGACTTAATTGAAACAACGCAATATAAAGCTTTAAAACATTTATCTTTAAGCGGTGTGTACATTATCCCAAGTATATAAATTGCGAAATCATTTAAAAATATTTCACTTTAAACATTTAAATTCCAGAAGACACATTACAGGACAAATATTTCTGTACAGGGATCGGCATTAGATTGTCCATATGTGCGTATTACTGAAAACATTACTCGCTTCCAAAGTTAAATACTGATATTCATAAAAATTCGCCAAAAATAGAATAGTTAACTGATGTGAGAAACTGCATTATTTCGATGTTGGCAAACGTTACATGTCTAAAATACGATTCAACAGTACCGTGGTTAATAATTATTTATCAGTCAATTCAAATTAATGTAGCACACAGCAACATTTATACCGGGTGGAAAGTACTGTTTCGGCCATACGTTCACCAGCTATCCTACATGATGAGTGTAACAAATATGTCCGATAAAATTATTGTCAATAAAGAACGTTTTGCAGAAGAAAAATTGTTTCAAATATGTGGAATGTTTGGAGCCATCTAGCTTCTTCACGAATTGATATAAATGGTTTATTATTTCACTGACTGTCGCGTAGACATTGTGTGAACAATGCTGTAATGTCCTTTGATTTCAATTCGAATGAATTTATTCCAATTTAATGTTAACGTGACGTTGCCAAAGTTCTCTTAGAAATTAAATTTTGCATGACATTTTAACATAAAATTGTGACTAAATTAATTTGAATTAAGGTAGAAGTGTATTACAACATTGTTCACACAATGTTTGCACGACGTTAGTCAAATATACCTTTTGTGGGCTAACTTGGCTCGAGGATCATAAAAGTGTCAAGTTGCTTCCATTAGCAAGTTAGGGGTAGGGGTACAAAACATATTTTGCGGTCACAAACGTCGGAAGTCCGCCTCTCAGTTTGTCTGGTGTTGTGTTCAGTGTCGGACTACTTCGGTGTGAGCGCAGATGATGGAACTATTGCTATTTATTCACAATCCACCATTGATTGGATGGAGGTGATCAACACTCTCCCACCTTCCCCATAACACCAACGCCAGAGGGGTGAGTAGTTGCTTCTTTTTTCAACATATCTCTTTCTCTTTTTATAGGCTCGAGACAAGATAAGCCGCACAGAATATAATAAACAATTTATACCCATTCGTCAGGAAGCTAGATGGCTCCAAATATTTCGGCGAAACGTCTCTTTATTGACAATAATTGTTGGACATATTTGTTATACTCATCATGTAGAATCTCTGGTTATCGTATGGCCAAAGCAGTACCTTTCATCTTGTGTTATTAAACCCTCACCTCCTTTTTTCTTTGTTGTTTACTTCTGTTTTGTTTTGTCTTAAACTATATGTATTACCTGGCAAAGCCATAAAGCGTATCGGAAAGAATGTGAAACTGCCCTGTTGTTATATGCGAACTTATCGCATAAACATGGCTAGACGGTGTGCGTACACTATGTTCAGATGCAATCATATCTCCAGGATAGCAACGTCTCATATATCGGCAGGCGCGAGAGATCATCTATTAGTGTTTTATCACTGACTATACTCCAAGTTACTGATATTTCGCTCATATTAATAAACAAGATAAGAAGCGATCGTAGCGCTCGACCACCATGTGCCTCGACGCTTTGCCAGCATTGTAGTTTGCCATCTGACTGTGATGTGGATTAATCAATTATTTGTTTGTTTTGATTGATTGCAAATATATAAATTCCTAAATAAACATCCAGTTTGCTTTTGTTTTCGTTGCTTAGGTAAATATAAGAACTTGATGCATTTCTTTATATGAAAGTTAAAAACTCAATTGTATTACATAATTTTTACTTTAAGGAGTGTACAATTTAAACATTAAGTTCAAACACGTTATTTTCTTTTCTTATTTCAACCAAGTTATAAAGTTATACGACAAGCTACTTAAGATGTGTTCACGATACAGTAAAAACGTCGCTGTGATTAATGAATGAACTGCGTTGGGTAATATAAATTCCCGCATGCAACCCGAATGACTTCTAAAACTCACTTTATATTCTGTTAGGGGCAACCATCGTCTTACCCATCCAGTAGCGTAAATCCCACCCTCTTACATGTGAAAGCGTGCGGTTGCCCATAGGATATTCTAAGAATTTATGGATAAATAGGAAGACGGGGACCTCGTAAACCATTTCGCTGTAGCCATCGAAACCTCCTTTTGGTTTTAAAGCCTGGCATTTCTATGTCCCATACACCGGTGTAGTATCTAAATACTGACCATGAACAATGGAGGAAAAGCTCTCTCCAAACCAACGACCAGAGCTAAATAATCGTATCTATACTTCCATTGGTTTAGCTTGTCTCTAGGACCATAAAACTGGAAGATCTCTTCCATCACGCCAGTTAGGGGCACGGGGTAGAAAACATTTTTTGCGTGTAGAAACGTCGGAAGTCCATTCATACTTGCCTCTTCAGTCTAATACTGATTGGATAGAAGCAGCCGAATTTTCTCCCACCTTCCCCATAACAGATACAGAGGGGTGAGTATCTGCACCTCTTTTCAACACATCTCTTTCTCTTTCTTTAGGCCAGAGACAGGATAAACCACACAGAGTATAATATGTAGTGTGAATGGATTTTATGCAATATGCCAGATACTTTTGGCAAACAAGAAGCTGAATGTAGATCTTACATTGTACACAAGTCATTAATTAAGGTATAGGGTTAATTACACCTTAATTCTTGCTAGCGTAAAAACGAGTCGTGCATTCTTTGCCTTAGAGCACAGAAAACAATCGTGTCTTAAGGGATGGTGGAAGTACTATTTAAGTAGCTTTGGTAAAAGAATTGAATATTTTATTTTTGCTCCAAGAAATGCACCATTCTTTAAAGCACATTTATGTAGAGTGAGATGGCTCGCATTCAGGAGGGCTCGGGTTCGATTTCCGCCGACCGTCATTTTATCCTAGGGCCTTTCATGGTTCTCCCTGGTCGGTAGGCGAATGTTGGGGTGCTTTCTCATCTGCAACGACTTCCTTTTTATCATTTCCTTATCCCTCTCATGATTCAGGTGTGCTTAGGGGGCAGGTTCCGACACCTTCAGCTGCTGTGGTCCTGGCACTGTAGACTCCTAGCACTCATGGTACTTCTGAGTTACCAGAAGTACATCGGCCCGAATATTCGAGCCCCTCCCATAAAGAAGTTGTTCCGATGGTGTTGGTCTCGGCGGGGCAGTGGTTCCCGATACCCATGTGAGACCGGGTACGTCTGGGTGGCGACGTCCCGGCGGGGTGCTGAGACGTCTCAATGTCTTCGGCACTAATCTGAAAAGCTAGTAGCTGGTAAGCTAGACATCCTCCGCTTCCACCGAAGCTTTCGGTCGTCTTCCAGTGTTGACGCGCATGAATGGAATATTCTTTTTCGTCCCTGTGTAAAAGCAGGGGGAAGGGGATTTTTAGTAATCTAGGTATTGTCCTAATGCAAAGAGCCACGGAGGGGGATGGCACTAGATTGTCGCTTTTCCCTGGATGAAGAGGGGGAGTTACGACTCCTGGTGAATCCCTCTCCCTCAACTGTACTTCTAGGCTTCGTCCTGTACGGCAGCACCGGACAGATGGCACGGATGCTTACTCAAAGGAAACAGTATTCCCCGTCGACAGTGAAGGGCTGCTTGGTTGACGGGTCGTTCATCGCCCTCTCTGGTTAGCTTCCTGGTCTTCGAGCCAGAAACTGTTAGGGAATTCCGCTCGTCTCTGTGCCACACCTGTAGCTTCCTGTGGCTTCTTCGGTTTATCCCTTCCTCCTGGGAATGGTCGCCGCAATAGATCTCCCATAGGTGATAGTGTGTGAGGTGTCTCCCTATGTTGTTGCCCTATACCCTATAAAACATATGTATGCAACATTTTATTTTCTTAGAGGGGATGCAACTTTTTTGTGTCATTTAAAAGCATTGAGCCATTTAAATGACCACCAATTAACTTAATTAACTTTATGGCAATTTTTCTCGCGTCCAAATTTCTTGCTGCTTTTCCGTTTTCAAAAGTTATTTCTTTTTGAAAAAAAAAACAGAAGCAAATATGGGAAGTTTCTTTATCGCACTTCCAAATGTCTGAAGTACCGTTGGAGTGTATTCTGGTTATTTCTTAAGTTCGCACAATGAAACGCCATTTTTTTCTGCCTTTCTTCCTCTTTGCAAAATACCACGTTTAAAAACAGAACCATTCACTATATGAAAGACTGCATTTTGCAGAAGTGTTGCAAATCGTCTTTTTAAAATGGTAACACTTGTAGTTCAGTATTATTGGGAGGGGACAGAGTATGATTATAGGCAGAAAAATGTATACAAATTCATCTAAAAAACAAAAACATACAAATTGAAGCGTCATACATATACTTGAATTTGTTGTAATGCTCGTGCAGTAAACTTAGGTCTCTATGGTTAATACTTAGTACAATACTTTGGGCACTTCTGTGCCTCAACAGGATACCATGGCCCCACTCTGTGGTGGTAGAATGTCTGCCTCACATTCAAGAGGTCCTGAGTTCGAATCTTGGTTAGGGTGAGTTACCTGATAAGGGTTTTTTTTCGGGATTTTCACTTATCCTGAAAGATGAATGTAGAGTCCATGACTCCGGGCTCATTTGAGCAACATTTCACCCCTTTCATTCATCATCCGATATGACCTAACCGGTTAAAGGACATTCAACTTTAAAAAAGTTACCATGGAAAAATACTTCAAAAATCCGTGTTCTTAATGCTTTGAACCATTTCCCACTGCAGAGAAGAATTGCTCTATCTGCTATGTAGCAACAGTTCGTAATGAAATGCTATTCCTGTATATTAGGTGCGTTCGCTACAATCAGAGTACCCATCTGTATTTTTCAGCGAATCCCTCCGCCCTTCTCTACAAACAAAACAACTCGCAAACTGGGTAAAGCATCCTACATCTATATACTATTATAAAGAGAAAAAATTTATTTGGATTTGGGCATGTGTGTATATAGCGTAATATAAAAAAATTACACATCCGATTTTTATAATTCTTTCACCACTGAAAAGCTCAAGTCTTTCTGACAGACATTGGCCTTTAAAACATCATTTAATTTCATTTCATGAATTAGTAAATGATCAAACTGGAATTACAAAACCCTTGAAAGATACGTAAGAGTTTGTTGATTTATTTTAAACTTGGTTGAAGTTGGTTCAAATTAAACGTACTTCACAAAGTTCATCTTTTAGGTAAACTGCTGTTGGTACGTATGGAGTTGCAATAAAGAAGCTGCATTGAGGCAGTTCAAATTTAGTTCCAGACAGTTCAAAATTAAGGATGTTATATGTGAAATATTCGAAAAACATGTTTCCCAAAATAACCATAACACAAAGCTTTACCACAGTTACAGCATTATTATCGCCACAAAGCAAGGCACATGGGGTATAATGATGCACATTTACGACGATGTCTTTCATGGTATTTTTATCCGAGAAATTTATTATCCTCTATAAAAACAACTTCCTCCTCGTCTGCTTGCAGCGGAAGTGCTGGCTTAGGGATGAATGCTGGCCAGAAGCGTGCTAGGTTCTCGGAAGCAAGGGGGGTGGTGTATGTTCCGGAAATGCCACCACTTCGGACAATGCCTACTGAATAACCATTAGTACTTGGTGTTGTACAAGAAGTTTAACATCGGAGCTAAATCACCATCCTGATACATTTCAAAATGTGTTGAGGCCTTTCTCCTACTCCTTTATCCTAAAGTATTTCTGTGACTAATAGCATTTCGCACGTCTTTAATTTTTTCATCACGTAATTCTGAATGATCGTAGTGTTAGGTTACAATTATTTGAGTACAGAAAAGAAGCCCTTTTCAAAGATGGGAATACCAGCTCCGAGAGGATATAAGCAGATTAACGCGTGACCTCATCCATGAAGAGAACCGAGGAAAGGTGAAGGTTGTAGTCATTTCATAGCATAGGTTTATCAGCCTATCCGGTAAAGAAATACTACTCATAAATGATAAATACTCTATACCAGGCATTTGCAGCCATTTTTTAATTCCGGAGCCTTTTTTTCAGAATCAATTTCTATGGGAGGGTTTCTTAAGCCTACCCTTTGTTTAGCTTAAACAAAATGTAATATTCAACCTTGCAAATTTCCGTTAGAGTGTAACTTCCATTTTTCTTATTTCGATTCTGCTGTTTGTGTGCTTCTTATCCTTTAATTCCATCCGTTTATTTTATTTATTTTATTTTCTTGCAGCGGCCACATAGTCCATGGGAAGTTAATGGGAGCCCTTAGGTTTTTACGGAGCACACGTAAGGAACCCCCGCTTTATAGCAGTCTTTTTCCTATCTCTTGCAAATTTAGTTGTTTCAGCTAGATCTCAAAACTTTATTCTGGCTTCAGTTCCTAGGTTTTGATTTTTCCATACTTTATGTGCAATGCTTCTTAGACATTAGTCAGCTGTCTCCATTTTGGTGATACGCCAGCTGAACTCATATTTCACTACATTCATATCATCGTGGTAAGAAGTAGCACAAATAGCGAAAGGTTAAGCATACTTATTTAACCCCAACAGTAAAGAAAACTAACTGAAGCTTCTAGGTCCTACAGAAATAAAAGCAGAACTTTGTAAACGAACGAATAGGGTGATGGCACAAGCACTAATGAGTTTATGAGGAGCAATTATTGAAAACATAAATTTAACCTTGAAATACACTAGCTATTGCAACTCATCTTCTGAATATAACCCTAAAACAAAAGCAAAGGATGCGTTGATCAGAAATGGTGACGATACATAGCGATGATTGGTTGAAATTCGACATTTCTGTTCGTTTTAGTTCTCGAAAGTAGTATGATGTAGGAAAACTGAAGTGGTTATCAAGTACTGTAGTTTGGATCTGTCATATTAATAACAGTACTTTCGCACAAACTTCAAACGTTTCTTCTTCTAGCTATATATCCAAGTAAGTGTGAAATACAAAGGTACTCAACGTCTCCAGCCGAATTCACTGAGACGCAAATTACTGCAAAACACGATTCTCAGCTTCGCCACAAACATTAATGAAATAGCTGAGTTTAAAGGTATCCACCAATTGATCTTGCTTATAGTGTAAAATGTTTCCTTCTACTCCCTACATAAGTTGAGTTCAAGCAGTGGTTTTGATGAACCTCATATCTTCTGTTATTGATCTGTAAACAATTAGGCTCACGAATAATAATAATAAAAACTAAAGCTTTAGGTCGTCTGCCGTTGAGAATATTCACATATGGCGCATTATATCAATAAGAGTTCTCTAAATATCACTTTAAACAAGATGACAGGTATCAGAAAATTGTGTATTCCTAGTGTCGTTGAACGTTAATTTTTACGTCCAAGAAATTAAGGTATAAAATCTCGTAACTTCTGAATTCAATGGCCGAATCATTGTTAGATGAAATATATTTCGAAACCAATATGGCAAAAATGTTCTTTTCTATATATTTTCTCAACGAAGCCATGCTTTCCCAAACACACTATGCATCCCATGCAGTAATAACGTTCTACCCTACGCAATAATCACACGGCAGGATTGAGAAGCAATTATGCATAAGATAGGATTTTTTGTTTGTTTGTCTGCAAAAATTCTCCAGCATGACAGTGGTAATTTGAGCACAGTTGCTATCCATATCGCTTAGGTTCCGGTGACAATGAAAGTATGGCCGTGAACGTCGTGATATCCGATCTCTGGGAACTGGGGGTTATTCGATATTCTTCCGTTAACTTGGGGAGAAAGAAAAAAACAAAACGCGTCAAACTGTCTGCTAGTTTCCTGTAAATAGAACTCGAATATTCAGCTCAGTGGCAGTGACAGAACTTTCAAAACCTTAGGAAAACTCGTTTTGGGGCCCGTTTGCACCAACACTGCTGCCGGCGAAGCCCCACCACGGAGGCATGTTAGAACTTGACTCCCACAAAGTTGACATTCTGTTAAACTGTACGGAAACAAAATAGGCAATGGTTCAGAGTTAGAAGTTCCAAATACCTAAGTGAACCTTTCATCTGTTAGCACTGCATAAAGAAACTTACAGAATTAATTTCATATAACGCGTATTACTCATCTTCAACAATACAACATTGAAACCTGTGGTGTCAAAAGAGGAATGAATATGCCTAAACTCTTAAAGCAATTGTCATTTTCATAAGAAAAGCTATTGTTATGATCCTATAGGTTAAATTCCATATAAGTAATGTGAGCATATCTGTGGCATAAATCCATTTGTTGAAACCTAAGCATTCCTTGAATTGGTGTTCTTATCTGTGACGTATGTATAATTTTTCTTTGCGTAAGGTATGCCTAGCATAGGATTCACGACACTCTAACATTTGTTTATTCATTTATTTATTCAACATGAACATAACAGGCATTAGTCCAATTACAATGTTCATTATAAAATACATTTACATACAGTCATTTCCAAACCTAACTTACAGACATAAAATAAACAAAAATTATATATAAAGTAAAAGTTATAAAGGAAAAAAGAAAAAGAGGAAAGAAATAACAATAAAAGAAAATAAGAACAACATTGAACAATCAGTTCTAATTTTAAAACTTTATATTAATCTATGCAAGTGTAAATTATTCACTATGGCATTTTTTAATCGAATTTGACATGTTGAATATGTCTGCATCAAAATAGTGAAGAGTTATATAAATATAAAATCTATTTAGCGGGGAATTTTTATGGATTTCGGTATTTGCTTTTTAGGTGAATAATAATTTCTTGAATCCACTTATTTTATTTGGCACATAAAACAATATATTTGAAATAATTTGACTACCATCAATAATCGAGTGGCTTTACACAAAAATATTAATCCTGCAATGCCTCTTCAATTATTCTTTTCTGAAGATAAATCAACATGGTTGTAATTCTGGACAACAACAATTAGTAAACATGCTAGGTGACTTATTAAAATGAAGCATCGTTTACTTGTTACATATGTGTCAATGAACAGCAGTACGCAGTCGAAATTTGGTTCTAGCATATTTTTGCAAATGCCTTCACTTCTGCAAAGCGCCAATTACCTTGCATTTATCCGTCCTTCAGTAAGCACAAAACGATTCGTGCATCGCCACATTTATGGAATCAAAGTTTTGTATACATGGGCTTCAATAAAACACATCAAGGATTTTCAAATTTAAAGTTGGCACAGAAAAAAAATAGCTAGTTCATATGTGAGCCTCCTAAAACTGGTATTTTCAGCCCCGCAACAGCACCCGTAGATTTGAAATCTTGTATATGCGAATTTGAGAAGCACTTGACGTATTTCTAATTTTGCTGAAATTGGAACAAAATGAACGAAAATTTATGAAGGGACTCCTAAAAATTTACAGCTTTAAGGTAATCTGTTGTAGCTACTGAGTTGAAGTTTTGCACATAATAGCTTGTTTTGTTGAAATTTATAATCATGTGTGTTACACAATGAACGCAACTGAAATTAAATGGTATGCATGTATGTACTACTGCATTTAGAACTTACTCGTGCTTATCTGAGTATATTATATGGTGTGGTTCAGAAATTGAGCAATTGATGTGATGGAACGCAGATGCGAAGCAAAATATCGGTGGGGGGGGGGGTGCAGTTCAGCATTCGAAACCGTAATTTGGGCAAAGTTGTCATTTGCTCATAAATATTGCAAGAGAGAGGCCCATCATTAGAAAACAGTAAGAATCAGTCGCTGCCAAACTAGATGCAGCCCTTGTTGCTACATGAAGTAGTTGGGTGACGCGTTCGGCCAAGTTTACATTCACTTTGGTACAAGCACCAAGTCCCCATTTATGATGCTCATCTAAGGATAACAGTCAAAATAATATGTAATCTGGCGAATTCTTAATAACTCCGTCAGTTGGTGAACTTTATATACTTCAACAGACTTTTAACTATTACAATTCTTACAATATTTCCGCTATAAAACAATTACCTACATAAAACATTCAATTCGCCGTGCTTTTATGAGTCAGAACTTGGCCGAAGTGGAAGATAAGCAATCTTGCTTCTTGATAAGACAAACAAAACAAGTAGTTATTGTCATGGATCCATCTGAGGATTGTTTTGGAAAGTACATGGATGTATAATAAATTCACCTCTTGGATTACCACCATATAGAATATATATGGATCGAAAAAATATAGATATGATATGAGTACCCTCTTGCATTCAGGGTTTCCAATGTAGATCACAGCAAGCTCACCTTCTTGCTACAACATGTGTCCTTTATAAGAAAGACCAACAAGAGCAGTTGTGACACATGTGATGTGCAATATACATACGAGTTTCTCTGATAATTAATGTTATCTACATACATCGTTTAATTTCGTATCTGCCTCCTGTTACTCATGACCAGGGTGCGGATTTTGATGACCTAAAATGTTTGAAAAATAACCTAGAAATGACTAAAATTTAAAAAAATGGTATAACAATTACAAAAATTACCTAAAATCAGATTATTTTTCTAAACAGTTCACAAAAAGTTATAAATTAATTTATACATGAGTATAGTGGCTATACCTACAAGCATGAGATAATTGGAAAATTAATTAAAAATATATATATATATGTTTGTTCCGTGTTCTTGATTGAAGGATCTGAAAAGTATCTTAAGATTCGAGCTCTCAGATTATACAAAATTCATAGTAAATGAAGAGGACTTCATAACCATTGATGAGAATAAGTAGAATAATAACCTGACTGGATGCACCTGTTTCTTCCCTGTTTTAGGACATAAATTCATAACTGTAATGATATCTGCTATACTGAAAACAGCCATATCTCCACCCACTAGCAACCCTTTCCAGACTAGACCTTACATAAAAAAGCCTTTTCTCCCAATAATAAGTGTAAAATATTTCTGAGATCAGTATTGACATTTCTCATGCTTGAAACGTTATCATTATGTAAAATATCAATAAAACCAAACTATTTGACACACTCAATATAAATGCAAGAAAGCGACCAAATAGAGACGCAAAATGAAAAATGAAAAAAAAAAAAAAAAAAAAAAAAAAAAAGGAACATAATGACGTGAAATAAAAATAATCCTAAAATAAAAATGGCACATAAAGACAAAAAGTTACCCAATAAATAAGCATTTTCATAATCTGGAAGCCAGCATAAGGATTTATGTACACGTTATCAACCCTATGATGCAACTATTAAACATGACACGTCAACTGAACCTGGGTCCTGCTGATAATAAATATTTGCTGGAAATGATTTCCACTGTTGCAGATATGGAAACCTTACAAAGCCTAACTTTGAATATTACATACTCACTGCATTGGCTCATGAGAAGTAAAAGAACAAACATCTGTGTATATTTCAGAAATAGTTCATGCCACTTACATGCTCTACACCTTTTCCTTTGTAAGATACGTGTACATCTTACGTTTTTGAATTTGGAGAAAGTCAGATTTGTAGAAAATCAAAATATACATATATTAATTTCATGATAGCTTTATCAAATTCTTAAGAGCCATTTTTTAAGAAAAAGGAGAGAAAATGTTCCTTATAAAGAGATGTTTAATTTCGCTGAAAATGTGCACCTCACCCCCTTAAAAGTAGCCTATCATATGATCAAACTTTGATATTTGCTGAGTTTTTGTTGTTGAGTTACGCTGTTTACAAATTGGATTCAAATGTGCATTTCCGGTAAAACTTCACATCTAATTTTGGGGCGGGATGCAACATCTCGAATCCTTAAGTAAACGGTTGGGAAAACAAAAGGTTTCAAACGAAAATCTCCCTGTTGCGAAAACTTTTCGTTTATAATATACATGTATAGAAAACGAATTTAGTAAAATGCAGGGATATCATGATTGTTTAGAAGCCTTCGGAGCTTTCCTTTTACCGCTCTACAATGACACTACTATTCATGCTATTGGTTGGACATAGTTATAACCAATGACGCGTTGGCCTGGAAGGAAAGTATTGATTTTTTCTTGTCGCTCAGTAAATCGTTACCCCTCTCTTTATCCCTTTCCAATGACAGCACTATTCATGCTAGATGCTAGTTATAACCAATGACACGTCGGCCTGAAAGGAAAGTATTGATTTTTTCAGGTCCCTCCGTAAATCATTACGCATTAAGCTTAACTGTTGTTTGATTCGCAACATGCCGCATACATCAGAAGTTACACGTGGCCAGATTATTGGTCTATGGCAAACTGGTAAAACAGTTAGACAAATTTCAGAAACTGTGCAAATTCACAAAAATGCAATTTAATTTTAATGCCACCCAAGAAGGGCGTTTTGTTTCGTTTGAAAGTACAGAATTACCTACTATACTAAAATACACAACCTACAGAGTTTAATTTAGATTGGGTGTTAATGCCACCCAAGAAAGGCGGTTTATCGCATAGGTATTAGAGGGAAACCTTCCATTCGAAAGCAGAAACTGTATTATGATATACCGTAACAAACATGTTAAAGCTTCTTAAATACTAGTTTTAATTCCAGTATAAATATAGGGAGAATTTGTAGAAGGTCTTTGTACTTTTCGTTTACTGTAAAGCTTTACACGTTTTTGTCATTCTAAGGACAAAGTTAGTTTTTCTTATAACACAGAATCGTTTAACTGCTGCTTATTTCAAGAAATATTTGCAACCTTTTCCATAACAGGCATTAAGAATTTGGAGATAAATCTAAAGAAAATTAATACGTAGTTTTTCTAGCTCAGGTGCATCCACACCTCCCCCTCCCACATCTTTCCTTGTTCTCATTACAGCGTCACGCCTATATCCCCGTATTAGAACTGTCATTTGTCACTGGTTAGTGCGAGACCCCATAGGACGACAAGAAACTGAGAGGTGATCCCAAATAGTGCATATTACTAAATTCGTTTTGTGTACAAGTCTCACAGACTTTAGTGGGGCTTTGGGAGGAAGGGATGAAGGGGAGTTCTGAAGGACGACCAGAGCCGGACGACGATGTCCTCACGCTTGCCCGAAACTACCCGCAGCCTAGGGATCTCAGGAACATTTTTTTTTTATTTTTTTATTTTTTTTTAATTAACGTCCTCCAACATTGCGTCATATCGGACGGATCTCAGGAACAGACGATACACTCCTAGCTCTAGCAGTTCAGGAAGAAATCTTTCAGCAGTCCTGCCGTAGCAGACCAACCGCAGTCGTTCCGAGGTGAGATTGATGAAAGGAAGTGATAGACAGGAAATTCATGGTAGCAGAGGAACCACACCAGCATTCGCCTACCGACCTGGGAAAACCACGAAAAAACTCGAGGTCACTGTGGTGGCTCTGACAGGAGTCGAACCTGGGACCTCCCGAACGTAAGCGCGGAGCCATCTCTTTCGGTTCTCATAGAAGTGATTAAACTCCCCTTTGCTAAGACATGATTACTGCACAGTATCACGGAATTACTCAAAATGCACCTTAAGAATTTAAGGAAGCGTTAAATTGTATAATATTACACCTGGCATTGCAAGAACTCGCAATATATTAAGTGACATCCAATGGAAGAGGCCTATGTTTTCCAGCACGCCGATACTTTGTTTTCGCTAATCTCACTTTGCGATAAATAATCTGGTTTCACAACACAAAATAAATAATAAAAAATCAAACGATATATGGTGTAACAAATACCACTACGTGACTCGTGGAAGCCAAAGGCAGCGTTATCGTCACGTTACTAGACTCAGTGAAATACTTTTCCAGCAACATGGACCAATGTCTTGTATTCTGCGATAATGCTGCCATTTTTGTACTTTCTGAGGAAAACAAGCATGTTTATGTACACAAAGCTTGAACGTGCATCGGCGCGTTGGTGTGTTACAGGCTAGGGGGCAGCGTCACGTTCCGAAGACAGCTGATGATGGTCTGGCATTGAAACTACATAGAAAAGTGAGGTTAATCCAAATACTTTAACTGTGTATAGATTTACAAGCATGATTATTAGCTAATTACAAGCTCTTGCAATGTTGGACAGCAACATGTGCGTTACATTTAATATACTCATCCGGTTACTACACCAACGTTACAGTTGCCACATACCTACTTGGTGCAACCATGGGATGCGTGGTAGCAACACTTTCCGCTTTCCACCGATCTCACACTTAATACTTATATTACTTTCTCGTTTACACTTACTGATAGGCGAGCTAGCTCTGCTGAATAGTGATATAGTACTCGTACCTATTGGTTTTCTGCGAATGCAGAGTAGGTCAAACAGGCGTTTTCCGCGCAACCCTGGAAATATAAAATGAACATACAGTACATTTATTGCATAAACGGTGAAATTCAAAATTGTATCCGTATTCAGAACAGAAGGAAAAAGTTAGTGTCACAAGTACAGCCCTATCAGATGAAATACATCAGAGTATGGGATGGCGACATGTGAAATAGTGACCGAGTAATGTGAAAAAGTTGTGGAAAATTAACAACAAAGGTAAATGATAATAATGATTATAATAATGACAGTAATAATGATGATAATTCCGTGGTGTCACTATAGCCTGTTTGGGGCCTGCGCCTACCAACCTGACTGCTGCTGGCCTCATTCCCACCTAAGCACGGCCAAAGTGACGATTATCCGACCGATACGAGGAGGTGATGTGACTAGCATCGCGCATCTCCCAGCTTCCGTGGTCAGGATCGCTGCCTATCGCAGCTCCTCAATTTCTTTACTACTCTGAATGAGCACCGGTCCTACCCCCGGAATCAGGGGTGCCCATCCCCCCAAAGGCTATAGCGCATCCCCCCCCCAATCTTACAAAGATATCAGTTTCAACTATTTAATTCCTGTTGTTCTGATAAATCAGTGCTGTGCAAGGACTTTGTGCACCTGGCTGAAAAAAATTATTTCTCCAAAATATCTTCACGATTAATATCATAATACTCGCGCAAGTCATTAATGATAATCGGGTTTAGAGTTCCTTCCATTTTTTCAGAACTATTTATCAAGATTTCTTAGGAAGAGTGTCATTTGTTTGATAATATTAAGAGAGCTTTCAAGAAACCAATCTCGTAACCGAAGGATTAGAGAAAGTATACCTACTGTTCTGTGATTTTGGCAATTGAATCAGTGACTGCCTCATCAATGGAGGCTCGGCCGTATACCTTTTTTCTTTACGAGTTTTTTTTTTTTTTTTTAAGTTTGTGTGATGTGTTCATCTGTGAATTGTTAATGCGTCTGTTGCTTTGCACTGTGCCTCATCACTTCTCGTGGACTCCAGTTTTCACTTTGTTCCAGAGACAATAGTAGGTAGTATTCCCTAGTCTATGTTTTTGATTGCAAACAGTCATTGGTGAGAGGACTTTATGGAATTCTGCAAGAATTTGAATTATTACAAAGGTGTCATAAGCAGATATAGCTTTCAAGAGGCCCTTTGCCATAGTTTTTATCAAGAAAAAGGCAAAGCTGTAGAACATGAAGTACTAGTAACGGATGTTTCTATGATAAAACATGAAGGTGAAAAACGTAGATGTCCGTATTTCGTGGCACAAATACTGCACAGCTACAAAATAAAACTGAACATGTGGTTAGTGAAGTGAAGCAACCAAAAGTAGTAATGTTGCACGTTGGCACCAACAATATCCACAGATCATGCAATTCGGACGCAATCATTGGTGAGGTGTAGGGCATCATCAGAGAGGCAGAGAAGAAATCCCCTAAACCGTACGTTGCTGCTCAGTGATGAAACGTAGGGATGTTCACGAAAACCAAATAAATAGCATCAATAGTAATTTGCATTAGACTTGCCAATAGTTGAACACAATTAATTGTAACTCAACAAAAACCACAGATGTTAGGACCTGCTCTATTACGTCTAAATTTCAAAGGATCCTATTCGCTTAGGCAAGTCATAAATGAAGTTATTTGAATTTGTAAATATCAGCAGGGAAATCAAATGGCAGCCAAGAAGGTGATTCATCTACTTCATTACTGATGACACATATGATAACGTAATGGGTGCTGATAAAGAAAAGGAAACGGATATATAAATTTTAGATGATTAATCTGTAACTATTTCTTTCGGCCAGATTCAAAATATCAACAGCTGTAAGCCAGATTAGTTACTGATGACACATATGATAACGTAATGGGTGCTGATAAAGAAAAGGAAACGGATATATAAATTTTAGATGATTAATCTGTAACCCTTTCTTTCGGCCAGATTCAAAATATCAACAGCTATAAGCCAGAAATGAAATTACACAATGAACTGATACACTATAAATACATTAGAAAAGTCCTTATGTATGGATTGTTGAGTATCCGAAATGGAACACTCATGCTGAAAAACTGGAATCTAAATAAAATTAAGTCAGCTTTGTTTTATGTTTACGCCCATTAAATTATTAAAAAGAAAAATACTTTGGGAAATCTCTATGCATGTTTCAGTTGTTAAACAAAATTTGGTGCAATATTTTGAGGCAACTGTGATAAAGGAAACAATCTTCAAAATGCAAAAACGACCAACTAGATCAATGGTGGAGCTAAAATGGAATCCTGCAAAAATGCATTTAGATTACTCTGTATATTTACTGTTTTCTTGTATGTGTGTATGTCTGTCTGTGTGTCTGTCTGCCTATCTGTGTGTATGTGTGTGTATATACTTGTAACATTCATTAGAAAAGGTATACTTTGGGACTAACTGTAAAAAGTACAATTATGATACAAGAAATACGTAGCAACTAAACACAATTATCTACAACACTACATTATTCTGTAAAAGAGTAAAATATTCTGGATATAATAAGCTACCTGTTGATGTTAAACTTACCACCTCAGAAACTATTTTAAAACAAAGTGAAACATTTATTACTGCAACATAGTTTTATTCAATTGAAGAGTTGTAAACACGTTTTAACAATTATGATCTTGTACGAGGTGAGTAAATCAATTGGATATATTTATTGTTTTTATATTTATTTGTTTCTGGCAATACCATGAATTCTTATATCCCTACGATTGACAAATCTAATCTAATGATCACTAAAGTAGGATTAATCGTTAGTAATTTATGTGGCTGAGGCTTAGTCATCCAACGTGTGACATATCACCGCTTCAAGGATTCGTTGGCACCGGAAGCTCCAGGAAGGGAAGGCAAGGGAAGGGAAGGGCAGACTGTCTCTTACTTTTCCCCTTGTCACTTCTCACGGAGTTGCTAGAGAGCCGGGAGCAAGATATTAAACAGCATTTAGTTGGCTAACACTGATAGGTGTATGCAAGCCGAAAATTGTACATATGGTACAGAGGGCACCTTTCGATCATAAAAGCCCTCAGATGTACATTTTGATCTCGGGAAATATTAGTGTTTATTACTGTTTAAGCAGTAGCGAAGCTATTAATCACTCCGACAAAATGCAGCAAGTTGCAATATAGAGCTTGTCTGCTGCTATAACACACTACGCAAAGCGATATATTACTGAAAATGGATGCTACAAACAAAGCTCTTTAAGCTGAACTTATATTTTGGAAAAGATAATTAAAGGGACCCAGCATAATAATGAACAAATCGCATTTACAGGACAGGAAAAATCTAAAACAAAAATGCTTAAAGGAATATTATATATATAAACAAAAAAAAAAAAAAAAAAAAAAAAAAAAAAAAAAAAAAAACCATTAGGATATTAATAGGAAATATGTGCACGGTATAGGCATAGTATGTCATAAGCCTTTGCTTAATCCGTTCTCTTTTTTTCTCCTTATGCCGCTGAAATGAAATCTAATATAGGCATGAACATCGAGAATTTACATTTAATTGTAGTATTTATTGTATTACCGGTCGTCTCCTTAGCGCTGTTTACCAAGCAGGAGACCCGGGTTCGATTCCCGGTACCGGCGTGGGGATTTTCTCCCGCTGGGAGACCTGTTCCGGGGTGCAGTCAACCAATTGGGGAGCTGCTTCATTGAAAAGTAGCGGCCCTGGTTGCGTAGACCGCATAACTGGGCGGGAAGGATCGGGGCGCTGACCACGTACCACCCTGCAGTACTGCACCCCACTCATGATGATTGAGGTTGGCTGAGGTGGGAGACGCAGCAGCCGGGCAGTAGGCCTTGACCCGGAAAGGGCTGTTGCGCCTTGGGTTATTTAGGTGCACATATTATGGATTGTAGAAATGTTATATGTGCTATAGGAGCAAGTATATCTGAAATATACACTATTATTTTAAAGTAAAATTAATAATACAGCTTAGGGTTACAGAAATTACTAACTTTAATTTGGAAAATGTTAATACTGAAGAAAAATAAAACAAGCCAATAAGAATAACTAAAAGGGTACTATCATACTTGCTTTAAAATTTGTTTTTAGATCAAATAGAGAACTTGTTCCTAACGCAATTTATCTTCGATTTTTGTTGTAACAAAAACAGAAAAGGAGCTAAATTAATCATTTTTATTCCGGATTGATGGCCAGTTGGAGAAACACTTCTTAGGTAAGAGTTTTGATTTATGGCCTAAAATATCGCTGAAATATCTATTATAATTTTGTATAATAAGTGCAACTTGCTGTATACCAGCAGTTTAAAGTGTGGCACGTTGACTTCGACATTTCCATTGATTCGTGTACTAGGTCTCTTGAGAATTACTTTGCTGTTATTTTGTCTTGTGGTTCTACCTGTGCCCATGAAGCCTCTTCTAGGTAGCGGGAAATGTCTCTCGGGACAAACCGTGCATTTGCTTTGTGAGTATAGCAGTACCCATCCCTTAACGACCACGTTCCAAGAAACTGTAAAACTGTCTTCGCCCTCTTCCGCTGCTAATGACGGGAACACAATAGGGAGGGTCCTCTCAATACACTCTTAGCAAAAGGATCTGCGATTGGCAAGTTGGCTAAGTACTATTGTGCATTCAGTGTCTAAAAGGCAATGGATGAGGAAGGGTGTTAAGGCATGGGGGATAGGTACATATGTATCTATACTGGTTGGCAAACCTTATAGGCGTATCCAAACACATCATAAAGTCATAAATTGTGCATTAGGAGCTGTCATTACACAAACTGCTACATCTTGCGAATAAAGACTAATTTAATTATCTAGACTATTAAATTGACGCATTTTTTAATATCTCGTGACGTTTTGTATGAAAGCTTTCTGTATCATAATACATTGAATACTAAAATTGCATTAATGTTATCTGTGTTCTTGTGGATATTCAATACGTTTTGATCATATAGTTATGGGAGAAAAATAGAGTATTAAGACTGCGCTGTGGGCGAGTGGTTAGATCGCTTGTCTTTCACCAAGGGTTCCATCCCAGGGAACCGTATATGGGATTTGTGATGGACAAAACGGTTTTCTCCGGGTTCTCCGGTTTCTCCCGCCGTTCATTCTACCACCTTACCTCTCACCCTAATTTCATACCAGGCTTCGGGCTGATCACCCATCCTGACTACTCTCTGATCCAGTTAGTCTGATCTTCGACAGGCATTGTCTCCAGGCACCCACTTGTGAGTTCTGTGGGAGTAAGTCCCCCGTAACAATTGGTTATAACAGAACTATAAGAGGACCGATACTGTGCCAATGAAAATATGAAATTTAAGTTTCTTAATTGTACATACAAGATAGTGGGTGAGAAACACAAGCACCACGAAGTATTCGGCAACTTTGTGTATGAAATCCTGGCTACTAATGCGTAATTAAGGTTTGTCAATTTTTACACTGATCCTTGATTATTTCTTCCACCAGCCACAAAATGTTGGTACTTCAAGGGACATGCAGAAGCACCTTTTGATACTTCATCGTTGCTATTCCGGTTCATTTATTACGAAAGACTTGTGAGGATGGAGAAGCACCTTCAATAAAGGTGAATTTTCCCCTCGACACCTGCATACTGTACTTCCAACAAAACTTGAGAATTACAGTCGCGTGCGGGACAGTCTATGAGCAGCCCAGGACCGGAAATTGAGCATCTGGTATGCACACGAATACTGACTCTACATTTGCACACAAAGGAAGTTAACTAAAGTTGGTATGATAGCTATGCAAGGTGCTGAAAGCCAAGAGAATATGATTACGGAGTTCCAAAACCTAGAGTTTCCTTGTGTCTTCCTTTCTCACTTTGTGTCATCTCTGGT
Source organism: Tenodera sinensis (assembly GCA_030765045.1). NCBI lineage: Eukaryota > Metazoa > Arthropoda > Insecta > Mantodea > Mantidae > Tenodera > Tenodera sinensis. Next base: position 61,829,062 of record CM060964.1, read on the forward strand.
TTCTGGTTACTGTCTATTATTTTCAAGGCATGGCAAGCCTATGACTGAGCCACCCGCCATCAAATTTTGTGACAACTGCAGTTATCTTTCACACGTATATCGCAAGAGCTCAATGGCAAAATTATTAAATCCGTTTGCCTGGAAGATTTCAATGGGTGTTGCCCTCTACGATTAGAGGGTTACTTTTGGTACCGGTTATAAAAATACTCAAATTATCTCGTTGGTGTAAAGTTGGAAGATTGTTATTTCAAAACTGTCTATCTGAACCTATGGTTATCTTTAGAGCAGTACAATTTTTTGTATTTTTGTCCGACGTCTACTCGTGTATCGCAACAATAATTTACTCCTGATGACGGCAAACGGAAAACTTCCTTGACAAAATCAGGACAAATGACGAATATCGTTATTTAAGGTACACTAAAAAGTGTGCTTTAATCTTGATTTAAAGCGCTGTTTATTTACATACTAGAAAAATTAATTTTTGTTTGTATTTAGACTACGTAAACCTAAATACACTTCAAACAGTACTAATTAGGGATTCTGTTCAACTTTCAAATGCATAATATTTTTAACTTAATGTAAAGTTTTGAATTTACAACAGATTAAAGTAACCACACGAACTAATGAGACTAGAAGTGAAAAGGTTCAACTCTTTGCTGTCTCAATTTAGGTATTTTATGCACTTTGAAACATTAATATATATATATATAAAAAAGTGAACATAAGAGCATAATTTACAAACCGAATTAATCAAAATACAACAGAAAAAGTTAACAAGAAGGGTGATTTAGATAAGCGTCTACCCACAAAACTTATTCGTGATTGTAAACCTACAAATACAATGTGTAAATAAATCAAGTACGTAAATAATTTAAAGATACTTGAAAAATTATCAAATATAAGCAATTTTACTTATGAATATTCAGCATATGGAAATTCGTTGCTTTTGGAGAAGAAAAATTTTACAATTATGTAAAGGCAATATGTAAATTAACACAGAAGCACTATATGTATCCAAATAGTATGATGCAAAAAGATTCAGTCAGTTTAGTGGAGCATTGAGAAAAAATTCTTTTAAACCTTTATTTTCCATTGCATACACAATTCCTACTGAGTAATGTTTCTCTATTATGTATGTACCAGATAACATCTACTTCTTACCAGAATTTCTTCTCGTACATATCCTGCTTTCATACGCGTTTCGTTTTCATCTTTCACACTCACTGTCACTCTATTTCGAATCACAAAGGAAACAATTTCCTTTAAAGCATTCCTTTATCGGGAGCCGCGACTCATAGCTTGCTTCTCTTTATATTCTCTGTGATGTTCTCCTTTACTGCGCTCTGCAGCTAACCAATCTTACTCAAATATAACACTACTACTCTCAACAAAGAATCAAGTATTATTTAACCCATAGGACACATAATTCGCTTCTTTTGGATTTCATAACTATAACGATATGCAGTGTTTACATGATACTTGTGAAAAAATGTTGGCAGCTAATAACAATGCACTCTGTAACTGGTTACGCATGTGGGTTGTTTCCAAACGGTACCAAATCCAACAGCAGTACTGCAGGCCTCTGTCGAGAAAACGTCTACGGGGTCTTCTCCTCCCTGAAGGGGAAAGGGGAGACAGCATATGACAGCTCATAAATAGATGTACTATCTACATTAACTACTTATCCGTCCAACGTTAGTATCCCAGCATTGCACACAAGACCGTGTGTTTTTTAAGAGACTTAGGCCTTGTTCATATGTTGAAACTAGCCGTAATGTTGCACTTAGAGACAGCTGCAGCTTTACAATTGTCTAGTTGAGAAATCGTGCACCTTTATGCTACCGCACACAGATTGCACACCGCGTATACAAATGCGGCCAAGTAAGAAAAGCAAACAATTAATCTAATGCAATCATTAAAAAGTACACTAGTTGGAGATGTACGCACTGTATAATCGATCATAAATTAAGAAAATTCGGCGCAAGTGGCACGAGATATTTCAGCTCATTTGCATGTATAGCCTATATGCAACTTTTCAATGAATGTTAAGATTTGTCTAATCTGGGAATCACTATATTAATTTAACAAATACACTGTTCCCTATTTTTGAATGTGTTTTGTCTAATGCGTCCTTACACGATTAAACAAACGCACACATTCTGCGGCGTTAATGTCTGTACAATGGGTAGAAAGTTTTAATCTACATGCTAGTTGCGGTTTATTTGGTTTCGTTAATGTTGTAAAATACATTAGTCCATATTTTGAAGGCTGCAGAATATAGCAGTTTACTATTATTGTTAGCTTTTTTGCATAGAAAACCCTCAAGGGGTAAGTTTTCAACACGATAAACAATTACATAAGAAGGAAATAATAGTGTTCATGTTAACTTTGAACAGAAATAAGAGATGTATAACCTGAAGATTTATTAAACCTTAATTTACTTCCATACGGTGAATGAAACCCAGCAACACTCACAGAATTGGTATGAACAAAATCGCATGCCACAGATTTAATTAATATTTGCCTTTAGACTATTTTTATAACCCGAGTACCAAGTATTGGTTAGCATTAGTGTCGAAAAATGACGGTGTCATCGCACTCCTAATTCTTATTGAACATTAGTTGAAATCCACAAGATGTTTCTCACCTGGATTCCTAAATAATCGACTATAATGCTGCATTAATATCATCAAAATTATAATTGAAGCATTTGTATACCTGTACTATAAACTATGAAGCATTTATTTTGCAGTGCGAAATATTGCTTTAGGTATCACAAGTCCCTTTAGATTTAATACCAAGGCCAGACTCCGTGTCTGGAACTCAAGGATTCAATTTAATTCTAAGTACGAAAGGATTCCAGATCATTTTGTGACAGGTGCATCGGTTCACAATATGTCCGTTTGGTTGGCAGTGGGATACAATGTGCCTCTAAGTGAAATTAAATATTAGAATAGAAAACATACAAGCCTGGTATTTAACATACTATACGAACTCATAATAACAATTAAAACAGCTCCGTTATTAATAATTATATTATTTTTGCACAATGCACTCATGAGGCAAAAACTGATTATACAAAATGAAAACATAGTGTTAGTGGAAATACGAAAAATGACTACTTTGTAGTTGATATGGGTCTGTCTACATTGGATCTTCAAGGCTACTGGCGACTGGACAGCTAGATGCTTTGGGTGTGGTTGGCTTTGGCTGTGAGCTACTACTTTTTGCTTTGCTTTGTTTTTTATATCACTTGAATTCTACACAGACTGTGGTCAGGTACATATATGGTTCCACAACGGTTTATCGAGAGTGGGATGTTAACTGTTAAGATTTGCCCGTGCCTCACAGAGGGTTGGTCAACAAACTTACCACAATAATAAACTTTGCTATGTCTATTAAATGGCAATCCCTCTTTGGTCTGAGGTTGCTGAACGCAGCCAGTTTCCGTTTAACTCAGTAGGCTAGGGGTGTCAAGGTCAATGTCTAAAAACCCATGGTAGATTTCATAGTACAAAGAACCTCACGAAAATAACCGGTGCCGCGAAACAAGACAGTCCACTTCTGAAACAAAATGTATGTAGTAGTATGATTCTCCAGTAGAGGGACAGCGTCTACTAGTACGTCACCGTGGCATCGCCCGTGCTACTGCCACCGCTACGCAACCTTCACGTGTCTGTACTAGGCCATAGACAGTTGACGAAGAAAGACGTTCAATTTTTCATTAGGTAATGCACTAATGCGGGTTTAGGAAAACGCTCACGGTGCCGTTAATTTTGAAGGTTGTGCTGTGTTTAGGCCATGGATTGTGCATGGGCCCACTCAGCATCGTGAGAAACATGAACTTAGATTAACAGCGATCTGTGGGTTAGGGAAAATAACATTCTGACTGGGGGACACGTGACTTTGTCCCTACACAGGTAGCAGGCCATATAGACATGTTGAACTCTTCTCTTATACAGACAACCTTTCAACCTAATCAAATCATCAAATAAGCTCCATAACATCACGAGAGCTACTGTATTTGTCTCAGAAGTTTAGCTATGATCTTGGGGTTGACATAAGTGAACCTGAGTTAACGTGCAGTTTTTTTATTCCTCTCACTTTGACGCTTTACGCCCTGCTTCAAAAGTGAGTTATCCTTTCTTTCCCTGGACAATAAATATTATGCGAAAGACCATCACTAATACATTACATTACCGCATCAAACAAAGCAATTATTGTGATCATACCTTCAATAATATCACTAATGAATTATGTTTATTGGAGACTCAAGAAACCACATGATATAATATTGAAGCAACACTGGCGCTGCTTACAGATCAACTGCATTGCAGACAATAATTTTGAACTGCTAGTGTTACTCTATTTACATCGTACCAAAAAGCTCCCCACTCCACAGTGCGATGGCGCGTACAAGGACGAAGGCATTCTCCTGAGTTAATGACAGTACATTTTTCTGCAGCATGTTTTTATCTTTCTTTGCAACATTCCAGTTATAAAATTCCTCATGTACGAAAAACATTCAAGGTACATTCTACAACAACAACAACAACAACAACAGAAAGAAAAAAATATCAGATACTGATTACTGATAGATACTGTTCATTTTTTTATTTTTATTTTTAAATGCAATCAATGCACTGGCAAGTTGGCTACGTGTCTCAGTGGTTAGAGTAGCGGCAGCTAAAGCAGAAGATCCGTGGTTCAAAACCCGGCCATGGCACTGAATGTTTCAGTCATGATTCTACCTCTCTAGTACTGTTCATTTACAGGCATAGAAGCGCGCGCGCGCGCGCGCGCACACACACACACACACACACACACACACATCACACGCACGCACAGAAACACACAGACGAGTAAATGGATGCTTCTCTCTCCATAATGGACAATTTCAAACATTAATTCTTCAAGCGCAATTGTGACACTGAAAGTAAAACTTATGGAACTAATAATGATAATTCATTGTTTTGTTGGCGGGGTACGTGGAGTATTCAAGATTTAATGATTCTTGTAGTTATATCTTTAACTGTTTAGGTGTAATAAGATTTTCTTATCCACACATTGGAAGAGACCACATGTTCACAGACCGAAACCTTATTATTTGCTTGGCTAGTTACACACTAGGGAGTTCCGGTAATAACGCTGAAAAAATTTCACTGGTTTCAGTGAGCGGTTTAATAGTGCAGGTATACAAAAATATCATGGCTCAGAATTAACCGTCTTTGTTGCTGACTGTCTTTGTTGCTGACTAGCTGACTTACTCGACGTTACACACCTACCTTTCCGAAATCGAATGACTAATTAATTTAATTTGCCTTCCCTCATACTTTACGAAGTTATTGTAGAATGATCTAGAGGACCTTTATGGCTAATCTTCCTCTTTACTCCTTATAATAATAGTAATTGCAATTTCGCACGGTTCCGGCTATTCCTAATGACGGATGAAAAATCACCTGGTATCCACGCAACATCGGAGGAACGTCTGACTTCCTGGCACGTCAGCTCCTAACACGTGATTTACTCCACGTGGGGAAGATATTCTGATGCCTGTGATTGACTGAAGTTAGATATGAATCGATTTCTACTGGATAGGGACGGGGTAGAAACGAAATCTACTCCAGTCTAAAAGGGGTGCGGTGGTGATGCCAGTCTAACTATAAAATGGACTATACCCATTGTTGATGGAACAGTTATCGAACAGAATGTCGGGTAATTGTTAGGGTGATCACAGTATGTAGGTGAAATGTTAACTGTTTATACCTTCTCTTTGGTCCCAAAGTTATTTAATAACATAAAAGCTACATACGTTTTGACTAATACAGAAATTCTTAGCATACACAACGAAATAGAGGTGAAGCTGGTGAATATGAAGATTCGCACGTCCACAGGTCACGCACGCTATGGCAACGACCATCGAGGAAAATAATCTTCAGTTGTTAATTATGAAACATCGATTCAGATTTCTATTGTTAGGAATTCTTTTTCTTTGTACAATTATTTAGCATGCTCTGCTAACGAATCTGATTACAACATACATACAAAGAAAATAAAGCAAACCATGCTTACATGAGACATACTTCAATATTTTGGCATTACTGTCGTATGTATTCGTAGCGTTATAAGCAGCCGATTACCTTTTTGCTTTGCTGCATCCTTTGTTTCCTTAGTTCCATATATTTGACGTGTAATTTCTCGAGCATTTTGTCTTATTAAACATGCATTTCCTACGGAGTAACTACAATTATTTTCTACTCAATGAAGAGTAACGAATAATGCGAAATACCAAATATCCGAGCACAATGGCAAGTATTTAGGTTTTTGATATTTATTAACATCCCAGAAAAGGTAGTTTCATTACCAATTTCAAAACATCACATGACATGTAAGCTGCGTCATCCATTTCTTTTTATTCCTCTAGGGAACATGGGGCTGATAAGTTGCATACAGAAAGGAGGAATCCCGAAGTTAGTATAGTTGAGCTGTGAGTTCTGTTAAAGAAGAATGCAATTGTTCAGGTTTGCACTACACCCTCTCGTTGACTTCAGTGACAATATTTTGAGAAACTACATACGAAAGTCATCTGCCGGAAATAATTAATTGAAAAGACGAACAACATTCGGATATCAATAAGTCTAACACGAGCCTACAGGTTTTCATGCAGTGCTCCTTTCCCCTCCTTTTTATTATTGATTGAAACAGCTATTTCGGAGCTGCTGGTTATCTTGACAGGAATAGTTGTTACCTTTTAAGGAAGTGGATGGCAGCATTCGAAGATAACTATTTTCTGCGAGTTTTCTGATGTCACAAAAGGTTCCCCCTGCTGTATGAACAATGCTTTCTCCACATTTCCAAGATGAGAGAAAGCAGAGTAAAATGAACATTATGATCACTAGTCTGCTTAAAGGAGTTGTATACCTCATCGCAACTGGAGCGTACAGTGCACAAGCAATACAAGTAACTATGCTAATTGGCACTTACATCCGAGATTGTGCGCTCCATTAAACTGACGTAAGATCAATCATGTAAAGAGTACTAGAACATTCATTTTAAGGGAAGATTGGCCCAACACGGACACTCCCCAATTGTGAACACAAGTTTCTCTTTCAAAATGACGTCCTGTTTGTAAACATGCCACGAGTTATCACCTCATTTTATGCTATCGAATAAGTCTGACGCCCCGATTATGTATTTAGAAATAAAAAAGAATCAGTTTCGTATGCTTCATATTTGTATCCAATTTACAGGTGATTCACATATCAATAATTGCTTTCTTTGACTAAAACTTCCTCTGGCACACATTACATTTCGCTTTATTGTTATTTTAGCCCGAAGAAAAACGTGTATTAAAATGAATGTCCAAATACTGCTACCACCCTGAAAATAACGGTGCTAATGTCCATATTGGTTACCGAGCCAGATGGCTCAGGCGGTAATGTCTGTGGCCCGTATTTAGGAGGTCCCTGGTTCTATTCCCATGGGCGACCTTCCTGACCCACGGTTTTTTTTTTTTTCTTTTTTCTTTTTTCGGGTGTTTACCTTGGTTGCCAGGTGAATACTGGGAAGAGTTTCCATATCCGCGGAATTTCCTCTCCCTCCATTTTGTTACATTAATTATTTCATTTCACCCTTCATCCTGTTAGGTTTCTTTCAGGGTTGGAAGCGCCGGCGAGCGTCACGGCAGCAGCGCGGCAAGGGGAGCAAATAGGCTCTGAAAATTTCTTCCCCAGATTGGAAGGTGAGCCTATTTGTTTCCGGGCCCCCTATGGGTAGGTACAAGCCGGTGAGAGGAGCCGGTTTCCGAGACCCGCGCCCCCTTGGGAGTACGCACCCGAAGAGCTGGGAGAGAAACCGCGCCGAGCCAGCCTCCGCCGAGGTGCTTCTAGCTGGGGAAATGTAGGGACCCTGCCCTCTGCTCTGTCGTGGCAGCGTTACGCCCGCTCTTCCAATCCATTCGTCTCATCCATCCTCCCGGGAGGGGGTGCCCCGTCAGGGACATAGGCACAAAGGATCGCCTTTCGGTCGAGGTGCTAGGTCTCCCTCCACAAGTTGTCACAGTCATTCACATTGGTTGTGTAGGCGAAAGTTCTAGAGTTTGGTCAGATTTGAAGAAGTCAAATATTCCGTATCGATGTTCTACTAGTGAAACTACCACAGCGAGATTCGCGAATGTGCATTTAACCTTTTCATCTGATTCATACATACGGTTAAACTATTCATCAATAGGTACCAAGATAAGTGTTTCTCTTCCTCCCCCCCCCCTTTTTTTTTTTTTGCGTAAGCAGTAAGTGGACATGGATAAAACTACCACCTACCCTAAATTCTTCGGTATATTCTCGCATTTCTCGACGTTTTCGTTGCCCCCTTCTTAATTTTTTCTGTCTGTGGTCACTTTTAAATGGCTATATAATTTTTCTATCTAACATTTCAATTAGCTCTGAAAAAAAATAGTTTTAGCAGATAAAGATGCATAGGCTTTCACGTCCGGCGTTATATCAGAAGATTCCCAGCTTATAGGCTGTGGTCCAGTCGACAAGATATCACCTGACGTTTAAAATAGTTTAACTAGTTTTAACAGAAATGACGAAAGGTGATGCCGTGGCAAAATGGTTAAACTGCTTGCCTCTCACCAAAGTGGCCTTGGCTCGATTCCAGGGGACCGTATGCCGTATGTGGGACTTGCGATGGACAAAGCGGCATCTGTGCGGGTTCTCTTCGGGTTCTCCGTTTTCCGACTTTCTTTCCACCAACTGCTACATAAGAATCCATTTTGCTTACTCCATCGGTCTGTCGAACAATGATAGCTTACAGCTGGGCTCACTAACCAGTTTTATTCTTTATTTCAAACGCCGATAACAATAACAGTGTCTGCGAATGTAATGTCACCGATTTGATTATAATCTTACAATATTTTTGTGACTGCTATGTACAGGTTCGTCTTCTTTAGTCAAAGTCTCACATTTCATTCTTTATACATACATTCTTTTACACTACAGGACATAGGAGAAAATTGTGAACCATCTACGAGCAAGTAGAAAAACCCGAGAAATGTGAAATATAGGTATTACAGCGCAAAGCAGAAAATTTAGTTAAAAGTTTAAACGCAGTACACAATATTTTACAAAACCAACAAAGGTAGCACTGTAGACATCGCATGAGTTGGCGCTGCCAGTTGTAAAAAGTAAATAACCTAATACCACGGTTGAATCTCTTATTATTTCTGGATCCTTGATTATAAGCAGATAAATGCTACACAATAATTCCGCTAAAGTAATCAAAGCAATTCCGAATTCTGAGACAAGTACAGGGCGTAGAGTTCATGGTATGGCACAAGATATTGTTGACCAAATGGTAGAAAATATTAAAATGGACAAAAGATTTGCGATTCATTACGATAAATCAGTGTGTGTGTGTGTGTGTGTGTGTGTGTGTGTGTGTGTGTGTGTGTGTGTGTGTGTGTGTGTGCGCGCGTGTGCGTGTGCGTGTGTGTGGGTTTTATGATGCTGCGCCACTTATATATGTTCGGTATTTTGATGTTGAAAATATACTATTGCTGATGAAATTTTATGATGTAAACAATTACCACCAATATGAGAGAGGATATTTTCAAAATCGTTGATAGTTTTATAAGATTAAAATTAAATTTCTCGTGCGGCTGGCGAGTAAGTTTGTCCACATATGCTGCCGTTTCATTGATAGTTAAAAAGGGGGTCTTATTGTTCGTATTCACGAAATACCAAAATAATATGGCAACATTGCGTTGTACACATAAAATTTGGTAGCGAAAAAATAACTCCTGATTTACACGAAACATTGAACATCGCTATAAAATTAGTCAAACTAATAAAGTCACGTGCACTGAACTCTCACCAGCTTTTCAAAAAGATGTTCAGGAGATGGGAGCTACAAACACAATTGTTTTTGACACTCGGGTGCGCCGGTTATCACGAGGATGCCTATTCACTCGTCCTTTAGAACTGAAAAATGAGGTAAATGTTTCCTTACATACTTGAAACCCAATCTGGTAAAGCATTTTGAGGATGAAGAACGAATTTACCAATTAGCTTATTTGGAGGTTACATTCAACAAATTTACCGAGCTCAATTTTGAACTCCAGGGTTTTGACAGAAATATTTTTAAAGCTGGTGAGAAAGTGAAGGGATTTTATAAGAAAGTTTTATTTGGGACTGATTGCGTTAATAAAGTGTATGTTACAGTTTCCCAACTATGTTGGAAAGTAGTGGACAAAATGAAGTTAGCATTGCTGGTGGACTTTTGGAAATAATCAAATTCCACCTATGGAATCTCAGGTTATAGTTTTTAAAATAATTTTTAAAAACTGAGAAAGACGATAATACACAAGAATAGACTACAAATGTGTTTGGCAATTACTCTGTCCTTCCCGTAAAATTAAAGAAAAGTCTTTTGGAAATATCCGTTGACATTTCACTGAAAATAAAAATCGGAAACATGTCCAATTTGTGATTTCTGATGTTATGCACACAAAGAGTACACTGAACTCAGTGGCACTGCCATTATACACCATCCATTCCCCTCTACTCATTTGTGTGAGCAGAGTTTCTCTGCATTGACAGCAAACAAAATGAAACAAAGAAATCCCTTGAATCCAGAATAACCATTGATATTCGCAATAATGAAGATTCAACCACGAATAGAAAATCTGGTGTACAGAAATCAAGCTCAGCCTTCTCATTAATAGGTCAAAAACACACACACAAATCCTCCTATTTGTAGTATTTAATAACTTACCAATTTTATAATTTATTTTAGACATGTTTATGTGTAATTTGTATTAACAATAACTAAGGCTAGGCCTAGGGGTGCAAGCCGGGATGGAAAAGTGTCTTTGGGAGTACGCGGAGAAAAAATGGCTGAATATCATTGTTCTAGGTTATTGTTTCAAATTTTTTGGTGTTTTCGAGCTGTCCTTGAGAGGGCACGATAAAACAGAAACATAAAAAAAAATTAGGTATGCTTTTATTTTTGATAGATTTACCTTTTGATGCAGATATTGCATTAAAAGAACATAACAGGTGATTTGGTTTTTAAGGAGATTTCAAAATCTATCCAAAATGAGCTACTGGATTTTATTTCGGAAAAAACAAATATTGTAGCACATTTTTGCACGAGACGTAAGATTGTTTATTACAATTTTACTAATTACTGTATTTTCGTATGAATGATCGAGTTCCCTAAAGTTGTGTACTTTCATACAACATACAAACTGTATAATTCACTGAATCCTACACAATGTATAAAGGACGAAGTCACATGGTTTATTTTAAACCGGTTTCCAAAACATGCGCTTCTAAATTATATGCCTACCATTGCGCTTGAGCATCAACGTAAGACACCTGGACAGACATATCTTTAACCTTCGAACCCAGGTAATGTAAAGCATAATCCGACATTTTGTTTCATCGATGACGATTGCTGTGCATCCACCTTTCTTTAGTTGGCTTGATACACACACTTGGGTTATAGGCAAAAGAGGCCAGACGGAGGATGGTGAAGCATGCACTGAAATCCTATAGATTGCGGTAGAAGGAATACCGTGCTTTATAATCCCGCATGAGTTATTCTCTTTATGACCTCCGGAGTCATTCCATTGTTAGGAAGCTGCAGCCTCAGCTGGTGGCAAACCCAAGTAATTAACTTTTCCTGCCTTAAGGGAGAAAACCAAGTCATTTTCGGGAACCTGAATCTTTTTATCCCTGTCTGCAAAACAGAACTCCGCATTGCAGAGATTTTGTTGAGAAATGCGGCAGTAATAAGCAGCACCAACAAAGGGTATTTTATATTATCATGTTTACCTAGCCTACGCAAACCGTTGAAGATCTCTATTTCCCATTCTCAGAGATAATGACATATGTTGTCTGAATGTATTCCTTTAACCCTAGGAGCACCAAGTTATTTTAGGTTATGTGGAGCACCAACCAAGGGCAAAATTCGCCCTTGTCACAATAGGCTATAAATCTTGTAATGTCTTTGAATTGTATTTCCAATGTGAGATTACTTTATTAATAAAGTTCTCAGTTTTTTTTTTTTTTTTTTTTTTTTTTTTTTTTTTTTTTTTTTTTATATTAATGCCCTCCAACTTAGAGTCATATCGAGCGATGAATGAATGAAATTATGCTCAAATGAGCCCGATGCTTAAAAGTGCTCAGTGATATAACTAAAAACGTAATGTTTGAAACGTATAGCGTGTCCAAAAATGCATAAGTTTATACACTATATTTGCCTCATGAAGTATAACAAGCAACAGTGGTCAAAACTTGAACAATGAAGGTTTGTATAAACTAGAAACAAAGTCCGTACTAGAATATATAGGTTGTCCAACATTTCTATACACTCTTTGAACTAATAACTGAATAATTTACTTTTGTTCTTGACGAAAGGTTTCAAAATAAGAAATAAAAACACTTGCACAAATATGGCTTACGGTGTATTGAAAACTTTCAATCGGAGAGAATACTGATGGAGAACACTTATCCCCCACACAGAATCAGAGCCACAAAGGGAAAATAAAAAGTTCCTTTATAACTCATTCTAAAAAATCTTTTTTTATAGGAAACACGTTTGCTCTACTGTGAAAAACTGGCAATAATAATTGTTAGTCAATAAATCAACAACGAAAATGAAACTCAACAACTCTCTCTACAATGCACCGTAAAACTCACTTTCAAGGTTTCCAAATTAAATTTAGACACAATTAGAATTACAATCACAAGGCAGCACCAACTCAGGGCAAAATTTGCCCTTGAGGATATAAGTTGTACCTTTTATTGCCAATCTCTTAAAATGTTAAAAACATGTGTACAGTACTTTATAAGGTGAAAGACATAGAAAAGAGCCCATTCATGGACATTTGTTATGATTTTTTAATAAAAGAAAAATATAGGGCAACTTTTGCCTGTACTTAGTGGTTTTAGGGTTAACACTGTTTGGAACATTTCACTCAAATTACATGAGCACCATAGGAGGAACAGTATCATCAATGCATTGGACATCAGTCAAACGCGGCTTATTATATATCTGGTAATTGAGGACATTAATAATCAAGGCTTCACGGGTGATCATCCGTGTCAGATTTATGAACATTGAGCTTTCGGCCATTGTAGACTCCATGGCCTTCTTCAGAATCAAGGACTGAGAGAACGACTAGCCAAGAGCAAGATCAGGTCGCCCGGGTTTGTTGTCACTGGCGGCGGGATGTGCCCGACCTTAGATGTCTGTTCATCCGAGCGACCATTGCCCTACTGTTTGCTTCGCCGGCCGCTTGCAGGACCGTTGAGCGAGACAGATCCTGTGGACGGGAAACCGAGAGAATTAGTTGAAGGGTGTGGTAGTAGCAAATGCTGTCTGCAGTACATTTGGCGGTTTGAGATCCTTGGAAGGACAGCGGTAGTTACCAGCCCAGGGCATCCAGGATAGTTCTTCCCCCTCTAGGTTCACGGCTCACGACCTACGCAGACGACGCTGGTACTGTGCCTCCTACAGTGGCTTCGGCCACTATACGGGACAAACACAGTACCCATTGTATCCCCGGCGCGGGCGTACACGCACTCCACCAGTACCTTCCACCTCAGCTCCATGGCTGTACACACGAGCGGCCCCAACCACTTCAGAAGCATCACCACCAGTCACCGCAGTCATATCGCCTCAACACCACCAGAACGTAGCAGTCCCAGCACCAGCCGTCGCCGATAGCATCCTACGAGACGCCGTTCAAGACCTCCACTCAGAGGTTCTGAATATTGGCTCCCGTCTGGAAGCTACCGCAGAAAGCAACAGCAGGCAGATGAGCGTCAACATAACCGAGCTGCTACAACGCCACGACCACGCAACAACCAGCGCCCTGACGACGATCAAGGCACACCTCGCAGAACTCATCCAGATATTCACATCCACGCGCGAAGAACTCGCCAGACTACGCCAACATGCAGAAATCATTCAGCACAAAACACAGGCCACCAATGATGCAGTCCCGGAACTTCAACAGCAGCTACGCAGCATTGACACAACTGTGCAGGACATTCCCCCACAGTTGCAGCTCTCCAACAACGATGCACAGCAACGACTACTAAACTAAACCCCGGCGCAACAGCCCACGAGGGGACAAGGCCTACCGCCCAGCCGCTGCGTCCCCCACCTCTGCCCACTACAGGCGTCATTGGTGAGGTGCAGTACTGGAGAGTGGGACGTTGTCAGCGCCCCGAGTCCTCCCGGCCAGTTATGCGGTCTTCTAGATCTGGGGCCGCTACTTCTCCATCAAGTAGCTCCTCAATTGGTCTCCCCGGGACCTAACGAGGCTGAGTGCACCCCGTGCCAGACCTCCCAGAGGGGATAAAATCCCCATTCTGGTACCGGGGATCGAACCCGGGTCTTCCGCGCCAGAGGCAAGGCACAGGAACGCCTGCGCTCCATAAACAACAGGAAGCATCATACGCTAACATCATTTCATTGCTGGCCAACCCTCCCGTATACAGCCTTTCTGGTCCACAACCAGTACCCTCAGTGTCCGAGATCTCCAGGGAACTGAGGGAAGCAGCAGAAACAGTAACACAACGGACTGCCATGGTTCGCAACAGACGACAGAAACAACATTAAACTGATGAGCAAAATAAATTAAATTACACCCTGACTTCCTCCCCTATCTTCACCTTTAACTCCCACGGTCATAGTCCGGGCCTCGTGTCATGGCCATATCCTGGACCTTAACTCTCCCGCTCCCGCGCACTGCGCGGCAGCAGTCATCCTACCTTATACTAACGGAGGTGCTAACAGCGGTATTCCAACATCCTCTCCTTAGAGTCCTTCCAACTTCTCACATATGAACCAAAAAAAAGAAAAAGAAAAAGAAAAAAAAAAGGTCTGTCTCTCTGGTCAGCACAGTTTTGTAGATGCCGTCACAGAGTGAAACCTGAAGAAGCCCAAAATAGGGGGGTGAAACGTCGACATTCATTATAAAGAAGACGTGGCCTTCCCCAGCGGACTCAGATACGATGTACACCGGCCCCGAAGCCTACGCAAAATATTAATAATAATTGCAATATTAGTCTGTGTCCCTCATGAAGAATTAGGGCGTCGGATGGAATGTCTACCACTGAATACGGCTTCGGATGCTGGCTAACGCAGCCTTCACTACGATACGGGTAAGGACGGGTGAGGCGCGGGAATGCAGGAATAAGCATGCCAAGGCTTCGGAATCCCGTGTCGCTGTACCCACCCGAGCATCTCCGAAACGTGCTGTATGAACCTGACTGGCTTGGAGCTAGCAAATGCGCTGTTTTTAATATTGTGCGGTTATTACGGCCCTCAACAGCTGTATTACTATTACTTATATCATAGTGTACAGCGTACCAAGGCAATTGCTAATACTAATTCTTCAAAATGGATGAACAATATGTAACAAAATAATTAGCAAAACGACCATGCAGTTGAAACACGTGGATAAGTTAGTATAGTAAAACAGGGAAGCCCTACTGCAGCTCTTCCACACTTGCAGTGTGAGCAGAAGGAAAACAATTCTTTTCTTTACCTGATTACCCCCCCCCCCTCTTATGTAGGACAATTCTTCTTTTCTTTATCTGATTACCCCCCCCCCCCCCTCTTATGTAGGACAATTCTTCTTTTCTTTACCTGATTACCCCCCCCCCCCTCTTATGTAGGACAATTCTTCTTTTCTTTATCTGATTACCCCCCCCCCTCTTATGTACACCCCCTAGAACTTAAAAGCCAGTGCCTAGAGTCAGACGCCTGTCGTGGAGTAGAGGAACCTATGGACCGGACAGAGTGAAGACCTGGAAGCGGGTGGTCAGCCAAGCACCAGGTATGATAGTGAGGAAGAGGATGCTAGGAAATGCAGGTGAAATCTCTGATTGAAAAGGTGATAATAGAACGATGAGTGGCGTGGGAAACCGGAGAACCCGGAGAAAACCCGCGCTGACGCCGCTTCGTCCGCCACGAATACCATATGCGGGTCCCTGGGATCCAACCCGGATCGCCCAGGTGGTAGGCGAACGCTCTAACCATTCGGCCACGGCGCCGTCATAAGGAAAAAATAATCCTTAGAAAATATATTTTAATATAAACAATTATATGTGTGGCTGACTGGTGCATGCGAATTAAATAAACTTTATTGCTGGCTATGCTTGCTGTTTGCAACTGAGAAAACGTTCTGCAATTTTAGCGTATTTAATCACAGGCTTTGGATAAACATAAGAGATCAACAATTAGAAACTGGATTTGAAACAATGTGGTCAGAAACTATGAGTATTGCTAATGAAGTGGACGAAGAAAGTCTAGAAAATCCTGGACACATAACTCAAACTAAATCAAGGGCTGAACCACAGAAACAGTTGAGATGTCTGGTCTTACTAGATTCTAAACATTTTGCGAGTTACGGTAAAAGTTTTCCAACAAATGTATTCATACGTTTCCTATTTGATATACTGTCTTTGAAAAATGAACTGAAAGTGTTGTATTCACTTCAGAAAAAAATTTAACAAGTCCGTTCAAACCATTGCACATTACATGAAATCAAATGGACTTGATTTTGTGTACAGTGAAGTTTATAAACTATGTGAACTGATTTTAACATTTCCTTCCACTATTGCAAGCGTAGGAAGGGCTTTTTCAGCCTTGAAACGAATAAAATCTTATTTACGGGCAACACAAGGACAAACTGGTCTGAGCAACTTGGCTCTTCTATCGGTGAAAGAATACATATTTGTTTCAATCAGAGGACACTGCGAGAAATTGTTTGTTGATAGTATGACAACGCAGTTTACCGGTGAAGAAAGACAGCTGGAATGCATACACAGGTATGGTAAAATTCTTCATTTTACTTTTATAATTTTTGTTTAGCTTGTTTCAAGAAAAATGTTTAACCCTTTCAGACCCGAATTATTTTGCTACTTATGCCGTTCTTCCTCTAATTCGAAACCGGTTTAGATTAGGCGGTCTGGGACACCTTCAGCTTGCTGGCTCGGATAGCCATGATCGTTAAGGCAACACGTAGTGCACTGGCCATGCACTCAAAGCCTGAGGTCGTGAGTTCGAGTCTCGGCAACCGCAGTCAAATGTGCCTGTGGTAAAGGACGGGGAGGGCCCACGTAAAATAATCGGTGTGATGGCACGCGTGGATGATGACGGGGTATCATTTGACTGCGGTTGCATGGATTTTGCTTCTTTTCTTTAAAAAAAAAAAAAAAACACTACAATGTAAATTGTAAAAAATAAATAATTTTGTACAATTCAGAACTTGTTTTTACATAGGTTTAATTGGCGACGAACAGTATAACAAGAATATAGCAGAAAAAACCGTTAAAAGTATTACAAGTAGGCAAAAAATGCCTATGTCCATTATAATGGACACCGGGACTGAAAGGGTTAAATGCACTGTTCATGAAGTTAACATTTAATCAACATTCCCTTATTGTCCAGATCTGGTGGGCCTAGTTGTCCTTTCTGTAGTGTTTACCACCCACTACTAATTATGGCACCTCAGGCATACGTGGAATGAAGATGGAGCACTGGTGGAATGAGATGGAGGAGGAAACCGGAGAACCCAGGGGAAACCCACCCCTGCACCGTTTTGTCCATCACAAATCCCGCATGTTGTTACGTGGGATCGAACCTGGGCCGCTTTGGAGAGAGGCGAATGGTCTAACCACTCGGCCACGGCACGGCGATGGTAAGCATAGTGATAGCCCAAGTTACAATCCCAGCATACGCCACTGGTTATGGGCCGAAAATTGGAATTCAACTGAAACACACTTTTATAATTTTTGTTTAGCTTGTTTCAAGAAAAATGTTTAACCCTTTCAGACCCGAATTATTTTGCTACTTATGCCGTTCTTCCTCTAATTCGAAACCGGTTTAGATTAGGCGGTCTGGGACACCTTCAGCTTGCTGGCTCGGATAGCCATGATCGTTAAGGCAACACGTAGTGCACTGGCCATGCACTCAAAGCCTGAGGTCGTGAGTTCGAGTCTCGGCAACCGCAGTCAAATGTGCCTGTGGTAAAGGACGGGGAGGGCCCACGTAAAATAATCGGTGTGATGGCACGCGTGGATGATGACGGGGTATCATTTGACTGCGGTTGCATGGATTTTGCTTCTTTTCTTTAAAAAAAAAAAAAAAACACTACAATGTAAATTGTAAAAAATAAATAATTTTGTACAATTCAGAACTTGTTTTTACATAGGTTTAATTGGCGACGAACAGTATAACAAGAATATAGCAGAAAAAACCGTTAAAAGTATTACAAGTAGGCAAAAAATGCCTATGTCCATTATAATGGACACCGGGACTGAAAGGGTTAAATGCACTGTTCATGAAGTTAACATTTAATCAACATTCCCTTATTGTCCAGATCTGGTGGGCCTAGTTGTCCTTTCTGTAGTGTTTACCACCCACTACTAATTATGGCACCTCAGGCATACGTGGAATGAAGATGGAGCACTGGTGGAATGAGATGGAGGAGGAAACCGGAGAACCCAGGGGAAACCCACCCCTGCACCGTTTTGTCCATCACAAATCCCGCATGTTGTTACGTGGGATCGAACCTGGGCCGCTTTGGAGAGAGGCGAATGGTCTAACCACTCGGCCACGGCACGGCGATGGTAAGCATAGTGATAGCCCAAGTTACAATCCCAGCATACGCCACTGGTTATGGGCCGAAAATTGGAATTCAACTGAAACACACATTTCGAGTTACCTTGCGTCCAAAAATCAAAGATTGTGCGTGTATGTCTCTTTGTCCCTCAGTTTCTCTTTGAAGAGCATTACTGAAAACTGAAAGATGCGACAAATAGCAAATTTCATACTTAAGTCAAGCAACTTTTAAGAATTCTAAAGTGAAAATGTTAACGAAATTTCTTCCATTCCAAATAACACATCATATGAAAGATTTCGTTATCCTTTTTTTTTTTTTTTTTTTTTTTTTTTCCCCCTTTTTTCCTCAAAAGTAACTATAAGGACTTCATTTAAAGCATTATATGTTTTAGATACTACATCGATGAATATGAATTTGCTTGTTGCTCATCTACTCTCGCCTCTAGTTGATTAGGGAGCATATCAACATAGCGTCTGACCACCAGAAGAAGGTGAGCTGAAGGAATGTGCTACGTAAACATTTGCCACTGCCTCCATCATGTTTATGCACGCTGTATGATATACAATACAGTGTTGTCAGATACATGCGCCCGGTTTAGATTAGGCGGTCTGGGACACCTTCAGCTTGCTGGCTCGGATAGCCATGATCGTTAAGGCAACACGTAGTGCACTGGCCATGCACTCAAAGCCTGAGGTCGTGAGTTCGAGTCTCGGCAACCGCAGTCAAATGTGCCTGTGGTAAAGGACGGGGAGGGCCCACGTAAAATAATCGGTGTGATGGCACGCGTGGATGATGACGGGGTATCATTTGACTGCGGTTGCATGGATTTTGCTTCTTTTCTTTAAAAAAAAAAAAAAAACACTACAATGTAAATTGTAAAAAATAAATAATTTTGTACAATTCAGAACTTGTTTTTACATAGGTTTAATTGGCGACGAACAGTATAACAAGAATATAGCAGAAAAAACCGTTAAAAGTATTACAAGTAGGCAAAAAATGCCTATGTCCATTATAATGGACACCGGGACTGAAAGGGTTAAATGCACTGTTCATGAAGTTAACATTTAATCAACATTCCCTTATTGTCCAGATCTGGTGGGCCTAGTTGTCCTTTCTGTAGTGTTTACCACCCACTACTAATTATGGCACCTCAGGCATACGTGGAATGAAGATGGAGCACTGGTGGAATGAGATGGAGGAGGAAACCGGAGAACCCAGGGGAAACCCACCCCTGCACCGTTTTGTCCATCACAAATCCCGCATGTTGTTACGTGGGATCGAACCTGGGCCGCTTTGGAGAGAGGCGAATGGTCTAACCACTCGGCCACGGCACGGCGATGGTAAGCATAGTGATAGCCCAAGTTACAATCCCAGCATACGCCACTGGTTATGGGCCGAAAATTGGAATTCAACTGAAACACACATTTCGAGTTACCTTGCGTCCAAAAATCAAAGATTGTGCGTGTATGTCTCTTTGTCCCTCAGTTTCTCTTTGAAGAGCATTACTGAAAACTGAAAGATGCGACAAATAGCAAATTTCATACTTAAGTCAAGCAACTTTTAAGAATTCTAAAGTGAAAATGTTAACGAAATTTCTTCCATTCCAAATAACACATCATATGAAAGATTTCGTTATCCTTTTTTTTTTTTTTTTTTTTTTTTTTTTCCCCCTTTTTTCCTCAAAAGTAACTATAAGGACTTCATTTAAAGCATTATATGTTTTAGATACTACATCGATGAATATGAATTTGCTTGTTGCTCATCTACTCTCGCCTCTAGTTGATTAGGGAGCATATCAACATAGCGTCTGACCACCAGAAGAAGGTGAGCTGAAGGAATGTGCTACGTAAACATTTGCCACTGCCTCCATCATGTTTATGCACGCTGTATGATATACAATACAGTGTTGTCAGATACATGCGCAATTCCCATCACTTAGTTACACACAAGTAGGTTGATTCGCACACACACGCGCACACGCACGCACACACACACGCACACGCGCAAGCACACACAGTTCGTAGTAAACAAATCAATTAGGTATGTCAGCAAATGAATAGTTCAAGTCCACCTCTCATACCTCGACCCCGAAGAAGTTCTGGTGGTCAGTAGTATACAATCAATAACAATTTGGATTATAATTACATCAATAGTTCAGGGGTTGTAAAGCTACATTATTATGTAATCGATTTTCAAGCGTTAATGAGCAGGAGGCAGAAGAACGTCACCAGCATAATTTCACTTGCCCACTTGAACGCCTGCTTGAGAGAACCTTTTCGGTTCTTGCCTGCCAAACACCACGCAGGTAGGCCCTGTCGTAGCCGAGTGGTTAGACCATTCGCTTCTCACCAAAGCGGCCCGGGTTCGATCCCAGGCAATCGTATGTGGAATTGTGATGGATGAAGTGGCGCTGGGGCTGGTTTCCTCCGGGTTCTCCGGTTTCCCTCGCCATCTCATTCCACCGGTGCTCCATCTTCATTCCATGTATCATCAGTGTCACCGCCTGCGGTGCCGTACGTAGTAAAAGCGGGCGTTAAACACTACAAAGAAGGTACCGCCTCGCTACTTTGCTTGTATGTTATCATATTTTAAGCGTCTTTCGATTTTTTGTTGGACATCTACCATAATTATTTATATTAGATAAGTTATTATGTATGTTATTTGAGGTGTACGTCTCACAATTTGCGTGGAAATTGAAATTTGACTGAAATGAGAAATACAATTATATTACACTCAATTAATCAATAAGGTAATATGGTTGCTAAACGATAGGCTTGTAATCCTGGATGGCTGTATTTACGTTTCAAACCCAGTGAAACCGAAAAATATTTATACAGCTTCTGAAAAAACCTTGGACCCAACTTTAAAAAATAATATATTATATCAATAATTTACATAGGTATAAATGCTTTTATTATGTATATGTGTTAAATATATGTTTGTCCTGTGGTATTACGGCCTTTTGAATGTAGCCTTGGCCTACCGCCCGGCCGCTGGATGTCCGTACGCCCAAGACATGACGCTGTATTGGTCCCGCGGAAAGAGGAAAGAGAAAAGTGAACAGAAAGTTAAAAACTAAATGAGAGATATAACCTAAGAAGTGTAAACCAATGAGGACGTTTAGAATATCGTGGTATTATGAAATAATACTCAAATCGGATTTTCCTTTTTAACCTTACCTAAGTTACAACAAATACATGAAAATAATATATTAATATAAGGCTTTATTGTTTTACATGTTTGCTGCCTCTGACAACAACCTTGATTTGAGGTTTAAACTTAAATGAAATTAACCTCTTCCGAGGCTCCCCCCGCCCTCGTAATGTTGCTATGCCTCTGTCGAAGCAAGTAATTTCCCAGTTATGTGCCAGAGTTATTTCAAGACAGATTTGCTCTAAGATGCACGTCGCAACCACAGAAGTACCTAGCTATCCTCGTCGACAGCCTGCACGACTGCACTTGCCCTGTACATATTCACTGAAGTGCAGACGCACGTCTCTTGCAAGTAGAGTGCAGATATGGTTAACATCACCATGTTATTACGTCATGAATATTAAACTTTGTTAGTAAATACTCTGCTTTGAATTGCTGATGGGGTAGTGTGTACCTATATGAGAGAATTCTGTTCCCCAAGGGAATCTATCACAGGTCACTCTAGTCAGATCGTAATAGCTATCACCGGTTCGGTTGGTGTGTAAGAATGCTGTAATAAACAAGGAAGAAAACTAGAATATAATTTCCAAATCTCTATTTCAAGACGGTTGTTATAAGCTGTCTGCAATATAGTTTTAGATCAACAACTTCTGAAGCGTATTTTGCAGGTTAAGAGCAGCATTAACCCCTAGTTGTTTGAGATCTTACCCATGTACAAATGTACACGTTTCGCTTTTTGCGAAAAACGCTGTTGCTGCTCAGGTTTTGTCAAAAATGCGACATTAATGCAGCTACTATAAACCTCCAAGACCAAATTAATTGTAGGTCAGTAATAGTTTAGAGCATGGGAAACAATCTTTAAATGTTTCACTGAGGGTTAAAAATCCATATGAGGAGTGACTTTTCAAAACACGATATATCAAAGTAAGGCTGTAGCTTGGTGCAGTCCACCTTTTGGAGTGGAAGTCCGGTTCAAACTAATTTTCGTCTAAGTGGACTTAATTTTTGAAATGTCGCTCCTCATATTTTTTAATATTTTGGCAACATTTTTATATTTCATATTTTGTATCATTTGCAACGTTTTACAATTAAAAATATATATCCTATTTTCGCCCTAGAGGATTTCTTCCCCCTTTCTCACCCCCCAAAAGTCTCTAGTATTGAATCTGTCCAGGAATGATGTACACAGCATTGCAGCTTAGAATAGGTCTGAGGGAAGAACTGAAGCTGTAATTGTTTCACCTTCTATCAAGTTAATCACCTGTCAACTACCAGGAAATATTAAGATACCAGAAATACCAATATACAGATGCGTTCTTTTGCATAATGTGAAGTGGAGTGACCTTTTTAGTTCTACAAAACAATACTACAAGTTGACACAGGTTGCTAACGTTTGTCATTATATTGAAAAATGCATTTTTAGCATATTACAACTGGTATTAATCCACATGAAGTACCCAGCGATCTATTGTGTTTCGCATGGTATTAGTTAGAGACCGAAAATTTAGTCATTATGAATCAGTAAAATAGGCAGATAAAAAGACATTGTAAATAGCTAAAATTTGCAATATAGTATGACTTCCTCCATTTTTTAAACTGTCACCTCATTCAGTTTCCAATGTCACTTAATAATCTAGTTAAATTTTCAATGAGACTGTGTTTGTCTCACACATTGCTTCAGTAATGTGAATTAGGACACTATTCATTGTCACTTCAGTTCCTTTTCACGCTCACTTCACTTTCTTCGGCGACGAAGTAGCGTAACCAGACATGCCCAACGTAGCCTCTTCTTCCGGACGTTCACTCGCAGTTTTTTTTTTTTTTTTTTTAAATTTTTTAAAGGGTATTTAAGGACTTACCCTGGGTTTACCCAGGGCAAATAAAGTCCTAAGGCTGTTTCAGAGCAATCGCTCTCTTCAGCCGGCGGGATAGTTATTTTTATTTATTTATTAAAAAATAATGGATTAGGATGGGATCGGGTTGTCTTGTGACGTGTTGGTGAAAGGTCTACTTGAGTGTTGGCGTCTTTTGTATACTTCGTGTATTTTCTGCTGGTATTCGTTGCGCGGGTGTGTCGTCTTGGTGGTGAAAGGTCTGTTTGTGTGATGGCGTCTTCGGAGTGTCTTCTTGGGCCGGTGCTCGTCGTGCGGGCGAGGACTGCTTCCCAGGTTGCAACTTGTCTTGTCAATATCTGGATGTCGGCCGGTAGGGTTGCCAGGTTTTGTTTACGAAAGAAAAAGGAAGATTTTCCTTTTTTTAGGAAAAAAATTAAGTTCTTTTTTTACCGAAACAACTAAACGCCAAAATAGAAATTTCAAGACTCATTCTGGTCATGAGCACTTTTATGGTCGGTATTTATTTTCAGATTTTGCTTTTTTTAAAACAATTTTGCATCACATTTTGTAATTTCAAAAAAAAAAAAAAAAAAAAAAAAATACAAGCACCTGTAATTGAGATGAAATAAATTCCGTAGTGCATCTGTTTCTCGCGTCAGTGAAAATGCATTCATTTCGCAAATTAAACGACTGAAATGAAAATTAACCCGGTTTAATCAAATAATGTATTCTTAAACGTTTAATAACTTTAGTACCCATAACAACACTTCTATTCTAAGCAAATTCTTATTACTTACCTTAACATTGCGTATATTACAAATTTAGTTTTGTTCTTCAGTTAAGGGTTTGCTTGGTTCTACGGTCTACGCTATAGATAAACATGTCCATCTTCCAGTTATATCAAACAAATACAAGGACGAGAACATACCTAACAATGTACCATGATGCCGCACATGTGTTCTTGCAGTACAGAATACGTTCGCATTTTATTGCTGCTACCAACGTTCTCGAAATATCTAAGTATAAAATTACACAGCAATGCAGTCTATCAGAACATTGTTAATAGCATTTTGTAGTCAGAAATTGATATCCCTCCCAGGAAAACAGAAAAACGGAAGAAACCGTCTTAAGGCAAGGTAAAAAAGGTAAACTGTAAGATTAATCCTAAAAGCGTATAGCTTACGGGAAAAACGTAAGACTTGGCAACCCTACTCGCAGGGGAGTGAATACAAGACGTCTCGAATCCTTTCCAGTCAATCCCCTCACTGCACGCAGTCACAATCGTCACCAACTCCCCCGGAGAACAAACGCTTTTCGCCTCACCAGAAACCCATTCGCTAAATCAATCAATCAATCACTCACTCACTCACTCACTCACTCACTCACTCACTCACTCACTCACTCAATCGCATCGCAAGGCTCGCTCACCACCGTGAGACTCACTCCATTTGCGAGAGCGGTCGCTTATATAGCTGTAGGAAGGGCGAGCTTGCGGTTCATTTGTTTACGGTTACGACTACCCGTCGCCACCTCCCTATAACGTTAGGCCATAACCGTTGCGTCACAATTGAAAGCCCTTGCATTAGCTTATTTATTTACTATTTTGCACTGCTCAATCACTCAACCACCATATTTATGTTAACATCATATTGCACTAAGTTTTGAGCTAACTTTAAATATTTAAACAAAATGCTAGTTGTACTTAATAGGAAAATGAAACTCTTTCTTGAAGGCCTGTGCGCTACAAGTGCCTTATCGAGTTAATGGTTGCACGTGACAACCAAACTTTTTTAAGTTTGCTGGACTCATACTGTCCCCTGTCAGATAATACATTTTTCATTTGAGAAAATGGCTTCTCAATATCTACAGAGGTTATTGGAGCCAGTCTAAAACATAACACTTTCATTCATCCATTTCTACTGCAATAGAATTGTCACCAGGTAGAATTTTTGAAGTTATCTAAGTTGGTGAATATCAACTTTTCGAAAACACTATTTTACATTTTTCCCTAACTGTAACTGTTACTTTTCCCTGCTCCTTTAGCATTCTCGCATCATGCCTAATTTTTACCTGCTATGTCAATGACTCTTTCTGGAAGCTGGCAGAGATCACTTATGGCATGCAATCATTTCCGACTTCCGTAGATTTGAGAAGTTCCTTGACTCTTAAAATTGAAGATGCTTCATCCTCCAGAGCAAATTTGAAGCACAGTAACCTGCTACGGGGCTTTCACAGAGATCTTCCTAACACTGGAAATGAATTTGTCGACATCCGGAAACCAGCATCGTAACTCTTCTGACAACTTGTGAAAACTGTGTTCTACGCAGGTCACGCAAAACATGTTTGGAAATAGCACTTTTAAAGTCCTCTCAGCATTTTTCATATATGGTACAACGTCAGTGATGAAAAGAAGCACGTTATGATGCTTAACTTCTTCAGGCCAGAGTAACTATAGTTAATAGGTGAATAACTGCGCTTTAGTTGAATTAACTTTTTCTAGACACCGTTGTAAGCAGGAATGCTTTCATTGACTCATTTTCTGAGGGCTCTTATAGTCCAATTACATTGGAAATTAAACTACACTTAGGATCAGGTGACTATGGATTGAAATCAGACATTTATATTTTTAGTTTTATGCTTTACGATTTCCATTACATCATGGTAACAATTTCGCAAACACGATTCATTAGGCACAGATCCGTCCGTATATTTCTCCAAAACTGTCTTAATGTAGGATTTTGTCATTTCCACAAAGAGATTCTGGCATTAAGAAGAGGTTTACGTAAGTCGAATGCAACTTGCGATTTTCCACTCCGTCTAAGAAATCTTCATCTCAGTAACCTCGGAAACTGCGTTTTTGTGGTTAGTTGTAGTGCTATGTTGAGATATTAAGTATTTGTTTTCTTAGTTCACTGACTGTTAATATATTTTGCACAAAAGTATTTTACCGACAATACAAAATACGTATTTTTGAAAAGAAAATACTGTTTATTTCCGCTGCATAAATTATTGTTTAATAATAATAATAATAATAATAATAATAATAATAATAATAATAATAATAATAATAATAAAATAATAGTAGTAATAATAGTAGTAATAATAGTAGTAATAATAGTAGTAATAATAGTAGTAATAATAGTAATAATAGTAATAGTAATAATAATAATAATAATAATAATAATAATAATAATAATAATAATAATAATAATAATAATAATAATAATAATAATAATAATAATAATAATAATAATAATAATAATAATAATAATAATAATAATAATAATAATAATAATAATAATAATAATAATAATAAACATTATGTGAGTTGTCTTGACATAGAACAAAGCATTTAATTGCAACTGGGGGCTTTTCTTTGTTTATAGGAGAAATGCCAAAAGCGTTCGTATAACAAGAAAATCGATATGTAGGTTTCGATACAGTCGCTAGACGTGAATAGCAGACTCAGCCGTGACATCTAAGTTCAATGATATACATTACATCGCGAGAATTTTCATTACAATATGACAGAATGTTAGAATTCTTTGCTTTTTACTTCCTCTACTACGTATAGCAAGTATTGTATTCTACCCAAAAATTCGATGTCGAGATTTCACCAGAAATATATGTTTTGAGGGCCCCTGAAATTTAAAAAAAAAAAAAAAAAAAGCATTTTTAGAAAAGGGCCCGTGTGTCTGTATGTGTGTATGTGTGTGTGAGTGTGTGTGTGTGTGTGTGTGAGTGTGTGTGTGTGTGTGTGTGTGTGTGTGTGTGTGTGTGTGTGTGTGTGTGTGTGTGTGTGTGTGTGTGTGTGTGTGGATGTCTGTGGACAGCATAACTAAAACAAAAAGTCGGTTAAAAACCAAAGTTAGCATCTATTAGATTTTAAGGATGCGACATAACGATTTTGAAGAAAATTCCTCCAACCTAAACTACCCGTTACATGGAAAATTTGTCGAAAATTTTTATTTTCTCGAAAATGGCTCTAACGATTTTGATTAAAATGCCATATGTTTAAGATATTTTTATGACCAATGAAATGTATATTTTGAATTTTCTGGCTATAGCCCATGTAGTCCTGTTTACTCTGGATGACTTTTGCATAACTGGTAAACCGTAAGAGATAGACCAAATCTCACTACACAGAAACTGTAGATTTTGCTAAAACACAATTTATGTCCAAATAATTTTTGTATACAGCGAACCATTTCGGAGATATTCCTTGTTATTTGTGTGAGTTTTGGAATACTTAAACTTTCATCAAATGGAAGATCGCTATTTATTTTTTATATCTTAGCCGTGCAAAGAGAACGGAATCTCAAAGCTTTAAAATATATGACTATTGCTCAAAGCCTATTACCTATACTCTCATATTCTCCTTGCACCTACAAGGAAATAAGCAACAAGATAATTTCTGCAAATGTTTATCTCAACTAACACGAAGAAGATATAAGAATAAGAGTTTGTAAGAATGGTTAGTACAAGAGTAGAGAAAGTCATGTGAGTGAAACACACCAGATTGTTATGTGTATGTTTACATGCACTCAGTTTCCAATGAAGCTGGTTGTATGTGGTTTTTAACTAAACTCAACAGGTGCCAGGGACAGGGAAATACGCTATTGTTTGCTCTTAAACAGAGAATTTCTGACTGCACACTATCCCTTTTTTTCCGTGACACTAACTAAATTAAAGGGATATTAAGGAAGGAATTTGAACCTTTTATTAATTTTTAACGTGCTTAAAATTCATGTTGTGAACATTGGAAAATGATGTTATACAAGTAGTTCAGGTACTGTGAAATATGAAACCATGTATGGTGAAGTAATTAATACAAATGTTATAACGTGTTGTACAGAAATAACTATGATAAACTGTTTCAAGGCAACTTACGCCTTTTGCAAGTCTGAGTAGAGAAAGAAGAAGGGCTAATCAGTTGCTCGCGGCAGGTATGACATTGTTGCTTTGCACGTATCATTTGAAAGCCTAATGTGCCTTCTCTAGATAAAAGAAATCCGAGGCGTTACATCGTATGACTTTCTCTACTCATTATAATAACCCAAGGCGCAACAGCCCTTTCCGGGCTAAGACCTACCTCCCAGCCACTGCGTCCCGCACCTCTGACCACCACAGGCACGTCTTGAGTGGGGTGCAGTATTGGAGGGTGGTACGTGGTCAGCTCCTTGGGCCCTTCCGGCCGGTTATGCGGTCTACGCAATCCAGATCGCTACTTTCCAGTCAAGTACTTTTCAATTGGCCCCTCAGGGAGCTACTGAGGCTGAGTGCACCGCGGAACCGGTATCTCAGTGAAAGAAAATCCCCACGCCAGTACCGGGAATCGAACCCGGGTCTCCCGCTTGATAAGAAGCAGAGCACCACCGTGCTAAGGAGACGACCGTACTCGTTATAACTTCACATGATTCTTCATATAATAGAACTCGTATAAAAAGTGATCCTTATATCCAGGTTAATTTACGATAAAATGTTGACTTTAAATCCTCTTAAATTAACCAGCATGGGCTTTGCTGCATGCATGATACGCAAAACAAAACACGACTGTTCGCATATCTTAAATCAGCTGTTAATGAACCCATGCGGGGAAAAAGAAAAATGCTTTCAAAGTTGCCGCATGGCAGTTCAACCTAGATGTAACAAAGAAGCTTTGAAAACGGCTAGGGCTATAAGTAAGTTATTTTATATAAACTGCACACATCAATGCAATTTACATTTTTTCGTGTGGTAAGTTTCTGTATATCTCTTATGGCTTACTAGTTACACAAAGGTGTGTAAAATTCATTCAGAATGAAGAGAACTTCAAAGAATCAGAAAATTCAATATGTGGATTTTATCAGTCATGAAAATATCGTAAACATATCACATTTTAGCCAAAATCCTTAGTCATTTTCAAGAAAATGAAAAATAACGAAAATGTTTCCCCCATAAAATTTTAACTTATGCTGTTCATAGACATATGCGGGTTGGGATTGAAGGGACCTCAAATTTTGTTTTTCTAGTAAACTTTCAATAACAAATTTCTGCGTGGAATACACTGCTTCCTCTACCTTTGTATATATATATACGGCATGAGAAGTAACCGTGGTATTTTACGTGATATTAACTTATTACTATACCTCGGACTTTAGTTCCTAAAAATCTTAAATTAGGTAACTAAAATAGGTTGTATCACAAATCAAAATTGCAAAACTGGTAAACACATGTCCATTATTAGAGTCACAGTAAACAACTAACAGCTTTTCTAAGATTTTCATTGAGAAACTGCACAGCTTGTCAGATAACGCCAACTTATAAGCCGAAAGAGAGCGTTTCACATCAACTGATGTCACTGGGGCATGTTTAAATGTTGGTATAAGACGCAAAGGAACACTACATTTATGTTCAGCTGTTTTGCCAAACAAGATGTCAGAACTGTGTGGAGAACTGTCAGTCCTGGTTTGTTTGAACCATTGATTTGAGTTTTTCAGAAACATTTTACCAACATAACCAGGAACCAAGTTGATTTCTTCTATCAATCTCAGTTGCATGTAGACCAGGTTGCCTGAAGATTCTAGAGCATTAATAGTGGGGACCAGAAATACATCGTGTGGTTTGATGAATGCAATATCATGGGCAATTGTTGGGTCCTGCAGCAGTTCTTTAACTGAAGTAATGCTCCTGCACCCTTCCCCAGTTTCAAAACAATGTTCTTAAAGTCCTCCATATTATACATTGTTCACTGTGATTGTTGCCAAGACACGACTGGCATACAGTTTTACAGAGCTTTTCCATATTACCAAATGAAGAGGTTGATAAATGTAAAATTAGGTAAAAATAGGTTCTAACGTGAAATTAGATATTTTAGTTTGTATAGGACCACCATTTTCGAACATAATTATATTTCCATAGTTAGTATATACACAACTTTTATTTTCAATACATCATGAGGAACAAAATAGGTTTTTACCTAAAATCCGATGTCTGGTTATTACATTAGAAAGGTGTAATACACAAGCATGAGTGTCGGCGGACTTTTTTCCAGGGGGGGGGGGGGCACATGCTGGAAATTTGCAATCATATAATATTAAATCATTATTTTACTGTCAAAATGTATAATATTTGTTGCAGTAACCGTATTAATTTGTGTTAAATAAAAATTGTTATTTACATCAAAATTAAAATAATAGTTTAATAGTCAGTAACTGGCTGCACATTAAGTTCACCAACTTCCAAGGGGGGGGGGGGGGCACGACCCCCTCCCTTGCCCCCGTTTCGCGACGCCCATGTACACAAGCATACTGTTTAATACTTTACTTCACATTTTAAAGTTACAGAATGCCTATTATCAACTCGTTAGTATGCATTCTTTCTACAGATGGAAAATTCTTTAAAGGCCGTTGTTCAACCTGTAGTGCATAACAACAACAATAATAGTAATAGTAGTAGTAGTAGTAGTAGTAGTAGTAGTAATAATAATAATAATAATAATAATAATAATAATAATAATAATAATAATAATAATAATAATAATAATAATAATAATAATATTTATATATTATTTATTATCATCATTATTACTAACAAAGAGCATGTGACGTCCTAAAACTTGGAATATATACAATACCATGCATTGGAGTTTGCCAGTGTAATCTAGGATTACGTTATTAGGTTATGCAAAATGAGAGGGTTCTATTGTTCCTCATCGTCATGCAATAGTTGAGGTCGTAAAGCATATGTCTCCAAATTTGCGCATGGGTGGTCTGCTAATACACATGTATTATTGTTTAATGACACAGAATTGTACTTCTCTTTTTATTAGCGTTAGAACTGAAAGGTATTTGCTGTGTTAGTGGTGAGATGGTCGTTTTCGTTGGAACTAGCCGAAGAACTTTCTGCACATTAGAAACAGTTATTTGCCGGTAAGAGATACTGTACGATGTATATTACTATTTGCCAACATCACAAAATCTCAATCCGGTACTGTAATGTGATGGTGTGGTTAAAACAATGTAAATAATGGTAAAATTTACTAGTTATAGTTGATCAAATATCTTTAGAGAATGAGCTCACATTCTCTTCCACTTACTTATGATAAGTAGAGGAAATATTGCATTACACCCCAAAAAATGGTACTGAAATTTCACTGAAATACACGTTTTGAGGTCTACCGAAACTCCTCGAAAAAAATGATTTTTAGAAAAATTGCACTAGTAAGAGAGAGAGAGAGAGGGGGGGGGGAGGGAGGGAGATATACCTTAAAACGAAGAGTTGGGTGAATTCATATTAAGATTACCATTTTTTGAGGTACAAAACCTCAAAATACTCTCTACAAGGGAAAACGTTTTGTTGTGTAATATATCTTCTCTTCTTTCTGACTGAATTTTGTAGACTGTTGTAGCCACATATAACTGGAGAACTATGAGAGATAAGCAAAAACTTGCTGCTGCATGCTCAGTTCGTTAAAATATAGAATTTGTATCAATTTTGTTTGGTAAAGGGTAACGGGCACCGTACAGAGGGGGACACCTCGCTCACGTCGACCTACACAGGGCTATTGTGGCTACCATCCCCAGGAGGCAGGGATGAAATTAGGGAACCGAAGGGGTGCTATCAGATCCGCATTTAGACAGGCCCACCAGAGACGCGTGGAAGTCCCTATTCAGTGTTGAGATGTCTTCATCCCGGCGCAAGGCCCCGCCAAGCAGCCAGCATCACACCGTGGGGGGCGGTACCGTACGAAGCGTCCCCCCCCCCCCCGACGGAGGACAAGGGCCACCAGACGCCACCCAGCGCCGAAAACAGCAGTTACCATGCGCAGTCATCCACGCCATCTACCCAACACTGCCCACACTACATGCCTGGAACTGCACCACCTGAAAGAGGATAAGGAAATGGAATGAAAGGAAATGATGGAAAGGAAACCGTGGTATGAAATAATGCACCCCAGCGTTCACCTAAGTGACATGGGGAAACCACGGAAAACGTATCAGAGTGCGCGGCCACGGGGATCAAACCCGAGACCTCCCGAATGCGGGCCACAGACGTTACCGCTTGAGCCATCCCGCTCGGTTGTTTGGTAAAATATTCCATGTTGTATGTTCACATTCTCGCACGTTTAAATACGATATCTGACTGAATAGGATTGGTTGCTGTTTCCTACACACGAGCAAGTTGCTGCTACTTATATCAATTATAAATGTTATTTCTGCGTGTTTATGTAACTGTGTTGCTTAATTTGATATAATTTCTAGGCAATAACATAGCAGGAATAGAAGAAAAGCTTTTTCTATGAATAATATAAAGGACAGATGCATGCCAATTAGCAACGTGCAGAGAAAGCCGGGTGAGCGTTTCGGACTACATGTTCCTGTTTTTATTGGTACGTCATTTATTACCGTTCAAACTTAGAGCGTCTTTTTGCATAGTAACTACCATTAAAACATCTGCATGCGCTTTTTTCTTTCAGAATCTTGATTTAGAGACCCAAAGAACTAATCTTCTCAGGATTACACGCCACTGTCACAAATATTCGCGTACTTTAGCACAAGACGGCAACTACTTACTAAATAGGTGTAAACAGTGTGACATCCCAAAAGGCAACCTTGCTGATTTGTAAAGGGGTGGATCGACCTTCGCATCGACAGTATTGCGGGCTAGTTTCGTCACCAATTTGGCAGGCGGTTAGCGGTATGGAATTCCATTAAAAGGAAATACATGAGAATGGTTATGTCTTACGCTTGAATTATTTGGGACCGACAACAGTGCTTTTAGGTTACTTGCCGCCTTGAAGGCCTGCGTGTGTATGCAGTACCGATTTTTATATAGTACGGTATCAACTATTTTTTTTTTTTTTTTTTTTTTTGTCCCCAAAATTATGTCTTGTTTTTTAGAAAAGAAGAAACTGAACTGGAATGTTTACTAAAACACATTTAAGCACAAGCAGTCGAAACATTGTTTCGATGGCTACCTGTTGCTATCATTATAAAACTTGGCTGTAATAACGAATGATAACTAGAAAGTATTATCACAGTATATTATATCTTATTGGTATTCTTTGAGTGTTTCCTTGTCAATTTCAATCTGTGACCCTTATCATATCTCTTGAGAAATAGCGATTTGGCGAGTTACTGCAGCGAATGGGAAGTTTCCTCTGAACGACATAAAAATAAATGTAAAAAAATTATCATTATCGATACTATGAATCTTAATGCTATACATATTGGATTTGCGCTTAAAGTTTGAGCATAGCTTTAAATTCAGCACATGTTTGTAGAATATCAAGTGGTATTCTTTGAGGAAACACAAAGTCCCCTAAAGGTAGCTTGGAATATTAAGGATGTTAACAGTATTGAGAAAGGAATTTCAGATTTTGTGAAATTTATATATCCAAAAGCTTCCACCAAGTCTAATTAACATGCATCTGGGGTAAATATATTGCTTTTCTGGATTAAAGGTCTAAACTTCTCAGGTAGTTAATTGGGTAGTTGCTTAGGTGACCATATTTCTTCCGCGATAGTATCCTTCAGAACCATGCGCTAAATATTATCACAAAACTGCTTGCCTTCTGGGCCTACTCAGGTTAGGCGGTAAAGTTGTTTACCAAAGTTGTTGGGTCAATCAGATGTCTTACCTGAAATGGAGTCTGCCGATCTTGCTTGAAGAGCTGTTATCTCTTGGGTAGTTTCTTCACGTGAAATAAGAGTACACGTAACACCCCCAGTATCCATTTCACCTTCCACACGGAACACACACACTCTGTGACCACTTCATATGCCACTCACTGACCTGAGCTCAATGATCTTCTTACCAGCACTGCTGCAACGAAGCGAAGTGAGTGAGCAGGCAAGCTGGATTGGGCTCCCTCCCTCTTTCGGCATTCCCCACCACGCTGGAAGGCTGCGCTATCTCAATTGGGTATGCTTTGCGGTAAAGGACATCATTGGTTCAAAATCCAGGTAAATCCGAGTAATCCCCAAACTTCGTCGCTCTTTTCATTCAGCAGAGCAACAGGTGTACAGTTTCGGATTTTATCTTGAGAGAATACGGAGCTCATATTATGATTTCCTTTTGTTTCGTATACCACGAATAAAATGATAAAATGAAACCTATACTTACACTAAAATGAGAACGCCTCTGTGTGTGCGTGCGCGCGTGTATGTTTGTGTGTGTGTGTGTGTGTGTGTGTGTGTGTGTGTGTGTGTGTGTGTGTGTGTGTGTGTGTGTGTGTGTGTGTGTGTGTGTGTGTGTGTGTGTGTGTTGAGGGGAATTGTCTCAAAAACCACTCAATCGGTGTTATTTTCATTTTCAAAACAAGAAAATCATTATTTTCTTGGAAAACTCCGCAAATTCAGTAGAGTCAGGCATTCATTTGAGGTTATGCCTTTCTGGGTATTTTAATACCGACACGTACGCGACAGTAAAACTGACGTGCATAGGTATATGCAAACAGCACCTGAGGTTTTAAAACTTTTATTCATAATCTTATGTTTTTAATGATCCTGATTATGCAATTTTTGTTCGATTTTTTCAGACTTTCAATATATGTTCTTTCGAGTATATTGAAATGATCAAAGAGCCTTTTCTTGACATTATGTATACCTACTTCTGGATACGGAGTTCTCATGTACCTGTGGTTCATTTTAGAACATTAAAGGGAGTTCCACGCTTTATTATATTTTTCAAAAATTTAGTGTTACCTACACAGAATTTAATACTTATTTTGTTGTCAAGTGCCATATTGGGGGAATAATGCGCAAAATTCAAGTGTTTAAAGGTAAATTTTCATCACGTGGAGCATTTCACATGGGACTCGACGTCCATTTATTGAAAATTGTTTTCTTGGATAATTAGAAACATACAACCATAAAAACCAATACTATGATATTGTATTAAGAAATCGGTGATCAAATTTTCAATTAAAAGCTGTTGAAATGTATGGAACTTGCAAATGAATGCCGAATACCCCTAAGACAACTTCTAACTTTAACTCCTAAGTGAATAAACGGCTAAAAGGGTTTACGAGGCCTACACATTACATTACAAATACATTGGAGCTATAATAAGTTATTTTAATATATGGTTTTGACTTTTCGCATTCACCGTTGTTACCTCAGAAACAATGAATGTAAAAACAAACGCCATGTAGGTATATTTTGTTCCAAGCAATATGGACTCAATGTAACAGCTAAGTTTTGCACCAATGTTAAGATAAAATTACTAAATCTTTCAGCTTTTATCTCAATGTTTTTAAAATGTCATCATATGTCTTTTAAATTTCATGCAGATGTCTGTAATAGTTTTTGAGAAAAAAAATTACTTTTATTATACTAATTACTCAGAGGTTGCACATCGCAAATTATAGAACAAATTAAGAAATTACCAATGATTTAAATACTAATATACAAAACTGGAACATATGAAAATGTTCACTCTTCTGGTTTTTCATAAAAATTAACTCTATAAATATAATTTTTAAACAATGTGCCCTTATTTTTGGAATTAATAATGTCATATTTTGAGCCATTTAAAAGTTTACTAAAAACCATATGCCAATTTTTTAAGTTCATTCTCTTTAAGTTTCTGTTGAAAATTTGAACAAGATTGGTTACAAACTACATCGTACGGAACATTTTAATGTGCAAAAATATAAGAAAAATCCAACTCTCAGTGAAAGGCACCGGAAGTACATACAGGCCCTTAGGCCGTATGCCCTTTGGCTCTCAAATGGTCACTAGCTGTAAAGGGCTCTGGGAGCAAAAGCTATAGTTCATAGTTGAAACTGAAGTTTCAAACTATTTTTTGGACATAATTAATTTTTGAATTTGTGTAAAGTGTTCACCAAATTTCAGTTACATGCACCCTTAAGCACACTGAAGACAGAGCTAAACAAAGACAATCGAACTATGCTTATTGTGGTACAATATTTGTTTTATATTTCGGTAATTGATATATTATAAAATAATTATTTCAGATGTCTGCTGGGAAGTTAGTACCCAATCCTCTGTGTAACTGTTATTCTAACTCTGCAAGTGTATATATTGGAATTTCTCTATATTTATTAAAACCTTTTAATAATCGTGATGTAAGCAAGAAGATAATATAAAGGGATAAAATTGTGCCAGCGTAACAAACTGTTGTATTTTACAATTAGCAACCTAGAAGATGTTTTTTCTCAAGACAAAGCTTTTCGTTGCACACTTCCAGTTAGCCATTTCGTTGAATATAATACCAGGAGGTTACGTGCTTTCTTAAGTGAACACTTCTTTCCTTAAGTGGCCCATGTTATTTTTAGTTTTCTAGTACACATTATAAAATAACTATAAGAGGTATGTTTGTACAGGTTAGTTTTTCGAGGATTCGTTTATAATAATATGAATCAGTTTTTGTTACAAAAGACGCTTAGGTTACGTTAGGCTTAAAAGGGTGGGCTGTAGAGGTCCTAAGCACCCCGACCATTACTGATTCATTGTGAACTCCTTTGGTTCTTGGTCTTTGAAAACGACTGCATCCTTTATCCTTACTTGCATCTTACTTTACCCTGCATCCCTTATTTTTAATTATGACTTTTTAAAGAAATTTGCGTTTGTTCGTAAAGTATTCAATATTAACCTTTTTTAAAAGTTAGCTCCTTAGCATTCAACAAATTTCATTAACAGTTTCACTTACTATCTTTTGCATGGAAATATAACCATGTAAAATGAGGCCTAACAGAGGGCGTGTCCTACTTGAATATGACTGGCATTAATATGCAAAATAAGGATATTATACAAAAAAAATCACCGACAACGCTTAGTACTTATGTTACGCGCGATGGCGAACTGGTTGGTTTTCAAGAAGGAACCCCTGTCCGGAAACGCGCGGTTTGGACGGTGTAGCGCATCGAAGTGTGAGATGGGTGTGTGTTCACATTTCGTAAATAACCCCTACATGACTAGCACATCGAGCAATCTACATTACAAAACTATAGCTCCTACGTCATTGCAGAGTCTATATCGGCGGTGTTGAGCCTCATGCACATAACCCAATACTTGCGGTTGTCTTTGAATACTTTCAATCGCTCCGTGGACTCGAGTAATAAGGCCCTCCGCTGACGTCACAGGAGTGCCTTATACCGTAACCTTCGTACAACTCTACAGAAAATAGTCGAGAGGTGTCAAATCTGGCGACCGTGCTGGCTTTTACTCTGGCCCCTCTTTTCCCTGCAGGCTTTCGGTCCCCTGGGGTACTAAGGACTTGGAGACGTCCCCCGATCCGGAGGACGAAGATTTATAGAGATCAAGCACCTGACATGCGCGCCGAAACTCCTGCCGACAATTTTATTAGAACCCTGAAACAACCAAGCAGATGCTAGTTAAAAGGAAATAAGAAGTGAGGCGAAATGGAGGGAGAGGAAATTCGGGGGATGTAATTATACTTCCTAGTATTCGCCTAGCGATCCGGGAAAACCCCAAAAAGCTCCATGGGTCAGGTAGGTCGGCCACGGGAATCGAACACACGTTACCACGGAGTCACCTCACTCGGTGAAGTATCAGTTACTATAAAATAATCACAATTATAAGTATCTAGTTCTCAGTTTAATTTCCGCTTACACACGAGCAGATGAGGGTGTTAAGCCCATGCAACTGATACAACAGTTCCCTACACTAAAGAAAAACTATTGAACTTCAAGGTGATAGAATGAAAACATACGATTAAAATCATAAAACGACAGGACGGACCGTTATGGTTGCTTTGCATTAAAACGCTTCCATCAGATTGGTTACTTATTATACGAGTGAAGTAGAAGTTATAGATGGATAAAGAAATATTTGGTTGTCTTAGATTTCTTTCACCTCCAGAAATTTCTGAATTATATATAAATATATCTGTATGTAATATATGTGTATATAGGGTGTCCAAAAATGAGGCCGACAAACTTTGGGAGCTGATAGAGGACATTATTTTGAACACTTTTTGTTAAGGGAAGTTTTTTGCTGCAGTGCTTCGTTTAAGTGCTAGACGAGTTATACTGCTCGCAAAAGTTAAAGGCATGTGAACGCTGGCCAATGCTCGAGCGGAGCGCTGTTGCCAAGCGTAGTGCGTGTACCGGCAGAAGTTCTGTACATAAGAGCGCGTGAGATGCGTGTACGACATTCGGCAGCAGCGCTGGTAGGAGGGGCAAGCTTAGGATTCGCTTCAGTCTGCAGTACGCCCCGCCTCCATATGCCTTTAACTTTTGCGAAGATTATAGTGTCATTACCTACTGCCTCCCACCCAGTTTAGGTATCAACAATACAAATTAGTATTGCACTTATCTTAGTAAGGCACACAATCTTAATCCAAGAAACAAACACAGAACACATAAACGAAACACAAACATCTCGTTGTTTACGGTTAATCACAGGTTTAATATTCAAATTTAGACCGACAAACGTTTAAACCAGAGAAATGGCTGGTGCCTTTGCGAGAGTACGGCAGAATATGGCACGCCGATGCACTCTGTGTTAATCGCAATGGTCGTGCGTTCAAACATATACTTTGAATAGCAAAGATGTGATTAACTGTTAACAATGAGATGTTTGTGTTTTGTTTTTGTGTTCTGTTTGTTTCTTGGATTAAGATTGTGTGCCTTACGAAGATAAATGCAATACTGATTTGCACTGCTGATTTTGCCGTAAATACTTAAACTGGACATTTACCTACTCGTCTAGCGCTTAAACAAAGCACCACAGCAAAAAACTTTCCTTAACAAAAAGTGTTTAAAATTGTGCTATCTATCAGCTCCCAAAGTTTGTCGGTCTAATTTTGGGACACCTGTATATAATCACATTTAAGCAAAACATCTAGTAAACTAAAAACCGATAAATATATTTTATAATTTTATTTTTGGCCTGAAAAATCTGTGAAAGCCAGTAAGTTTTACTTGATTTAAGTTTTTTTACTTAATCAAGAACATTAACTGTTCCGTAAAACTGGTAAATAAAGTGATATACTTGAGATATACAAATCTCTAACAAAAATAATAATTTTGTGTTTAGAATAATAACGAACGATAATATTTAGGTACAATAAATAATTCTGCAACAAAAATGCGGTTTAATGTTTATGTGTTCCTCTGTATAATATTGTTCAAACAGGAATCAACCAATGAATATGACATTTCACATAAACAGGTCAGAGTTGAACAGTCGAAACGCACTTGAAAAATGTAGTGCCACGTTCGGAACTCGAACCATGGATCACAGTGCATGTGCTATTACAGCAGATGTGTCATCAACATGGCCGTACGCACATTACACCTCATCCAATGCGCATAAATACACACAGTTTTACAATATCCAATGTATTGCAGAAGTTAAACCCATAAGAATCAGTGGCTGCATGTACAGTCATGGAAAAATTGCTGAGCGCACTAGGAGCCTATTTCTGTGTCCGAAAGATAATAACATATGGAATAGAGGCTACCAATAAACTCAGCTGCATGTGCGAAATATCGACTTGTGTAAACCGCAATGCAACACGATGTGCAACTTTGAAATATTTTGCTCTCCTAACACGCTCAATAATTCTTTCCATGGCTGTTCATATGAAAGGTGCCCCCCCCCCAAAAAAAAAAGACACGAACTATGCTTAGTATGTTGTGCGGGATTGCAAACTTATGGTTTTCAAACAGGAACCCCCTGTCCGGAAACGTACGGTTTGGGCGCTGGAGAGCGTCGAATTTTGAGAACGAGCTGTTGTGATTATTTGTTAAGATTCCTTTTGCTATCTTCATACGGAATGTATGCAACCCTTTAGCCGTCTGTGTGCTGCGGATGAACGATCTGAGCCTGATAAATAGGCTTCGGACGTAGTTGCTGTTTCGATGCACTTTGGATGGAAAATGGTTGCACTGGGTTTCACTGCTACTTACCCCCCCCCCCTTCCCAAGCACTGCCTGCCGTTCACCTTAAGCGCCGTTTTGTAATGTAAAGAGTTTGATGTGGTACTCAAGTTGGATTTATTGACGAAATGTGAACGCACACCCATCTCACACTTCGATGCGCTACCGCCTGCAAATCGTGGATTTCCAGACAGGAGTTCCTTCTTGAGAACCGATTAGTTTACCATCCTGCACAATATACTAAGCATTGTCCGTGTTTTTTTAGGACATCCTGTAGAAGGATGACACAAGAATTGACTTGAGTTCCAGAGTCATTTGAAAATCTCGTGTTCCAATTTTATCAAGTTAATAAGATACTTGAAGCAAAGAGCAGGAAAAACCAGAGAATAGTAAGGAACCAAATGTAACACAATGTACTTAATGCATTGTCGTTGAATCGCGTGATATGGAGCGATCTTTTCTACCGTGCAAGACAACACTAACAAAAGGTGAAAAGTTTTGCCAGAAAATATGAAAAGCACCTGCAGCGTACTTGTAACTACGGGGAATGTTAAGTTCAGCTAAGTAACCAGCGATTTAATTTGTTCTGTCATTCTAAGAGTTTTATGATATTGAAAGACTATAAAATCAGTGCGACTTAGTCTGTTTCATTTGATACATGACTCAACTCAATGAGAACTTGTGGAGGGGAACTTAGCACCTCGATCGAAAGGCAATCATTTGTGCCTATGCCCCTAACGGGTCACCCTCCGGGAAGATGGATGAGGCCAATGGGTCCTAAGGGCGGCCGGAACGTTGCCACGACAGAATAGATGGTAGGGTTCCTACAATTTCCAACTTAGAAGCAGCCTGGCGGAGGCTGGCTTAGCTCTCTTCCCCCCTCGGACTTATACCATCCCTTAGGAGGCCTGGAAACCAGTGGTTCGCCTTCCATTCCGGGAACGAGATTTCCATAGCGTATTTGTTCCCCTTGCCGTGCTGCTGTCGCGACGCTCGCCGACGCTTGCAACCCTGAAAGAAACCTAAAGGGATGAAATGTGAAATGAAATGATTAATGTAATGAGATGGACGGACAAGAAATTTGGAGGATATGGAAATCCTTCCCAGCATTCGTCTGGCGACCCGGGAAACTTCCGAAAAAAAAAAAAGAACATGAATCAGGAAGGTCGGGCACGTGGATCGAACCCGCGATCTCCCGAATGCGGGCCACAGTCGTTACCGCCTGAGCCAGCCCGCTCGGCCATTTGACACACACAATTAAATACGAAGCATAATTTGCAAAGGATTATTTTTTAAATAACTATTTAAATTTGCTCTAAGCTATTTAGGGACAGTTATGGCGGCGCCGTGGCCGAGCGGTTAGCGCGCTCGCCTACCACCTAGGTGGCCCGGGTTCGATCCCAGGGACCCGCATGTGGTATTCGTGGTGGACGAAGCGGCGTCAGGGCGGGTTTTCTCCGGGTGCTCCGGTTTCCCCCGCCATCTCATTCCACCGGGGCTCCATCTTCATTCCATGTATCATCAGTGTCATCGCCTGCTGTGCCGTAGTAGTAAAAGCGGACGTTAAACACTACAACAGGGACAGTTATTCTGGCATTAACGTCTCCAATTTATATTATTCTGACGTTCAAATTAACGCGGAGAAAATGCTGAGTTTTAATATGCAGAAAGAAGAAACGTATTATAGTTCAAGCGTTCTGAAGCATTTTATTTTGCGAGTAGGAATGTTTGCGGAAGGCTGAAGGCTGATGAGTATAGGACTCCCAGTAGCAAAATAAAATCACTTTTAACATGCGTTGTCACGTACTATTTTTAGATAGCCCTGAAAATTAAATTAAAAGGTATTCAGCTGAAATTTATATCCAAATAGTAGTGTACATTCACAGTCATAACTAGGGTTCGGATTTTTAGGCGCTAAAAATTTAGGAAATATTTATTTTTTATGCACTGAAAATGTGAAAAATATGTGCCAAAACAAATAAAATATTTTTTAAAGATCTGAATGGCTGAGCTAATTTACGTGGTACTCACCAGACATTGTTCATGGAAGGGATCAAATACTAAGTTACAATATATGACCGTATGCTTCCTTAAAAATTGACGATTGTCACGAAGAATTAACGTTGAGTTTCTAGTGGTTTTTACCAATTAAATGTTGTGTTACTTGCGAACGTTGGTCTGCCGTTATAGCTTTATCACATGGCTGACAATACAGGATTTTACATCACAACTGAAAATATCCTTAAATTCCTCAGCATAATGTTGCAAACGGTAACTGGCACTATTTTCACTCCGGGCATGTTTAATCCACTGTGATCTCAAAACTGTGGACACGTAACTTCCCAACACCACAGCTAGAAAGTCGTATAAACTTCATGGATTCACAAATGACTAATTGACTATATAGTTTAACAAGTATGAGTGTGTAGATTAACAGGCTGTGAAGCGATAACAAATGCTTAATCAAGCATAGGCACTGGAGGGATTCTCCGTTCTTATCTTGTGAGCTCATGTAGCTTGAGAAAGCAGGATGTTTATATTTTCCTCTAACTGAAGGGCTACCATAGCTGTCATATCAGTTCCTCCAATAATGAACAACATATTGTGACATCTGGCCTATGTAATTGAACATTGAAGAAGTGGATGTTGAATTGTTAAAAATAACTGTTGCTGCTGCTTTTATGTGATTTTATGTAAATATCTGAAAA
The DNA here is from genome assembly GCA_030765045.1 of Tenodera sinensis. NCBI lineage: Eukaryota > Metazoa > Arthropoda > Insecta > Mantodea > Mantidae > Tenodera > Tenodera sinensis. The sequence continues at coordinate 61,872,256 of CM060964.1, forward strand.
TTATTTAAAAAATACCTTTCCTTTATGCAATTTTTTGTGTAGCTTATATGAAAATCTAAAAATATTTATTTTCATTAAAAATCAGAAAATATGTGCTTTATGGGCAATAAAACTTAAAATATTTGCTTCCATGTGAATATCTAGAATATTAAACTCAGTTCCAAGTTCGTATTAGGACGCAAACAAAATATGTATTTACTTAAACATCCGAGCCCACAGCATAACATTCTATGATATGTAAAAGCCTGTGGTAAAAATAGATCAACAGGATAAGTGAAAAAATAAATTTATTAATAAACATATATTTTGGAAATTAATTGTTCCACACTAGCTGTGTGTAGGACAAGGTCGTAAAGAAGTAGAGTGAGACTGAAAAATTCAATGTCATAGCTGGGATTTGAATAATTGTGGAAGAGCCATTAGTTACAATTGATTGACCCTATAGTTGGTTAAACTGTGACGCCCGGTACATACAGCGTAGCAAGTCGCCATTAGGGTATGTTTCTTAAATGTATTTGAGATCTTCTTGTGTGGTTCACCGGGAAAATGCGAGTGACTTGGAGAATTTGATGCCGTGTCGGCAGGTTGGCCAGTGGTTAGAGCAGCCGGACGGAGACCGGAAGATCCATGGTTCAAATCCCGGCTACGTCACTGAATTTTTCAGTCTCACTCTACCGCTGCAAAACCATATTTTTAAGTTTATTATTGTTGCCACAGCTAATTGCCGAAGGCAGAGGATTAACGCATACTGACCCGTCCTCTTGACAATGGCCTACACAACAAGCTAGCTATTTGCCGTCTCCCCGCAGTTTGGGTAATTACTACTCCACAAAATTCCTTTTCGGCAGGTTCCAGAAGCTTCCCCTTCAAGAACGTTCCGCTTTGTAAGCGAGGGCTGCTGAGTGCCCGGTTGGACTTTCAGTGGACAGCGCCGGGTGCCGTTCACTTGTAACTTAGCGGATAAATTGTTTTGTTGTGAGCGTGTGCAAGTGTTTTAAGTGTAATGTTAGCGCTAGGCTATCCCTTTAAGATACCAATAACGTGTAATTAGCGGTAAGTGGTGTTCTCATTTGTTGCATTATTTTTCATTTAATGGAATTATGAAGTTGAATGTGCAGTTATTAAAAATCTTAATGTTAATTTCGTGTGCAGTTGAAGTAGCATTGTTACCGATAACATCATTGATTACGCCGCTTGCATTGGAAACAGATTCATTGAATGAATTTATCTCTTAGTCACTCAAATAATCCGCCAAAATCGATACGAGGCTTCCACTTAATACATAGAATTTCCATCGCAAGAAATAATGGAGACGTTATGGTATACTATATTAAATTACTGGTCGTCTCAGCGTGGTGGTAGCGCTGCTGCTTACAGAGCGAGAGGTTGTTGTTGTAGTGTTTAACGCCCGCTTTTACTACTACGGCACCGCAGGCGGTGACACTGATGATACATGAAGATGGAGCACCGGTGGAATGAGATGGCGGGGGAAACCGGAGTACCCGGAGAAAACCCGCCCTGACGCCGCTTCGTCCACCACGAATACCACATGCGGATCCCTGGGATCGAACCCGGGCCGCCTAGGTGATAGGCGAGTGCGCTAACCGCTCGGCCACGGCGCCGCCAGAGCGAGAGGCCAGGGTTCGATTTCCGGTATCAGCGTGGGAACTTTCTCCCGCCAGGAGACCTGGTTCGGGGTGCACTCAGCCTTGTTAGGACGCTGCTGGACCAATTGTGGAGCTACTTGATTAAGTAGCGGTCCCTGGTCGCCAAGGCCACATAACCGGCCGGGAGGGCCCATGTCCCACCCTCCGGAATTGTGTCGGTCTAGGTGGCTCAGTTGGTTAGACGCTGGCCTACTGATCCCAAGGTCGCGGGTTCAAACCCGGCTCAGGTCGATGGTTTTTAAGTGTGCTTAAAAACGACAGCTCCATGTCAGTACATTTACTGGCATGTAAAAGAACTCCTGCGGGACGAAATTCCGGCACACCGGCGACGCTGATGTGATCCTGGCAATTGACAGCGTCGTTAAACAACAATATATATATACCTCCGGAATTGCACCCCACTCATGACGTCTACAGTGAGCAGAAGTGGGGGACGCAGCGTACGGGCGGTAGCCTTGGCCCGGTGAGGTCTTTAGTTTAGTTAGTTAATATTAATTATCGTGATAGTGGGTTTTAATCTGATGTAGAAAAAAGCATGTTAAATCAAATATTACCAACACCTGAACTTCCTCATTAACGCCTCACTTTTTGCCACTTTATAAGCGAATTTCTCCTTCAATTTAAATCATTATTCCCTGAAATTATCATATATTATACCAAAAGATTGCCCTACTAAATGGATAATGTAAACAACTCGTATAATGTAAACAACCCGTATGAAAATTAAAAAAAAAATTGTGCCTCTTAAGAAAATTATAACACTAATAAAATGAACACTCTGAAAACATGTAAGAACACCTAAACTGATATAGTTTGGTTTTTCTGCACATTGAAAATGACAACTTTTTCTCCATCATTTAGCTACTACAATTTTATAAAATAAACGAATACCTTCTATAGCCAATGTATATATTTCGTATTTTAGAAAGCATTTTTAATATTTTAGTAGCTCTTCCTCTTAATAATAGTGTAACATTGGTGTAGCTTCTATGGAGAAAGCCTCCCATAAACTAGAAACTCCGTGGCATGACGTCACGTCGTCAGGGGAACAGAGAGTTTCTTTCGGAACGTCATGTTGGAAAAGTGATGTGCAAAAACGAGTCTCGAGTTTAATTGCGTTAAATTGGCTATGAGAGGCCATACCTGATGTTACGTTTGTGAAATAAAGTAATTGAATAGTATAGTGTTACACTGGTGTCAGGAGTGAAACGAAAACCACGAATGCAAGATGGAAAAAAATGTAAGAACTACTCGATAGCATGGCAGAAATGAAGGCAAAAATGGAATCCGCAACGGAAAAGTCAACAACAAAAATGTCCAATGTGAAGTCAGAGCTATCGGCAATGATCAACGGGCAGCTGACCGGGATGAAGAAAGACTCGGCGGGAGTGACGTAAACGGTCTGGAAGACGTCAACTAACGCCTTAGCGCCCTGCAAGGCAGAGTCGACGGTAACACCAAGGAATTGAACGTCGGTCTGGGTGGCTCAGTTGGTTAGACGCTGGCCTACTGATCCCAAGGTCGCGGGTTCAAATCCGGCCCAGACCGATGGTTTTTAAGTGTGCTTAAAAACGACAGCTCCATGTCAGTAGATTTACTGGCATGTTAAATAACTCCTGCAGGACAAAATTCCGGCACACCGGCGACGCTGATATGATCCTGGCAATTGACAGCGTCGTTAAAGAACAAAATAATTTTGATTTTCCTGAGTGGAACACTTGCTCGATGAAAGACTTAAGAACCTGAAAGCCGAGACGCCCGGACGCAATATATCTGCGTGCGTCATACCACCAAAATACGAAGGCACGTCAACCTTTGATGTCTTCCGCCGACAATTTGCCACCGTTGCCCCCCACAACCGATGGTCAACAGAAGAAGAAGCTGCGCAGCTGAGAGCTGGCCTCCAGGGACGGGCGGCAGAACTACTGAACGCCGTTCCGACATCGGCGGCGTCCCAAGACATCTGGGAGGCTCTCGAAAACCGGTTTGGAAATCACCGCCTGGCTGCAGCCTATCGCAGCCAGCTGAAGTCAAGGCTGCAACAGTTAGGGGAGACGCTGCAGGAGTTCGTCTTGGAAATTAAACATCTAGTAAAAAGGCCCTGGTGAACCTCCCCCCCTCCCCCCCCCCCCCGGATACATGTCCCAGGAAGCTGCCTTCTCCTTCGTAGACAGGGTGCGTGACACAGAGATACGTCAGTGCCTAATATTCAGCGAGTACAAGACCATCCATGATACCCTGACTGCCACGCTGAAGATGGAGGCAGCCAAGGTAACAACCGCCTCAACGTTAAAGACCAGGGGCCGCCGATAAGACGAGGGCAAAGCGACAACATAAGGCCACCGCTGGAGATCTTTCAGCGGCGTGTGTTGGGGGTGTGGCTAGCGAGGACACGTGATGAGGGACTGTCCACACCCGGTCGACGAGCAGGCGGAAAAACGAGTAAGTACCGTGACGAGGGGCATGTCGGAGCTGTCATTGCCAACCCCTCGAGTGACGCTGCGCGCTTTGTGCAGGAGAGTGGAAGATAGCCTCATCGCGGATGATGAATCCGAGGGAAGCGGTGCCAGTTACTGGCAGATACGGGTGCAGCTGTCACCGTGATTCGACCTCACGTGGCAAAGGATTTGCGCCGATGATACCAGATCGACCCTACCAGATAGTGACGGCATCAGGCGACACCTTGCCTATGGAGAGAAAGGCCTGGCTGGGTTTGGAGCGTTATAAGTCTGTGGGTGTTCATCGAAGGGGTGGCTAAGGAAGTGATACTAGGACTGAATGCCCTCAGGAGTCACGGCGTTGGAAGGAGAGTCTTGCGACTCGACCGAGACGAGGTGACGCTTCGGAACCCAAACGAGCAATCAAGGATGTGCACGGTAACCTTGAAGGATAACGTGGTAGTGCCTGCAAAAAGTGAGGCGGTTGTTCAGTCACCTCCGAGAAGCTATCATGGAATCTGGTGCTGGACCAGAAGATGCCTCTAGACGGATTGTGCGCTGCCAGGGCGCTGTTGTCTCGCCGGGAGTTAGTGTCTATCACACTGCTCAATCCATCCGACAGCGATCGAGATGTACAAGCAGAACGGAGTTGGGGAAATGAGAACCGGCTGTGAGTGTGACATCGTGCGATGGACCGGTGGAGCCAGTCCCAACGCAAGACCTGGGCCCCGACTGAAAGGCTTAATGAAGAGGGTGGCCGACCTCATGACCGGAGAGCAACTGGAGAGAGCTAGAATTCTACTTGCATGTTATAAGTCAGTTTTCAGTCAAGTGAACGCTGATTACGGTTGCACCAACCGTGTGCCCCATCACATCGATGCCGGAGACGTCCGACCTACCCGGCAACCAGCAAGACGTGTTCCTCTGGTAAAGCAAGCAGAGGTACGGGACATGCTGCAGGACATGAGATCTAGGGGAATCACTGAACAGTCCGACAGCCTTTGGTGCTCCCCTGTAGTCCTGGTGAAGAAAAAGAACGGCGACATTCACTTCTGCGTGGATTACCGGAAGCTGAACGCTGTCACCCGAAAGGACTGCTTTCCCCTGCCCCTGGTTGACCATACTCTGGATACCCTTGCTGGTACCCAGTGGTTCCAGACTTTGGACTTGAAATCCGGGTACTGGCAGGAGGCTATGGATCCCAGAGTCAAGGAGAAGACCGCATTCTCGACAGGCCAAGCTCTTTGGCAATTCTCAGCTATGCCCCTTAGTCTCTGTAACGCGCCAGCCACCTTCCAGAGCTTCATAGAGGCGGTGGTGAGGGGCCTGACTTACGTCGCCTGCCTGCTATACCTGGATGACATCTTCGTGACTGGCAGCAGCTTAAAGATCACCTTGAGAACCTGAGAAAAGTGTTACGAAAGTTACAGGCAGCCAATCTGAAGCTGAACGCGAAGTGCCAACTGTTCAGCAAGGAGATTCACTACTTGGGTCATATAGTTTCCCCCACAGAGGTAGCCTCGGAGCCGGAAAAGGCTCATCATCATCATCATCATCATCATCATCATCATCATCATCATCATCATCATCATCACCACCACCACCACCAACAACAACAACAACAACCATAATAATAATAATAATAATAATAATAATAATAATAATAATAATAATAATAATAATAATAATAATAATAATAATAATAATAATAATAATAATAATAATAATAATAATAATAGTAATAGTAATAGTAATAGTAATAGTAATAGTAATAGTAATAGTAATAGTAATAGTAATAGTAATAGTAATAGTAATAGTAATAGTAATAGTAATAATAATAATAATAATAATAATAATAATAATAATAATAATAATAATAATAATAATAATAATAATAATAATAATAATAATAATAATAATAATAATAATAATAATAATAATAATAATAATAATAATAATAATAATAATAATAATAATAATAATAATAAATTAATCTGCCTTTAATCCCATTGAATGTTACATAACTGGGGGGCTAAGGAATAGACAAGTTAGAAGGGAGAAAACGTGGGCTCATTACAATACACAATTTATGTCAGAATATTTGGTAACATTAGCGTTTTCTCAAATATATGTTTTTGTTTGAACTATCGAGTGTTTCAATCGTTATATTTTGTATTATTAGGTGGTCATACATTAATTCTTTTCCTCGTGAATTTGTACAAAGAGATTCGGACATAACGTAAGCATATGCCCACCTGGCTGTCATCTGAGCCTCCTGTATGAGTCTGTGTTACTAAACACTTTATACTGCAACTGTTTCAAAAACACACGTATAAAAATGATTAGAAATTACGCATGAGAAACTTGCTGAGCATTCTCAAAAACACAAGAGCAAATAACTGAGAAAGCGGTGTGATTGTTACACAGTAGATTTTTTTTCTAACTACTTCCGACTATACCTGGAAGTTATTTTGACTCCGGCCGTGAAATATTACGTTCTCTCATACTTCCCATTATACATTTAAATATTCAGGAAAGTAATTGTTATGCAATTTTGTTGTAGATACATAACGACATATAAGGGTCTGAGATAAAATCAATATTTGCCTGGAACGTTTTCCTTCCTAATTATTATCATTTCAGTCCATTCGACCGCCTGTGGTGCCGTATGCTGTAAGAAATGGCTATACGCATTACTAAAACTGCCAGTGAACTCCTTAAAATTCAGGTGGATAAGCGCTAACATTTAACGATTTGCATAACCTCAATAGAGAGGAAAAACATTTAGTTCTTTTAATATCTACTAATTAGGATATTATACCATACAGAAGAAATACAACAAATATTTCGAAAATGGCTACCACTACTAAAATGGAATATGAGAAAACTATACAGAGTGTCCCCACATTTAAATTAAAGTGTGCTGGAGCTCATGTCGGCCATTTCCGCAACTGTGTACTGGTACATGTTGCACTCCTGTCAGAACGTTACTGTACTGGAAACTACACAAGTAACGCAGTAGGTTGCGCACCAAGGACTCTATGGAGGAATGTAGCGTAAGGCAGGAATGTTATTAGGCTCAGGTCGTTCACCCGTATTAAGATATCAAAACGAATCAGAACAAGCTGTCACAACCGTTCGTTCTTAAACTTCGACGCTCTCCAGCGCCCAAACAGTGCATTTCCGGACAGGGGTTCCTTGTTGAAAACCGATCGTTTTACCATCCCGCACAACATACTAAGCGTTGTCGGTGGTTTCTTTTCTTTTTTTCTTTTTTTTTTCTTTCTTTCTTTTTTTTTTTTTTTTTTTTTTTTTTTTTTTTTTGCGGGGGCGGGGAACACCTTGCATATTTAATGAGATCTAGTTTTCCTATTGTAAGTTTCTGTTTGTCTTGTGGTTTTTTATTGAAATAAATTCCATAAAAATGAAATGACACTGTTGCATCTTTACATCATACAGATTATTTACAAAATTATGTTTGTTTTAACGTCTATTTTTTGGTTTTGTTAAAACGAAACATTTAGTTACGCACAATAACGATAGTAAGAATGAAACTTATTTTAAGTGCTTAAGAATGGACATTTTAATCTCTGAATAATTCCTAAATTAAAAGCCCGCGCTTAAACTTTTTTCTTTCTTTCTATCTTTGTTCTGAACTTGCATAGGTATATCAGAGCTGATCCAGGGCATTGAAGCACTAAGTAATCAACTGCAACACAAAATACCCAGGGTGCTAGTGACCTCAGCATTAAATGCTGAATTCAGTACTGAAACATTCGTTATCCTCCATTTTCATAAATGAGGAAGTAACATGAAAAACTTCCCAAAGTAGGTTGAAATAGAGACTTCTGGAATCAACAAAACACATGGAAAATTTGACTGAACTGCCTGATACCCAGCCATCTGTCGGCAGAAATATACCTACATGTTAAAAATGAGATTATAGCGAAATATAGAGGAGATATCAAGAGACTCCCAAGTAACGAGATAGAACGGGTAAATTCGGCCTTTTGAAATGTATGCCGCTTGTAAGTGATACGCCCGAGTATATGTACTTCGGTTTTTGTTATTTTACCAAAATTAAAAATCCGGGTCTTTATGTTATAAGGTCAATAAACATAGTTTAATTTCTGAAAAATGTTGGGTAACATGCAATACTTTCTCTACTTGAGGTACCAAACTGAGTGAGCGGTTTAGTTTCGTCTGTGGTCCGCATTCGGGAGGTCGCGGCCTATCTGACCCTGGGTTTTTCCGGAGTTTCCCCGGGTCCCCAGGCGAATGCTGGGTAGGTTCACTACATCCCCGAATTTCCTGTACCTCCGTTTCACTTTACCTCTGATTTCCTTTCACCCTTCATCAGGCTAGTCTCTTTCAGGGTAGTATTGGCGGGGGTCTCGCCGTTGCACGGCAGGGAAAAGGATGCTCTCTGGTCCGTTCTCTGGGATAATTTAAAACATAAAGTGTGCAAGACAAGTCCGCACACCCTGGAAGAATTAAAACAAAATATCGGGTAGGAAATTGCCAGTATTTCTCAATATGAACTACGGATAATTTCCTAAAGAGACGCCAAAAATGTATGGACAACGACGGTGGCCAGTTTCAGCATCTTTCATAAAGTTGGTAAGCAAAGCCTTTAAAAGTAGTTTTGAAAATACTGTATGGTTTCATCCGCGTCTTTCTATGATAGCTGCAGACGGCAACGAGCGCCGGGAAGGCGGACAGGCAAAACACCGCGCAGTCCGCTGGGAACTTGTTTTAAAGGGTTTAGTAAATGCAAAATTCTCCTTGCATAGCACTTAAGACATTAAATCCTGGGCTACTTACCTAATATCATGATATATGCACATGCTCTATAACGATATAACCAATAAATAGGCCGCAGCCTTGTTAGGGACCCTATTGTCGTCAACAGTCGTTTGGCAAGGAAAGGGAGTAACCCTAAGAAATACGGCAATCTGCGCAAGGTTCGGAAGGCATTAATGGGAAATTGAACCCCGAAGTCACCAGAACTTTGTAGAACGTTAGAAAATCTATGCAATATAAAGTGCGTTCGTAGATCGACTGGACCGAGCAAAGAGCGACGCGCCCTCCATCAGAGTTACACGTAAAGGACCGGCAAGTCATGAGTACGGAACACTAACTACTGTAGAAGCATACATGAGGCTTACCTGCTTCACAACAGATGTTGAAATGCATGACCACCAACGCGAACACTTTATGTATAACACACATATATAAGGAATAGCTGACGAATGAGTTGTCAGCCACTAAGCTTACTTCCAGTCTAAGCGAAACGAACTGAGGGAGATGAATTCGCAGTAATGTTTGAGGCATGCATTTAATAGGTCCCGGGTTCATTCCGTCTGGTCGGCCGCTGTGAATATGTGACTTCCGCGTTTTCCTCGGGTCGATAGGCGAATACAGGAGTGGTTCCCTGGTACCATAAATTTGCAATCCGTATAATTTCCTTCATCTCTTTCACCTCATCTGCTTCAGGATTGTAGGTTCAGGCGACGGTGGAATTTGCACTTTGGAAATATTTCTGTGACGTTTGGCGGGGCTACTGCGGCCCTCTTCCTTCCCATGAGCTGTCTCATCTGCACCTGGGGCCCCCAAGGTTGCTAGTGGCTCAGGCAGGGCTGCTCGGCCTCAGAATTGGTGCCACGTTGGAAATATTAGTCCTTGCTAGCGCATATCGTCGTCCGGGTCTGTTCGCCCTTAGGTTCTCCTCTTCATCCCTTCCTACCAGGGGCCACGTTGGAAGCACAAAAGGCTCACTATGGCCTACGTACGATGCTATGCTAAGTTACTGGAGACCCCTGTATATGATTACCTACTCCTAACTCCTAGGCGAACGACGTGAATGGGCGGTCCAGGCACAGTGTGACACAGACGGTCCAACACAGTTGTACAAAGACTATATTATCAGAATGGACAGAAAATCCGCTTGATTGATTGTTTTAGAAGTGAGGCAAGAGGATCTTCAGTTCCAGATCTGCTGAGGTATACAAAAGTGGGACGAACCAGCCTGAAGGGTATTAAAAAGATCAAATAACTGCACGCGGTTGAAATGTATTGGACTGAGTACAGAATTTAGTCACGCTAGACAAAGAGAAAATGTATCTGATTTGTCACAACAATTGATAACACAATTATAATTCATCCGCATCTGGTTGACATACTGGTAAACCAGAGTTCTAATCTAAGATATGGTGACTGATCGACTTTCAGAATTCAAAAACAAGAATTTCAAATAACAACCACGTCTTTGCGTATTCTGGTTTGAAGTGATGTATAATGTATTTAACAGATGATATCTTAGTCAAGGAGAGGACAAGGTGTCTTATTACCAAGTATACCACCAGGAAAAATTGTATTACTCAACAAGGTGTCTTACATTTAGATTCAAAGTTTCACGTTTCGGAAGCTGGAGCAATAATACGGGCATATGTACAGAAAACTGCAACTTCTGGGCAGCTGTCATATCACTTCAACTCTGCTTACGTCTCCAAAACATACCTGTATATGAGTTATTTAAAGATTTGATGTGCTAAGGCCACGCTAATTTCTACGCACTATAACTTATCCCCATGTCCTTTTTTACTTTCTCTACTACTTAAGTAGAGGAAGTATTGTATTTGACCTCAAATTTCCATGTCGAGATTTCACCGGAAATATATGTTTTGAGGCCCCCATTTTTAGAAACAGGATCATGTGTGTGCGCGCGTGTGTGTGTGTGTGCGTGCGTGCGTGTGTGTGTTGTCTGCCTGTCTCTGTGAACAGCAAAACCAAAAACGAAAAGTGAGTTAAAAACCAAAGTTAGTATTTAAATTTAATATCTCTCAAGGATGCGACACGAAGATTTTTGAAGAAAACTCCTCCACCCTAAATTATCTTTTACATGGAAAATGTTTCGAAAATTTTGATTTTCTCAAAAATGGTTCAAACGATTTTTATTAAAATGCGACATATTTAGGATATTTTATGGCAGACAAAATGCATATTTTGAATTTCCTGGCTATGGCGTATGTAGTCCTGTTTACTCTTGATGACTTTTGCATAACTGGTAAACCGTAAGAGATAGACCAAATCTTGCTCTACAAAAATGTAGATCTCATTAAAACACACAATTTATAACAAAATGTATCTTTTTGTGGAGTGAACCATTTTGGAGATATTCCTTGTTATTTGTGCGAGTTTTGCAATACTTACCTATACTTTTCTCAAAGGGATGTCTTGGCCGTGCAAAGGCATGGAAGTTTCAAACCCTTCATATAGCGACCACTCTTAAAACATCTGATTATCGTCCAGTCTACTGCATTCCCCCTTGTACCTACTAGGAAATAAACAATAAGGTAATTTCTGCAAATGTTTATCTCGACTAGCATGAAGGAGATGGAAGGATAAGTGTTTGTAAGAATACTTAGTACAAGAGTAGAGAAAGTCATGTGAGTGCAACACATCCGATTTTTTTCTATCTTCTTTGTAGTGTGACGTTGACACGGAGTACACATGTAACCTAATCTCTGGGTCTCGGGAGGCTAAACGACTAACTTATTAACTCAGGATAATTTTGATGCACCAGAATTCCCTAACGTAAGTATCTCTTACGAAACACTGTTTGACCCGCATACGTAATTGGAACGGATTATATTAATACGGCATGTGATCTTTTCAGATCAACGGCTTATGAGATGCTCATAGGAATTTACTGCTATTATTCACCATTATATCAGGCTTTAAAGTACAAAACAAAACAATGTAGCAAAAATGTGCAAATCAAAATTTACACTTGTGCAAAATATAATAATGTTGAGCAAAATTCTGCTAGTAGGAAATTCTGTAAATTATACCATTAATGAAGGTCAGATATAAAGAATTATTTTATAATCATTTGCGATATTATCTATATTAAAACACATTTTTAACTGTTAGGTTGTGGCGTTTATAGTGGATGTTAAACTTACAGCTTACCTGATGATGACATCAAAAAGTTATTTTTTAACATCTCGCACAAACTACACACAAATAAGGAATTTCTCCAGAATACTGCATTTTGCACCGCTCATTTAAAACTTTCGTCTAACTGTTTATTTGTTAAGCCTATTTCAGTATCAGGTTTTGTTTCTTTCGTATGTCTTTTTAATTACACTAGGATTAGGACTTCGTTCCCTTTTCTTCCTTAAAACAAATTTATCCATCGCTCATTAAATAGCACACACATATACAGTGTAAACTTGAACCGCGCAGACCAGATCAGAAATGAGCTCCACTAGTTGTACCTGCGACAGATTGTTAGGTTAGTTGTGTTAGTTGTGGCAGACTGTTCTCGCAATTTTGCGAAAGCTGTTTTAAAATTCATCGCATTCTTCGGCCTCGAATAGCAAAAGGCGAAAAAAGGTGACTGCAACTTAAACACTGCATTATATTAATTTGTTTCGTTTGTTTGTTCCAACTTTCCTAATACAATACATTTGGATCAATTATAAAATAGAAAAACAACCTCCAGGAAAAGTTATTGCATCACCGTTCATAACACGACTCAAACGCTTTTGAAAGTGAATATACATGGATCAATAAATAAGGCGTGAAATGCATGGCTACCAGCCGCCGTAGACTGAACTGTTTATGGGTACCAAAGCAATCTGAGATGGTTTTTTGCTTATAACTGAACAATACCGAGATGTGGATTGGTAATCAAACATTAGGTACACTGTAGAATGGATGTAGTACAAGTTGTGAAAGGTATACCCGGTAGGCACTTCACTCGTCTGAGGAGTGTCTGTTATGCCGCTCTGTCAGGAAAGAAGAGTTTGTGGTTGTGTCCACGTGTATAAATAATAAAAACAGCAGCAGCTGTAAATATACATTCGCAATTATTTGCTATCCAATATCTAGATACTTCCACAAATATTAACACGCAACAATGATTTAACAACTGTCACTCGGACGTGATTGCCAACTCCCGGATCTGCGCTTATGATTCCAAATTTCCACATAACAGTGGAGTATTCCACTAGAATACGGAGAGTGTAGGGAGGCCGGCGACTACAGCATGCGCAGTGGAAATAGAGAATCACATGGCCGGTTGCAACAACAAGCGCTTGACTCATCGGAGCGGGGTTCGGAGAGTGCGGCGGGCGACTACAGCATGCGCAGTGACAATAGAGAATCACACGGCCAGTTGCACCTACAAGCGCTTCTGTCTGTCCGTCCCGCCCGTCCCGTCCCGTCCGTCCCGTCCGTCCCGTCCGTCCCGCCCGTCCCGTTCGTCCCGCCCGATCGGTCCGTCCCGTCCGTCCCGCCCGTCCCACCCGTCCGGTCCGTCCCGTCCGTCCCGTCCGTCCCGTTCGTCCCGCCCGTCCCGCCCGTCCCGCCCGTCCCGTCCGTCCCGTCCGTCCCGTTCGTCCCGCCCGTCCCGTCCGTCCCGCCCGTCCCGTCCGTCCCGTTCGTCCCGCCCGTCCCGCCCGTCCCGCCCGTCCCGTTCGTCCCGCCCGTCCCACCCGTCCCGTCCGTCCGGTCCGTCCCGTCCGTCCCGTCCGTCCGGTCCGTCCCGTCCGTCCCGCCCGTCCCGTCCGTCCCGTTCGTCCCGTCCGTCCCGTCCGTCCGCCCGTCCGTCTGTCCGCCCGATGCTGCGAGGTATTCTGGTAATATGAAGACCATATTCTGCAGATGAGTTAAAAATTTTCTAGGGTCTTCAGAGTAGTTTGGTAATGGTAACGGAGTGAGTGATTATAGTACTAATAGGTACCCTGATGCCAAAGGAGGGAGCTCGGGAGACAGCTGTCAGAGGGTTTGAATTCAAACATGCCTCTGTCTGGCTGTACTTAGTTCTGTGTATGCCAATGCAATTTTACCCAACATTCGCTTCAAATATTTCATAGACCTTACACTAGCCTCCCATAATCCTCCAAAATGAGGTGAACTGTGCGAATAAGATTCCAAGAGAAACATTCAGAAGCGGAGAGGTTCTTCATATCGTGTATAAAAACTTTAGATTCAAACAAATGACGTAATTGTTTAAGGTATTTATTACGCTTTACAAAATTTGTACAATTTATCGGTGAATGGGTTTTCATAATGACCTCTTCTCACTATGACATTGCTTAAAGCGGCAATGAAGGCATTATATCACAAGTTCTAAATGAACTGCTTCGGTGCTCATACAAATGAATTTTTCAATGCCATATTTTTGGGCAATTTTGCTTCTTGTGAAGCTAACCTTCATGATAAGAAATTCCACAAATTCAAGTCTTGGGTTATAGAAAGGTCGTGCAGGCTGTGCCCATTGCTTAAGAAGCTCCCTGTCAGTTGTTCGGTGCATACTTTCTTCAACCTGAAACATCTGAGACATTTATGGATGTTCTTTCCAATCACTTGACGTATACGAGGAGCCCAATATCTTACCCGTAAGCTCGTTGTTGCCAGTTGTAGTACATGCGCGTGTAATAGTCTTGAGTGTTCGGCAGCAATGATGAGATTTGTGAGTTTGTTCTTATGTGGCACTATTATGAGTGTTTCTTGTCGTCCATTCGTCCGGATGTTTTGCAGAAGAAGTCACCGGATGTAAACTACTGCGTATTAAAAATAAGGACCGCTTAGATATGCTAAGGAACCAGAGGAATGAACAGTATTTTTCAATTATGTTTGAAAAAGCCAGCAAAATGGCGGATATGCGCCTCTCACGAGAGTACAATTCCCTTTCTCAGGATGAGCGCATTCGAACGTGTCTAACCTTGTATTACGAAATTCTGGATCACATTTTGATGGAAATGAATGAAAGATTTCGTGATTGTGAAAAAATTCAACTTGTTTGCCTGGCTGATACTTGCAAAATTTCTTTGGGCCCGTATTCCCCAAGACACAACGTTTAAGAAATGAACTTTCTATTGTGTATGCCGATGAGAAGTACAGAAATATTCCTACTGGAAAGATCTTAGATATGCTTAACGTGGATAAGGACATCTATTACGGATACTTATAAACTGTTCTCCTTTATTCTGTCAATCTCTTCCTCTACAGTGTCCGTGGAACTAAGCTTTTCTTGTCCAAATCGTATAAAAACATATCTGAGGAATGCAATGTCAGAAGAGACATTCTTCTTTAGCAAATATTTCGATTCAGAAAGGACTTCTAGCACAATTAATAAAAACGCAGCCATTCTATGAAGACATCACCGACAAGTTTGCAACGTTGAACGATTGAAGGATTGATTTGGTGTACAAGAAATAGGCCAGTACAGTTATTAAAATAGTCTTTAAAGATATAAGTATACTTTTCTTTACCACTAACTCTTCACCTAATTTCCCAGCCACGAGCCCCCACTGTTAAGATGCTGTGCTATATCACGAATGCGTTAGCACGCCTAAATTTTTCTAGTGGTTTATTCATTGTGTTGAGCAGACTAATGGGTGTTAAGTTATGTGGATTGGCGTGATTTTTGCTGTTCTTTGAAAAGTGAAGCATGTTTGAGGTTTTCCACCAACAGTGTGAAAGATATAGGTCGAAGATTGGATAATATTTTCAGGGTAGTTTTGTGCGACATGTGAAGTTTGATCAGGACCGGGAGATTTTGTCTTCGGGAGGTGATAAATTATCAGTTTGATTTCGGACTGTGTGTTTCCTGAGCTGGTCGTGGTTTATAGCTTTTGTGCCTATAGAACGTATTTCCTTCGGTTTCTGCTACGAATGGGGGCAATGCTAGTGTTCTGCAGTGCGTCTGCCAAGGCTGCCGCAATCTCCTCATCAGTTGTGGCAATATGTTGCCCCACATGAAGAGGGAGGACGGTCATTCGATAACCGGATATTGGAGCGAATACACGGCCAAGTAAAAGGAAATGGAAGCAACTACCGAGCTCGGTTCTTTCCTTCAGGAGACAACTCGTGAGTCGTGACCTATTACAGAGGGGTTTTCTTCCCACAAATCTATTTCGGTTGGTTGGAAATACTACAACATTCACGTTACAGCAATAACATGGCCCCAAATTATATAATTAAAAAGTTCCCATTGCATACCGCAGGAGCAAGGTTATGGTTGGAAGGGATAAAAAATGGTGGCCCAATGTGGCGAGTATCTTAGTAATGGAAAGTATATGGAACTGGAGAAGTGTTTTAGGGTATGTACACATATAACCTAATGAAAATAAACTGAAGATTCTTGGCGTAAAACATGTACCGATATTGCAATATTTTGGAAATTTTTATAAAAAAACTAAGTATAACTATTGGAAATCCGTGGCTATATGAAACTTAAAATGTCTGATGTGAAGTTACTCTTTAAGTTTCTCAGTTCTGTCGCAAATTGTTGGTTACCATATTTACAGTCAAGTCTCTCGCTTATATTGAAAATAATGTCCCGATGAATAAATCAGCACTTAAAAATAGCTCCTAAAATTCACTATTTTTACGTAGTAAAAATAAAATAAACATAAAAAATAAAAAAAGAAATAAAGCAAATGTGTCCTATATCACGCATTTACGTAAAGCTAACTTTTAATGTGTGTTAAGAATGTTAGGGATGTGTTAAGTGTCTCCTGTATCTAAAAACAAGAGTGTTGGAATTTCTAGATGCAAACAGAGATTGCAGCTAACTGCATTCATTTAAATATAAAATTTAACACCTGGCTACAGCACTGACATCACACTTCTATCAAAATACAACACATAACAATAATGGAATGGCGATTGCATAGATAGCGTTTTTCTTATTTTCTGAGATATAAGCATCTCAAAGCCTTTGTGTAACACGTGTCAGCAATCTCAACTAAGAAAAAGAATTCCAATACATCACTCCTCTTTCAGAGCATTTTATGGGTAATAGACACAATGCATATATAAAAACTTTGGAAATAATGTCAACTCACTTATAATGTGTTTACCTTTTAGATAACTGAAAATTCAATATCGAGATTTCGTCCGAAGTGCGGGTTTGAGCCTTGGTGAATTATCATTAAAACGTTCCCGATTGTGTGTGTTGTCCGCGCGCGCGTGTGTGTATGCGGGTGTGTGTGTGTGTGGGTGTGTGTGTGGGGGGTGTGTGTGGGTGTGTGTGGGGGTGTGGGTGGGTGTGTGTGTGGGGGTGTGGGTGTGTTTGTGTGGGGGTGTGTGTGTAGGGCGGTGTGGGTGTGTTTGTGTGGGGGGGTTTGGGTGTGTGGGGTGTGTGTGTGGGTGTGTGTGTGTGGGGTGTGTGTGGGTGTGTGGGTGTGTGTGGGTGAGTATGTGGGTGGGTGTGGGTGTGTGTGGGGGCTGTGTGTGGGTGTGGGCGTGTGTGGTGGGTGTGTGTGGGTGTGTGTGTGGGTGTGTGTGTGTGTGGGGTGTGTGTGGGTGTGTGTGTGGGGGGTGTGTATGGGTGTGGGCGGTGTGTGTGGGTGTGTGGGCGGTGTATCTGTGGGGTGTGTGTGTGGGATGTGTGTGGGGTGTGTGTGGGGGTGTGTGTGGTGTGGTGTGGGTGTGTGTGGTCTGTGGGGTGTGGTGTGTGGTGTGTGGTGTGTGGGGTGTGCTGTGTGGTGTGGTGTGTGGTGTGTGGGGTGTGGTGTGTGGTGTGTGGGGTGTGGTGTGTGGTGTGCGGGGTGTGGTGTGCGGGGTGTGGTGTGGTGTGTGGGGTGTGGTGTGTGGTGTAGCGTGTGGTGTGTGGTGTGGTGTGTTGTGGTGTGTGGTGTATGATGTGGTGTGGTGTGTGGTGCGGTGTGAAGTGTTGTGGTGTGTGATGTGGTGTGGTGTGTGGTGTGGTATGTGGTGTGGTGTGTGTTGTGGTGTGGAGTGTGGTGTGGTGTGGGTTGGTGTGTGGTGTGGTGCCTGATGTGTGGTGTGTCGTGTGCTGTGTGGTGTGGTGTGTGGTGTGCTGTGGTGTGGTGTAATGTGTGTTGTGTGGTGTGGTCTTTGGTGTGGTGAGTGGTGTGGTGTGGTGTGTGGTGTGTGGTGTGGTGTGTGATGTAATGTGTGTGGTGTTGTGTAATGTGTGTGGTGTGCTGTGTGGTGTGTGGTGTGGTGTGTGGTGTGGTGTGTGGTGTGGTGTGTGGTGCGTGGTGTGGTGTGTGGTGTGATGTGGTGTGGTGTGTGGTGTGGGTGTGGTGTGTGGTGTGTGGGGTGTGGTGTGTGGGGTGTGGTGTGTGGTGTGTGGGGTGTGGTGTAGTGTGTTGTGTGTGGTGTGTGGTGTGGTGTGTTGTGGTGTGTAGTGTATGGTGTGGGTGGTGTGTGGTGCGGTGTGAAGTGTTGTGGTGTGGTGTGTGGTGTGGTGTGTGGTGTGGTGTGTGTTGTGGTGTGGAGTGTGGTGTGGAGTGTGGTATGGGGTGGTGTGTGGTCTGGTGCCTGATGTGTGGTGTGTGGTGTGCTGTGTGGTGTGGTGTGTGATTTGTGGTGTGTGCTGTGGTGTGTGCTGTGGTGTGTACTGTGGTGTGTGCTGTGTGCTGTGGTGTGGTGTGTAATGTCTGTTGTGTGGTGTGGTCTTTGGTGTGGTGTGTGGTGTGGTGTGGTGTGTGGTGTGGTGTGTGATGTAATGTGTGTGGTGTTGTGTAATGTGTGTGGTGTGGTGTGTGGTGTGGTGTGGTGTAGTGTGTGGTGTGGTGTGGTGTGGTGTGTGGTGTGGTGTGTGGTGTGTGGTGTGGTGTTTGATGTGTGGGTTGCTGTGTGCTGTGGTGTGGTGTAATGTGTGTTGTGTGGTGTGGTCTTTGGTGTGGTGTGTGGTGTGGTGTGTGGTGTGTGATGTAATGTGTGTGGTGTGGTGTGTGGTGTGGTGTGGTGTGTGGTGTGGTGTGTGGTGCGTGGTGTGGTGTGTGGTGTGTGGGGTGTGGTGTGTGGTGTAGTGTGTAGTGTGTGGTGTGGTGTGGTGTGTTGTGGTGTGTGGTGTATGATGTGGTGTGGTGTGTGGTACGGTGTGAAGTGTTGTGGTGTGTGGTGTGGTGTGGTGTGTGGTGTGGTGTGTGTTGTGGTGTGGAGTGCGGTGTGGGGTGGTGTGGGGTGGTGTGTGGTGTGTGGTGTGCTGTGTGGTGTGGTGTGTGCTGTGGTGTGAGCTGTGGTGTGGTGTAATGTCTGTTGTGTGGTGTGGTCTTTGGCGTGGTGTGTGGTGTGTTGTGTGTGGTGTTGTGTAATGTGTGTTGTGTGCTGTGTGTTGTGGTGTGGTGTGATGTGGTGTGATGTGGTGTGTGGTGTGGGTGTGGGTGTGGGTGTGGTGTGTGGTGTGGTGTGTGGTGTGGTGTGCGGTGTGTAGTGTGGTGTGTGGTGTGGTGTTGTGTGATGTGTGGTGTGTGGTGTGGTGTGGTGTGTGGTGTGGTGTCGTGTGTGGTGTGGTGTCGTGTGTGGTGTGGTGTGTGGTGTGGCGTGTGGTGTGTGGTGTGAGGTGTGTGGTGTGTGGGGTGTGGTGTAATGTGTGTGGTGTGGTGTGTGGCGTAATGTGTGTGGTGTGTGGTGTATAGTGTGGTGTGTGGTGTGTGATGTGTAGTGTGGTGTGTAGTGTGGTGTGTGGTGTGATGTGTGGTGTGGTGTGGTGTGGGTGTGGTGTGTGGTGTGGTGTGTGGTGTGGTGTGGGGTGTGGTGTGTAGTGTGGTGTGTTGTGTGGTGTGTGATGTGGTGTGGTATGGTATGGTATGTGGTGTGTGTTGTGTAGTGTGGTGTGGTGTGTGGTGTGGTGTCTGGTATGGTGTAATGTGTGTGGTGTGTAGTGTGTGGTGTGGTGTGTAATGTGTGGTGTGGTGTGTAGTGTGGTGTGTGGTGTGGTGTGGTGTAATGTGTGTGGTGTGGTGTGTGGGGAGTGGTGTGGTGTGTGGTGTGGCGTGTGGTGTGGTGTGTGGTGCGGTGTGTGGTGTGTGGTGAGTGGTATGTAGTGTGTGGTGTGGTGTGGTGTATGGTGTGTAAGGTGTGGTGGGTAGTGTGTGGTGTGTGATGTGGTATGTGGTGTGGTGTGTGCTGTGTGGTGTGGTGTGTAGTGTCTGGTGTGTAGTGTGTGGTGTGGTGTGTGATGTGTGGTATGGTGTGTGGTGTGTAGTGTGGTGTGTGGTGTGTTGTGAGGTGTTGTGTGTGGGGAGTGCTGTGTGGTATGTGGTGTGGTGTGTGGTATGATGTGGTGTGGGTGTGGTGTGTGGCGTGGTGTGTAGTGTGGTGTGTGTTGTGTGGTGTGTGATGTGGTATGTGGTGTGGTGTGTGTTGTGTGGTGTGGTGTGTGGTGTGGTGTAATGTGTGTGGTGTGGTGTGTGGGGTGTGGTGAGGTGTGTGGTGTGGTGTGTGTTGTGGTATGTGGTGTGTTGTGTGGTGTGTTGTGTGGTGTGTGGTGTGGTGTGGCGTGTGGTGTGGTGTGTGGTGCGGTGTGTGGTGTGTAGTGTGTGGTGTGTGGTGTGGTGTGTGATGTGTGGCGTGGTGTGTGGTGTGTAGTGTGGTGTGTGGTGTGTTGTGTGGTGTTGTGTGTGGGGTGCTTGTGTAGTGTGGTGTGTGGTGTGGTGTTGTGTGATGTGTGGTGTGTGGTGTGGTGTGGTGTGGTGTGTGGTGTGGTGTCGTGTGTGGTGTGGTGTCGTGTGTGGTGTGGTGTGTGGTGTGGCGTGTGGTGTGTGGTGTGAGGTGTGTGGTGTGTGGGGTGTGGTGTGCTGTGGTGTGTGGTGTGTGGTGTGTGCTTAGTGGGGTGTGGTGTGAGGTGTGGTGTTGTGTGTGGTGTGGTGTAATGTGTGTGGTGTGGTGTGTGGCGTAATGTGTGTGGTGTGGTGTGTGGTGTATAGTGTGCTGTGTGGTGTGTAGTGTGGTGTGTGGTGTGATGTGTGGTGTGGTGTGGGTGTGGTGTGTGGTGTGGTGTGTGGTGTGGGGTGTGGTGTGTAGTGTGGTGTGTTGTGTGGTGTGTGATGTGGTGTGGTATGGTATGGCATGTGGTGTGTGTTGTGTAGTGTGGTGTGTGGTGTGGTGTGTGGTGTGGTGTCTGGTATGGTGTAATGTGTGTGGTGTGTAGTGTGTGGTGTGGTTTGTGATGTGTGGTGTGGTGTGTAGTGTGGTGTGTGGTGTGGTGTGTGGGGAGTGGTGTGGTGTGTGGTGTGGCGTGTGGTGTGGTGTGTGGTGCGGTGTGTGGTGTGTGGTGAGTGGTGTGTAGTGTGTGGTGTGGTGTGGTGTATGGTGTGTAAGGTGTGGTGGGTGGTGTGTGGTGTGTGATGTGGTATGTGGTGTGGTGTGTGCTGTGTGGTGTGGTGTGTAGTGTCTGGTGTGTAGTGTGTGGTGTGGTGTGTGATGTGTGGTATGGTGTGTGGTGTGTAGTGTGGTGTGTGGTGTGTTGTGAGGTGTTGTGTGTGGGGAGTGCTGTGTGGTATGTGGTGTGATGTGGTGTGGGTGTGGTGTGTGGCGTGGTGTGTAGTGTGGTGTGTGTTGTGTGGTGTGTGATGTGGTGTGGTGTGTGTTGTGTGGTGTGGTGTGTGATGTGGTGTAATGTGTGTGGTGTGGTGTGTGGTGTGTGGGGTGTGGTGAGGTGTGTGGTGTGGTGTGTGTTGTGGTATGTGGTGTGTTGTGTGGTGTGTGGTGTGGTGTGGCGTGTGGTGTGGTGTGTGGTGCGGTGTGTGGTGTGTAGTGTGTAGTGTGTGGTGTGGTGTGTGATGTGTGGCGTGGTGTGTGGTGTGTAGTGTGGTGTGTGGTGTGTTGTGTGGTGTTGTGTGTGGGGAGTGCTGTGTGGTGTGATGTGGTGTGGGTGTGGTGTGTGGTGTGGTGTGTGTTGTGTGGTGTGTGATGTGGTATGTGGTGTGTTGTGTGGTGTTCTGTGGTGTGTGGTGTGGTGTGGTGTAATGTGTGTGGTGTGGTGTGTGGGGAGTGGTGTGGTGTGTGGTGTGGCGTGTGGTGTGGTGTGTGGTGCGGTGTGTGGTGTGTGGTGAGTGGTGTGTAGTGTGTGGTGTGGTGTGGTGTATGGTGTGTAAGGTGTGGTGGGTAGTGTGTGGTGTGTGATGTGGTATATGGTGTGGTGTGTGCTGTGTGGTGTGGTGTGTAGTGTCTGGTGTGTAGTGTGTGGTGTGGTGTGTGATGTGTGGTATGGTGTGTGGTGTGTAGTGTGGTGTGTGGTGTGTTGTGAGGTGTTGTGTGTGGGGAGTGCTGTGTGGTATGTGGTGTGGTGTGTGGTGTGATGTGGTGTGGGTGTGGTGTGTGGCGTGGTGTGTAGTGTGGTGTGTGTTGTGTGGTGTGTGATGTGGTATGTGGTGAGGTGTGTGTTGTGTGGTGTGGTGTGTGGTGTGGTGTAATGTGTGTGGTGTGGTGTGTGGGGTGTGGTGAGGTGTGTGGTGTGGTGTGTGTTGTGGTATGTGGTGTGTTGTGTGGTGTGTTGTGTGGTGTGTGGTGTGGTGTGGCGTGTGGTGTGGTGTGTGGTGCGGTGTGTGGTGTGTGGTGTGTAGTGTGTGGTGTGTGGTGTGGTGTGTGATGTGTGGCGTGGTGTGTGGTGTGTAGTGTGGTGTGTGGTGTGTTGTGTGGTGTTGTGTGTGGGGTGCTTGTGTAGTGTGGTGTGTGGTGTGGTGTTGTGTGATGTGTGGTGTGTGGTGTGGTGTGGTGTGGTGTGTGGTGTGGTGTCGTGTGTGGTGTGGTGTCGTGTGTGGTGTGGTGTGTGGTGTGGCGTGTGGTGTGAGGTGTGTGGTGTGTGGGGTGTGGTGTGCTGTGGTGTGTGGTGTGGTGTGTGGTGTGTGCTTAGTGGGGTGTGGTGTGAGGTGTGGTGTTGTGTGTGGTGTGGTGTAATGTGTGTGGTGTGGTGTGTGGCGTAATGTGTGTGGTGTGGTGTGTGGTGTATAGTGTGCTGTGTGGTGTGTGGTGTGTAGTGTGGTGTGTGGTGTGATGTGTGGTGTGGTGTGGGTGTGGTGTGTGGTGTGGTGTGTGGTGTGGTGTGTGGTGTGGGGTGTGGTGTGTAGTGTGGTGTGTTGTGTGGTGTGTGATGTGGTGTGGTATGGTATGGTATGTGGTGTGTGTTGTGTAGTGTGGTGTGTGGTGTGGTGGTGTGGTGTCTGGTATGGTGTAATGTGTGTGGTGTGTAGTGTGTGGTGTGGTGTGTGATGTGTGGTGTGGTGTGTAGTGTGGTGTGTGGTGTGGTGTGGTGTGTGGGGAGTGGTGTGGTGTGTGGTGTGGCGTGTGGTGTGGTGTGTGGTGCGGTGTGTGGTGTGTAGTGTCTGGTGTGGTGTGGTGTATGGTGTGTAAGGTGTGGTGGGTGGTGTGTGGTGTGTGATGTGGTATGTGGTGTGGTGTGTGCTGTGTGGTGTGGTGTGTAGTGTCTGGTGTGTAGTGTGTGGTGTGGTGTGTGATGTGTGGTATGGTGTGTGGTGTGTAGTGTGGTGTGTGGTGTGTGGTGTGTTGTGAGGTGTTGTGTGTGGGGAGTGCTGTGTGGTATGTGGTGTGGTGTGTGGTGTGATGTGGTGTGGGTGTGGTGTGTGGCGTGGTGTGTAGTGTGGTGTGTGTTGTGTGGTGTGTGATGTGGTGTGGTGTGTGTTGTGTGGTGTGGTGTGTGGTGTGGTGTAATGTGTGTGGTGTGGTGTGTGGTGTGTGGGGTGTGGTGAGGTGTGTGGTGTGGTGTGTGTTGTGATATGTGGTGTGTTGTGTGGTGTGTGGTGTGGTGTGGCGTGTGGTGTGGTGTGTGGTGCGGTGTGTGGTGTGTAGTGTGTAGTATGTGGTGTGGTGTGTGATGTGTGGCGTGGTGTGTGGTGTGTAGTGTGGTGTGTGGTGTGTTGTGTGGTGTTGTGTGTGGGGAGTGCTGTGTGGTGTGATGTGGTGTGGGTGTGGTGTGTGGTGTGGTGTGTGTTGTGTGGTGTGTGATGTGGTATGTGGTGTGTTGTGTGGTGTTCTGTGGTGTGTGGTGTGGTGTGGTGTAATGTGTGTGGTGTGGTGTGTGGGGAGTGGTGTGGTGTGTGTTGTGTGGTGTGGTGTGTGGTGTGGTGTGGTGTAATGTGTGTGGTGTGGTGTGTGGGGTGTGGTGAGGTGTGTGGTGTGGTGTGTGTTGTGGTATGTGGTGTGTTGTGTGGTGTGGTGTGGCGTGTGGTGTGATGTGGTGTGTGGTGCGTAATGTGGTGTGTGGTGTGTAGTGTGTTGTGTGTGATGTGTGGCGTGGTGTGTGGTGTGTAGTGTGGTGTGTGGTGTGTTGTGTGGTGTTGTGTGTGGGGAGTGCTGTGTGGTGTGGTGTGTGGTGTGATGTGGTGTGGGTGTGGAGTGGTGTGTAGTGTGGTGTGTGTTGTGTGGTGTGTGATGTGGTATGTTGTGTGGTGTTCTGTGGTGTGTGGTGCGCTGTGGTGTAATGTGTGTGGTGTGGTGTGTGGGGAGTGGTGTGGTGTGTGGTGTGTGATGTGTGGTGTGGTTTGTGGTGTGTGGTGTGGTGTGGCGTGTGGTGTGGTGTGTGGTGCGGTGTGTGGTGAGTGGTGTGTAGTGTGTGGTGTGGTGTGGTGTATGGTGTGTAAGGTGTGGTGTGTGGTGTGTGATGTGGTATGTGGTGTGGTGTGTGCTGTGTGGTGTGGTGTGTGGTGTGGTGTGTAGTGTGTGGTGTCTGGTGTGTGGTGTGGTGTGTGATGTGTGGTGTGGTGTGTGGTGTGTAGTGTGGTGTGTGGTGTGTTGTGTGGTGTTGTGTGTGGGGAGTGCTGTGTGGTATGTGGTGTGGTGTGTGGTGTGATGTGGTGTGGGTGTGGTGTGTGGCGTGGTGTGTAGTGTGGTGTGTGTTGTGTGGTGTGTGATGTGGTATGTGGTGTGGTGTGTGTTGTGTGGTGTGGTGTAATGTGTGTGGTGTGGTGTGTGGGGTGTGGTGAGGTGTGTGGTGTGGTGTGTGTTGTGGTATGTGGTGTGTTGTGTGGTGTGGTGTGGCGTGTGGTGTGGTGTGTGGTGTGTGTGTGGTGCGGTGTGTGGTGTATGGTGTGTAGTGTGTGGTGTGTAGTGTGGTGTGTGTTTTGTTGTGTGGTGTTGTGTGTGGGGAGTGCTGTGTGGTGTGGTGTGTGGTGTGATGTGGTGTGGGTGTGGTGTGTGGTGTGGTGTGTACTGTGGTGTGGTGTGTGATGTGGTATGTGGTGTGTTGTGTGGTGTTCTGTGATGTGTGGTGTGGTTTGTGGTGTGTGGTGTGGTGTGTGGGGAGTGGTGTGGTGTGTGATGTGTGGTGTGGTTTGTGGTGTGTGGTGTGGTGTGGCGTGTGGTGTCGTGTGTGGTGCGGTGTGTGGTGTGTAGTGTGGTGTGGTGTATGGTGTGTAAGGTGTGGTGGGTGGTGTGTGGTGTGTGGGGTGAGGTGTGGTGTGTGGTGTGGTGTGGTGTGTGGTGTGTTGTGGCGTGTGATGTGTGGTGTGATGTGTGGTATGTGGTGTGAGGTGTGGTGTGGTGTGAGGTGTGGTGTGGTGTGTTGTGTGTGGTGTGGTGTAATGCGTGGTGTGTGGTGTGGTGTAATGTGTATGGTGTTGTGTGTGGTGTGGTGTAATGTGTGTAGTGTGGTGTGTGTTGTGTGGTGTGTGATATGGTATGTGGTGTGTTGTGTGGTGTTATGTGGTGTGTGGTGTGGTGTGGTGTGGTGTAATGTGTGTGGTGTGATGTGTGGGGAGTGGTGTGGTGTGGTGTGTGATGTGTGGTGTGGTTTGTGGTGTGTGGTGTGGTGTGGCGTGTGGTGTGGTGTGTGGTGCGGTGTGTGGTGTGTGGTGAGTGGTGTGTAGTGTGTGGTGTGGTGTGGTGTATGGTGTGTAAGGTGTGGTGGGTGGTATGTGGTGTGTGATGTGGTGTGTGATGTGGTATGTGGTGTGGTGTGTGCTGTGTGGTGTGGTGTGTAGTGTGGTGTGTGGTGTGTTGTGTGGTGTTGTGTGTGTGGAGTGCTGTGTGGTATGTGGTGTGTGGTGTGGGTGTGGTGTGTGGCGTGGTGTGTAGTGTGGTGTGTGTTGTGTGGTGTGTGGTGTGGTGTGTGGTGTGTAGTGTGGTGTGTGGTGTTGTGTGTGGTATGGTATGTGGTGTGGTGTGTGGTGTTGTGAGTGGGGTGTGGTGTGGTGTGTGGTGTGGTGTGTGGTGTAATGTGTGTGGTGTGGTGTGTGGTGTGCGGTGTGGTGTAATGTGTGTGGTGTGGTGTGTGGTGTGTGGTGTGCTGTGGTGTGGGGTAATGTGTGTGGTGTGGTGTGTAGTGTGTGGTGTGGTGTAATGTGTGTGGTGTGTGGTGTCTGGTGTGTGGTGAGTCGTGTGGTGTGGTGTGATTTGTTGTGTGTGGGGCGTGGTGTGCTGTGGTGTGTGGTTAGTGGGGTGTTGTGTGGTGCGGTGTGGTGTGGTGTGTTGTGGTGTGTGCTGTGCTGTGTGATGTAATGTGTGCGGTGTTGTGTAATGTGTGTGGTGTGGAGTGTGGTGTGGTGTGGTGTGTGGTGTGATGTGGTGTGTGGTGTGGTGTGTGGTGTGTAGTGTGGTGTGTGGTGTGGTTGATAGGGTGGTGTGTGGTGTGGTGTGGTATGGTGTGTGGTGTGGTGTGGGTGTGGAGTGTGGTGTGATGTGTGGTGTGAGGTGTGTGGTGTGTGGGGTGTGGTGTGTGGTGTGAGGTGTGTGGGGTGTGGTGTGCTGTTGGTGTGTGGTATGGTGTATGGTGTGGTGTGTGGTTAGTTGGGTGTGGTGTGAGGTGTGGTGTGGTGTGTGGTGTAATGTGTGTGGTGTGGTGTAATGGGTTTGGTATGGTGTAATGTGTGTGGTGTGGTGTGTGGTGTGGTGTGGTGTGTGGTGTGTAGTGTGGTGTGTGGTGTGTGGTGTGGTGTGATGTGTGGTGTGGGTGTGATGTGGTGTGTGGTGTGTGGGGTGTGGTGTGTAGTGTGGTGTGTTGTGTGATGTAGTGTGGTATGGTATGTGTTGTGGTGTGTATTGTGTAGTGTGGTGTGTGGTGTGGTGTGGTGTGGTGTGGTGTAATGTGTGTGGTGTGTGGTGTGCTGTATTGTGTGTGGGGTGTTGGGTGGTGTGTGGTGTGGTGTAATGTGTGTGTTGTGGTGTGTGGTGTGGTGTGGTATGTGGTGTGTGGTGCGGTGTGTGGTGTGGCGTGGTGTGTGGTGTGGTGTGTGGTGCGGTGTGTGGTGTGGTTTGTTTTGTGTGGTGTGTAGTGTGTGGTGTGTGGTGTGGTGTGTGATGTGTGGTGTGGTGTATCGTGTTTGGGGTGTGGTATGGTGGGTGGTGTGTGGTGTGGGGTGTGTGCTGTGGTGTGTGATGTGATGTGTGGTATGTGGTGTGAGGTGTGGTGTGGTTTGTGGTGTGGTGTGTGGTGTGGTGTGAGGTGTGGTGTGGTGTGCGGTGTGTGGTGTGGTGTGTTGTTTGTGGTGTGGTGTAATGCGTGGTGTGTGGTGTGGTGTAATGTGTGTGGTGTTGTGTGTGGTGTGGTGTGGTGTAATGTGTGTGGTGTGGTGTGTGGTGTTTGGTGTAATGTGTGTGATGTGGTATGTGGTGTGCTGTGGTGTAATGTGTGTGGTTCGGTGTGTGGTGTGAGGTGTGTGGTAAGCTGTCGTGTGTGGTGTGGTGTGCGGTGTGGTGTGGTGTGTGGTTAGTGGGGTGTGGTGTGAGGTATTGTGTGTGGTGTGGTGTAATGTGTGTGGTGTGGTGTGTGGTGTAATGTGTGTGGTGTGGTGTGTTTTGTGGTGTGGTGTGGCATGTGGTGTGGTGTGTGATGTGGTGTGGTGTGTGATGTGGTGTGGTGTGTGGTTAGTGGGGTGTGGTGTGAGGTGTGATGTGGTGTAATGTGTGTGGTGTGGTGTAATGTGTGTGGTGTGGTGTGTGGTGTGGTTTGTGGTGTGGTGTGTGGTGTAGTATGGTGTGGTGTGGTGTGGGTCTGGTGTGGGTGTGGTGTGTGGTTAGTGCGGTGTGGTGTGGTGTGTTGTGTGGTGTGGTGTGTGGTGTGGTGTGTGGCGTGGTGTGTGGTGTGGTGTCCTGTGGTGTAATGTGTGTGGTGTGGTGTGTGGTGTGGTGTAATGGTTGTGGTGTGGTGTGTGGTGTAATGTAAGTGGTGTTGTGTAATGTGTGTGGTGTGGTGTGTGCTGTGTGGGGTGTGGTGTGGTGTGTGGTGTGGTGTTGTGTGGTGTGGTGTATGGTGTGTGGTGTGGTGTGGTGTGTGGTGTGGTTTGTGGTGTGGTCTGTGGTGCAGTATGGTGTGGTGTGGTGTGTGGGTGTGGTGTGGTGTGGTGTGTGATGTGAGGTGTGTGGTGTGCTGTGTGGTGTGGTGTGTGTTATGCTGTGTGATGTGGTGTGGTGTGTGGTTAGTGGGGTGTGGTGTGAGGTGTGGTGTGGTGTGTGATGTGGTGTAATGTGTGTGGTGTGGTTTAATGTGTGTGGTGTGGTGTGATGTGTGGTGCGGTGTGGTGTGGTGTGTGTGGTGTGGTGCGTGGTGTGGTGTGATGTGTGTGGTGTGGTGTGGGTGTGGTGTGGTGTGGTGTGTAGTGTGGTGTGGTGTTGTGTGGTGTGGTGTGTGGTGTGGTGGGGTGTTGTGTGTGGGGTGTGGTGTGGTGTGTGGTGTGTGCTGTGTGGTGTGGTGTGAGGTGTGTGCTGTGGTGTGTGGTTTGAGGTGTGTGGTGTGGTGTGTGTTGTGTGTGTGGTGTGGTGTGGTGTGAGGTGTGGTGTATTGTGTGGTGTGGTGTAATGTGTGTGGTGTGGTGTGTGGTGGTGTGGTGTGGTGTGGCGTATGGTGTGGTGTGTGGTGTTTGGTGTGTGGTGTGGTGTATGGTGTATGGTGTGTGGGGTGGTTTGTGCTGTGTTGTGTGGTGTGGAATGGTGTGGTGTGTGGTGTGGTATGGTGTGAGGTGTGTGGTGAGCTGTGGTGTGTGGTGTGGTGTGGTGTGTGGTTAGTGGGGTGTGGTGTGGTGTGTGGTGTGGTGTGTGTTGTGGTGTGGTGTGTGGTGCGTTGTGT
This sequence comes from Tenodera sinensis, assembly GCA_030765045.1. NCBI lineage: Eukaryota > Metazoa > Arthropoda > Insecta > Mantodea > Mantidae > Tenodera > Tenodera sinensis. The sequence goes on from CM060964.1 coordinate 61,901,151, forward strand.
GTGGTGTGGTGTGTGTGGTGTGTGGTGGTTTGTGGTGTGGTGTTTGGTGTCTTGTGGTGTGGTGTGGTGTATGGTGTGGTGTGTGGTGTTGTGTGTGGTTTGAGGTGTGTGGTGTGTGGGGCGTGGTGTGTTGTGGTGTGTGGTGTGGTGTGTGGTTAGTGGGGTGTTGTGTGGTGTGGTGTGTGGTGTGGTGTGTGGTGTGTTGTGTGCTGTGTGGTGTGAGGTGTGGTGTGGTGTGTGGTGTGGTGTGTGGTGTTGTGTAATTTGTGTGGTGTGGTGTGTGGTGTGGTGTAATGAGTGTGGTGTGGTGTGTGGTGAGGTATAATGTGTGTGGTGTGGTGTGTGGTGTTGTGTAATGTGGGTGGTGTGGTGTGTGGTGTGGTGTGTGGTGTGGGTGTGGTGTGTGGTGTGTGGTGTGAGGTGTGTGGTGTGTGGGGAGTGGTGTGCTGTGTGGTGTGGTGTGTGGTTAGTGGGGTGTGGTGTGAGGTGTGGTGTGTGATGTGGTGTAATGCGTGTGGTGTGGTGTAATGTGTGTGGTGTGGTGTGTGGTGTGGTGTAATGTGTGTGGTGTGGTGTAATGTGTGTGGTGTGTGGTGCGGTGTGGTGTGTGGTGCGGTGTGGTGTGGTGCGTGGTGTGGTTTGGTGTGGTGTGATGTGTGTGGTGTGGTGTGGGTGTGGTGTGTCGTGTGGTGTGGTGTGCGGGGTGTGGTGTGTAGTGTGGTGTGTGGTGTGGTGGGGTGTTGTGTGTGGGGTGTGGTGTGGTGTGGTGTGTGCTGTGTGGTGTGTGCTGTGTGGTGTGGTGTGTGGTTTGAGGTGTGTTGTGTGAGAAGAGGTGTGGTGTAGTGTGTGGTGTGGTGTAATGTGTGTGGTGTGGTGTAATGAGTGTGGTGTGGTGTAATGTGTGTGGTGTGGTGTGTGGTGTGGTGTAATGTGTGTGGTGTGGTTTGGTGTAATGTGTGTGGTGTGGTGTTGTGGTGTGTGGTGGTGTGGTGTGTGGTGTGGTGTGTGGTGTGGTGTGTATGGTGGTGTGTGTTGTGTGAGAAGAGGTGTGGTGTAGTGTGTGGTGTGGTGTAATGTGTGTGGTGTGGTGTAATGTGTGTGGTGTGGTTTGGTGTAATGTGTGTGGTGTGGTGTGTGGTGGTGTGGTGTGTGGTGTGGTGGTGTGGTGTGTATGGTGGTGTGTGTGGTGGTGTGTGTCTGTGTCTGTGTGTTTGCGTGCGTGCGTGTATGTGTCACACACTGCTGAACGTCAGGCATAGACTGACTGACCTGAGCCTCCGGTAATACAGTTTGCCTCGAAACTTGAATGCCTGAGGCAGCTGCTAGCTCGGAAGACAGTTCACAGGCATCCTCCGATTTCGTTTGCTGTTACGGTCAAATATCGGTCCTGTTGCCGCGTTGTACAGGTATCCGATGAACAGCTCCTGTTTCTTGAAACCGTTGCCAAAGCCTGAAAATGACACTGTGAAACATTCAGTGCTCGAGAGACTGAGGTCTGTGGATGAGTTGCTCCTAGATTTCGGATTATTCTACCTTTCAAACAAGGATCTAGTTGGCGTCTTTGTGGCATGTTGGTGCTGTCCTGTAAGCACTTTGCGAAGAAACAACCTCTGTTCACAATGAGAGAATAGTGAGTGAGCCACGCACTGGGTCTGATAGGTACTCTGGTATTGGTTTGCTTCTCACAGTTTTCCCTTTCGGTTCTCGGTTTCCCGAATTATGCTTAACTTTTGGACACTAGTGTACAAAAGCTTCATTGTACGTCACAGGGCGACGGGACAGGTCCATAACGAAAGAATGGGATATCAGACGAATCAATTTTCATGGATTGGCAGTCATTGCTGCAATTCAATAAAACATCATTTATGACGCACATATCTGCATAGTCGAAGATTTTCTCTAGGGCATTTTTAATGAGGCTTTCACGCCTGCAATAACAGCTTCTGAGTCTGATTCATCGAGTTATTGCAGTAGTTCAATCACGAATTAAAGTCCTAGGTGTTTCTATATCTGAGGCATGCTGAAGCGATATTTTTAGAGAAATCTTTAAAACATGCTTTAATGAATAGAAATGAGTCTAGTAATCGTTCTGAAATTAGACACTTTACAAGTCACTATGCTAGATTAGCTGAATTAAATGTAGTTATTAAGTCTATGACTTATGATGTAGGAATACGATTGATGGCGATGACTTTTGGTACCTACACAACCTGTACTTCTGCAGTGCTAACTCACCCCACGGGCCAGGCCATCAACTTAAACCCATTCGTCCCAGGGTTGCCAACATTTAAAAGTAAAATTATTGTACCAGCCACTCAAAATTATAGATTTGGATTCAAAATTATCGTACATCATAAAGCAAACGCTACAACAATAAAAATATCAGTAAAATACTTATGAAAATATAAGAGTACATTATATTTATTGTATCCACTTACAAGATTGATGAACTCAACAAATATTACAACTTTAGCACTTATGTTTCTCGCACTATTCATTTGAAAGTTCAGCTTCCTCAACCTTTGCAGCATTGTACAAATTTGTTGTTGAGATAAACCTTAACATCTTCTCGGTGACTTGCAGATTTTGAGATCTACCACGTTCTTTCATAAGTTGAGACAACATAAGCTGAGTTTATTTACCGTATCTAGTGCCAATCTGTTTCTAATTTTGGTTTTTATTAAACCCGGTTTAGTAAAAAAAAAAAAAAAAAAAAAAAAAAAAAAACCACAAGAAGTGCTTCTGCGGGGCAAGGAAACCACTGATAATGCAAAGGCCGCTAGTTCTCTGAAATCAGAATTTTCACCAAGGTGACATGTGTTTAACAGAAACTGACAGGTTCAGGCACATTCTTTATTTCACACAGAATATCACGTATTCCGAGTTTTCTCCATTGATCATCAATTTTCTGAACAGTGCCTTCTTCATTGAGATTACCAGATCTGGGCACACTGGCAACAAGAGGATAAAGAGTAGCAGCCTTAGTAGGGTTGGAAATGGTTGCTATGGGGTGGAGAAAGACAATGAGGACAAAAGTGGTGTTATTTGTAATTAGTTTCATTTCGCTGAAGTGACAAACCAGTGAAAATGATATTTCGCCGATATCGAACTATCATACATTCAAATTATCGTACACCCCCATAATTATCGTACGGGTTGACAACCATTGTACAAACATTAATATTATCGTTTGCCCCATAATTATCGTACGAGTTGGCAACCCTGATTCGTCCTCAACTTCAGTCTGCTGCCTGCGTGACCCAAAACCGAGGTAAGAATAGGTAAAGCTTGGGAAATTAGGAGTTTAATTTTTCATCCTCAGTCGGCAACTCGCTTCAAACAACTCATTTATCAGGCTCTATTAACATTATAAACCAACGTAAGTGTCCGCTCTCAAACCAATCCACGCAAATCCCGAGAGAAAGATTCCATAGTTCGTCACAGTAGCATTCGGCAGCAGAAGTCATATTGGAGACGGTATCAAAAGTGTTGTATACCGGGGAGACACCTTATCAAGTTGGACAATTATTAAAATATATTATAAATACAGGTGTCCCTAAAACACCGACGTTTAATAAGCTGTGGGGAAGGCAAAATTATCGGTTTTCAAATAGGAGCCCCTGTCCGGAAATGCATGGTTTGGACGCTGTAGCGCATCGAAGTGTGAGATGGGTGTAGGTTTACACATTTCGTCAATAAACCCAACATCGAGCGGTCTACATTACAAACGGGCTTCGAACTATGTGCCTCCTACATCATTGCAGAGCCTATATCGGTGGTGTGGAGCCTTATGCACATGATCCAATACTTGCGGTTGGCTTTGAAGATTTTCAGTCACTCCGAGAACTCGAGGCACAAGGTCCTCCGCTGATGTTATCTTCATACAACTCCACAGAGATCAACCGAGAAGTGTCAGATCTGGGGACCGTGCTGACCATGAAACTGGTCCGCCTCGACCACAGATGAGGAGAGCAGATTCAATGTGCCACTTCCCCTATATTGTAGTTTTAACCCCGTCCACTGCCTTACAGCGATTAGCTACCAGGCAACACCTCCTGCTATTGTCTGTCTACCTCAGAGATTCAAGTTATGTTAGTAAGTGGAGAGGGTAAATACTCAATTGTAGTCCTCTCAACCCTCTTCCCCATGCCTGACCTCTACCAATAGATCAATTTAAATATGCAACGTTGAGGTGATTCCACACATTTACATCAAAATGTGCTGGAGCTCATGCCGGCCATTTCAGCAGCTGTGTCACACTGCTCATAAAACATTACTGTACTGGAAACTACACATGTAGTATAGTAGGATATGCACCAAGGACTCTATGGAGGAACGTAGAGCATTGCAGCAATGTTATTAGACTTAGGTCATTCATTCGCAGCACACAGAAGGCATACCTTCTACATTAAGATACCCAAACGAATGTTACCAAATTGTCATAACTATTTGTTCTCAAATTTTGATGTGTCCAAACTGCATTTCTGGGACACCCAGTATATATATACCGGGTGTTAATGAACTACACCGAAATAATTTCAGTGATTGTAGACGTGACTAATATAAGTAAGTTGAGATAGGCAATTCATGGTCTGTGGCTTAACATAACACTGTTAATTGTGTTAAACCTAATTGGCATTAGATGCTGATAAGTTGGTGTTTAAACAAGGTGGGTGAGATCATTGGTTTAGAATGTCTTTAAAAGTGCTTCCTGAGTATAGAAATATCGAAACTCAATAGCTCGTTATTCACGTTCTCAAGATTTAATGCCTCAAAGATATCTCAAATCTCGAATCAATCATCTGCCAGTGCGACACTGAACAGCGATTAACTGCCTTCTTGCATCAATAGCCTACTCTAGTAGTGTTTGTGTAACTGTTCTGGTAGCCCAATCCGTAACGCCGAAAACTGTTGTTCCAGAGGTCACTGGTTCGGTTACTGTCATGTGATAAATTTTTTCTTCCTCCTCATAAATTACAATAGGCAGTTGCTTTAAACCTGACGTAAAGAGTTGCATTTACTTTTCATTTTATGTAACTTCGTTCACCCTTTAAACCTCCTCCCATTTAGACGTACAGCATGTGAGAGTATCAAGCAGGATTCAAACTTTGTTAGAAGGAATTGTAATTAATTGCACTCACAAGGTGAAATTACTCTGTAAAATGCATTGTACAAGAATTAAAACCTTAGACAAAATATTAAAACAACCAAACAAACAAAACGAAAATGAAAAAAAAAGAAGACAAATAAAGTGAAGGAGATGCGAACTCGTTTACCTTTCACTTGAAAGCTGATGTCATAACCATTGCGCCAGAGGGAGTGCTCCGACTGTCTCTTCATTTTCGTGTGTTGTGCACTCAAGTGGTATTATCATTAGCAGTGGCGCACTGTCACTTTAGAAACTTATAGCCGTAACTTCCATATTTGAACCAACGGGCCATGAGTCTCCTATCCCAAATTACTTGTTTCAGAGATCTCCACTTGCTCTGAAAATATTTCGGTGTAGTTCATTAACACCTGTATATATATGTTCTTATCCTATTTTACATTCTCTGACATTCCATTTTTTAACAACTTTCTGTTTATCTATAATCTTTTTTAATAGATTTACTCATTTGGGTGACAAGCTTTCTTGGCCTCCCAATCCTTTAAATAATCCATTTTTTCTCGTTTTTATCTCCAAATATTAAGCTGCATCAGCCTGTCATAGACTATTTACTGTTACATACAATATTTCTACATTCTTTTTTTGATATTAGGCTCACTCAACATTTATTTTTTCAATTTTATTTCAGTTTATTTGTGTGCATCTCATGTTATCCTTGACAACTTCCATTTTTATACACAGGTTCCATTTCTTTCATTTTTCTTTGAAAATGTCAGGGTTTCTTGGTTTACCATATAATACTGCATTTCTATACGATGGACACACTTTTCTTAGTGTTGGGTATATTAGTCCTGTCAGCCCAGCTTAGAATAACCTCATCTGTATAATACATTTCCACTTTGTGGTGGAGGAGATATAAGAAGGGAGTGAGTGAGTGAGTAAGTGAGTGAGTGAGTGAGTGAGTGAGTGAGTGAGTGAGTGAGTGAGTGAGTGAGTGAGTGAGTGAGTGAGTGAGTGAGTGAGTGAGTGAGTGAGTGAGTGAGTGAGTGAGTGAGTGAGTGAGTGAGTGAGTGAGTGAGTGAGTGAGTGAGTGAGTGAGTGAGTGAGTGAGTGAGTGAGTGAGTGAGTGAGTGAGTGAGTGAGTGAGTGAGTGAGTGAGTGAGTGGTGTTTAAGGACCCACTGACAACTTCTGCAGAAGTAGTTTATATGTTAATCTGTGCTTTAGCGTATCTAAGCATTTTCTGTTGTAATAAACTGCTTCAGTTTGTAGCCTATAAGACTTATTTATGTTTCATGTACTGCCTTTTACAAACATAAAAATGTTACCAGTCTTCTTTTGTTAAATATATGTGCATATTTAAGGATATTAATATAAATACTATATACACTTTACAATGTAGAGCATTTATTTGTTTTGTATTACAAACATATGAAACAAACTGTAATTTAATATTCAAGTTTTGCTCCTTGACATATAAGCATGGAAAACTGAAATAAAAAATAATCTGACGGTAAACAAAAATGCACTACATGGAATATATGGAAATGTGTATATTAGGAATGAAGTACAAAATAATTTCACTGTTAAGGCTATTTTAATGCCATCCATATAGCATCAACAGCACATCTGTTCACAATAGAACTATATGACAATGTTTATGATGGAAAGAAGTGCCCTTAAGTGCAATAAGCTTAAGTATAGACACTTATTTTTGGTATTATTTATTTTCTTTTTCTCTGCTATATTTCAAAGTCATCTCATTGTATGTACGTATAAACAGTATCTATATTTCTGTATTTGAGCATACAATCATATTATAACTTTTGTCTTTTATGGCCTGGGAGCTGTGTGAGAAGTTTATGCTAACACATAAAACAAGAACACACTCATACACAATGCAGGACATTAAAACATAAGTAGTAAAGAGGATCTGGGATTCTAGTCTTATTTGCAAACATTTACATATTCACAACCTTCATAGTAGAGTCTGATTATCTCCCTTAGCTATTAACACTCAGAATAACACATGGTTCCAACCATTGACCCAAGTTCTATGTTTGAATGAAAAGAAAATCACCATTATGAACTATTGTAAATTACTGGGTAACTCACAGAACCTCTTGCTGATTTATGTCAGTGAACAATTATTATCACAAAAATCTAAGAATGATTTATATGTTACTTAAACTATACACTTGGATAATAAGAAATATAAACTAAACATACCACAATATTTTTATAAATCAATCCTTCTGAATAACAAATGTACAGAATAAACCTTTGGAAGATAAAGGCATGTTCTAGCATTATATTTCACATGGGTTAACATATTTGACTAGATAAGATCAATTATATTGTAATACTCTCCATTACACATACAATCAACTGGCTTTGGTTTTAGTGAGCTTAAAATTAAAAGACATAAAATGTGAAAATTATGAACATTCCAAAACTTCTTGCACACATGTTCTTGAAAGGTTAATACGTTCACATCCACTTTGATAAGCATTTAACATCCTATAAATGTAAAGGTGTTTTAGTAGTGTGTGAAATGGACATATCTGTGATTGTTTATAAACTCTCTTAAAATCTTATGTTATATGGTCCTTTTTTGCATGGGCAATAGAATCTCGTAAAAACCTTACTTGACTCCTGACTCTGTCAATTTTAAGCCTAAATTACAATTATTATTGAATATATCATCTATGTAAGTTTCTTTAACTCTCGGCCCCAAAATGAGTAGGTTTTAGTAAACTGTGTATGCAGAGCTACCAACACAGAAATATGGCATGTCTTACTCACATATTCAAAAGAAAAGCACTAGCTCATCCTTAAATAATAGAAGTACTAACATTTCCCAAAAAATATGAGTACTAACTTAGCAATGCTATCCTGTGTTATGCAAATACTCATTTTCTGTTGTTCTGTAATATTAGTCCATTTCAACATCTCAGAAGCACAGGTTTAGAGGTACAATGACTGCCAAAGATAATCTCACTGCACCTCTGGTCTAAGTCACATTATTTATCGTTGTGCGAAGCTATGGCCATTTCTTTGGCCGTTTTAGGCCAAGGTGCAAGAGTACACTTCCTAAATCAACCAATGAAATGGCCATGGCTTCGCGCAATGATAAATAATGTGACATAAACCGAAGGTCATTGTGTTTGGTGGCCATTGTACAAACAGCATGTTTATTAAATTTCAATATTTCTATACCAAAGAGAAATTGCAGGACTGTGCTAGAATTTTATGCTGGGAGAAACATCTCATTTTGAACAAATGCATCATTTTGCACAAAGAGGGTCAAATATGGGTTCAATCAGCATATAAACATACTCATTTGTTAGTGCTTTATACAGATTTTTACATCTTACATATGGCATTTTTAGAGCATAGTTATGGCTATTTATGTAGATTCACTCATGTCTGTGAAAGTTTCTTGGAATTACAAAATACATATAAAACAGACACTGTATGTAACTACATCTTTTTATAATTGTCTCTGATTCTTTTTCTTCTATTCTATTTCATTCAGCCTTCAATTTTATGTACTAAGTAAGCATGTATGTATCATGTAAATAATGTCCAGCCTGTGGAAATGTAGGCTTGCAAACTTGAAGACAGATTATTAAAGCTGATTGCAGCAAAATATAGCAGAAGATATTAGTGAGAAAAGGGAAATAGTTGTGTGATCAATAACTCAATCACATTGGTAGGCAAATCAAAATTTGCTGTGATGATCCCCAAGAATTACAAACTTACTTATAACATAGCTACCAAGATTCTATTACAGAAAATAAATTTTCCAAAGGGCATGAATGTCATAAATCACAAATCACAGTACACAGTACAGGTTAAATGGAGCGCAGTGTTGCAACATGTACTAGTTGCGAATCTTTCTCTGCGCGCGACCCTGAGGTGGCCTGAGGCCTGTACTTAGTCCTTCAATTGCTGCTTGACGGACACTTTTAACTTTGGTATTCCTCCACGCCTTTGTCACTGTATGTCCTAAATTTACAAATGACTCGGCTGTACAAACAATTGATTTCCCCTGGTCCCTAAACATTTTTATGTCTTTTAGATATTTATGTCGTCATCTGATGATATCGTCTCTTTCTATTAATGTGCACTTGTTACCCGTTCTTTCATATTCAAACCCCAAATCATGTAAGCACCGACTAAGAGTGGCCCTTGAGAAATTTGGTAGGACCTCATCACTGTTGACCCGTGACAAAATTATATTCAGCGTGGATGGAATATTTGCAAACAGTAAAGAATGAACAATTTGCTGCACTCCACTTTGCACTATTCCATCATATTGTGTTAACCTAGCGTTTTTTGTTTTTCACCCTTTTTGCTTTGCTTTCTTTTTCGATGGCGTGCTTAGAGGTCCTTTCATTAGTTCCTTCTTAATCCTATATACTACTGCTTCTGAACATCCAATAGCCTTAGGTGTTTCTTTTACTGCCTTACTAACACTTATTTTGCTTGAAAAATAATCTAACACATTCATAATTATTTGGCGTTCCTTACTTCATAATTTACCAATATATCGTCTCTTCCTAGCTTCCCCCTCCATAACTACAAATGTTTACTGAAAATATTAAATAAATAATGCAATAACAGCTCACAGATTCCACACAGTTACACACACGACTTCTTTCGAACTAATGTTAGTGTTGCTTCTTATACTATCTTCTGTGTCAGATCTGGCGCGAGAATACGCTGAATAGATGAATACCTTTTGTTCGCCTTACTCGATGAATGAAAGAGGCTACAGCCTTTTGGTTTATTTTAAAAACTTTCTCCAACCCTCCTCAACATTTGTTCTCGCTTGGTCCCTGATGTAAACTCAATAACAAAAACGTTTCACACTGCGTAACTTTTGCAGTGCACAGATATAAAATTTTCCAAAAACGTTTAATTTAAGAAGTTGTATCACTTAAGTGAGTAAACATAGAGAATTCAAAGTAGGCAGGTAGTAGCACTATAGTTTACTCTAGCTAAGAAAAAAATATAGACGTATTCTAGCAGTTAGTTTGTTAGTGTGTGATGAGCATAGAAACAGCAAATATTGGACTTGTATTGAAAAAAAGGTTTTCTGAAGAAATATGGGCCTATAGATATGTATGACTCTAAAAAGGATATAACCTGATAGAGAAAGATATTCTGCATAGTGTTCAAACCTGAAATTTATAACAACTCAATATTTACACCATGCTATTAGGAACCTGGCAACAGCACGAGGACAGAAAAGGATGAGGCTAATGGCAACTTTTATGTGCTAGATAGAGACAGATATATCCTATTTAACTCCATACTGTCATCTAAGGGTGAGACAAGGTATATTTATTATTTCAGAATACAAGTGAAGCAACATTTTGTTTTGACATTTTATTGCTATTACACCAGCTTATCATTACTAGGACAGAGAAGAGAGTTCAGAAGAAAAGGAAGGTAAAATATGTTTAAAAATGCATAGTGAAACAAACCCAACATTTGTATTAGCTATTGCATTTGTATACATGATTTTAAGATAAAATAACCTGTTCTGAAACCTATAGTGAAAAATAACTTATTTAGTTTTTACTAATTATAATTTATATGTCTGTGACAGTTATTTTTATTATATATGACCTTATTTTTATTATGACATAGTTTTTGTAGAACCAAGAGAGGAAATCGTAGAGAAGGGTGATTCAACATTAAAGTAGAGAGGGAGAAATGTGGAGAGCTGGAAGATCAACAAAAGGAAGTGTCTTTGCAGTACTGGACAAGATTATACAGGGATAACAAGTGAAGGTCGCTGCCTCGGCTTCCATGAAATTTCACAGCTTCTGTTCTAAGAGTTATATTTCAAGAACAATCAGCTGCATGGCAGTCATTCTGCTGAATAAGGAAGATCGTCTACTATAGCTGTTGTGTAAGTAAAGGTAACACTTTTACAGCTGCATTATGCTACTTAATAATTAAACTTTTTTCAGCCTTTGGGCTGAGTTTAGAGGGGATAAATGCCAGTTGTTGATAAAACAGCTGCACAGCGCTCAGGCTCCTTTCAATAAAATCAACAGTTTTGCTCCTCTATGGTGGCCTCAGGCCTACCAAAGCCAGATATTGAATAAAAGAAAGTGAACAACCACTTAATGCAAAACTCAGCTCCTAGTTATTCTGCTATAACCCAAGCGGGACCCAGCAAAGATCAAGCCATAATAACAGAAGCTCATGATGGCACAGCCCTCAAAGAATATGTAACAGCAATAGGTAACTTAACCAATCCTACCAATATTCGATTTGTGTCTCGAATATCAAACTCCAGGATCTGCATCTACCTACCCAACAAAAACTTAGCACATAAACTGATCTCTAAACATCCAAAAATAAACATAAATAACCTATCTTTGGAAATTAGACCACTTCTCACGAAAAATGAGAGTAATACTCTCTAATGTCTTGTTACTCCCAATCATGTGACTGAAGAACATCTTCTGACCTATGGAACTAAACTGGTGTCATTCATTTCATTTATCATGGTGGGAATACCTATCCCTGGCTATACACACATAATGAGCTTTCACCGACAGATGTACGTGAAACCTGATGACTTTACCAAGTTACCAGACAACATACAAATAAACTATAATGACACATCCTATTGGATATACCTTTCTTCAGATGCTCCTACCTGCTTTCTATGTAAAATGGAAGGGCACCTTGCTAAACAGTGCAAGTCATCAGATGAAACTAATGCTAAGACGGTCAGCTGCCCAAATGAAAGCGTCAGTAAACACATAACAAACATGTCAAAAATGACATAACTAAAGAAAAAGCAGACATTAATGGAGCTGCCACTGATTACATAGAAAATGTGCTAGTAGAGCCTACTGGCTCACAAGAAAATGGAGACCTCCAGTCTGAATTTCTTTCGACTCCATTGCTACAACCTAACACAGCAGTGGAGTTTCCTCCTTTAGGGCAGAACCTTAAGACAGGCTCCAAGAATAATGCCCTACAGTGACCTAAATCAGCTCCCAGCAGACACACTGAATCTCCAACCGATGGTGGCGAAAACTTTTCTGAATCATCATTAATAAGTCTAGATGAGGCAGAAAAAACCCAAATCTAACCTAGCAACCAAACAAACATAAAAAATCAAAAAAGACCGATACTCTCTCACTCATAAATGAGCAGATGTCTGTAATACAAAATGCTATGGAAGACAGACCCACTGACTATGTTTTAAGCTACCTTCAGTATAAAAGCTTCTTTGAAAGTATCATCGGAGCATCTGATATACTTATCAGTTGCGTTTAGCTATACTGATGATTTGAAAGGACTCCTGGATACAATCAAAAAGCTTCATCCTTTGTTTACCAATAAAACAATGAAAAACAGAAGCACCTGAATGGGAAAGAAACTGCTTTCTGAAATAAACAAGAAAAACAGTCTCCTAAACATATCGGTATCTACATAGCAAAAGATTACACTAAAGCCAACTTAATATAGCTGTCCAAGTTTTAAAATGAAAAACTATAACAAATAATGGATGACAACATATTACAATGAAATATAAATGTTTTTTTTATCAACTGGAACACCTCCAGCTTCTACTTAACAAACATAATCCAGTGATCATCTGAACACAAGAAACAAATTTTAAACATGATTATGTTGCCCCTTTACGAGGCTATTCTGCTTATAATAAAAATCATGAAGAATGTACACATGCTAGTGGTGGGGTTGCTACATATGTTACAGAAAATCTCCTGCAGTGTGCTATCCCACTCAACACTAACCTAGAAGTGATTGCAGTTTCTGTTCTTTTGACAGTAGAACTATGTATATGTAATATATATATACCCAACAGCCAGGCGGCGCCATGGCCAAGCGGTTAGCGCGCTCGCCTACCACCTAGGTGGCCCGGGTTCGATCCCAGGGGCCCGCATGTGGTATTCGTGGTGGACGAAGCGGCATCAGGGTGGGTTTTCTCCGGGTGCTCCGGTTTCCCCCGCCATCTCATTCCACCGGTGCTCCATCTTCATTCCATGTATCATCAGAGTCACCGCCTGCGGTGCCGTAGTAGTAAAAGCGGGCGTTAAACACTACAACAACCCAACAGCCAGAATCTAGATCTTATTATGCTACATGACCTAGCTCAACAGCTGCCCTGTCCTTGCCTTATGCTAGGAGACTTCAACAGTCACAATACATTATGGGGATGCAATACCACCAACTTATGTGGTAAGCTCATTGAAAAGTCTATAAATGAATCAGACCTAATCATACTTAATCCTCTAGAACCTATGCATTTGTCTAGTGTATAGATCTCTTAGCTCTATCGACTTAAACCTGTGTTCATCAAGCATATCAGATTTGCTTAAATGCTGTTTATAAAGAACCTCAAGGAAACAGCGACCATTTTCCCATCATTCTTACTCATCTGAATGACAGTCCACAGAAACCCACACTCACACCAAAGTTTAACTTCAAAAAAGGAAACTGAAACATATTTAAGTGGTTTATGACTGAATAATTACCACATCTTACACCTGCCTCCAAATTTATTCACAGTAACATCAATGAAATAATCAAAAACTTCAATGCACTTATCATCAAATCTGCCAATCTTTCTATACCTACAACAGCACTTTCTACCAAGAAAAGCATTCCTTGGTGAACAGTGAATGCCGTAAAGATATTAGTTCCAACAACAAAGCATACTACCAATACAGACGTCCTACTGAAGAAAATAAGCTTAGGTATCTCCAAGGAAGAGCTAAAGCAAGGAGAACTATTAAACAAAGTAAAAAAGAATCCTGGTTAAATTTTGTCGCGTCCTTAAGCTACCAAATTCCTCAGAAAATGGTAAGTGAAAATATCCAGAAAATAAGAGGCAAATTTAAATACAATACAGAAATTACATTACGAGATCCTCACACAAAAGTAATTATCACTAACCCACAGTCAGTAGCTAACAGCTTAGTAGATTCATTTGCATTCACATCATCTGACTCCAGTTATGAGGATGAATTCAAATCCTTTAAAGCCAAAAACGACTAACTACCAGATGAGATTGAAAATGGCAATACCGAAAATTTTGATAAAATCGAGTATCATGAGTATGAAGATGCTCTCGCATCATGCAAAAGCTCCAGCCCTGGCCCAGATAATATGGTCTACCTACTGAAACAGTTACCAACTGAAGGTCATATTTATCTTCTTCAAATATTCAGTCATATCTGGTCTTCTAGGGTATTTCCAGATTTCAGGAGGTCTGCAATAGTGATACCTATACCGAAACCTAACAAAGACTCACACTATCAAACAATTACAGACCAGTATGTCTCACATGCACAATGTGCAAACTGATAGAAAAAATTATAAACAAAAGACTACATTGGTTTATTGAAAACAGGAAGCTTCGTCTGAATCTCAATATGGCTTCAGACAATTCTGTTCCACTACAGATTGTTTAATCACCAGTGAGTCTGAAATAAGAAATGCCTTTCTCCAAAATCAATATCTTATACTAATTAGTCTAGACATACAAAAGGCATATGATATGACATGGAGAAGATGTATACTTGAACTACTACGACCTAAAATATCTGGAAATATGTTTTATTTCATTAAGAACTTTCTCCAGAACTTTCGCAAGGATGTTAAGCTAGACAACAGTGTACCCCAAGGCTCCATACTCAGCATTACACTCTTTCTGCTCGCAATAAATGATATACTGAGCACTGTTCCTCGCCCTGTAAAAGCATGCCTATTTGCTGATGATCTGCAAATGTCAGCAGATGTTCCCTTTACAGATGATGTCCTTTCCCTGTAAAGGGAACATCATCTTGACCATCCAAGACTTGTTACTTGTTACTTGTTCAGAAGAATACAAAGTTGGGCAAAAGAAACAGGATTCAGATATATATCCCTACAAGTCGCATACTCAGTTTCAGATTAGACCTTGGAGTGAATGTGTATATTTATATGTGTTATAATTACTGAGTATACAGATGATGCATTATATATGTTCAGAAAATTAGTATGGGGATTCAAAATAAATTTCAATAAAACTGAAATGAGACAATAGATTTAGTAGAAAAGCTAACATGCAATACAGAAGAAATAGCATATGCTGAATATTTTAAACATCTTTTTCTTTACCTGATTACCCTCCCCTTATGTAGGACTTACAAACCAGTACCTAGGGTCAGATGCCTGTTGGGGAGCACAGGAACCTATGTATTGGACAGAGTGAAGACTTGGAAGTGGGTGGTCAGCCAAGCACCAGGTATGAGAGTGAGGAAGGTGATATGAAATGCAGGTGAAATTGATGATTGGAAAGGTGATAATGGAGCAATTGTTGGAATGAGTGGCGGGGGAAACCAGAGAACCTGGAGAAAATCCGCCCAGACGCCGCTTTTTCCATCACAAACATCACATGCGGGTCCCTGGGATCAAACCTAGGTGGTAGGCGAATATACCAACAGCTTGGCCACGGCACCACCTATATTTTAAATATCTTGGGTCTATAATACAAAAGGATGCAACAACAAATTTAGAGATTTAGAGAATAGCTGATGGGAAGACAATTATAGGAATTCTCAATTCAGTTTTATGGAGTAAAAATATTTTACATAGAACTAAAAAATTAATATATCAGGCACTATTCCACAGTATATTTTACATACTTATATGGTGCTGAAATTTGGACCATAAGTGGACAACAAGCAAAGAAATTAATGGTATTAGAAATGGATTTTTGGAGACAGCACGATAATCCAGGAAAGATAAAGTTTGAATAATAGAATAAGGGAAATTATGCAAGTTGACAAAAAAACTTTGGAAATTATAAAAGAAAGATGCTGAGATGGTGTGGACACATGAACAAAATGTCAAAGAATCGAATACTCAATAAAATTCTGAATTGGAAAGTAGAAAAGAAAAGAAGACGAGGGAAACCTAAGGAATGCTGGATGGCTGGGGTGAAAAGGAGTATGGAGAGAAGAGGGTTGAAGGGGAAAGATGCTATGGACAGGGACTCATGGAGACAGAAGATCATTGTGGAATGAAGGAAACTCATTGTGTTTGTGGAATATTCCTTAATAAAAAATATCATCATAATCATCATCATCCTCCTCCTCCTTCAACCCATTGTGTACCAAAAGAAGGCTGCTTGTGGTCACAATGTTAATTGACTAGAAGTGTGATGGTTGAGATACAAAAAGGAATGTGAATTTTCACTGAAATAGGAGACCAGCCTCAATGCTGACATACAGCTTTATGAACTTAATTTGGCAAAGAAAGGTAAAGGAAGACCAACAGGAACAGCTACCAGAACAAGAATGTTCTATACATGTAGTAATGTACAGTTGCTGATGTGAAGAAGGATATATTAGATTTGCTGCCTTTTATTCCTCCCATCCACCACACTTACTTCAAGCATCTTGGTTGCATTTCAAACACTCATCACTCACTGCTTACTTACAATGATGAATGTGTAAAGAAATTTGATAAATGCAAGAGTACAAGAATGGAAACATTAGAATTATGTTTTAAGATGGCTCTTTTAAAATTCAAATGGAAATGGTATATTGTGCACTAAATATTTTGTAATAATGTACAAGAGACAATTAAAGCAACTCCATAATTCTATTCCTAAAATTATTATAAGTTTATATATTTATTCTGTGTATTGAAATTAATATGACATGCATGAAGCACTATTTTCGCTTTATAAATACACCAAAATTAGATTTTTAAAATATGTGCTGAGTATTTTATTCATATATATCTTTATCTCCAATATCACAAAAATAATGTATCTGACATGCGTCACTTGTATTCTGAATGTCTGACACATTCTTTTTTTTTTTCTTTTTTTTTTTTTTAAGCAATGTTGAGATAATAAAAGGTATTTGTTTTCTAGAGTCTTACACTTCAATAGGGATGGATGGGTGTCAAGATAGTATTTAAAAGGAAGTGACGGCAGGGGGACTTGAAAGAAAAAGGTTGTTAAAGTAATAAGTGGAACCATGGGCGTCGCGAAGGGGGGGCAAGGGGGGGTCGCGGCCCCTCCCTGGAAGTTGGTCAACTTAATGTGCAATCAATTACTGACTATTAAACTACTATTTTAAAAGATCAATTTCTATTTAACACAAATTAACATGGTTATATGCAACGAATATTATAAATTTTGACAATAAAATAGTGAATTGATATTATCTGATTGCAAATTTGAAACATGTGGCCCCCCCCCCCCCCCCCCCTGGAAAATTGTCTGCCGACGCTTATGAGTGGAACTGGAAGCAAAACACATCGCTGCAAACAACTGTCTAGAGACTGCCACAATCTTCTTTCCTTTACATAGAGGAAATGACAATATCTATAAAATACCACTTGGGGAAAGTCACCTTAGGTACTTTAAAATATTATGGTTACAGTACTGAACAAGAATGCAACTTGTAAATACAGTTCCACAGAGCAGAAGTCAGTAAGATTAGCATTGCAAATAAAGGTACCATTAAACAACAGACTTGTACAAAAAGGAAAGCAGCTCAAATGTTAAACATATATAAAAAGAAGCTAAGACTACTTCTGAGTGACTTAACTTTTACTTAATAGGTGAATATCTGTCAAATATAAATATAAAATATATTTTAAAGCTGTTTTGATAAATTCTAGTATTATAACATCTCTTTGATGCTATGTATAAAACATAAACCAGTATATGTAACATGTATTATATCTCTTTATAGTGTATACTCAATTATGTGCACAATTATTTAATATACTACAGAAAATTGACATATGTGATATATAAACCAAAGCATCATACAATAACAGAAGGATTTCAAATCCTTTTTACAAACTGCAAAACTAAGAATATTTATTTGCTTAGTTACCAACTAATTTTTTCCATGTTACACTTCTTTGTGATGAATTTTCTTTTATCTTAAGTTTCTCAGTTATAGAGAATTATTAAATGAGAAATTTAACAAACATTTTGCAGCAATTATCCCAAGACTGTGATGCTTAGACACAATTGAGACATAACCCTTAGAACTACTTTTGAGAGAGAAAGAGAGAGAGAGAGAGAGAGAGAGAGAGAGAGAGAGAGAGAGAGAGAGAGAGAGAGAGAGAGAGAGGAAAAAAAATGCAAGTGAAAGGTAGAGATAGTACTGGAAATCATCTAAAAGTTTCAATCTTGTATCCTAAGGATATGCCTGCCTTTAATACCAAATTTGGAATTAGCTTTTCAAATATGCTGCCCCCCTGCTTATACACACATGTGCACTCTTAAACAAAAACAGTGAATTAAGTATTGAAGCATAAATTCTGTATGGCTCCATATGGCCACTTACAGTAAGAAAGCCGTGGACAGAGAAATTTGGCAACACAGACACTGGTCTGTTATTTTAATCTTCCATGTGTCCTGAGTCAGGATGTAATGGCAGAAAGTTTACAATAGTGGTGCTTGTATTTTAATCAAATTAACTTAACGCTTTAATGCTTCTGGATCTGACAATAGCTGTGTTGCCTTTGTGGTATACATAAATATTTTTGATGAATTCACTCTGTACTGCAAAATAAGGTAAGCTGTTATTTCAAGTGCAGTGTAGGGATGCTGTTTATAACCTAAATCCATTTTGCTCTAATTTTGCTCATCTTAGCAAATAATTTACACTACTTTTTTATTTTCTTGCTGTGTCTCTGACTGCAATCCAAACTACGAAAGCACTTTGAAAAGTGGTCGTTCTGTCGTAAGTACATTTCAATTCCACAGAGACAAAGCAAAGCATAAAAAATAGATGAAACCAATTCCAGAGAAAGACTACGAGTCTACAAAAACTCTGATGTTTGCATCAAATACTTTGAACAGAAGGATTTAATTCTTAACCAACTTTCAAGTTGGAAAGTGGTGATATGCAGCAGATATTGTTTAGTCATACTAAATTAAAACCTGGTGTTATTTCAAGGATTTTTAGTGGCTTGCCAACATACCTCACCAAAGAAGTAAAACCACATAGAAAAGATCCAGCATGTCAAAGAGCTACTGTTATGAAGGCCAATAGCCAAGAAGATAGAAGAATATCTAAAATTAGATACAATTTCAAACACTGCAGAAAATATTCTTAAAAGGATAGATTTAATTTCATTGTGGTGACTTGATGTGAACAGGTGTACTGTGTGCAGCATCTGGCTTTTACCTAATCTTGAAGGAAGATGGGGAAAAAATACTCAGAGTATGTGACCTGTTATGGTCTCAAAGAGGAATTTTGTTTCCAGCATTTTTTGGGTGTAGTCCGCTGTGGCATAAAACTCACATCTGAATCTTATGTAGGCATAGTTCTTTTGTACCAAAGATGGTTTCACAATACTATTAATTATTTTTGTAAATTATAACCCAAATATTTAAATTTGTTTGCCAGATACTTTCCATAAAAGGCCATTACTTTGGTTTTATTTGTATTGATTTCCATGTTGTATCTTCTTCCAATTATATTTACATTATATACAGAACACTGGAAATCTGTTTCTGTGGATGCTATTAATAACCAAATCATTTGCAAATCAGGCAGTATAGTTTCAATATTCTATTGATCTGAAAATAACTGTCTCACCTGTCAACATTCTTGGATAATTCTATTCATGTATATAATGCACAGTAAGAGGCCACATCCTTGTCTTACTCCAGTGTTTATATTGATCCGTTCTGTTTGTTTATTCTTGGTTTGAAATCTACAAAAGCAAAATGCATTTCCACATTAAACTTTGTTTTTCTTTTAACAATTTCATTGAAAAGTATCTACCACAGCATGACCTGCCTTTGCAAAGCCATTCTGTTCATCAAAAGGTTATTAAAAGAGCTTGTGTACTTTGTTCTTAGTTATGTTAGCATAAATTTTGCATCTAATGCTTAATAAACTGATGCCTTTATAATTCTCACAGTTCTTCTTGTCTTCTTTTTTAATTATTGATATTACAATAGATTTTGTCCAGCTCACTGGGATGCCTTTTCCATCAATTAATGCATTCAAAAAGTTAAGAAATTTGTTTAAAAAGAGAGGGTTGGCATATTTAAACAGTTCAGTATTTATGGCATACTCTCCAGGAGCTTTGTTGGTTTTCATTTTTGATAGTAATTCTGAAAGTTCACCTTCTGTAATCAAGTCAGTTGAAATATTACTGGATGATGGCAACACAAGAGGATTTGGAGTTTGTATCTATAGTTTTGAAAGCAATAATACCACTATTTGGAAGAAATTATATTCAGTTTGAGATTCTCTTTTGTTTCTTTATTTATATTTCTTAGAATTCTATTGTTTATGATGCAGTCTCGTAATTTTATTCTCCAAGTATGACACAGATTCTTCCTGATTTTTTCTATGTCTCCTCCTGGTTTCTATTTTTGCAATTGCTCTTACTTTATGGTAGTTTATTTTGTATTCGTCTGATTTACTAGATTGATACTTGTGATAAGCTTCTTTTTTGACTTTGAATAGACCATTTTGTAGTTCACAGGCTTTGAATGAATAACTATCAGTGATTAAGGGAAATATATTCAAAAAACGAAAGTAGTGTGATAAAGCCCATCTTTTGCTTTTGGATTTAAATTGTTTCTTGGTGTATTGGAAACATTATAAAATAACTTACAGCTGGTGTAACATGTGATAAGGCAGCAGTTACAATGCGTTTTATTATAAACACAATTTTAATTAGGATATTTTTCAAAGCTAGGAATTAATTTATCCAATAGTAACTCATTTAAGTTGAAAAGTTGCTGAAAAACTTAGTTACTACAGTTAAAAAACAGTAATGGTAAGCCATTCAAAAATTAAATGTTTATGTCTTTTCATATCTTGAAACAAACAATTGAAATGTTTAACAGTGATAAGAAGAATATGCAGTAAAAAAGGTGAATTCACCTCTATAAAATTAGGTAAACAACTGAAAGTAATGGAGTAATATAGACATAAAAATGGCATAACTGCTAAATTGCAAGAGATATGCGACACAAAATTGAGTTGGTATACAAATCTTGAATATCCTAACTGATGCTAAAATATACCCCAGCCCTTTTAAGCTGAGGATATGTAAAGCTGTTATCTCTGCATGGAGTTATCAAAATTCAAACTATATAAAACAAGAACAAGCAATAAATTTGACATAGAGAATAAATTTGTGTGCTTGAAGTTACTGCTTCCATTAGAAGGGTCTAATCTAAAGCTAATTTACTCTGTGTCCACAAATGGCTAGTTGGGAAAGATATAGAAGACTCTGGCATCGGACTATTTCTTCGAGCCGTAGCAACATTCCCAAGTCTATGTTCAAGGCTTTCTTACTTTAGGTGCCAATGGGTTAATTCACGTTGGCATTTATGCATGCAAACCTATAGCTTCAATCTTTCATCACTGTCATATCAAGTACTGAGTGTAAAATGTGTCGTGACAGCCAACCGGTAATGAAAAGATTTCTAGAGTAAGAGCTACTGTACCTCAAATTCCATTAATGAATATTTATATATTCCCAGATAAATGCAAATGTTTGTTATACATATGGTAACATAATTTCCAATTGCAAAGGCTTTTGGTTTTAAGGCATTTATGCGCACACATAAATTACAGTACTCTTTGTTTGGAATTGATGAAACTAATAAATATTCTTAAATGAAACTCCAAATAAGAAACATAAATTAATACTGAGTGTATAAACCCCTGCTTATATTATCTTCATTACGTCATTTATTTGGAAAACAAAAATTATTAATTTTTGTGATTAAGAATGAATGCCTAATAACTGAAATATCCTATCCATTAAAAATGTGCAGTACTGCCATATATTAGATATTAACATTAATTACAGAGAGAACTCAAATCAAGTCAGTTGTGATTATTTGACCCGCGAGTTGGAGTGCTCAGCCTACAGAGCAACTGAGCAGAAAAATGTGCATTTTCTTATTTATCACATATTTTGAAAATTAATGTAAGGGGACATTGTATATTGTGAACACATCATCAGAGAATGCTTTTGATCGTTTCTGCAATAGACGCAATTTTTGGTAGCTGTTCATGTTTTCTGTCTTAGTGTGTACATACGCACAGCTTACAACTATATAGCTTTATTTTGGATTCAGAGAGCTTTAAAATAGATATTTCTGGTGAAGTCTCCAAGAATGAGTTTCTATCAAATGCAATAGTTGCTCTAGCCTGCATAACAACTGGGGAAAAAAATACCCTAAATGAATGCATGTCTAAATTTTGTAAAATGTTGAACAAGAAAAACAATACCACATTTTAAGACACTGAGGAATTATGCTTTTATACCTTGCACTATGCTACGTAGCACCCTTTTACCTTTCTGTTCCTCCACTTTTAGGATGTACACAACATTTTTGTATCACTTGTAAAATACTGTTTTCTGACCATGTCTTTATTAAATAATTTTGAACTTCACACTATTCACATCATTTTAGAATACTTTTAAGATGGTGTGAACCCCTGAAATCATGAATGCAGTTACACACAATCAGTAAAAATTTTCAACCTTTGCTTTTATTTATTTATTTGCTAATGTCACCCTTGCACTGGCTAGTAACATGTTTGAAACAAAGGCAAATCATTAGTTCATGATTAATGAGCCTTATATGTTTTATGTTTCAGCACTTTGGCAAGTGTGTGTGTTCTTTGATACTTTTTCCTAATGTTAGTTTTGAGTTATCTCACTACATAGTTTATACAATAGAACCTTGATTAATTGCTGTTACAGGGAACAATTGATGAAAGTATAAAATGATGAATATAGGAATTTTATAAATTATCAATGTGGAATAGTGGCATGCCTGTGTGCAATCTGTGGCAACTGCAATAATCTTCACCTAAATAGGGAAATCATCATCAGTAGTAGTGAAAATCTCAAACCAAATGCACCGAAAATGGGACAAGTAAATAGTGAAGATGAAGACTTAAGCAAATTATAATATATGAATGTAAAAAAAAATGTGTAAACAGTTCAGAAAGTAACCAGATGCTTTGCAGGGAAAGAATTACTTTGTCATGCAATGTTTGATCAGCAGCAACTCCAAACCATTCTGAAAACTTTAAACCAAATCGGCAAATAATCAGCAACAGTAATGAAAATCAGCAGAAAACTCAAAAGGATTTAAACATTAAAAAATGAAGATTGAGAGATTCATATGAAAAACCAACCATATCCTTCTGTATGAAAACATCACTTCGTTATGTATGGTTGTAATTATAAGGTTCAGTCAAATGAAAATGAGACAGACTATATAATGAACATGGTGTGAAAGTTGGTAACACTGGTAGGTGTGTGTATAAAAGTGCCCTCTATTGGGAATCAGGATGAAACAGCAGGAATGTTTACTGCTGCACTATTTGTCTATTAGACATGCTTGAAGTGAGGTCAACGAGCCTGTGCGTGTCCAACCTATGGAGGCCAGGAAAGAGAAACAGCAAGGTGTAGTGGAAACTACAAAAATTGAAGTGCACCATTAAGTCCAAATGCCCACGAATGTTGGCGGACGGCATCATTCTGTTGCACAATACACCCACATGTTGCCAAGGTTGTTTCAACTACCCTGCAGAAGTTCCACCGGGAAGTTCTTGCACATCCTCCATACAGTCCAGATCTCTCCTCATGCAATTTCCACATCTTTTGAGCCCTCAAAAAAGACAAGCATGGCCATTCATTTGCTTCGGATGAAGAAATGCATGCCTGAGTACAATCATGGTTTCGTAGGCAACTACAAAAATGTTACTATGAAGGCATTGACCACCTTGTGTCACAATTTATAAATACTTATGGCAATCACTTTTGAAATAATAAACAGTTTACTTACTGTTTTTCTATCTGTCTCATTTTCATTTGACTGACACTCATGTATTAAAAAATGCTGAAAATAACAAAATAAGAAATAAAATACTGATACTGAAAGAAGAAAACTAGCTCTTTGCAGTAAACCTGAGAAATACAACACCTCTTTCACAACATAAAAATTAAAACTGATAATTATTGGATCCAAGTAAAGAGGAAGGAAGGCAACAAAGAGAGTAGGATAAGTAAACTATGTAACCAAGAAGAGCATTTCAATAATACCCCTCTAAAAATAGATTCCTATCACTGAATCACCACCTTCTAATACATAACCTTAATCCTATTGACAACAACCTTGATGATAACCTCAGTCTGGGTGAAAGTCCCTGCCTACCTTAAACAGGATCACACATGATTCACTGAAATCACCAAGTAAAGAATCTGAATCAATGAACCCTTTGCCAGACCAATGGTTCATTAAAATAGCAGCAATAGCGGGAAGCTCAATGGCTTGTCACATTAACAACTAGGTTAACAATGATGTGACAGTTTACTGTTGATCAGGGTTTCAGTGATGCCACCTGAAAGGAGGACTTTCTGTAAATAAAGATTGCCCAGAGGTAATTGTTCTTCATTCAGGAATAAATAACCTCCACCCAGCATTGTCTCCTAGAGGACATTTTATTTATTTTGTCTGCTAATGATGCTATCAATTGCCAAGAGCATATTAGCACTGCTGGTGTGCCAGAATTTCATCCCTCAGGACTTTTTACATGAGAGTAAATCTACTGACATGAGGCTGCCACTTTTAAACACACTAAAAAACCATTGTGTGGGCCCTTGGGATTGGTAAGCCAGTGCCTAATCAACTAAGCCACCCAGAATGTCTCCTGGATTACATGAATTATATACTGATCATCATGAAAGAACAATTTCCCCCACAAGCTTGTGTATTAGTGAAAGCTATTACACAAACATGTAGATTCCCACTTTATTAATGCATTCAGTGTATTTTCAAATGTATTTTCATAGATGGTAATCCTTAGATCAAGAACCAAGATCCAGGATAGAATGGACTCCATTTGAACAGAAGGGGAACAAGAAAATTTAGCAAGTAACTAAAAAGCATGATAGCTCAACTTGATCCAAACAGCTGATAAATAGTGGTGATAGTGAATTTGTGATAAGCATTGAACTCTATTATTTATTTATGCCAACAAACTTACTGCCAGTGTTTTTAAACACACAAACTGTGTGTGGGCAATGTTTTAGAGGTAGAATTGGAACTGAAAAATTCAATGCCACAGCCGGGACCTTCCGCTTAATGGTTAGAGCAGCTGCAGGCAAAGCGGAAAGTCTGTGGTTCAGATTCCAGCTGTGGCATTAAATTTTTCAGTTCTGATTCTACCTCTCAAACATTGAACCTCTAGTTAAAGTTGTACACGATTCTGTAGGCAACTTTATTGTTGAATCCACTGATTCACCCATAAAGGAACCTGCAGCTAGCCAGTAACTGATAAGAAGACTAAAAATATCAGTGGTTAACTTTCCACCAAAATATACAAGTGTCAGCAATAAAATAATAGAATTGGAGGTCCTATTATGAGATAATCTGAGCAAGTACAGATCATTTATCTTCTAGCACTGACTGTCACGGGAATGAAATAAGCTAATATTACCACTTTTAAGATCATATTTAAAACTGAATCAGTTTTCAATGTGTATTTTTCAAATATATACTTAGAGAAACATCATTTTTCTATTCGTTTCTTATTGAAGTTGTTAATAGTGTTTAACAAGGTATTATAATGCATACAGTTGGGTTCATAATTGTTTCAAAAAGAATGAAAGAAATAAAATCTGTAAGTTTTACTAAAGATATCAGCTCCAAAATAAAAATAAAGCTGTTTTAAATTTTCCCAACAACTTGTCATTTGTGGGTTAGATCTCTTTTAACTACTCAGATATTGAAATGAGACTCTCATTCATATAATGACAAATATCAGACAGTGCACTCTGTAGCTTCCAAAATGGATTGTACTAATAATTCAATTGAACAATGAAAGTGAAATGACTGATGCTTCAGAAAAATGATCATTATATCATCTTGCATCTTCCTGCTTATTTTCACTAGTGAGTAACATGACTCCACACTACCTATGCCAGATAGGCATGTGCTATGATTGAATCAATCAAGTAGTATTACTGGCTAGTACAGGCTGTATAAAAAGGATCAGCAATTATGTATAAAACATCACTGCCTCCATTACTCCAGTATGAAAAGGATCATTCGAGGATAAAGTTTTGTTGGGACTGAAATTTTTGAACGACAGATGAAGAAAACTAGTTCAAGGGCCATAAATGTCCTGTTAACTGGAAGATGTTTCAGGACTACATAATCAGAGAATAAATACAGGGAAACAATTATAGTGGGAGCAATAGCTCAAGGTTCTTTTGTATTTGTATTTCTTCTTGCTGTTAATGCAATTATTTTAGCATTATTCAGTAATAACTCTATAAAAGCACAATAGATATTTATGTTACAGATTAGTCACATTGGAATTTTTGTTCTGCTTAATGCATATTAGAATGTTACATGGCTAAAAATAACAATTTCTCCCAATTTACATTTCCTTTCATTTGCACTATTTTTTGCTCTAATCCAGAAAATCATTACAGATAGGTTCAATGGTATCTCCTTTATATTATTATTTAATTTGAATAATGCTGAATGTGTGCGAAAGGTCCACCTTAACCATCAATATCCTACCTCTGTATTGATTGCAGAGGATGTGCTATTTATATAAAAGGGAATGTATCATTTACATTAAAGGAACTCTTTTCAGCATTTGCCTCCTTTCTCTAAAAATTTAATCCAAGCATCCATTTATTTTTAAATTAGTAAGTAATTTTGTGTTGCAACATTTTTTCCACAATAGACTTCTCACAGTTCTATAATAATCTGGTTGTGCTCTTCTCTGAATTAAATCTTTACACATATTAGAGAACAAATTACCCAGAAAGAGCGTATACTTGTCCACTTGATATGTACTGGTACTTTTGCCGCATGGCACACTTTTCAAATTGTTTAAAACAATACAATAAATCACTGCTGCCCATAAGCTTATACATCAAAGTAATAACTGCACTAAATACTTGAAAGGCTTACCTTTGTCCATTAATTTTTACTTGAACCACACATACACACCGTTGTGCATAGCAGCACAGTATACGTAGAATACTTACATTGTAGATATTAAAATATAGGTATTGTGTTAAGTCTTACAAATGGCACATTTATGACAATGTTAAGACCCAGAGAGCTTGGTGCAAGAACATGCCTCAATTTACTGGGCAGTTCAAACTACACAACATTCAACATGTCATTAACAATGAGGTAATAAAATAATCATAACAAAAACAAAAAATGTTACCACTATACCAACCTCATGACTGAGTTGTTAATAAATTATCGAGATCTGAAGTTACAATAAACACAGGACTTGCTGAGTAGTAATCGTTGACATCAAACAATTCTGCCTCATTTGAGCTTTGACAAGCTCCATTCTGCTTCTTACTGCACTTTTTTGGTAACAGAAACACAAGGGACAGAGCAATGACAATGTGCCATGCACTGTGAACGTACTGAAACACAAACAATAATAATTTTATTTTTTACAAAACAGTAAATGATAGGAATACTATTTATATACATGTTCACTGAGTTACTGCAGGGGATAGGAAAAATTCACTTATCTAAATGACAACAAAGAAATGCATTAAAATGATAAAACCTTGTAGGAATATGTTTTATGGCTTAAAAATGGGAATAATCTTCAATTATAGCATACAATGTGGGTTATCATGCAAAATATGGTCTTTTAAACAACTTTATAGCAAGCATTATAAAAAAGCAAGAAAGAAAGAAAACACCACTGCATTTAATATAAGTTTGACAGCATAAATGACAGTTGGATTCAAGTTAATTCAAGAGCATGAGTAAAATATAACAATGGTAAGGGAACTAATGGATGCATTTGACAACTGATACCCTAAAATATGTGCAAACTGGAACTGGCTACATCAATCTAAGTTAAAGAACATGGTGATTAAGGATGCAAATTTGCAGCAGTCATCTTCTCCACCATCGTGGGAATCCTCATAAAGGATCATGCTAATTAAAGAGAGTCATCTGTAAAATATTGGCATTGTCACTGTTATAACATTACAGCTTAAGGAGAAAAACACAGTAGCACATGGCTACTTCAGAGCCATTTGCCTCACTCCTGATGACAATGGAGATGGATCAGCAGCTCACAGGAGGAAGGACAAATCTCTAAATTTGACAATTTTTATGGATTACTTTTGTTATTCTGCAGGCACTTATTTAGTGATGAGAACTTAGGTATTTGCTAAGTATCCCTGATTTGCATTTACATAAACACCTTGAGTTTAACAGTGTATTAAGCAATGACTTGGTTGAAAGACTAAGGACAATGTACTGCTGTGTTAAGTTATTTCCATTCTACTATATTGCGATGCTGTGGCTATGGCCCAAGGTTATTGGGAGGTCAGCACTAGACAGCATGGAGGTCAGCATAAACAGATAAGCAATGCGCTCACAGATAAGCAGCATAAACATGGTAAGCACTATTGCCAAATAATTAGAATCTTCTGGAAGCTTCCTGAACATTCTGGATCTCTGTGAAAATTTCTTACTGCAACATAAGCAACTGCTCTCATGAGGAGTTAGGCAAATCACGTCTCATGAGGCGAATGAGTAAGGGAAGTGACAGTTTAAAAACTGGTCAAATTCACACTGGTGTCAGAAGTGGGATTTAAGTGCCACCATGGAGGAAATGCTTAAAAAAATTAATGGCCATAACAGGAATGAGAAGTGAAATTAAGAACAAAATGAAGAAAATGGACCTCAGAACAGAGAAGATGGAGACAGAAATGAAGACTGTTAAGAAGGAAATGAAGAATGAAAAGAAGAATACAAATCCCAGATAGCTTTTGGTATCAACTCTCAAAAATTTGAAATAAATGCAACAATGGAAGCCTGAAAGACAACTTTGCAAAAAAAGTCTGACATGGTACACAAAATTAATGCAGTGGAAGAGCACCTAGATCATCAAGAGGAATGGTTGGATGGGTAGATGGAAGAAAACAAGAGGGCGATGGAGGCCATAATGGGCAAATAACCGGACCAGCAGATGACAGAGAGAGCTGCAGCCCAATGCCCAGTTAAGATGTGATGAGGAGAGCTTGAAGAGGGAGCAGCTGGCAGATCGAGACTGAAGAGCCTAACCTGAAGGATAGAGAATCTTATGTACCACCCACGTGGGTGAATATTGCTCCAAAGGACCAGACCTATAAGAGCTACTGGACACAATCAGACTCCCTGGTGGTCAGAAACAAGAGACTGTGGGAGTCTGTAGACAGAAAAATCAGGGTGGAACAGCTGGTGCTCTTGAGGAGAACAGTGAAGAAATTCCTCAAGGAAATCCATGCTAGTATTACAAAAGGGTACTTTTATATGAATAAGACCTTGAGCAAGCTACATCCCTGATTCTATTGTTTGGTTCCTCAAAGCAACGTGGAGAGGTGGTGCCAGCGATGCAACATCTGTGCAATGGGTCCTGGGTCCCCATCACACATTCAATGTCAGCCCCAAGGGAAGCTGAGGTTAGTTCATTGTGATTGCCTTTCTGTAGACTGCAAACAGCTCTGAAGAGGGAGCTGTGTGACTCAGTGGCTAAGATCCAGGGTTATGGGGAAGTCAATGATGGACTAAGCAGTGCGTTTGCCCAGTGTAAACATGATAACCAGTATGACCAAAAAGCTGATATCTTCTGAAACTTTCTCAAACATTCTGGAACCCTGTGGAAATTTCCTAATGCTGTATAAGTGCATGTTCTTGAGAGGAGTCAGACAGCTATCAAGTACTGCGAAGTGAGTGTTTCTGGTGCAATGAAAAGCACTGTTTTCTAAACAAGTTAGTGGTGACTGACAACACACTGAGTTTTGTAACTGCAAGGGATTCAAGATGTTTTGTGTTCGACTCCCCAGCAAGTGAACCCTCTGGAAGAAGAGGCTGCATTGTGTGTATCTCATTAAAATGCAAAGAAGGTGAAGTGACAAATTACAGTGATAACTGAAACTAGTTCACATTCGTGAAGTGACAGTGAGAGTTAAATGAAGCCTCTGCAAAAGTGAACTAAGTTATTAGCTAATAGTTCACATCAGTGAAGTGACAGTTTAAAAACTGGACAAAGTCACAATATTATAAGGCATTACACTGTACATTTGCCCATGGTAGTCTTTTTATTTCCAACTTCAAATAAGTGTTTCTAAAACCACCATTTTACATTTGTCATTTCTCCTCTCAGTTCCTTAAGTGGTTACAATGTTCCTTGTTAATTACCAAGCTCATTATTCTGCTTCCATGCAGCCGTGGAAAGCTTGGAACCGTCATTTGGAATGCCCAAAAGCAGTATTAGTAGTCTGTGTATTCCTATCAATTAAATAATTTAGAACTAATTTCCAAGATAATTCAATTGTTGATTGTACATGGTATATAAAGACATATATATCAGATATAAAGACATCATTGAAATTTATTTTATGTCACTAAAAATTCCACTAAAAGCAGCATTACATAACCAAAAACATTATGATGAGTAGGCTTAGTACCAAAAGAATGAAGTTGTGCACGTTTTATCTGTAGAGCAGACAGACAGAACTGGTTCGCTACACTGTGCTGTCACATACACTACGAACACACATAACTTGAATCCTCTTTAATGTAGCTGGACTCTATGCCTAATGATGAGAAATAATGCTGAAATCAGTTTAAAAAAGTAAACAAAACTTTCCTGACAAATGAATCTGCTTCTGGACTTGCCAATAGATACAGTTACACAGAGGAGTATTGGGAAGCAGAAATGGCAATTGCCTCCTCTTATTAGAAGTAATATAGAATAACCCTGTATTAGCATTCCTACATTAAACAAAAGTCTAGCTTTTAACAAAAATTTTTAGAAGTGCCAACAAACAGGACAAAAGATGTTATTTAAAGTTGCATTTTATTAAGAAATTCAATTTAAGAAAAGTTATGCACTTCCTCTGGCCCAAAATAATAGTTGTATTTCTTTAGCAAAGAATTTGTTGACAATAAACAATACATCAACAAATATACTTAGAGCAATAATAAAATACAACATGCTGATGCTATTGACGGTGCTCACAACTGCATCTGGTCTCTCAACACTGTCAAAGGCAGGGCCTCTCAAAGCTTAAAATTGCACTACATGCAATTCAAGGTGCAGAGCTTCCTTGCACCATGCATCGTGGTGACTCGGTTAAGCTTGGTTTAACTCACATGCTGCAGAGCAAACATTCGAGGAAGTGTGTTGATAGCTGGCTAACCTATCAGTGAAATAGATACATGCAATACAACTACCTAATAATCGACCGGTTCCAAGGAAAGCAAAGAATGCTGAAAGCAAATTTAAATCAGTGTGGGAACTTTTTTATTTTTTTGAAAGTCCTGACATTAGAGCCAAATGCTTCATCTGGGGTACAATAATTAGTGTGTAAGAAAATCATCTGTTGAAAGACATTATAACAGAGTACACATAGAAACATATGGTGTGATCATAGAGGATGCTAGAGAATTAGAGAAATTGCTACATCTTGTAGAAGAGCATTCTTTATCCACAAATGAGGTTTATACCTGTGTTTTCAGATCATTAAAACAAAGGCATTAAAAACTAAATTAACAAGTTTAACATGGCACACTGCAAGTAAACTTTATGCAGTGAGGAAGAAACAGCACTGAAAGTGAGGAAGCGGGAGACAGCAAAGCAAGCAAGAGAGAGAGAAGCATAAGAAGAGTAGGGGGAAGTTTACACCCAGGTCAACTTTTCATAGTCGCAGTTTGCACCTTGCATTGCACCAGTGCATGCATCCTAAGAGACCCTGGTCTAAGGCAGCATGAGCTGAAATAACAATGTCTGAGTTACAGTGTAGAACTAGAGGTAAACACTTTTGTAGTTGCCATCTCTGCTTCCCCATGTGAGGCATTTGTATCAATTCCTTCTATGAATTCAATCATAACTTGTTGCAGGGTCAGGAAAACATTCAGTGTGTACAAACTTAGGCTTTCATAGCCGGGTCCTGACTAAGAGTTAAGTTTATCTCTTCCAGGCTTGTAGGCCGTGGTCTAGAAGGCATTAAAGATACGAGTTTTTGCCAAGTACTGCACTTGGCATCTTCGGGGTAAGCGCAGGTCTTGGCGAAACGTCAGTATCCTCAATGCCTTCTAGACCATGGCCTACAAGCCTGGAAGAGATAAACTTAACTAATAATTATTGAGTGTCTCAGAAAGAAGTTTCTCAAAGGCTTTTCAACAGCAGTAACAAGTTGGACTACGGATAAGGGCTCTTGATATTAGAAAGACTGTACGGTTTGAAGAAGTCCACATCAAGGACATTTAGATCTGGATAGTTTGGAGGGTGATAATACAAATGTAACATTAGACCAGTAACAACAACAACAACAAGAATAACAACAATAAGAATAACAACAATAATAGTAATAATAATAATAATAATAATAATAATAATAATAATAATAATAATAATAATAATAATAATAATAATAATAATAATAATAATAATAATAATAATAATAATAATAATAAATTATATATACATACATATTTACAAATATCAGTTATAAAAATAATGCTACCGATATTCGCTATGACCTACTATATATTACTTTTAGTACAATCAGTTGTCTTATAGACACAGGTATGGAGCGTATATGGATATATCCATTTGTTGAGTGGCAATCTACATTTCAAAGATAAGATACAATAACAGCGATATTTACAGCTGAGTTGAATTTTCAAAATATTCTTGTAGAGAGTAGTACGGATTGTTTAATAATCTGTCATAAAGTCTACGTTCACATCTATTATACGTCAGTTGAGTTACCTCATTTGATAGTGCGTTATACATTTTTATACCTAACGCTTCTAAGCTATTTTGTGATTTTGACAGTCTATTATAAGCTGTATCAATTTGGTTTGTATTTCTTGTGTTATATTTATGGATAACCTGTCTATAGTGATAATCAGATATATTCTTTTTTATATAAATGAGGACTGTGTAGATATACAAGTTCACTACTGTCATTATTCTTAGTTGTACAAATAGTGGCTTACAATGTGTCAATTTATCTGCATCCGATATTATTTGAATGATCTTCTTTTGCAATAGTAGGACATTATTGATATATTTACTATTACCCCAAAGTATAATACCATATGTTATAATGAGTTTGTTGTCAACTATTACACCGAGATATTTGACTTCTTTGGTATTATTTAAGCTTGGCAGGTCTTTTAGTGTAAATAATAGTTGTTGTGTTTTTTGTTCATTAAGTAAGAAGCCAGGCAGCTATAAACTCAGGATCAGAAGGACGTGCGGTATTGCATTATCCTGTTTTACATAGATAGGTTTTGATGATGCTTACAAGGACCATTTTGTCTTATACTGCTCGCAAAAGTTAAAGGCATGTGAGCGCTGGCCAATGCTCAAGTGGAGCGCTGTTGCCAAGCATAGGGCGCGTACCGGCAGAGGTTCTGTACATAAGAGCATGTACCACATTTGGCAGCGCTGGTAGGAGGGGCAAGCTTAGTATTCGCTGGAGTCTGCAGTACAGCCCGCCTCCATATGCCTTTAACTTTTGCAAAGATTATAGTAGCAGGAAAAACTTTTTCAATGAACATCTTTCTGTATACTTGTGTAACAGATAGATTTATCAACCAATGTGCTTCTAGACCTATTTTTGCTGGCTCCTGGAATATGAATGGAAATAACATAATTTTACCATCAAAGTACTGGTTATGTATTAAATCAAGATGGTGATGTGCCACTGCTACTAGAAACATCACTTTCATAATGAAACTTTTATTCTGACAAGTTTGAATGTGAATCAGGTTCGTCTGCTGCAAGGTAAAAATTGCCCTTTTCTTCAGTCAGGTAGAACCATTTTTCATCAATATGGTTTCTATCAAACATGTCCTGAAGTCTTGCTCTACATATTATCGAACTGCCGGGTCCATCAACAAGCAAAATTGCAAACATTTCTGTTCTCCTGTTGGTTCTAATCTTGATGAATGTAATGGTAAGTCTTGTTTTTGGATTCTGCGATGTACTGTTGATTTTAGCATACCCAAAGCAACAGGACAGATCTGGTAATCTTTCTTTGACACAATGGAATTATCTTGAAGTCTATCCTGGTGTGCCGACTCTCCTTTGTGTTCTAGAGGAGACATCAGCAACAGTGCTGTCAATCAATATGGAGTTCTCACCTTGTTTCTGTATGTGCTCTAAGGAACACCTGTGAAAGGCAAATTTCACAACACTTTCCTTTATTACACCTCTCCGTAAGATGCCACTATTGCTTACATGAAGTAAATGCTCATAAGTGCCCTGCCACTGATCACCTCCAATATTTTCCCTCTTCCGATTGCCTCAATGTTACCTAGCCACAAAAACTACACTATGTAAACAGTGTAACTGTTACTTCTAGTTACTTCTGCATTGTAAAAAATTGTCAGACTCGAGTAACAACCACTGGATTCACTGATAGCTGGTTTTGAACTGAATGCCCTAGTTGATACTACAACCTACCAAGGTCATGTATATTCCCAGGAATGCTAAACCCTTTTCATATGCTCTGTGACAGACCAAACATCAATTATCTGTGCTTAAATTTGTTTTAAGTTTGGTTTCTAAAAATGCTCGTTAAAGGAATGCAATTATTATTTTCGGACAGAGGAAGTATTTTGGAATTCCCTTTCTAAATAACAAAATTATTGATTATGATGTTGCACTTTTACTTTGTTGCAGCTCACATTCAATGGCATCAGATTCATGCAGTATTTCGACTTTTTTCAGCTTCTTCCCAATTCTGTAGATTTGCATCACGTTACTACGTGTCCTGAACAAATGTAAAAGAGTATATTGGTGTACAGTATTCATTTTATTTTGAAATGAACTGACTGACTATGATATAAATACATCCTTTTGAAGCAACAGGATCTAATCTTACATACACAAGTAATACAGTGAGTGCAATTATAAAATGGAACAATTTTTGTATTTCATTTTCAGTGTAAGAGGAAGTTTTAGTGAAATGATTTGCATCAAGAAGTGAAAATATACCTATTGACAGCAACATTTTACACAAGAAGATTAGAGAAATGTTATTAAATTGAAACACATGACTTTTCCTGCTTCCAGAGGGTGGCTTGATAGAATGGAACGACACACCCTTACATTTGATACCATAAGTAACAAGAGTGTGAAAAAGTATAATGGAGCTAATGATGGGATGAAAGCACTATTTCTCCACACTCGAAAGCGATACAATTTTTAAGCACTGATACATGATACTCATTGTACAAAAAGCTGTAAAGGCGATAGCATGATCACTGAATTATGTTCTTATTAAGAGTTTTTTGTGTATGGTTTTTGAGCATCATTTTCAGATGTCACAACATCATGTTCTGATAGTGATGGGAAACTTGTACACTGCTTCATCAATACAACATCTGTAAACTTTACTCAGTGTATAAATGTAACATATTTCTTTAAACATGTTATATTACGTGACCTACCACAGCACGAACATTTTTTCCTGCATATTTTACACATGGCTCTGTTATTATTAGTACTGTCTATTTCAAAATAGTTCAACATTGCACTCAGGCCTTATCCTGCACATTGGTAAAAGAAAATATTTATGGAAATTAGATATACAATATACCTGTAAGGTACACTCACGACCCAAGTTTGACTTGCGAAGCACAAAGTAACAGATGAAGAATTTAATAAATACTATGTGCTACATTATCTTATGTCTTAACTTCTGATTTGTTTCTTCTGGATTCACAGACTTTGGTCACTGGAGCAGGTAAATGCCACTGTCGAGAGTTGGTCACCAAGCAAGGCTATTCAGAAAGGTAATTGAGTACATCATCTTTGACTTCATTCACAACTCAGTTGCTACATGAGTACCTTTATCCCTTCCCCCATTGTTTTACAGGGTTTTACAGTGTTATTTAGACACAAGGGTCTATGGAATGTTGTATTCATTCACTCAGAGGAAATGCAGCTCAAGGTCTATCAAGAACTATAGTTCAGCAACTCTTTGGGGAGACATTCACGGTAATAACATGAAGTCTTGATTCTTTTCATTCTTTATCTAGTAAAAAGTCAAACGCAGCAACTTTTAATAATGCAAAACTTGAAAATTTAAAAGTATCATAACAGTTTTGAAGGTTTAACCATCAAGTATTACACATACTTTGAGACCATTGAGTATTGAGGTATCGGGGTCCCACTGCTAAATGGAACCATCACTAGTTGGAAAATGGAAATTCTATTCCATTTTCTCAATGGTTACCATCCAAAGAACATTTTCAACACTGACAAAATGGAGGTATTCTTCAATATGCTTAAAAAAAGAAAGAAAAGAAAGAAATATAGTCATCAATAGGGAAAATTGTAATGATGGAAAAAAAAAAGCAAGCAGTGATTTATTTATGACACTAGGCATTTTAAAAACATTCACATATTTCTATGCAGTAATGATTTTCAGAAAAAGTCTTGGATGATTTCTGTAACATTTGTAAAATTTATACATCATGTGGACTCTAACTGGGTTCCAAACGAAGATCATCTTGGTTATAGATAGGCACTCAGCTCATCCTGCACACATGTCATTCTTTAAATGTTAAAAGTTATCTTTCTTCTGTCTGCAGCTTTTAGATTTGAGAATAATTTGTTCCTCAAAGGGTCAAATAAAGAAAACTCTCTGGAGCAAAGAACCATGTCCTTTACAGAAAGAAAAAGGGAGCCAAAGATGAATACACTACAGGCAATTCACATGTTTGTAACAGCATGGTAACAGAGAGCACCTGCCAACATCTGCACCTCCTTCTACAAGGTTGACTTTTGATACCTCTCCTGAAGAAAGCAAGGAAGAAGAAAAAGAAATCAAGCAGGAATATGCTGCTGAAGGACAGAAACATAACATCTAAGAATTTGTGAGTTTTGGTAAAGCAATACATATCTCATCTTGATGAATTGTTACTTCTTCGGCTAATTCAGAGAATTAACCTGCAAGCCTTGATGTCAAGAAACATAATGCTTCCTTGTAACATTCTTTGGTGCAGATTAAGCACACACAGATCTGTCCGGTTATGTAAACATGTATTATTTTGCACAACTGTCTTAATTTATAGTGTATATTCTGCTCTTACCGTGTTTCATATTTTATTGTTTTAATTAGTTTGGCTAATCTTTTGCTAATATTTTAAAAGCTTAATTCTTTCAAATTTGGCTTCTTAAGCATAGCTTGCGAATTTAAAACTGCCATAAAATCAATTCAATCAATTTGTACAATATAATGCCCAATTTAGGCAAACCCCCATTTACAGAAAACTCCTTTTAAAGAAAAATTTTTAATCCCCTGAAATTCATTGAAAAGGGGTTATACTGTAATTATAATACAATAGTCACTGAAATCTATGTCACCATCTCTTTTAACTTATACTAAGAGTGCTTAAGAGGCAAAAGATGAAAATCAAACTCGGTAACTTTAATTACATTATGCACTTCAGAACTTATCTAAGTTGGTGGTCCTCAGCTTTGTTTTTCTTTGTCTTTATGCTAATCTCCTTTTATTAATCTAAATAATTGGCCTCTTCACCAGGAGGTCCCTGAAAATTTAACATTCCATCATGTTGTGTAATGTTTCTAATCTTGTTCATAAGGCATGACGGAAGAATTTTTCTTCCCCGCACCTTTCCTTTTGTACCTAACTATAAGTTTACTTAATAATATGAATTGCTTTTATTCCACACAGTTCAAATTTCTGTTATTTACTTCAGTTTTTACCTTTTTTAAGATTTGCTGTAGTTGTAGCCATTAGTAACTGAGCTGTATTTAACAATCCAACACATAACAAAATGGTAAACAAATTGTGAAGTTATTTATGCCAACAAACTAACTGCTGGTGTTTTTAAACACACAAGCCATGTGTGGGCAATGTTTAGTACTTTATGTCCCAGGTTTAAGTAATGTTTAGATGCTAATTATTATTTATTTAAGCCAACAAACCAACTGCTGGTGTTTTTAAACACACAAGCAGTGTATGGGCTATGTTTAAGAGGTGGAATCAGGACTGAAAAATTCAATGGCCTAGCCAGGATTTGAACCAGTCCTAATTCCACCTCTTAAAGTTATATGCCATTTTAAACTAGATACTCAAAATATTTTAATAGGAGATCATTTGGAAATCTTAAAATAATTCACAATTTTGCCTTTCAATCTTTCCCCCTTCCTGGAAAGGATTGTTCTGGGTCACATTTCTTATTTAATATGAAAATCTTGTTCCTGTTCATGATTTCAATAACTTTTTTAAAAGGAATAGGACCAATGAATTACAACCTTACACATTACTTTATTGTTTGAAGTGCTAACTTACAAATGTCTGATTACTATGACTCTTAAAATCTATCATTAGATGTTTAACTGATATGAGGATTCATTAAGTTATAGTTAATATTAAGAGTTTTCTCAAATGTGAACATATGCTTCTTTAAACATTGTTCAACTTTATAATGCTCCTGTGAAAAATAGCTTTACAAAAAGGAATGCAGTACCAGTATCTCTCATGTAATTTTTACCTACATGCTTATACCGAGTGTGGAAAAGCAATGTGCAGAACATTGTAGAGTAGAATGGCAGTACCAAAATAAGCATTTTGAGAGAAGGAACAAGGGGTTGAAGTTTTTTATGGTTTTTTTATACATGTATCAATTTTAAATTTGTCAATGTAAGTCTCTGATTGTAAAGCCTATTTAAGGTGTGTCAGATGTAAACAAAATGCACTTTTGTACAGTAATAGTCACTGTTTTAGGTGTGCCTAATATTTCAGAGGAAGCAGTAATCCTTGTTACATGACTATGTTGTTTGCCAGCATGAAAATGGTGGTTTATACTGAACATGTATTATGGCATGCTGACATTAAGCAAGCACCAAGAATAATTGTGGATTACTGTTTACATTTTTAACATCCATCTGTGATTGTACAAATGCAAAAGCATTTGACTTTTCAGTCCTAACTTTCATAGAATATGTCATAACAAGAATTACAGTATGTATAAACATTTTATTTAATCTATTTAGCATTTTTAAGATAGTTGTACCGCAAGTATGCACATGTCATGGTTAGTTTCTCAATGTGTACCCATACTCATTAGTTGAGAGCATGCATACGCTTTTTGTGTGAGTTACCTTTTATTTTGATTGGCAAATGAAGTTTCCTACAGTCAGGAAGTCAATCATGTTCATGCAGTACTCCTGTTATTACACTGATGTGTCCAATATGACATTACGTTGGAGGACGTTAATTAAAAAACCACATTCCTAACCTCAAATTGCTTAGTTTGGTACTAACTTTCTACTCCAATTTTCAGCACAATAAGTTTCCACACCCTGTTTATCCAAACCTAGTTCCTAAAACAAAACTTATCAAAAATTGAAGTTTCTAATACAAAAGAATTGGTTTTTCTGCCAATACAACCATCAGAGACATGTTTACGAAGGCTTCCATGGCCAATAAATCCATTATTTTGGGTTTTTCGGTGTAGGTTGCATCATATAGACATTAGCTACCAACATTTCGCAGGTCATTTTGGCCTGCTTCTTCTTGGGCTATGTGCAAAGAAGTGGTGGTGGGAGGGTCCAGTGATGTCATTAGTTAACTGATAGATACATAAATACCACTGGTCGACAAGATTTTTTTCACAAGAAATCTGAATAGTGAATCTAGTGCATTTTTTTATCCTGAATTCAGATATGTAGTCAGAATTTTCCCATCAGGCATAGTTTTTCTGTGAAAGCTACTTTTCAAAATATGATTTTAGCGTTTTCTTTGACCTGTCATAGGAACCTTTACCTCATATGTAGCTATTTTACTCAAGCCGTATTTATTGAAATTATTTGTAATATCACGCTGAAGCACCACAAAACAAGACTGTGCAGGTTCATTCATGTTTAGACATGCGTAAAGAAGTGTTATCTTTACTTTGGCTGTCAAGTTGATTTTGATAAGAGCTGGGCCCCAAATACATGCTGTGTTTCGTGTGTTAGACTGCTGACTGGGTGGATAAATGGTACACATCATATGCCATTTGTAATTCCCATGATTTGGAGGGAACCGAAGGATCATTCAACTGACTGTTATTTTTGTTTGACAAATATTAAAGGAATCACATCTAAAACAAAATATACAGTTAAGTATCCGAATTTGCAATCTGCATTGAGACCTGTCTTACACAATGAAGAGTTCCCCGTACCAATATATGTAGATACAACCTTAAGTGATAACTCTGATTCTGACCTAACTGAAACTCAAAATGATTCAGATGAAAATAAAAATGATCTTACATATGAAGCCAGTAGCTGTTCATCAGAACCATACTTTCCCAATCAGCAAGACCTTAATGACCTGATTCGGGATTTAAATCTGTCTAAACTGCAAGCTGAAGTTTTAACTTCCAGACTCAAAGGGTGGAATTTACTCCAAAAAGATGTAAGAATAAATAGTTATCATAGCCGCCATAGTGTTTTCAAAGAATACTTCTCTGAAGAATATGGTGTTGTGTTTTGTAATAATATTTGTTCACTTATGGAAACTCTTGGGCATCAACACCGACCAGATGAGTGGCGATTGTTCATAGACTCCTCTAAAGTAAGTTTGAAGGCTGTGCTGCTACATATTGGCAATGAACTTCCATCAATACCAGTAGCGCATGCCGCTATGAAAGAGATATATCAAAATATGAAACTAATTTTAGAGAAAATACAATATGGAAAATATGAATGGAATATCTGTGGTGATTTAAAGGTCATTGCTTTATTGCTTGGTTTGCAACTTGGGTTCACCAAATGTTTCTGTTTTTTGTGCGAGTGGGACAGCAGAGATAAGAAGTCTCACTACGTTAGAAAGTCATGGCCAAAATGTGAATCTCTTCTCCCTGGCCAGAAAAATGTGGCATGTGTCCCTTTAGTGAATCCTGAAAAAATATTTTTACCTCCATTGCATATTAAGTTAGGAGTTATGAAAAATTTCGTCAAAGCTATGGATAAACTTTCTGATGGATTCTTGTACTTGAAATCGAAATTCCCCAAAGTCAGTGATGCTAAATTGAAAGGAGTTTTTATAGGACCACAAATCCGATCATTAATGGCTGATGAACATTTTGAGGGACTGTTAAATCCACTGGAGAGAGCAGCCTGGCAGTCTTTCAAAAGTTTATGTTGCAATTTTCTTGGAAACCATAAAGCAGAAAACTATCGTGACATAGTGGCTGATCTTCTGGATTCTTATAAAGCTATGGGATGCAACATGTCTTTAAAAATTCACTTCTTGGACTCTCACTTGGACTTCTTCCCCGAAAACCTTGGAGCTGTCAGCGATGAACACGGTGAGCGTTTTCATCAGCAAATTTCTACGATAGAGAAGAGGTACCAAGGCAAGTGGAGTTCCAATATGCTGGCTAACTACTGTTGGACTAAAATGAGAGACGTTCCAGATGCAAAATATACCCGAAAATCACTATCTACCACTTTCTAGGTAAGTCAGAATCAGTAGTTATAATTTTGAGTTAGATAGCTAGTTACGGATTTTTTAGAATATTATAAAAATTCAAATGAATATCACACAAAACTCCTGCCCGATGCGGACAAACTGTAATTATATTTGAATTCAGCACGAAAAATACTTTTAGAATCTGTTATTTTAATTCTTGTGAAAGAGAAAAAGTTAATTTTTGTAGACCAGTGTACTAATTCACATCATCCACCATCTATAAAATGGACTATGGCCAACACATTGTTCCATTGTGCCTCTCAGATATGTGATCTGGATCTTTTGATACATGACAAGTCTAGGATCTGTGAAGTATTGAGAGCTAACAGTTATTCTTCTAAAGACACATATGATTTTATTAATTGTGAAAAGAAAAGCAATGAAGGACAAAAAGAGGGCATGTCTCCCCTATATATAACTGATAAAATTGCAAAAATTCTATGGAAACAAATTACTGCAACCCAGTACAGTGCCGTAAAGAAGATTCAGAGTTTCCTGCCAACCGTAAAGGATAAAAGTGATATACTGCTTAATCCCGGGGTATAGAATATAAGCTGTGATTGCGGCAAATCCTACATTTGGACAGACAGGGAGATCCATGGCCACTAGAAGAAAAGAACATATTCGGTTTAAAACTTAATCAATTGAAAAATCTGCATTAATGGAAGATGCTATCGACATTGACTTCAACAGAATAAGTTTTAGCTATTTTGAAAAATATTCTTGTAGAATGTTACATGAGCATAGAAATTTTAAAGCACAAAAACAACTTGAATGGTAACAACAGAAAAGCCTTGAGTTCTATCTGGCACCCTCTTTTGTTAACGAATGACGTCACTGGGCTTCCTACCACCAACAGAAATATTGGTGACGAGAGTGAAGAAGGTATAAATTAAGATGTACAGCTGTTTTTCTTCACACAAAGCCCAAGAAGCAGACCACATGATCTGAGAAACATGCCTACATGATGCAGCCTACACCAGAAAACCTAAAATATCAGAGACATAATTTAGAAACTCTTTAAATATGTACATAAAAATAGAAGCAAATAGCAATGCAAGCCAATTTTCAAAATGTGTGCCGCTGTGAGCTTATTTGCATTTTATATTAAGAGTCAATAGTTAAATGAAACAGCAGTCCAGGTTTTACATTCAGAAGTTGTTGTCAGAAATGTTAAATGTAAACAGTACCTTTGTGTATGGAACTTAAAATCCTTGATTGACCTATAACTCCAGATAAGGTTGTTATAATTATTTGTCATAAAACCGGAAGAAAGGTACATGCTTAAATTGTTATGAATTGTACTTTATTAATGTTACAATGTCAATACAACCCACCTCAGTATTTTAAGAGACTACCTAAGAAGTTGAGAATTTAATGTACAATTCACATTTTTAGTGGAATGTTTGTGTATTTTGATCTTTAACATTTTAAGAATTTCACATACTTTAACTTTATGGGCATTAGATTTTCTTGCACAAAACATACTTTCCAGAAGATTTTACAGGTTCCTTCAAAGTGGTGCTTTTGGCAGTTGCTATGAGACCACAGTGACATTTACTTCCGCCCTTAGTTTTCAGAGCCAACCAGCATGTGGTCAACAAACATTAATCATAAACTATGTGTGTGCAAACAACTAATTTTGCCAACACCAATTGATTTACATCAAAGCAATTGTACTCAAATTTCCAATAAAATAATAACTATTGCATTTTCATATGGTGGCTGAGGCAGAAATTTCAAATGCATTTAATTGTCAAAATCATGGAAATGCCATATTGTAAAATGTACACATCCTGTAAATCCAGGAGTTTCACCAACGTGGTTGGGACACTTTTTCCAACCCTTGGAAATCACAGTTTTCTGGGACATATGGCAAGCCTATCTCCAAGGCAAGTCTAGCTTAAACACCTAATTATATTTGCCGTACTGAGTATTAGGCACCAATTGATTATCTTAAAACATCTTAAGGTCACCTCAGTTTACATTCAGAGAACATTCTATGCTGATTTGCAGATATGCATACCTGATAATTGGCTTCAGTTTCAATGAATGCAAATAAAATTAAACCCACTGCTGCTAGCAAAATGCCTGGCAACAGAAGCAGCACCAACGAACGCTGGAGATGAATGCATGCTCTTTGACGACAGCACCTTATGCTCCAAGCAGCTACCTGTAAGACCCAACATTTTCTGGTAGTTAGCAATCCTTTTATTTAATTTTTTTTTTAATCTTGAAATGGAATTTCTTTCAGAGCCATTTCTTCAAAGAACTTAGTATCTAGTTAATTTCTAATTCCTTAACTATAAAACTGCAGTTTATACAAACATTTTCATGTAATGTATGTTTTCAAATGCTTTGTTTTTGGCTACAGTGTTGAATGACAACTATTTCAGGACTCAGTTCAGGGTACCTCTTTTGCATTTGCCAGTTATAACGACTGCGTAAAATGTGGAAAAAAACTCAATCAGGAACAGCAGTCCTGGCAGCTTTTGAATTGTGAACCTTCCTACCCCTCTACCTTAACAACCTTGGTCACCCATGTTGGTTACAAATCTACAAAATGTGAAAGAAAAATCTTCATAAACTTTTTCAATCTACCCTTGAAATCTCTCTGGTTTAAAAGATAACATCTATGCTCCTTCTACCCAGTATACATAATAAAAAGCTTCTAGAATTCTATACTCACTGGAATGATAACTCCTAATCCGAAAGGAATAATGAACACCAGCAGTCCAGTACGATTATATTCAACTCCTACCGCAATAATGAGGACTCCAACCATGTGCAGTGTTGAGGCTACTTGTGGTGGTATGCCAGCAATTGCAATTAAAGTCACCCAGAAGGCAAGGATTGAACAGAAGAAATCACAGAACTGCAACACCTGTTGGGAAGAATCTACTTATAAAAATACAAATATTTTTGCATAATACCACACAAGCTGAATTAGTCATCTCTTGCTATGCAGAATGTATGGAAAACACTAAGCTGCAGATGTGCCTTAATTTTATTTTTATCTCAGCTCAGCA
Organism: Tenodera sinensis; assembly: GCA_030765045.1. NCBI lineage: Eukaryota > Metazoa > Arthropoda > Insecta > Mantodea > Mantidae > Tenodera > Tenodera sinensis. Next base: position 61,945,865 of record CM060964.1, read on the forward strand.
ACAACTCATGTATATATTTACACACAACAGATAAACATAGGTTTCTGGAGTGTACAAAATCAGATTAGAGGGCTTTTTCTATTAAAATCATGTTTAAAAAATGAATGTGTTCCGTTTTCTGGCATTAAAGCTTAAAATTTAATACGTGATTTAGTATGTATTTTACTTAACACTCACAGGAAAGTAATAATAAGCCACAGGGAAAATCACGTGAGTGAGTGAGTGAGTGAGTGAGTGAGTGAGTGAGTGAGTGAGTGAGTGAGTGAGTGAGAGAGAGAGAGATGATTAAAAACTGGGTGGACCCTTTATAAGAGCCCTGCACATAGGTCATTTTATTAGACCCTTTATGCCCCTTATCTAGAGTGCCCTACATTAGCCCTGTAGCTTTCACAAAAGCACTGAGGGACCAGATGTTAGCTCTCTTAATATCTTCTGGGATCAAAAAGAAAGATCCCAAGAGTTGATGCCTAAGCTGTACAAACGCAGGACAGCTGCATAGGATATGCGCAGAGGTTTCTTCGATCCTGCCACACTTCCTGCACTTTGGGTCATTTTTAATGCTCATTATGTGCAGGTGTCTTTGTAGGGCGTTGTGGCCAGTAAGAATGCCCACAATCCTCCAACAATCCTCACGGTCAAGTTTGACCAAGACTTTTTTATATCTGCGGCTAGGAAGCCTACATAATTCATGTGCCTGCCTAGCCCCAGTGTCTCTCTTCCATACATCGGAGTGCAGCTGATCTGTCCATATGAAAAAATCTAGCTTTACACTACGTGGCGAGATCCCTAAACAAGGTTCAGGGCCAATAAAATCACTGGCAGATCCTTGTCTTGCCAGTGCGTCAGCTTTTTCATTGCCTTCAATTCCCGAGTGTCCAGGAACCCAAATTAAGGTTACTGTACTTCGGTCACAGAGTTCATCCAGAGCTCTCTGACACTGCCAGACCAACTTAGAAGTGGTCCTGACTGCACAGAGAGCCCTTATAGCAGACTGGCTATTGGAACAGATAGAAATCCTTCCTCTATAGCCAGCTGAATCTTTGATATATATAGCACAGGTCAATATGGCAAATACCTACCAGGTCCCCAAATTCCTCCACCTGTCCTCGTCTCCATCCGTGAGCTGTCTGTATACCAGACAGATCCACCACGTGAGATGCAAGGACCGCCGCTGATCCACTCCTCCCTGGTTGGGACAACCATGGAGTATTTAAAGTCTAGATTAAACTTAGGCTTCATCAGGTCCCCAATCATACTAGTGAAGGGCCTTGATACATGAAGCCTGGTAAGGATGGTGGAGTGGTCACCCAAAGGATGTTTAATTGACCAACCCCCCCAAAGTCCAGAGGCAATAAGCGCTCGCCCTTGCAACCTCCTTGACAAACAAATTCAAAGGAGGGAGACCCAAAAGTGTCTCTAATGCACTGAGCGGTGAAGTGCGCATAGCTCCCGTTATCCCAAGGCACACTAGTCTTTGTATACTATTTAGTCTGTCAGTCGATACCCTATGTTCAGAGCCCAGCCACCAGACTACTGATGCAAAGGTAATGGAGGGCCTGATGACAGAGACATAGAGCCAATAGACCACCTTAGGCCTCAGGCCCCACATCCCACCAACAGCCCTCCGACTAGCCCACAAGGATTTGCGAGCCTTATCAACCTTATTGTCAATGTGCTTCTTCCAGCTCAGCCTTGAGTCCAGAATTACTCCCAGATACCTAGCTGAAGCTGTCCGAACTAATCTACTACCAAAGAAAAGAGGCTTCACTAACCCATCCAGCCTTCTCTTCCTTGTAAATACCGAGCGAGCGACCGAGCGAGTGAGTGAGTGAATGACTGAGTATGAGAGAGGAAGGGAGGAAGGAAGAGAGGGAGGGAGGAGGGAAGGAAGGAAGGGTCACCACAAGGTCAGCAGGTCACACGAAGGACAAATGAAAGTCACAAGGTCATCAGAAACTCACCAGTCACCAGAACGTCCCCAGAAAGTATCCAAAAAGTTACTAAAAAGTCACCAAAAAGTCACTAGAAAGTCACCAGAAAGTCAAAATGTCACTAAAAGGTCACCACAAGGTCAGCAGGTCACACGACGGACAAACGAAGGTCACAAGGTCATCAGAAACTCACCAGAGAGTCAGCAGAAGGTCCTCAGAAAGTCACCAGAAAGTCACCAAAAAGTCACTAGAAAGTCACTAGAAAGTCACCAGAAAGTCAAAATGTCACTAAAAGGTCACCACAAGGTCAGCAGGTCACACGAAGGACAAATGAAAGTCACAAGATCATCAGAAACTCACCAGAGAGTCACCAGAACGTCCCCAGAAAGTATCCAGAAAGTTACTAAAAAGTCACCAAAAAGTCACTAGAAAGAAACCAGAAAGTCAAAATGTCACTACAAGGTCACCACAAGGTCAGCAGGTCACACGAGGGACAAACGAAGGTCACAAGGTCATCAGAAACTCACCAGAGAGTCAGCAGAAGGTCCAAAGTCACCAGAATGTCACCAAAAGGTTACAAAAAAGTCACTAGAAAGTCACCAGAAAGTCAAAATGTCACTAAAAGGTCACCAAAAGGTCAGGAGGTCACACGAAGGACAAATGAAGGTCACAAGGTCATCACAAACTCACAAGAGAGTCACCAGAACGTCCCCAGAAAGTATCCAGAAAGTTACTCAAAAGTCACTAAAAAGTCACCAGAAAGTCAAAATGTCACTAAAAGGTCACCAGAAGGTCAGCAGGTCACAAGAAGGACAAACGAAGGTCATAAGGTCATCACAAATTCACCAGAGAGTCACCAGAACGTCCCCAGTAAGAATCCAGAAAGTTACTAAAAAGTCACTAGAAAGTCACCAGAAAGACAAAATGTCACTAAAAGGTCACCAAGGTCAACAGGTCACACGAGGGACAAATGAAAGTCACAAGGTCATCAGAAACTCACCAGAGTCACCAGAACGTCCCCAGAAAGTATCCAGAAAGTTACTAAAAAGTCACCAAAAAGTCACGAGAAAGTCACCAGAAACTCAAAATGTCACTAAAAGGTCACCACAAGGTCAGCAGGTCACACGAGGGACAAACGAAGGTCACAAGGTCATCAGAAACTCACCAGAGATTCAGCAGAAGGTCCTCAGAAAGTCACCAAAAGGTTACAAAAAGTCACTAGAAAGTCACCAGAAAGTCAAAATGTCACTAAAAGGTCACCAAAAGGTCAGCAGGTCACACGAAGGACAAATGAAGGTCACAAGGTCATCACAAACTCACAAGAGAGTCACCAGAACGTCCCCAGAAAGTTACTAAAAAGTCACCAGAAAGTCAAAATGTCACTAAAAGGTCACCAGAAGGTCAGCAGGTCACAAGAAGGACAAACGAAGGTCACAAGGTCATCAGAAACTCACCAGAGAGTCACCAGAACGTGCCCAGAAAGTATCCAGAAAGTTACTAAAAGTCCCCAAAAAGTCACTAGAAAGTCAAAATGTCACTAAAAGGTCACCACAAGGTCAGCAGGTCACATGAAGGACAAACGAAGGTCACAAGGTCATCAGAAACTCACCAGTGAGTCAGCAGAAGGTCCCCAAAAAGTCACCAGAAAGTCACCAAAAGGTTACCAAAAAGTCACTAGAAAGTCACCAGAAAGTCAAAATGTCACTAGAAGGTCACCACAAGGTCAGCAGGTCACACGAAGGACAAATGAAAGTCACAAGGTCCTCAGAAACTCACCAGAGAGTCACCAGAACGTCCCAGGAAAGTATCCAGAAAGTTACTAAAAAGACACCAAAAAGTGACTAGGAAGTCACCAGAAAGTCAAAATGTCACTAAAAGGTCACCACAAGGTCAGCAGGTCACACGAAGGACAAATGAAAGTCACAAGGTCATCAGAAACTCACCAGAGTCACCAGAACGTCCCCAGAAAGTATCCAGAAAGTTACTAAAAAGTTACCAAAAAGTCACCAGAAAGTCAAAATGTCACAAAAGGTCACCACAAGGTCAGCAGGTCACACGAACGACAAACGAAGGTCACAAGGTCATCAGAAACTCAGCAGAGAGTCAGCCGAAGGTCCCCAGAAAGTCACCAGAAAGTCAATAAAAGGTTACCAAAAAGTCACTAAAAGTCACCAGAAAGCCAAAATGTCACTAAAAGGTCACCACAAGGTCAACAGGTCACTTGAAGGACAAACGAAGGTCACAAGGTCATCAGAAACTCACCAGTGAGTCAGCAGAAGGTCCCCAGAAAGTCACCAAAAGGTTACCAAAAAGTCACTAGAAAGTCACCAAAAGGTTACGAAAAGGTCACGAGAAAGTCACCAGAAAGACAAAATGTCTCTAAAAGATCACCACCAGGTCAGCAGGTCAAACGAAGGACAAACGAATGTCACAAGGTCATCAGAAACTCACCAAGGCGTTAGCAGAAGGTCCCCAGAAAGTCACCAAAAGGTTACCAAAAGGTCACTAGAAAGTAACCAGAAAGTCAAAATGTCACTAAAAGGTCACCACAAGGTCAGCAGGTCACACGAAGGACACACGGTCACAAGGTCATAAGAAACTCACCAGAGAGTCACCAGAACGTCCCCAGAAAGTATCCAGAAAGTTACTAAAAAGTCACCAAAAATTCACTAGAAAGAAACCAGAAAGTCAAAATGTCACTAAAAGGTCACCACAAGGTCAGCAGGTCACACGAGGGACAAACGAAGGTCACAAGGTCATCAGAAACTCACCAGAGAGTCAGCAGAAGGTCCTCAGAAAGTCACCAGAATGTCACCAAAAGGTTACAAAAAAGTCACTAGAAAGTCACCAGAAAGTCAAAATGTCACTAAAAGGTCACCAAAAGGTCAGCACGTCACACGAAGGACAAATGAAGGTCACAAGGTCATCACAAACTCACAAGAGAGTCACCAGAACGTCCCCAGAAAGTATCCAGAAAGTTACTAAAAAGTCACTAAAAAGTCACCAGAAAGTCAAAATGTCACCAGAAGGTCAGCAGGTCACAAGAAGGACAAACGAAGGTCATAAGGTCATCACAAACTCACCAGAGAGTCACCAGAACGTCCCCAGTAAGAATCCAGAAAGTTACTAAAAAGTCACTAGAAAGACAAAATGTCACTAAAAGGTCACCACAAGGTCAGCAGGTCACACGAAGGACAAATGAAAGTCACAAGGTCATCAGAAACTCACCAGAGTCACCAGAACGTCCCCAGAAAGTATCCAGAAAGTTACTAAAAAGTCACCAAAAAGTCACGAGAAAGTCACCAGAAACTCAAAATGTCACTAAAAGGTCACCACAAGGTCAGCAGGTCACACGAGGGACAAACGAAGGTCACAAGGTCATCAGAAACTCACCAGAGAGTCAGCAGAAGGTCCTCAGAAAGTCACCAAAAGGTTACAAAAAGTCACTAGAAAGTCACCAGAAAGTCAAAATGTCACTAAAAGGTCACCTAAAGGTCAGCAGGTCACACGAAGGACAAATGAAGGTCACAAGGTCATCACAAACTCACAAGAGAGTCACCAGAACGTCCCCAGAAAGAATCCAGAAAGTTACTAAAAAGTCACTAGAAAGTCACCAGAAAGTCAAAATGTCACTAAAAGGTCACCAGAAGGTCAGCAGGTCACAAGAAGGACAAACGAAGGTCACAAGGTCATCAGAAACTCACCAGAGAGTCACCAGAACGTCCCCAGAAAGTATCCAGAAAGTTACTAAAAAGTCCCCAAAAAGTCACTAGAAAGTCAAAATGTCACTAAAAGGTCACCACAAGGTCAGCAGGTCACACGAGGGACAAACGAAGGTCAAAAGGTCATCAGAAACTCACCAGAGAGTCAGCAGAAGGTCCTCAGAAAGTCACCAGAAAGTCACCAAAAGGTTACAAAAAAGTCACTAGAAAGTCACCAGAAAGTCAAAATGTCACTAAAAGGTCACCTAAAGGTCAGCAGGTCACACGAAGGACAAATGAAGGTCACAAGGTCATCACAAACTCACAAGAGAGTCACCAGAACGTCCCCAGAAAGTATCCAGAAAGTTACTAAAAAGTCACTAGAAAGTCACCAGAAAGTCAAAATGTCACTAAAAGGTCACCAGAAGGTCAGCAGGTCACAAGAAGGACAAACGAAGGTCACAAGGTGATCAGAAACTCACCAGAGAGTCACCAGAACGTCCCCAGAAAGTATCCAGAAAGTTACTAAAAAGTCCCCAAAAAGTCACTAGAAAGTCAAAATGTCACTAAAAGGTCACTACAAGGTCAGCAGGTCACACGAAGGACAAACGAAGGTCACAAGGTCATCAGAAACTCACCAGTGAGTCAGCAGAAGGTCCCCAAAAAGGCACCAGAAAGTGACCAAAAGGTTACCAAAAAGTCACTAGAAAGTCACCAGAAAGTCAAAATGTCACTAGAAGGTCACCACAAGGTCAGCAGGTCACACGAAGGACAATTGAAAGTCACAAGGTCCTCAGAAACTCACCAGAGAGTCACCAGAACGTCCCCAGAAAGTATCCAGAAAGTTACTAAAAAGACACCAAAAAGTGACTAGGAAGTCACCAGAAAGTCAAAATGTCACTAAAAGGTCACCACAAGGGCAGCAGGTCACACGAAGGACAAATGAAAGTCACAAGGTCATCAGAAACTCACCAGAGAGTCACCAGAACGTCCCCAGAAAGTATCCAGAAAGTCACTAAAAAGTCACCAAAAAGTCACTAGAAAGTCACCAGAAAGTCAAAATGTCACAAAAGGTCACCACAAGGTCAGCAGGTCACACGAACGACAAACGAAGGTCACAAGGTCATCAGAAACTCAGCAGAGAGTCAGCAGAAGGTCCCCAGAAAGTCACCAGAAAGTCAATAAAAGGTTACCAAAAAGTCACTAAAAAGTCACCAGAAAGCCAAAATGTCACTAAAAGGTCACCACAAGGTCAACAGGTCACTTGAAGGACAGACGAAGGTCACAAGGTCCTCAGAAACTCACCAGTGAGTCAGCAGAAGGTCCCCAGAAAGTCACCAGAAAGTCACCAAAAGGTTACCAAAAGTCACTAGAAAGTCACCAGAAAGTCAAAATGTCACTAGAAGGTCACCACAAGGTCAACAGGTCACACGAAGGACACAAGGTCATCAGAAACTCACCAGAGAGTCAGCAGAAGGTCCTCAAAAAGTCACCAGAAAGTCACCAAAAGCTTACCAAAAAGTTACTAGAAAGTCAAAATGTCACTAAAAGGTCAGCAGGCACACGAAGGACAAATGAAAGTCACACGGTCATCAGAAACTCACCAGAGTCACCAGAACGTCCCCAGAAAGTATCCAAAAAGTTACTAAAAAGTCCCCAAAAAGTCACTAGAAAGAAACCAGAAAGTCAAAATGTCACTAAAAGGTCACCACAAGGTCAGCAGGTCACACGAGGTACAAACGAAGGTCACAAGGTCATCAGAAACACACCAGAGAGTCAGCAGAAGGTCCTCAGAAAGTCACCAGAATGTCACCAAAAGGCTACAAATAAGTCACTAGAAAGTCACCACAAAGTCAAAATGTCACTAAAAGGTCACCAAAAGGTCAGCAGGTCACACGAAGGACAAATGAAGGTCACAAGGTCATCACAAACTGACAAGAGAGTCACCAGAACGTCCCCAGAAAGTATCCAGAAAGTTACTAAAAAGTCACTAAAAAGTCACCAGAAAGTCAAAATGTCACTTAAAGGTCACCAGAAGGACAGCAGGTCACAAGAAGGACAAACGAAGGTCATAAGGTCATCACAAACTCACCAGAGAGTCACCAGAACGTCCCCAGTAAGAATCCAGAAGGTTACTAAAAAGTCACTAGAAAGTCACCAGAAAGACAAAATGTCACTAAAAGGTCACCACAAGGTCAGCAGGTCACTAGAAGGACAAATGAAAGTCACAAGGTCATCAGAAACACACCAGTCACCAGAACGTCCCCAGAAAGTATCCAGAAAGTTACTAAAAAGTCACCAAAAAGTCACCAGAAACTCAAAATGTCACTAAAGGGTCACCACAAGGTCAGCAGGTCACACGAGGGACAAACGAAGGTCACAAGGTCATCAGAAACTCACCAGAGAGTCAGCAGAAGGTCCTCAGAAAGTATCCAGAAAGTCACCAAAAGGTTACCAAAAAGTCACTAGAAAGTCACCAGAAAGTCACTAGAAGGTCACCAGAAAGTCAAAATGTCACTAAAAGGTCACCACAAGGTCAACAGGTCGAACGAAGGACAAATGAAAGTCACAAGGTCATCAGAAACTCACCAGAGAGTCACCAGAACGTCCCCAGAAAGTATCCAGAAAGTTACTAAAAAGTCACCAAAAAGTCACTAGAAGGTCACCAGAAAGTCAAAATGTCACCAAAAGGTCACCACAAGGTCAGCAGGTCACACGAAGGACAAATGAAAGTCACAAGGTCATCAGAAACTCACCAGAGAGTCACCAGAACGTCCCCAGAAAGTATCCAGAAAGTTACTAAAAAGTCACCAAAAGTCACTAGAAAGTCACCAGAAAGTCAAAATGTCACTAAAAGGTCACCAAAAGGTCAGGAGATCACACGAAGGACAAATGAAGGTCACAAGGTCAACACAAACTCACCAGAGAGTCACCAGAACGTCCCCAGAAAGTATCCAGAAAGTTACTAAAAAGTCCCCAAAAAGTCACTAGAAAGTCAAAATGTCACTAAAAGGTCACCACAAGGTCAGCAGGTCACACGAAGGACAAACGAACGTCACAAGGTCATCAGAAACTCACCAGTGAGTCAGCAGAAGGTCCCCAAAAAGTCACCAGAAAGTCACCAAAAGGTTACCAAAAAGTCACTAGAAAGTCAAAATGTCACTAGAAGGTCACCAGAAGGTCAGCAGGTCACAAGAAGGACAAACGAAGGTCACAAGGTCATCAGAAACTCACCAGAGAGTCACCTGAACGTGCCCAGAAAGTATCCAGAAAGTTACTAAAAGTCCCCAAAAAGTCACTAGAAGGTCAAAATGTCACTAAAAGGTCACCACAAGGTCAGCAGGTCACACGAAGGACAAACGAAGGTCACAAGGTCATCAGAAACTCACCAGTGAGTCAGCAGAAGGTCCCCAAAAAGTCACCAGAAAGTCACCAAAAGGTTACCAAAAAGTCACTAGAAAGTCACCAGAAAGTCAAAATGTCACTAGAAGGTCACCACAAGGTCAGCAGGTCACACGAAGGACAAATGAAAGTCACAAGGTCCTCAGAAACTCACCAGAGAGTCACCAGAACGTCCCAGGAAAGTATCCAGAAAGTTACTAAAAAGACACCAAAAAGTGACTAGGAAGTCACCAGAAAGTCAAAATGTCACTAAAAGGTCACCACAAGGTCAGCAGGTCACACGAAGGACAAATGAAAGTCACAAGGTCATCAGAAACTCACCAGAGAGTCACCAGAACGTCCCCAGAAAGTATCCAGAAAGTTACTAAAAAGTCACCAAAAAGTCACTAGAAAGTCACCAGAAAGTCAAAATGTCACAAAAGGTCACCACAAGGTCAGCAGGTCACGCGAACGACAAACGGTCACAAGGTCATCAGAAACTCAGCAGAGAGTCAGCAGAAGGTCCCCAGAAAGTCACCAGAAAGTCAATAAAAGGTTACCAAAAAGTCACTAAAAAGTCACCAGAAAGCCAAAATGTCACTAAAAGGTCACCACAAGGTCAACAGGTCACTTGAAGGACAGACGAAGGTCACAAGGTCATCAGAAACTCACCAGTGAGTCAGCAGAAGGTCCCCAAAAAGTCACCAGAAAGTCACCAAAAGGTTACCAAAAGTCACTAGAAAGTCACCAGAAAGTCAAAATGTCACTAGAAGGTCACCACAAGGTCAGCAGGTCACACGAAGGACACAAGGTCATCAGAAACTCACCAGAGAGTCAGCAGAAGGTCCTCAAAAAGTCACCAGAAAGTCACCAAAAGCTTACCAAAAAGTTACTAGAAAGTCAAAATGTCACTAAAAGGTCAGAAGGCACACGAAGGACAAATGAAAGTCACAAGGTCCTCAGAAACTCACCAGAGAGTCACCAGAACGTCCCCAGAAAGTATCCAAAAAGTTACTAAAAAGTCCCCAAAAAGTCACTAGAAAGAAACCAGAAAGTCAAAATGTCACTAAAAGGTCACCACAAGGTCAGCAGGTCACACGAGGTACAAACGAAGGTCACAAGGTCATCAGAAACACACCAGAGAGTCAGCAGAAGGTCCTCAGAAAGTCACCAGAATGTCACCAAAAGGTTACAAATAAGTCACTAGAAAGTCACCAGAAAGTCAAAATGTCACTAAAAGGTCACCAAAAGGTCAGCAGGTCACACGAAGGACAAATGAAGGTCACAAGGTCATCACAAACTGACAAGAGAGTCACAGAAACGTCCCCAGAAAGTACCCAGAAAGTTACTAAAAAGTCACTAAAAAGTCACCAGAAAGTCAAAATGTCACTAAAAGGTCACCAGAAGGACAGCAGGTCACAAGAAGGACAAACGAAGGTCATAAGGTCATCACAAACTCACCAGAGAGTCACCAGAACGTCCCCAGTAAGAATCCAGAAGGTTACTAAAAAGTCACTAGAAAGTCACCAGAAAGACAAAATGTCACTAAAAGGTCACCACAAGGTCAGCAGGTCACTAGAAGGACAAATGAAAGTCACAAGGTCATCAGAAACTCACCAGTCACCAGAACGTCCCCAGAAAGTATCCAGAAAGTTACTAAAAAGTCACCAAAAAGTCACCAGAAACTCAAAATGTCACTAAAGGGTCACCACAAGGTCAGCAGGTCACACGAGGGACAAACGAAGGTCACAAGGTCATCAGAAACTCACCAGAGAGTCAGCAGAAGGTCCTCAGAAAGTATCCAGAAAGTCACCAAAAGGTTACCAAAAAGTCACTAGAAAGTCACCAGAAAGTCACTAGAAGGTCACCAGAAAGTCAAAATGTCACTAAAAGGTCACCACAAGGTCAGCAGGTCACACGAAGGACAAATGAAAGTCACAAGGTCATCAGAAACTCACCAGAGAGTCACCAGAACGTCCCCAGAAAGTATCCAGAAAGTTACTAAAAAGTCACCAAAAAGTCACTAGAAGGTCACCAGAAAGTCAAAATGTCACCAAAAGGTCACCACAAGGTCAGCCGGTCACACGAAGGACAAATGAAAGTCACAAGGTCATCAGAAACTCACCAGAGTCACCAGAACGTCCCCAGAAAGTATCCAGAAAGTTACTAAAAAGTCACCAAAAGTCACTAGAAAGTCACCAGAAAGTCAAAATGTCACTAAAAGGTCACCAAAAGGTCAGGAGATCACACGAAGGACAAATGAAGGTCACAAGGTCAACACAAACTCACCAGAGAGTCACCAGAACGTCCCCAGAAAGTATCCAGAAAGTTACTAAAAAGTCCCCAAAAAGTCACTAGAAAGTCAAAATGTCACTAAAAGGTCACCACAAGGTCAGCAGGTCACACGAAGGACAAACGAACGTCACAAGGTCATCAGAAACTCACCAGTGAGTCAGCAGAAGGTCCCCAAAAAGTCACCAGAAAGTCACCAAAAGGTTACCAAAAAGTCACTAGAAAGTCAAAATGTCACTAGAAGGTCACCAGAAGGTCAGCAGGTCACAAGAAGGACAAACGAAGGTCACAAGGTCATCAGAAACTCACCAGAGAGTCACCTGAACGTGCCAAGAAAGTATCCAGAACGTTACTAAAAGTCCCCAAAAAGTCACTAGAAAGTCAAAATGTCACTAAAAGGTCACCACAAGGTCAGCAGGTCACACGAAGGACAAACGAAGGTCACAAGGTCATCAGAAACTCACCAGTGAGTCAGCAGAAGGTCCCCAAAAAGTCACCAGAAAGTCACTAAAAGGTTACCAAAAAGTCACTAGAAAGTCACCAGAAAGTCAAAATGTCACTAGAAGGTCACCACAAGGTCAGCAGGTCACACGAAGGACAAATGAAAGTCACAAGGTCCTCAGAAACTCACCAGAGAGTCACCAGAACGTCCCAGGAAAGTATCCAGAAAGTTACTAAAAAGACACCAAAAAGTGACTAGGAAGTCACCAGAAAGTCAAAATGTCACTAAAAGGTCACCACAAGGTCAGCAGGTCACACGAAGGACAAATGAAAGTCACAAGGTCATCAGAAACTCACCAGAGAGTCACCAGAACGTCCCCAGAAAGTATCCAGAAAGTTACTAAAAAGTCACCAAAAGTCACTAGAAAGTCACCAGAAAGTCAAAATGTCACTAAAAGGTCACCAAAAGGTCAGGAGATCACACGAAGGACAAATGAAGGTCACAAGGTCAACACAAACTCACCAGAGAGTCACCAGAACGTCCCCAGAAAGTATCCAGAAAGTTACTAAAAAGTCCCCAAAAAGTCACTAGAAAGTCAAAATGTCACTAAAAGGTCACCACAAGGTCAGCAGGTCACACGAAGGACAAACGAACGTCACAAGGTCATCAGAAACTCACCAGTGAGTCAGCAGAAGGTCCCCAAAATGTATCCAGAAAGTTACTAAAAAGTCACCAAAAAGTCACGAGAAAGTCACCAGAAACTCAAAATGTCACTAAAAGGTCACCACAAGGTCAGCAGGTCACACGAGGAACAAACGAAGGTCACAAGGTCATCAGAAACTCACCAGAGAGTCAGCAGAAGGTCCTCAGAAAGTCACCAGAAAGTCACCAAAAGGTTACAAAAAAGTCACTAGAAAGTCACCAGAAAATCAAAATGTCACTAAAAGGTCACCTAAAGGTCAGCAGGTCACACGAAGGACAAATGAAGGTCACAAGGTCATCACAAACTCACAAGAGAGTCACCAGAACGTCCCCAGAAAGTATCCAGAAAGTTACTAAAAAGTCACTAGAAAGTCACCAGAAAGTCAAAATGTCACTAAAAGGTCACAAGAAGGTCAGCAGGTCACAAGAAGGACAAACGAAGGTCACAAGGTCATCAGAAACTCACCAGAGAGTCACCAGAACGTCCCCAGAAAGTATCCAGAAAGTTACTAAAAAGTCCCCAAAAAGTCACTAGAAAGTCAAAATGTCACTAAAAGGTCACCACAAGGTCAGCAGGTCACACGAAGGACAAACGAAGGTCACAAGGTCATCAGAAACTCACCAGTGAGTCAGCAGAAGGTCCCCAAAAAGTCACCAGAAAGTGACCAAAAGGTTACCAAAAAGTCACTAGAAAGTCACCAGAAAGTCAAAATGTCACTAGAAGGTCACCACAAGGTCAGCAGGTCACACGAAGGACAATTGAAAGTCACAAGGTCGTCAGAAACTCACCAGAGAGTCACCAGAACGTCCCCAGAAAGTATCCAGAAAGTTACTAAAAAGACACCAAAAAGTGACTAGGAAGTCACCAGAAAGTCAAAATGTCACTAAAAGGTCACCACAAGGTCAGCAGGTCACACGAAGGACAAATGAAAGTCACAAGGTCATCAGAAACTCACCAGAGAGTCACCAGAACGTCCCCAGAAAGTATCCAGAAAGTTACTAAAAAGTCACAAAAAAGTCACTAGAAAGTCACCAGAAAGTCAAAATGTCACAAAAGGTCACCACAAGGTCAGCAGGTCACACGAACGACAAACGAAGGTCACAAGGTCATCAGAAACTCAGCAGAGAGTCAGCAGAAGGTCCTCAGAAAGTCACCAGAAAGTCACCAAAAGGTTACAAAAAAGTCACTAGAAAGTCACCAGAAAGTCAAAATGTCACTAAAAGGTCACCACAAGGTCAGCAGGTCACACGAAGGACAAACGAACGTCACAAGGTCATCAGAAACTCACCAGTGAGTCAGCAGAAGGTCCCCAAAATGTATCCAGAAAGTTACTAAAAAGTCACCAAAAAGTCACGAGAAAGTCACCAGAAACTCAAAATGTCACTAAAAGGTCACCACAAGGTCAGCAGGTCACACGAGGGACAAACGAAGGTCACAAGGTCATCAGAAACTCACCAGAGAGTCAGCAGAAGGTCCTCAGAAAGTCACCAGAAAGTCACCAAACGGTTACAAAAAAGTCACTAGAAAGTCACCAGAAAATCAGAATGTCACTAAAAGGTCACCTAAAGGTCAGCAGGTCACACGAAGGACAAATGAAGGTCACAAGGTCATCAGAAACTCACAAGAGAGTCACCAGAACGTCCCCAGAAAGTATCCAGAAAGTTACTAAAAAGTCACCAAAAAGTCACTAGAAGGTCACCAGAAAGTCAAAATGTCACTAAAAGGTCACCACAAGGTCAGCAGGTCACACGAAGGACAAATGAAAGTCACAAGGTCATCAGAAACTCACCAGAGTCACCAGAACGTCCCCAGAAAGTATCCAGAAAGTTACTAAAAAGTCACCAAAAAGTCACTAGAAAGTCACCAGAAAGTCAAAATGTCACCACAAGGTCAGCAGGTCACACGAACGACAAACGAAGGTCACAAGGTCATCAGAAACTCAGCAGAGAGTCAGCAGAAGGTCCTCAGAAAGTCACCAGAAAGTCACCAAAAGGTTACAAAAAAGTCACTAGAAAGTCACCAGAAAGTCAAAATGTCACTAAAAGGTCACCTAAAGGTCAGCAGGTCACACGAAGGACAAATGAAGGTCACAAGGTCATCACAAACTCACAAGAGAGTCACCAGAACGTCCCCAGAAAGTATCCAGAAAGTTACTAAAAAGTCACTAGAAAGTCACCAGAAAGTCAAAATGTCACTAAAAGGTCACCAGAAGGTCAGCAGGTCACAAGGACAAACGAAGGTCACAAGGTCATCAGAAACTCACCAGAGAGTCACCAGAACGTCCCCAGAAAGTATCCAGAAAGTTACTAAAAAGTCCCCAAAAAGTCACTAGAAAGTCAAAATGTCACTAAAAGGTCACCACAAGGTCAGCAGGTCACACGAAGGACAAACGAAGGTCACAAGGTCATCAGAAACTCACCAGTGAGTCAGCAGAAGGTCCCCAAAAAGTCACCAGAAAGTGACCAAAAGGTTACCAAAAAGTCACTAGAAAGTCACCAGAAAGTCAAAATGTCACTAGAAGGTCACCACAAGGTCAGCAGGTCACACGAAGGACAAATGAAAGTCACAAGGTCCTCAGAAACTCACCAGAGAGTCACCAGAACGTCCCCAGAAAGTATCCAGAAAGTTACTAAAAAGACACCAAAAAGTGACTAGGAAGTCACCAGAAAGTCAAAATGTCACTAAAAGGTCACCACAAGGTCAGCAGGTCACACGAAGGACAAATGAAAGTCACAAGGTCATCAGAAACTCACCAGAGAGTCACCAGAACGTCCCCAGAAAGTATCCAGAAAGTTACTAAAAAGTCACCAAAAGGTCACTAGAAAGTCACCAGAAAGTCAAAATGTCACAAAAGGTCACCACAAGGTCAGCAGGTCACACGAACGACAAACGAAAGTCACAAGGTTATCAGAAACTAAGCAGAGAGTCAGCAGAAGGTCCCCAGAAAGTCAATAAAAGGTTACCAAAAAGTCACTAAAAAGTCACCAGAAAGCCAAAATGTCACTAAAAGGTCACCACAAGGTCAACAGGTCACTTGAAGGACAGACGAAGGTCACAAGGTCATCAGAAACTCACCAGTGAGTCAGCAGAAGGTCCCCAAAAAGTCACCAGAAAGTCACCAAAAGGTTACCAAAAAGTCACTAGAAAGTCACCAGAAAGTCAAAATGTCACTAGAAGGTCACCACAAGGTCAGCAGGTCACACGAAGGACACAAGGTCATCAGAAACTCACCAGAGAGTCAGCAGAAGGTCCTCAAAAAGTCACCAGAAAGTCAGAAGAAAGTCACCAAAAGCTTACCAAAAAGTTACTAGAAAGTCAAAATGTCACTAAAAGGTCAGCAGGTCACACGCAGGACAAACGAAGGTCACAAGGTCTTCACAAACTCACCAACGAGTCACCAGAACGTCCCCAGAAAGTATCCAGAAAGTTAGTAAAAAGTCACTAGAAAGTCACCAGAAAGACAAAATGTCACTAAAAGGTCACCACAAGGTCAGCAGGTCACACGAAGGACAAATGAAAGTCACAAGGTCATCAGAAACTCACCAGAGTCACCAGAACGTCCCCAGAAAGTA
The DNA here is from genome assembly GCA_030765045.1 of Tenodera sinensis. Classification (NCBI taxonomy): domain Eukaryota; kingdom Metazoa; phylum Arthropoda; class Insecta; order Mantodea; family Mantidae; genus Tenodera; species Tenodera sinensis. Next base: position 61,961,887 of record CM060964.1, read on the forward strand.
TCCAAAAAGTTACTAAAAAGTCACCAAAAAGTCACTAGAAAGAAACCAAAAGTCAAAATGTCACTAAAAGGTCACCACAAGGTCAGCAGGTCACACGAGGGACAAACGAAGGTCACAAGGTCATCAGAAACACACCAGAGAGTCAGCAGAAGGTCCTCAGAAAGTCACCAGAATGTCACCAAAAGATTACAAATAAGTCACTAGAAAGTCACCAGAAAGTCAAAATGTCACTAAAAGGTCACCAAAAGGTCAGCAGGTCACACGAAGGACAAATGAAGGTCACAAGGTCATCACAAACTCACAAGAGAGTCACCAGAACGTCCCCAGAAAGTTACTAAAAAGTCACTAAAAAGTCACCAGAAAGTCAAAATGTCACTAAAAGGTCACCAGAAGGACAGCAGGTCACAAGAAGGACAAACGAAGGTCATAAGGTCATCACAAACTCACCAGAGAGTCACCAGAACGCCCCCAGTAAGAATCCAGAAAGTTACTAAAAAGTCACTAGAAAGTCACCAGAAAGACAAAATGTCACTAAAAGGTCACCACAAGGTCAGCAGGTCACAAGAAGGACAAATGAAAGTCACAAGGTCATCAGAAACTCACCAGTCACCAGAACGTCCCCAGAAAGTATCCAGAAAGTTACTAAAAAGTCACCAAAAAGTCACCAGAAACTCAAAATTTCACTAAAAGGTCACCACAAGGTCAGCAGGTCACACGAGGGACAAACGAAGGTCACAAGGTCATCAGAAACTCACCAGAGAGTCAGCAGACGGTCCTCAGAAAGTATCGAGAAAGTCACCAAAAGGTTACCAAAAAGTCACTAGAAAGTCACCAGAAAGTCACTAGAAGGTCACCAGAAAGTCAAAATGTCACTAAAAGGTCACCACAAGGTCAGCAGGTCACACGAAGGATAAATGAAAGTCACAAGGTCATCAGAAACTCACCAGAGAGTCACCAGAACGTCCCCAGAAAGTATCCAGAAAGTTACTAAAAAGTCACCAAAAAGTCACTAGAAGGTCACCAGAAAGTCAAAATGTCACTAAAAGGTCACCACAAGGTCAGCAGGTCACACGAAGGACAAATGAAAGTCACAAGGTCATCAGAAACTCACCAGAGAGTCACCAGAACGTCCCCAGAAAGTATCCAGAAAGTTACTAAAAAGTCACCAAAAAGTCACTAGAAAGTCAAAATGTCACTAAAAGGTCACCACAAGGTCAGCAGGTCACACGAAGGACAAACGAAGGTCACAAGGTCATCAGAAACTCACCAGTGAGTCAGCAGGAGGTCCCCAAAAAGTATCCAGAAAGTTACTAAAAAGTCCCCAAAAAGTCACTAGAAAGTCAAAATGTCACTAAAAGGTCACCACAAGGTCAGCAGGTCACACGAAGGACAAACGAAGGTCACAAGGTCATCAGAAACTCACCAGTGAGTCAGCAGGAGGTCCCCAAAAAGTCACCAGAAAGTCACCAAAAGGTTACCAAAAAGTCACTAGAAAGTCACCAGAAAGTCAAAATGTCACTAGAAGGTCACCACAAGGTCAGCAGGTCACACGAAGCACAAATGAAAGTCACAAGGTCCTCAGAAACTCACCAGAGAGTCACCAGAACGTCCCCAGAAAGTATCCAGAAAGTTACTATAAAGTCACCAAAAAGTCACTAGAAAGTCACCAGAAAGTCAAAATGTCACAAAAGGTCACCACAAGGTCAGCAGGTCACACGAACGACAAACGAAGGTCACAAGGTCATCATAAACTCAGCAGAGAGTCAGCAGAAGGTCCCCAGAAAGTCACCAGAAGGTCAATAAAAGGTTACCAAAAAGTCACTAAAAAGTCACCAGAAAGCCAAAATGTCACTAAAAGGTCACCACAAGGTCAACAGGTAACTTGAAGGACAAACGAAGGTCACAAGGTCATCAGAAACTCACCAGTGAGTCAGCAGAAGGTCCCCAAAAAGTCACCAGAAAGTCACCACAAGGTTACCAAAAAGTCACTAGAAAGTCACCAGAAAGTCAAAATGTCACTAGAAGGTCACCACAAGGTCAGCAGGTCACACGAAGGACAAACGAAGGTCACAAGGTCATCAGAAACTCACCAGAGAGTCAGCAGAAGGTCCTCAAAAAGTCACCAGAAAGTCAGAAGAAAGTCACCAAAAGCTTACCAAAAAGTTACTAGAAAGTCAAAATGTCACTAAAAGGTCACCAAAAGGTCAGCAGGTCACACGAAGGACAAACGAAGGTCACAAGGTCTTCACAAACTCACCAGAGAGTCACCAGAACGTCCCCAGAAAGTATCTAGAAAGTTAGTAAAAAGTCACTAGAAAGTCACCAGAAAGACAAAATGTCATTAAAAGGTCACCACAAGGTCAGCAGGTCACACGAAGGACAAATGAAAGTCACAAGGTCATCAGAAACTCACCAGAGTCACCAGAACGTCCCCAGAAAGTATCCAGAAAGTTACTAAAAAGTCACCAAAAAGTCACTAGAAAGAAACCAGAAAGTCAAAATGTCACTAAAAGGTCACCACAAGGTCAGCAGGTCACACGAGGGACAAACGAAGGTCACAAGGTCATCAGAAACTCACCAGAGAGTCAGCAGAAGGTCCTCAGAAAGTCACCAGAATGTCACCAAAAGGTTACAAAAAAGTCACTAGAAAGTCACCAGAAAGTCAAAATGTCACTAAAAGGTCACCAAAAGGTCAGCAGGTCACACGAAGGACAAATGAAGGTCACAAGGTCATCACAAACTCACAAGAGAGTCAACAGAACGTCCCCAGAAAGTATCCAGAAAGTTACTAAAAAGTCACTAAAAACTCACCAGAAAGTCAAAATGTCACTAAAAGGTCACCAGAAGGTCAGCAGGTCACAAGAAGGACAAACGAAGGTCATAAGGTCATCACAAACTCACCAGAGAGTCACCAGAACGTCCCCAGTAAGAATCCAGAAAGTTACTAAAAAGTCACTAGAAAGTCACCAGAAAGACAAAATGTCACTAAAAGGTCACCACAAGGTCAGCAGGTCACACGAGGGACAAACGAAGGTCACAAGGTCATCAGAAACTCACCAGAGTCAGCAGAAGGTCCTCAGAAAGTATCCAGAAAGTCACCAAAAGGTTACCAAAAAGTCACTAGAAAGTCACCAGAAAGTCACTAGAAGGTCACCAGAAAGTCAAAATGTCACTAAAAGGTCACCACAAGGTCAGCAGGTCACACGAAGGACAAATGAAAGTCACAAGGTCATCAGAAACTCACCAGAGAGTCACCAGAACGTCCCCAGAAAGTATCCAGAAAGTTACTAAAAAGTCACCAAAAAGTCACTAGAAGGTCACCAGAAAGTCAAAATGTCACTAAAAGGTCACCACAAGGTCAGCAGGTCACACGAAGGACAAATGAAAGTCACAAGGTCATCAGAAACTCACCAGAGTCACCAGAACGTCCCCAGAAGGTATCCAGAAAGTTACTAAAAAGTCACCAAAAAGTCACTAGAAAGTCACCAGAAACTCAAAATGTCACTAAAAGGTCACCACAAGGTCAGCAGGTCACACGAGGGACAAACGAAGGTCACAAGGTCATCAGAAACTCACCAGAGATTCAGCAGAAGGTCCTCAGAAAGTCACCAAAAGGTTACAAAAAAGTCACTAGAAAGTCACTAGAAAGTCACTAGAAAGTCACCAGAAAGTCAAAATGTCACTAAAAGGTCACCTAAAGGTCAGCAGGTCACTCGAAGGACAAATGAAGGTCACAAGGTCATCACAAACTCACAAGAGAGTCACCAGAACGTCCCCAGAAAGTATCCAGAAAGATACTAAAAAGTCACTAGAAAGTCACCAGAAAGTCAAAATGTCACTAAAAGGTCACCAGAAGGTCAGCAGGTCACAAGAAGGACAAACGAAAGTCACAAGGTCATCAGAAACTCACCAGAGTCACCAGAACGTCCCCAGAAAGTTACTAAAAAGTCCCCAAAAAGTCACTAGAAAGTCAAAATGTCACTAAAAGGTCACCACAAGGTCAGCAGGTCACACGAACGACAAACGAAGGTCACAAGGTCATCAGAAACTCACCAGTGAGTCAGCAGAAGGTCCCCAAAAAGTCACCAGAAAGTCACCAAAAGGTTACCAAAAAGTCTTTAGAAAGTCACCAGAAAGTCAAAATGTCACTAGAAGGTCACCACAAGGTCAGCAGGTCACACGAAGGACAAATGAAAGTCACAAGGTCCTCAGAAACTCACCAGAGAGTCACCAGAACGTCCCCAGAAAGTGTCCAGAAAGTTACTAAAAAGACACCAAAAAGTGACTAGGAAGTCACCAGAAAGTAAAAATGCCACTAAAAGGTCACCACAAGGACAGCAGGTCACACGAAGGACAAATGAAAGTCACAAGGTCATCAGAAACTCACCAGAGTCACCAGAACGTCCCCACAAAGTATCCAGAAAGTTACTAAAAAGTCACCAAAAAGTCACTAGAAAGTCACCAGAAAGTCAAAATGTCACAAAAGGTCACCACAAGGTCAGCAGGTCACACGAACGACAAACGAAGGTCACAAGGTCATCAGAAACTCAGCAGAGAGTCAGCAGAAGGTCTCCAGAAAGTCAATAAAAGGTTACCGAAAAGTCACTAAAAAGTCACCAGAAAGCCAAAATGTCACTAAAAGGTCACCACAAGGTCAACAGGTCACTTGAAGGACAAACGAAGGTCACAAGGTCATCATAAACTCACCAGTGAGTCAGCAGAAGGTCCCCAGAAAGTCACCAAAAGGTTACCAAAAAGTCACTAGAAAGTCACCAGAAAGTCACCAAAAGGTTACGAAAAGGTCACGAGAAAGTCATCAGAAAGACAAAATGTCTCTAAAAGATCACCACCGGGTCAGCAGGTCAAACGAAGGACAAACGAATGTCACAAGGTCATCAGAAACTCACCAAGGCGTTAGCAGAAGGTCCCCAGAAAGTCACCAAAAGGTTACCAAAAGGTCACTAGAAAGTAACCAGAAAGTCAAAATGTCACTAAAAGGTCACCACAAGGTCAGCAGGTCACACGAAGGACAGACGAAGGTCACAAGGTCATCAGAATCTCACCAGTCACCAGAACGTCCCCAGAAGGTATCCAGAAAGTTACTAAAAAGTCACTAGAAGGTCACCAGAAAGTCAAAATGTCACTAAAAGGTCACCACAAGGTCAGCAGGTCACACGAAGGACAAATGAAAGTCACAAGGTCATCAGAAACTCACCAGAGAGTCACCAGAACGTCCCCAGAAAGTATCCAGAAAGTTACTAAAAAGTCACCAAAAAGTCACTAGAAAGTCACCAGAAAGTCAAAATGTCACTAAAAGGTCACCACAACGTCAGCAGGTCACACGAGGGACAAACGAAGCTCACAAGGTCATCAGAAACTCACCAGAGAGTCAGCAGAAGGTCCTCAGAAAGTATCCAGAAAGTCACCAAAAGGATACCAAAAAGTCACTAGAAAGTCACCAGAAAGTCAAAATGCGACTAAAAGGTCACCAAAAGGTCAGGAGGTCACACGAAGGACAAATGAAGGTCACAAGGTCAACACAAACTCACCAGAGTCACCAGAACGTCCCCAGAAGGTATCCAGAAAGTTACTAAAAAGTCACCAAAAAGTCACGAGAAAGTCACCAGAAACTCAAAATGTCACTAAAAGGTCACCACAAGGTCAGCAGGTCACACGAGGGACAAACGAAGGTCACAAGGTCATCAGAAACTCACCAGAGAGTCAGCAGAAGGTCCTCAGAAAGTCACCAGAAAGTCACCAAAAGGTTACAAAAAAGTGACTAGAAAGTCACCAGAATGTCAAAATGTCACTAAAAGGTCACCAAAAGGTCAGCAGGTCACACGAAGGACAAATGAAGGTCACAAGGTCATCACAAACTCACAAGAGAGTCACCAGAACGTCCCCAGAAAGTATCCAGAAAGTTACTAAAAAGTCACTAGAAAGTCACCAGAAAGTCAACATGTCACTAAAAGGTCACCAGAAGGTCAGCAGGTCACAAGAAGGACAAACGAAGGTCACAAGGTCATCAGAAACTCACCAGAGAGTCACCAGAACGTCCCCAGAAAGCATCCAGAAAGTTACTAAAAAGTCCCCAAAAAGTCACTAGAAAGTCAAAATGTCACTAAAAGGTCACCACAAGGTCAGCAGGTCACACGAAGGACAAACGAAGGTCACAAGGTCATCAGAAACTCACCAGAGAGTCACCAGAAAGTATCCAGAAAGTTACTAAAAAGACACCAAAAAGTGACTAGGAAGTCACCAGAAAGTCAAAATGTCACTAAAAGGTCACCACAAGGTCAGCAGGTCACACGAAGGACAAATGAAAGTCACAAGGTCATCAGAAACTCACCAGAGTCACCAGAACGTCCCCAGAAAGTATCCAGAAAGTTACTAAAAAGTCACCAAAAAGTCACTAGAAAGTCACCAGAAAGTCAAAATGTCACAAAAGGTCACCACAAGGTCAGCAGGTCACGCGAACGACAAACGGTCACAAGGTCATCAGAAACTCAGCAGAGTCAGCAGAAGGTCCCCAGAAAGTCACCAGAAAGTCAATAAAAGGTTACCAAAAAGTCACTAAAAAGTCACCAGAAAGCCAAAATGTCACTAAAAGGTCACCACAAGGTCAACAGGTCACTTGAAGGACAAACGAAGGTCACAAGGTCATCAGAAACTCGCCAGTGAGTCAGCAGAAGGTCCCCAGAAAGTCACCAAAAGGTTACCAAAAAGTCACTAGAAAGTCACCAGAAAGTCACCAAAAGGTTACGAAAAGGTCATGAGAAAGTCACCAGAAAGACAAAATGTCTCTAAAAGATCACCACCAGGTCAGCAGGTCAAACGAAGGACAAACGAATGTCAAGAGGTCATCAGAAACTCACCAAGGCGTTAGCAGAAGGTCCCCAGAAAGTCACCAAAAGGTTACCAAAAGGTCACTAGAGAGTAACCAGAAAGTCAAAATGTCACTAAAAGGTCACCACAAGGTGAGCAGGTCACACGAAGGACAGACGAAGGTCACAAGGTCATCAGAATCTCACCAGTCACCAGAACGTCCCCAGAGAGTTACTAAAAAGTCACCAAAAAGTCACTAGAAGGTCACCAGAAAGTCAAAATGTCACTAAAAGGTCACCACAAGGTCAGCAGGTCACACGAAGGACAAATGAAAGTCACAAGGTCATCAGAAACTCACCAGAGAGTCACCAGAACGTCCCCAGAAAGTATCCAGAAAGATACTAAAAAGTCACCAAAAAGTCACTAGAAAGTCACCAGAAAGTCAAAATGTCACTAAAAGGTCACCACAACGTCAGCAGGTCACACGAGGGACAAACGAAGCTCACAAGGTCATCAGAAACTCACCAGAGAGTAAGCAGAAGGTCCTCAGAGGCGAGGAGGCGCGGAGGCGAGGAGGCGCGGAGGCGAGGAGGCGCGAAGGCGCGGAGGCGAGGAGGCGCGAAGGCGCGGAGGGGAGGAGGCGAGGAGGCGCGAAGGCGCGGAGGCGAGGAGGCGAGGAGGCGCGGAGGCGAGGAGGCGCGGAGGCGAGGAGCCGCGGAGGCGAGGAGGCGAGGAGGCGCGGAGGCGCGGAGGCGAGGAGGCGCGAAGGCGCGGAGGCGAGGAGGCGCGGAGGCGCGAAGGCGAGGAGGCGAGGAGGCGAGGAGGCGAGGAGGCGCGGAGGCGAGGAGGCGCGAAGGCGAGGATGCGCGAAGGCGCGGAGGCGAGGAGGCGAGGAGGCGCGGAGCCGAGGAGGCGAGGAGGCGCGGAGGCGAGGAGCCGAGGAGGCGAGGAGGCGAGGAGGCGCGAAGGCGCGGAGGCGAGGAGGCGCGGAGGCGAGGAGGCGCGAAGGCGAGGAGGCGCGGAGGCGAGGAGGCGCGAAGGCGCGGAGGCGAGGAGGCGCGAAGTGGCGGAGGCGAGGAGGCGCGGAGGCGAGGAGGCGCGGAGGCGCGAAGGCGAGGAGGCGCGGAGGCGCGAAGGCACGGAGGCGCGGAGGCGAGGAGGCGCGAAGGCGCGAAGGCGAGGAGGCGCGGAGGCGAGGAGGCGAGAAGGCGCGGAGGCGAGGAGGCGCGGAGGCGAGGAGGCGCGGAGGCGAGGAGGCGCGGAGGTGCGGAGGCGAGGAGGCGCGGAGGTGCGGAGGCGAGGAGGCGCGGAGGCGAGAAGGCGCGGAGGCGAGGAGGCGCGGAGGCGAGAAGGCGCGGAGGCGCGGAGGCGCGGAGGCGAGGAGGCGAGGAGGCGAGGAGGCGCGGAGTCGAGGAGGCGAGGAGGCGCGGAGGCGAGAAGGCGCGGAGGCGCGGAGGCGAGGAGGCGAGGAGGCGAGGAGGCGCGGAGGCGAGGAGCCGAGGAGGCGAGGAGGCGCGAAGGCGAGGATGCGCGAAGGCGAGGAGGCGAGGAGGCGCGGAGGCGAGGAGGCGCGGAGGCGAGGAGGCGCGAAGGCGAGGATGCGCGAAGGCGCGGAGGCGAGGAGGCGAGGAGGCGCGGAGCCGAGGAGGCGAGGAGGCGCGGAGGCGAGGAGCCGAGGAGGCGAGGAGGCGAGGAGGCGCGAAGGCGCGGAGGCGAGGAGGCGCGGAGGCGAGGAGGCGCGAAGGCGAGGAGGCGCGGAGGCGAGGAGGCGCGAAGGCGCGGAGGCGAGGAGGCGCGAAGTGGCGGAGGCGAGGAGGCGCGGAGGCGAGGAGGCGCGGAGGCGCGAAGGCGAGGAGGCGCGGAGGCGCGAAGGCACGGAGGCGCGGAGGCGAGGAGGCGCGAAGGCGCGAAGGCGAGGAGGCGCGGAGGCGAGGAGGCGAGAAGGCGCGGAGGCGAGGAGGCGCGGAGGCGAGGAGGCGCGGAGGCGAGGAGGCGCGGAGGTGCGGAGGCGAGGAGGCGCGGAGGTGCGGAGGCGAGGAGGCGCGGAGGCGAGAAGGCGCGGAGGCGAGGAGGCGCGGAGGCGAGAAGGCGCGGAGGCGCGGAGGCGCGGAGGCGAGGAGGCGAGGAGGCGAGGAGGCGCGGAGTCGAGGAGGCGAGGAGGCGCGGAGGCGAGAAGGCGCGGAGGCGCGGAGGCGAGGAGGCGAGGAGGCGAGGAGGCGCGGAGGCGAGGAGCCGAGGAGGCGAGGAGGCGCGAAGGCGAGGATGCGCGAAGGCGAGGAGGCGAGGAGGCGCGGAGCCGAGGAGGCGAGGAGGCGCGGAGGCGAGGAGCCGAGGAGGCGAGGAGGCGAGGAGGCGCGAAGGCGCGGAGGCGAGGAGGCGAGGAGGCGAGGAGGCGCGAAGGCGAGGAGGCGAGGAGGCGCGGAGGCGCGAAGGCGCGAAGGCGCGGAGGCGAGGAGGCGCGAAGTGGCGGAGGCGAGGAGGCGCGGAGGCGAGGAGGCGCGGAGGCGCGAAGGCGAGGAGGCGCGGAGGCGCGAAGGCACGGAGGCGCGGAGGCGCGGAGGCGAGGAGGCGCGAAGGCGCGAAGGCGAGGAGGCGCGGAGGCGAGGAGGCGAGAAGGCGCGGAGGCGAGGAGGCGCGGAGGGGAGGAGGCGCGGAGGCGAGGAGGCGCGGAGGTGCGGAGGCGAGGAGGCGCGGAGGCGAGAAGGCGCGGAGGCGAGGAGGCGCGGAGGCGAGAAGGCGCGGAGGCGCGGAGGCGAGGAGGCGAGGAGGCGCGGAGCCGAGGAGGCGAGGAGGCGAGGAGGCGAGGAGGCGCGGAGGCGAGAAGGCGCGGAGGCGAGGAGGCGAGGAGGCGAGGAGGCGAGGAGCCGAGGAGGCGCGGAGGCGAGGAGCCGAGGAGGCGCGGAGGCGAGGAGGCGCGGAGGCGCGGAGGCGAGGAGGCGCGGAGGCGAGGAGGCGAGGAGGCGAGGAGGCGAGGAGGCTCGGAGGCGCGGAGGCGAGGAGGCGAGGAGGCGCGGAGGCGAGGAGGCGAGGAGCCGAGGAGGCGAGGAGGCGAGGAGGCGAGGAGGCGAGGAGGCGAGGAGGCGCGGAGGCGCGAAGGCGCGGAGGCGCGGAGGCGAGGAGGCGAGGAGGCGTGGAGGCGCGGAGGCGAGGAGGCGCGGAGGGAGGGAGAGAAGGAGGGAGGGAGTGTGTCTCAAACCAAACAGTTAACAATTGAGGAAAACATTAAATCAAATTCTCATTCAGTCAACTGGATTTCAACAGCATGAAAATGCTGTTTATTAAAGCTAGAGATTTCTTCTGGGCTTAAAAGCTGTGGTCTGCTGGAGTTTAGAGGTCCAGACGTTTCATCCACACCTCTGGTGGACATCATCGGTGGCATGGTCTGAGTCTTCTCAGCGAAGGTTCAGTTACAACAAAATCGATAATAAAAATAAATAAAATTGGGGATTCAGGCATGCAAGGCATACCCAGGCAGTTTAGGAAGGAGTTCCTCTTCAGCCGAGTTGAGGTTTTAATTTTAGTTTGGGCAGAGAAATTTCAGCAGTTGCGTCATGGCTGGTCAAGTGAAAGGAGATTTAAATTTAGGACACTTATTTAGGAACAATATACTTATGTTGATTTATGCTACATATGTTTGTTTTTTTTGTTTGTTTTTTATATTTGTTTTTGGTTTTTTTTGTTTATATATTTTTTTTGTGTATATGTTTTTTTTGTGTATGTATTTTTTATTTTTTATTTATTTATTTATTTATTTTGTCCCTGTGGGCACTTGGCATTGTAACTCATCCTAGGGACCCAAGAAGATGGTTTTACTGTGTGGGAAGTTTTTTCTGTTAGTTGCTGCGGCTCATGTTGCTTTTAATTTGCGTGGTGTTTTCTATGGTGTGGGGGTGTTGTCTCATATGTTTTGGAAGTGTTGTAGATATTGCTCTAGTTCTTGCTGCTCAGCCTGCTGCTTCTTGTCGTATACTTGTATGAGGGTTATTAGTGGTGGGTTCTTCTCACGGCCGGTTGGTGTTATGGCTGGAGGTGCTGTATTTATATCTGGGCCACTCACAGGCAATTGGCTGGGCTGGAGCAGGAGGCATGTGTTAGGTGGACGGGGCTTCTCTGCTCTGATTGCTGAATGGTTTGCATAATTGCTCTGCATTTGCACTTCTTTTTTATGCTCAAGTATTGGATGCCAGATTTTGTTCCGTTTTATAGCTTCTTCCTTTCTGTTGAAATTATTGGGGTGTTTGTAAATTTCTATGGCTTCACGTTGTAGTCTGGCATGGTAGTACGGCATAGATAAGAGAACAGTAGTCTTCTTATACTGAATTATGTGTTCTCTGTCTGCCCATATTGCATGTTCTGCATCCACTGACTTGTCTGTCTGTCCCAGCAGGCAGCATCTCTTGTGTTCTGTGAGTCAGGTGTTGATGCTGCATTGGGTGGTACCTACATACACTACACCACACGAACATGGAATCTGATAAATGCCGGCCGACCCTGCCAACCTCAAACAGGATCCACCCAACAGCAAAGGCACTGCTTTTCTGCCTTATTTCAAAACTGTCACAGACAGGATAGGTTTCCTACTCAAGCGCCACAACATCAAAACTATCTTCAAACCAACCAGACAAATTAATACCTGCTTCGGTTGGCCAAAGATCCCAGGGACCTGCTTGCTTCGGTTGGCGTTTACCAGATTCTGTGTTCATGCGGTGCAGTGTACATAGGTACCACCCAACACAGCGTCAACACCCGACTCACAGAACACAAGAGATGCTGCCGGCTGGGACAGACAGACAAGTCAGCGGTTGCAGAACATGCAATATGGGCAGATGGAGAACACATAATTCAGTATAAGGAGACTACTGTTCTTTCATCTATGCCATACTACCATGCCAGACAACAACGTGAAGTCACAGAAATTTACAAACACCCCAATAATTTCAACAGAAAGGAAGAAGCTATCAAACTGAACAAAAGCTGGCATCCGATACTTGAGCATAAAAAAGAAGTATAAATGCAGAGCAATCATGTAAACCATTCAGCAATCAGAGCAGAGAAGCCCCGCCCATCTAACACACACATCCCACTCCAGCCCAGCCAATCCCCTGTGAGCAGTCCAGGTATAAATACGACACCTCCAGCCATTGATTCTGTTGTAACTGAACCTTCGCTGAGAAGACTCAGACCATGCCACCGCAGGTGTGGACGAAACATCTGGACCTCTAAACTCCAGCAGACCACGGCTTTTAAGCCCGGAAGAAAAATCTAGCTTTAATTCTAACCCCGGCCGTGAAAGTTTCCAACTGCTCAATGCTGTTTATGCTTTTAGGCACTTGAGAGTATGCTGCTTCTCATGGTAAATGGAAAACCACAAAATTAACCAGAAACCTAGTTTACATACCCAAATGGTGGTGGTGGTGGTGGTGGTGGTGGTGGTGGCGGTGGTGGTGGTTGTGGCGGTGGCAGTGGCGGTTTGTGTGTGGGTTTAAGGGCGCTCAACTTCTGGGTCATTAGCGCCACCGGCAGTGCCGGTGATGATGATGATGATACTGATGATGATGATGATGATGATGATGATGATGATTATGATGATGATGATGATGATGATAAAAACTTGCATGTCTTCATAAATATTCACTGTATTGAAATGTTTTAACTTATAAACTGGATAGAAAAATTATGCTTACACGCTTCTGCTGTGAACACTTTTTCACCAAAACTCAGTTACAAATGAAACATTTAAGAATGTTTAACTTTATACTCCATTATAACCTCCTTTGGGAGAAGCAATTAACAAGGAAACATCAACAAAATTAAAGAAAACTTGTACATCATTCAAAATAAAAAACCAAAATATCTTAAAAAAGCTTGAAAATTATACACTGATGCACACATGCATATTCCTTTGTATTAAGAGTTTTCCCATAGCTCCTCTAGCTCATGCACTTATTAACCCATTAACGCCCAGTGGTCTACTTATATATATACATAAATTTATGGACCACTACGGATATTTTTTTATTCAGTTTATGTGAATTCTCAAGAGTTATTTTGATCATGTATGTCATCATTGATGTTATCTGATTACGTGAACACATTATCATGTCTTAAAGACTAGAATATTGTTTATTGTTTACAATAATAAGGTGCAAATGACTGCAGTGCCTGTGAAAGCCTATTGTTTTTTTTCCTTGTTACGTTTCCCTCCCAACTTTCTGTAACACAATAAACTGTGAATAAAGGTTCATATTATTACATCACACAAAGAATGTGCCACTTTAAGCAATTCTAATGCTGAAAATATGAGCCCAAAAACATGTGATCTATTTATAGAACGCTGGGTACCAGTGTTATCTCATGTCAGCACACAGAAACCCTAGCTTATGCAACAGCTAGCAACATTGTTACTTCTGTAACAGTGGCAAGCATCTACCATGTGTATTATTTGTTTTCTACAGTTTTTCTGTTTGAAACAGAGTGAACTGGTATTCAACAGTATTCTATATTCTGTTCTTTAAAATGACAATAACACATAAGCACATGGATTCCTAAAGTACACATGTCTTACAGCTATTATTTTTGCGGATAAGTTTGCAATTCTTTGCTAACAAAAAATGCAAACAATAATATGCGAGTCTGTTGGTGGTTTCTTTTTTTGCTTTTCGTTATTTTTAGATTACATTCGGAGATATGGCATGTAAAAATTATGACATATTCAAAGGAATCATGCTGCTTACTGTAAGTGACAATAACTTTTCCAATGAAATTCATGATGATTGTGATATAATTGATGTGATTCTTCCTCCTGATCCAGACAGTCTGACTGATGAAGATGAAACACTACAGGTATAGTAAATGTAAATGAAGTTCCCAGCCCAGTTAAAGTATATTTTACTGCCTCTGAAAAGAGTGACATACAGGAAACAAATAACAAAGAAAGAAAGAAAGAAAAAAAAAAAAAAACTGTGAGACTGTGAGACTGACCAACATAATACAAAATATGTGCTTCTAAGTACACAAAAAATCCAGAAAATGACCATGCTTCAAATGAAAAGTGGGAAATTTTAAAATTATTTTGTTGTTTAACGACACTGTCAATTGCCAGGATCACATCAGCGTCGCCGGTGTGCCGGAATTTCGTCCCGCAGGAGTTCTTTTACATGCCAGTAAATCTAGTGACATGGAGCTATCGTTTTTAAGCACACTTAAAAACCATCGGCCTGGGCCGGGTTTGAACCCGCGACCTTAGGATCAGTAGGCCAGCATCTAACCAACTGAGCCACCCAGACCGACAAGGAAGAAAAAAAAAAAAAAAAAAAGTGGGAAGAAATGAAAACAAGTTTGAAGGATTGCATGCCACTTGAGATTCTGCAAAACATGTGATGTGACTTCACAGAAGTTTTGACCCTTATCACAGTTGATAAAAAGCTTTACTACACCAAATGTTTCAGTTAATAAGTGGTTTGGCTTTAAATGGTCTGTAATTGCTTTAGGAAATAAAGTTTAGTCATAAAATACATGAACTTGATGGAAATGTATTTGTTCATAATTACAGTATGTTTTGATATCGTTAACGCCCTGCAATCTATTTATAGACTGGGTGATTTTGGGGCACTGGGCGAATAAAAAGGCAAACAAAACATATTGTTGACATACTATATGCTAAAACAATACAATACATAAGTTTTTTCTTAATTTTGAAAAAAAAAAAATAATAAGTTGGGTGTTAATGGGTTAACCTTGCCTCTTTTTGGATGTCATTGCTCAGCACTGATATCCAATTGCCAAGCTTTTTATTTCCCCCTGCTTTATTTTTCTTAGATGTTCCTTAAACCTCAAACCAATTATATTGGAAAAACAAAAGGGAATAAACTGAGGAGGGAGAAACATGATTCTTAAATGTCTTCAAGGCTCAAAAATAATTAAGTTTTCAATGAATTGCACTATTTATTCATAACATGTGATCTTACCTCATACTTTGTTACACAGTAAGTGTAGAAATCCTGGTCACAGGCATGATAAAATGTAGAGAATATCATTGTGGCCAGATAGACAAGAGCTTCAGTAAGAAGGTATCTTCGCAATGCTAGGAGCACTGCTGGCAGGAAAAACACATTACTCAAAGTGAGCAGAAGTGTAGTAAGAAGTAGGAGGCTCTCTGGAGTAGCTTTACTACCGTCTGTGCAGCCCCAACCCTTGTAGCCTAAACAAATCACATTCTCATTAATCACTCCTATACTGTATCCTGGATGTATGAAAAATGAAAATTCAAGTTGCTCAAACTTAACTCATTTATAAAGTCTGCTGCCACAAATGACCATAAGGTAATATGATTCTAAACTACATGAAAAAGGTTTTTGGGCTAACTATGATTGCAATTTTGCTAAACCAGATTTAATATGGAATATACTAGTAAAAACAGATAGTATATTATTGCTCTTCAATCTCTGGATCCTCTAGTAATTTTAGTCAACTCTAATACAGTTAGTGTTGCTCTAGGATGTAGATTACATTAGAAGGTAGCTACATTACATGCAGTGAACACAAAAAGTTTCAGTACACCCTTTTCTTCCCTCTTTCTTTTTCCCTCTTTGTGCACAATGAATTTGTGTATATAAGCTGACTTGGAAATATTTGTAAACCAAAACAATACTGTGCAAATAACAAGCTATGTTCAGTAATGTTACACCAAAAGTTTAGTTTTAGTGGTCAGTAATCCAGAATTGCAAATATCACCGTCTTTCTTGTGGTTCCCACAGAGGTCCACGAGCAGTACATACAAGAAAATATGAGTTACATCATGCAGGATTTTAGGGCTTAATAGTTAAGCCACCATCAATAAAAGAGCTTGTTGAAATGGAAAGGAAAAAGAGTAATTCATACGTGATGTATTACTAATTTGCTACAAAATGGAAAACCCTGTAACCATTGCCAATTCAGTGGCTAAATCACTGATGAAGTCAAGAAAAAATACTGTAGTCCCCATGTAGTACAATTAGGATTGTCCACTTGGCATTTTCAAGGATTTTCATTACAGAACATTGGCTTATATTGGATTTTAACACCAAATTTGTTGTACATAGACACTTGTGGATGATCTTGCACGTGGAGGAGAACATCCAATAAAGTATTCCCATCAGGCACACTTTTCGGGCAACCTGATCTTGGCAAGTCCATTACACTTCCAATTTCAGTGAATTTTCTTACAATCGCTATTGCCATTATATGTGGGCAATCCTGATTCATATTATTAAATAAATTTGCAGTCATTGTGATGAGATTATTGCCTGTCTCCATTACCAACCAACACTAAAAATAAGAATCCTTTACTTTTCACTCAACATCAGGTAAAATATTATTAACACACTACATGTCAGATTCAATTCCATAAATTAGTAAATCAGTGTCAATAAACATATTTTCATGGATATAAACAAATGAAAGTTGAACAAATTTCCATGGATAAAAACAAAGGGCAGCCAAATACACATGCTTTCAAGGATATACACAAAGAACAGTCAAAAAAAAAAAAAAAAAAAAAAAAAATGTTTTAGTCTGTTAAGGATACACTTTTGTTTATTTATTTTATAGTAATGAATTGCACAGAACTATCTATGTTGAAAAGCTACTGAAGAGTACTATCTGAAAATCTAATAAAATACGGGGTGTTCTATTCAAAATAACAAAGTTGCAGTCACTTCAGGTTAAATCAAAAATAGCAAAAACTCATTACTATAACTTTGAGTTCTCTTTACATGACTGGATGGAATTTAACCTCTTCAGCAATATGGACGTGAAATCACGTCCATTTAAAATGACGGATGAGCGATATGGGCGTGTATACACGTCCTGTGTGTTTGTGCATTTAACCCTTATTTATCCCTTATCTAACTCAACTTATTTTAATTTTCCCCTTATGAAACATTTAAGTAAAGTCTATATACTTTACTGGCTTACCTTAATATGTTCGTTCTGCAGTGATTTACCTCAAAACAGGGATAAACACACAAGGGTACATCTCCACATTCGCGAATTCCCTTCTTGCGGCACACGAAACACTCTTGAGATGGGCGGGACTTCTTTGCTGTTGGTGGTATCCTTTTAGGATAATGTTTTCCTTGAAGTCTGAGGGGTGCAGGGGTTCTGGATTTTCTACCCCCAACGTGGTATTGTTCAATTAGGCTGCGAGCTATTGATAGTCAGAAGTCAAGGTAGGTCATTGTCTGTGTGGGTTTAGAGCTCTCCAAATTACCAAACAATTGTATATGGTTATATCCAGTTGGTGCAAAAATACCTTTTTATACCACTTCTCCCTTCAGCTACAAGCAGGAAAGTATATGTATGTATTTCAACAAAGAAAGAAACGGAGTCTACTAAGTTACGAAACACGTGTAAGCAAAAGTTGCAATGTTGCTCTATTCTGATGACTCAAGAGACCACGCATACAGTAGTGCTTTATTACACAGTATGCTGACGCACAAGCCACACATACAATGGGTCGACTACTGTTTCTTTCAGAGAACTTATATTAGATGCGTCTGACAGAGCAAAGTTAACTTTTCACCACAGTGAAACAAAATAGTGCCATTTCAACGTTTTGTAAATGCAACTCAACTTTGCTGATGATGTACATGTAGACTGCATATAACGAGTTTTATACTAGTTTTTGTTTCATTAAAATAACTTAATATTTACACAAAATACAGCTGTGTATATACGAAGCACTTTAAATGCCCTGCGGTGGATATTGGGTAGCAGTTCTCGGCTCGCGGACGTTTTAAATGGCCATCGCTCTAGAGGTTAAGGGCCCGTCGACAACTAGGTCATTTGGGCCCTTAACATGACTATCTCCATATAACAAGTTTCCTGTTAATCAGTCACATGGTTCAACAGTTATTCAAGTGGTTTAGGACTTTTAACTAACCCTGTATTATTGATGTGTATATTAGCATCAGTATCTCAAATGCTGCTTATTTCCCAATCCTAGACATAGCTTCTGCCTTAAGGGTCTCTGCCCTGTTGCCACTTTTTGTCAGTCACAAAAACTCTCAGTTTACAAGTTCATCTTAAATTTTACTGCTTGGTACGGAACCAAAATGTCTACATAGAATTAGTAACTAAATCCATGGACAACAAAGCAAGAACAGTAAGAAACTTTGGCTTGAAATAAATTTAAGTTAACTGTTTGTTTGTCTTTCAACAATGGACTGGCCAAAGGCAATTTTAATGGGTAGTTCAATACATGTAATATCTTAGTACTTGAATAAATTTATCGTCCCCATCATCACTTTATTTTTAATCATCATCGTTGCCACCAATCATCATCAAACAGTACATCATTAAAGTAGTAGATTAAAGATTTAGTACCAAGCTTTTAGCTTCCATGTAATTACCTTTATCCTCATCATTGTAGTTGTAATTGTCATCATCATCACAATTATAATTATTATTTATGTTATTAAACTATATAATTATGGTAATTGATTATAGAGTTCTTGTAGCAAAGTTTTAGCCTCCATTTGTACTAAAAATGACTTTTTTCATCTTCCAACAAACAGGATTACAGGATTATATAAAGGACAGAAAGGGGAAGGAATTCATGCATGGCTGGTTGTAACAAGAGCTCTATTCTTTCTAAGCAATATACTAACCTCCTAAGCATGTACATGAAGTAAAAAAGTGCAGTCCTTTGTGTGTTTCCTGACAAATCCCTTTCATGCCACAAGGTTCTCCAGAGAATACACAAGGTTGAGTTCTGATATCTAGTGACACCATAACTTCTTGTACAAGGCATGGCACAGTGGACCTAATAGACAAAATATATAATATTTAAGGTACGCTAGTGAAAATAAATTCAACCATACAAATGATTAACATAATATGCTAAAATTTAAATTACAAAAACCTTTTTGAAATCATGTCTACGTACCTGCTGCATGCAGATGTTAAAATAATTGCACCTTTGGCTGGTCATGAAAGGAGTAAACGGAAATGACAATGAAGTAATAAGTCCCATACACACTTATTTCTTTCATTTCTGCTAATAAGGTGAACATTTTCTTAATTTCCTATTTTTATCAGATCACAAGACAAAGTATACTAATTAATTTAATTTAACAGAACCGACCCTTTAATGACTTTGCTTTCTTTGAAATGTTACCACTACTTTTTATGCTTTAGTTGAGAAGTCTCAACTTCTGGCACTGACTACCTTGTGTTTGTTTTTCATTAAGCAGTGCTATCAATAAAACAATGTCCTTCCTTAAGCAACGTGGCCAGAGAAATGACAAGATGAGCTACCATATAATTTATTTATATGTTAATATCATTCAAGAAAACTCCTACATAACTTTAATCCTCCTAGCAGGTGTGCAGCATCCAGGAAGCATTAGTTTCTTTTACATGTACCATTTATTTTGGATCTACCTAAAAAAGCTGCCAGTCCTAGTATCTTCAGGTCTAACTATGTACCATTTGCCAGCTAAGAAGCTCTCATTTAATCTTAAATATACAGTAGAAATTGTGCTTGTATTCATTGAATGCAAAACAATTAAAACCTTTTTAAACTTCAATCTGCATAGTTTTGCTTTCACCAATCCTGGATACTCAGAATTAGCTTCCTATTTTATATATGATATTGTCGCGGCAGCCGTACACCTTGAAAAAAATTAGAGGATTCAACATCAACTATTCACACCATTACGTTTCAAGAAACTTCTATTTCCAGAAAAGTTGCCATTGATTCTCGACTATATAAGCAAATCAGCATGAACTAAGCAGTTAGTTGTTAGTAGTTAATGGTCAGAGTGAGTTGAACAATTGAGCACTGTTTGTGTCAAGCTTACAATACAACAGAACAGCTGAGTTGCAAGGCCATGAATTGAGAATTGTGATTCAGTTTTAGAAGAAGTAAAGTGTAATAAAACAATAACTGGACTTCTCATTTGTCACAATATTTTAGCTTTTATCTAAGGAAATACAGGGCAACAACTGCAATTCACTTTCAACACATGCACCTGTGCAAAAACTATACTTTTTTTAGCTTGTTTGGGGATGCAACCCAATCAATTCAATTATCTTACCCATTATAAATACACTTTGCTTGAAATGCAATGAACCACATGTCTGGCTCTGGGTATGGCACTAGCTTAGTAGCATCTACTGTAGCTAAGCTTTCAGAGGAAATGTTCAGCATAAGCTCTGGATGGCATTCAATGTCTCCCTTGTTACGGGACGGAACTCGACCTTTCCTTATACAGGCTCGGACAGTAAGAAGTTGACATGTTGCATTCTGAAATTCAAACAGCATATAAGTGGTGGCCTATGACATGGAATGAGATGGAAACTTGGATTCTGAAACATTAATGCTTTAATTATCAAGGAAAAGTTACGTACAGTTAAGTGAATTATAAATTTAAAAATGATTAAAGCATAATGAGTCAGATATTAAAATACTTTTACAGTTCACTCACTTGTTTTGATCACATGTTTCAAGAGCATTTGCTCACTTCTCAGCTGTGGACTGACTTATGGGTGAACCAGAAGGACTTTCCCTTGGTGCTGCCACATCAAGGAAAGCTTCATGTGATTTGCCCATCCGTCAGTCGACAGCTGAGAATGAGAGCAACTGTATGATCCCAGAGTAAAATTACACAAGCCTAAAAATATACTTTTTAAGTGAAGCTTTTATACATTCAAATATTTAGAGCAAATCAGGGGTTTATACTCGGAGGATGTTGCAATAAAAAAAATAATAATAAAATAAACATAAATTAATAATATATGACTGGAAATAACCTTTCTATTTATTTCTGTAAAATATACGACATATGTAGTTTTGACCAAAAAATTTAGAGCAGGTAATAGTTTTTAGTAGACAATGTAGTAATACCTCTCTTTAGAATAATTGATCTGGGTGCCTCAGTTGGTTAGGTGCTGGCCTACTGTTCCCAAGATTGCAGGTTCAAAACCGACACAGACTGATGGTCTTTAAGTGTGCTTAAAAGCGACAGCCCCAAGTTACTAAATTTAATGGCATGTAAAAAAACTCCTGCAGGACAAAATTCTGGCACACTGGTGGTGCTGATATAATCCTGGAAATTCACAGCATCGTTTACAAACTAACCTTTTTTTTCCCTTTAGAATATCTTTGTAAAGCACATGAATACAAACAATATACTGAACTTGATAATGTTGGCTTTCATTATAACAATAACGCAACAAATCTGAATAGTTTTATAATGCCCAACAAACATGAACACAACCATATATGCTAATTAAGTTATTTCTTCTTCGTCATGTTCATCTGATTAACATCCCCGTATGGAGGACTTACACCACCTAGATCTTACAAGCCTGTGACTAGGGTGAGATGCCTGTTGGCAAGCAGATGAACCTATGGACTGGAAAGAGTGAAGACCTGAAAGCAGGTGGTCAGCCAAGCACCAGGTATGATGTGAGGAAGAGGATGACATGAAATGCAGGTAAAGATGGAGCAATTTGGGACGAGTGGTGGAGGAAACCACAAAACCTGGAGAAAACCCACCCAGACGCCGCTTCGTCCACCACGAATACCACATACAGGTTCCTTGGGTTGAACCCGGGCCACCTAGGTGGTAGGCAAATGGTCTAACTGCTGGGGCATGCTACTGTCTTAATTAAAATTTCAATAATTAGTCATGTTTTACAACTAAATTTACAAACGGCAAATCTGATTCTTAACAGAAAAAAATACTGGATTACTATTTAGCTAGTGGGTTGTACTGTTTCACTAACAACACTATTAATGCTTTTATTTAGAATCAAACTACTGTATAACTGAATCAACGCCAAAGTCATGATAAAAGCTTTGGAACATAGGATCTACTAAGGGAAGTAAGTACAGAAGGTCTTTCTTTTTTCCGTTACCTGCTAATTGTGGAACACTGCAACAATTCTTCAATTTCAAACTCTTGCTGGCCCTTCCTTTCCTGCTGACATTTATGTTTTAGAAAGGTTCATCATTTTTGTAGAAAACAATACCAAATTCTTTAGCGTACCCTACACATTGAACATTTTGCCACATGAATGGTTCTCCTTGGGTATTAATCTTCCTGAGCTATAGGCTGGATTTGAATAGTGAAGCAAAATCAAAGAACTCTTTTTATAACTATACATTCCACATGCGTATGACCTGCAATGACAAACTAATGGTCAACTAGTTTTACTGTAGCATGCTTTGACCCAGCTCTTGGAACATTTCCAGTTGCAAAGACTGCATTCACCAGCCAGAAGGGATTTGGGATACTAACCACTACTGCACCCCCACTCCTCATTGTAGGCAGAGGTGGGGGTTGCGGCGATCAGGTAGTAGGCCTTGGCCCTACATGGGTTGTTATGCCACACAATTTAGATTTTATGCACAAATATGATTGCTCTCATTTTGTCCTCCACATGTATCACTATAAGATACAACTTCTGAGACAGTCCCAGGAACATTTGTTTTCAGGAAATGGTACAAGCACAATGCAATTTGATTGGCTCTATACCTACTATGACTTCATACTACACGTAACAATTAAGGTTGGCCTGTAACGCAGTCATGTATTGTTTAATTGCAAGTCCTAACATTCTTCCATAAAATGCCACTAAGATATTTAAGTATGGTGTGGGCACGCATCACTGAAGATCAAAGCTAATAGTAATAAAGGCGGCGGCGGCAGTGGCGGTGGTGGTGGTGGTGTTGGTGTTGGTGGTGATTTATCAATGCATTTTATCAATTTGTACATTTTTACAGTAAGTATACAAGTAATACATTTTACATAAATTTACCTCTAAGCTGTATGTACATTTACTCAACAGATATTTAAATTCTGATTTTGAGAAATCAGTCAGTTTTAATCTCATTAGGTAGTTTATTATACAATTTGATCCCTCTAATATATTTTTCACTGGCACATTTGTTAATATTATGTATGCGATAGTCACCATTGTTTCTTGTGCTTTACGTATGAATTTGATTGTTTCAAATTGTATAGCTATATTATCTGCATCAAATTTCCTGCATATGACAATAGCCAACAGGAGTGTGCTACAACGTAGCTATATCATGTGCTTGTGTGTGAGAGAGATAGAGATAGTACCATGCATGCAGCGTAAGAATACATTTTGCTGTGTGTTTTACCGAGAGCTATTAAGTGGAACTGTAGATCAAAATCTATGTAAAATTTGGCTGTTTAGTTAAACTAAATAAATAGAAATACAAATTAATGTACCTGATTACTCTACAGGGATGATCAGGGGCTCGTCACTCCAGCAAGCATTCTCACCATCAGTATCATCACTGTCACTTCCCACACTACTTTTGTGCTCTGTATCACTGTCTTTCAAATTTATCACAATTAGATCTAAAATTTCTTCTCCACCTATTTCCTTAATAAAATCACTTTCCTGTAATTCTTCTGCTTGCTTAACACAGGTGGCTCCTTCTTCTTTTGTTACATTGCCAAGTTCTTCATTGACAAGCTTTTCAATGTTCACAATTTTAAATTTATAATTTCTTAGAGCAACTTGACACTTTACTTGACTCACACAAGCTCAATAACATAGTACTGGTAATGATGGTGAGGTAATTGTATTATTTGATCAAGCTCATATATTTTTTCTTGGCTTTTTGAACAGAAACATGCGTTGCAACAGCTCTTGTTTTATTTTGGTACTTGAAAATTCTATTCCTTTTTGTTTTAACCATTCTTGAATTTCAGTTTTTGCGTTAGATGTATTAGCAAGTTTGTTAACAGTTACTGATTGGTAGCTTGCATTATCAATGATGGTGATAATACTTCCTTCTTCCAAGTAATTCATAAGTCTGTTCAAAGAGCAATCTTTAAATGTGTAAGAGTGATAATCCAATGTCTGCTTTGAACAAAATACGTACTTGCTCTCTGGCAAAAATCCTATTTCTGCCAAACCCGCATGACACACAATAACACAATAAGGAATAACTGTAGCTAAAATTACAAAGGTTTCCTTCAATCCACTATTTTTTGAGGAGCCTTGCCAAATATATTTCATGGTATGATTTTGGTTCACCCAAGTCTCATCTAAATAATATATTAGTCTTGTATTGCCAGAAACTCAAAATTTGTGCATTGTGCGAAGAAATTTCTATCTTGACACAATGTCACTCCTTTCCATAAGGAATTTACCATCATCCTTGGTTTTTCTATATCTGAAGCCTAATTGTTTCAATAATCTTAAGGTGGAAGAAGTAGAACCTTTGTAAGATATTTTTTCCCATAAAGACAGTAGCAAATTTGCCACGGTCATAAAATTTTAAAACTGTTCTATGAATTACCTGTTTTTTCAAAATCGCCCAAATGTATCATTCTTTTCAGTATGTTAATGTGTTTTCTGTATCAGAACCTGACTCACAGTTTTTTCTCTCTAAGCAGGTCAGAGAAACAGTGGATTGATTTATTCCACATGATGCAGTAGGTAACTCTGGACACTTTTTAAAATCAAGTTTGCACCTTTCTCCATAACTTGAGTTCCCTTTAAATAGAAAAAAACTCATGTGCCCCATAAACAACTTGTCAGCATGACTACGTAAAACAATGATTTTTCCCCCCTCTTCTATCACTAACACAATCACTTGCTTTACTTAGTGACATGTTACAAGCTTCTACAAATTCACAGAACTGCACATTAACTGCCTTTCTGTCCCCTGGTCAGAGTAATTAGGGGTGTATTAGGAGAAAGGGAGAAGCATAACAGTACACTTATTCACAAAGGTTATTCACATTTCTGTTAAGAGCTCAAGGTCTGCTTAAGTTCTGACAAAATACACATAAATATAATTGTGTATAAATAACGAACAACTGTAGCTAAAATTACACTTTTTTTGTACACGTTTGCACAAACATTCTGCTCATATCTGACATAAGTTTGAAGCTTGTAATAAACTATTGATATCCTAGCATTAATCTAGTAATTACTAAGCGAGATGAAGCTAGTTCTGACTAGGCAACGCTGCGTGTCTGTGATTCGTTATAGCCATGGAACCTCTGAAGGTCATATGCAGGAGGTTTGATGCTAACCTTAGGACAATACAAGCTTATTGATTACAAATAGTATAGTTCTATATACATAAGAAGACGACACTTTGAACATGTTTTGATTTTTTAATGTCTTCCTGCGCAATTCCCTTACTTTTAGGTGGTAAATCAATCTGATGCATTTCTTCTGTAGAATTAACAATCTGTCCATGTGACACTTTGTAGTTGCACTCCAACCTCCAATCCCATAACTAAAGTGCAGATTTATACATCCAAAATAGATCTGCAGAAGCCTAGTGTCTTTGTAACTTTGAAAATATCTGAATAAGTATATGGATTTACTGCTGGTATTAAATGTGATCTAAACGATTAGCCCACAATAACTATCTACTACTATTCCAAGAAATCTATATGATTCAATAGTAGAGGAGATTTCTTTTGGATGTATTGGACCACATTATCTTAGTTTTTGTCATCTTACATTTTACACTGATGGATTCAAAGTATTTAACTAGTGTATTAGCAGTGTAATTTAGGTTTTCACTTAATGCTTCTATTATCTTGCTCCAACAAATGGCAGTTGTGTCATCTGCATAAGTCACGACAGCTGTACCTTGTAAACAGATAATATCATTGACATATATAATGGAAAGCAGAGGTCTTAATACCACACCTTGAGTTACGCCATATTTTAGTTTCTAATTTGATTGTATTTTGTTTACAAACTTCCCTGTTTTCTGGTCTACATTTATGTACTACTTATGGTCATTTAGATAGCTAGAAAACAAATCCAGAGGAAGGCCCCTTATTCAGTGATTCCTTAGTTTATATATTAAAATTCCATAAATATTGAAGAGATTTAGCAGTAATAGTAACCGCTTTTTAGAGAGCAACATATTTTTATATTTTGGCGGTTACATCGCTCTCTCACAACCCCCAGAATGTCTGGAGGACCACACCTGTCGTTGGTTTACGGGTCTCACCGACCTGACCGGAAGACTTATCAAAGTAAATTCACCGACCATATCCTCTGATTGGTAATCAGAGGATGTATTACATGCCATGACAGGTCAGCATGTTAGGGGTTAAGGTTTTATAGAGAAATTAGAGAAATGGAGAGGTTGGAAAAATAAAGACTCCCTAACCCTCAGGAACCCTAATAGCATCGGGGTCAGAAGAGAACACGAGATGACCAAGGTAAGGTCAGATAGAAAAGCTACAGTGAGGAGCAAAACACCAGTAGGTGGAAGTAATGCTCTGCTCAGCTTGGGTACCTTGTGGTCGCCATTCACATATCCCCTAGACGGAGACCCCTGAGTAAAAGAAAGATATCAATAGAAAGTGGAGGTCGACATTGTACACTGGGAATTCATTTGTTTCTAACCGACCAATGGTATTATTTCTAGCTTGCGACTAGAGAGTGCTGTAGCAGCTGTCTCAAAGCACAGCCACTTTGAATAAGTTTCACAAAAAGTGAAATTGTTGAAATAACTAACGAAAAGTCTAATACGCATAATATGAATCCAAAAAGGCTGTGCCCAGTAATGGGATCAGTAAGTTAAAACTTGGCCAAGTCTTCGTTCCCATCCCCAGGCCCCGGAAAAGCTTCCCGTCGGTTGTGAACAACCCCAATTGAATACATAAATTTAACTTTCCTGTTCTGGCTACAATACTGTTACCAGTGGTTGTGAATTAGGCATAACATCAGTTACATTAGCACTTAATGCTAAATCTGCAATGATGTCTAAGCAGTCATAAGCAGGTATCTGGCTGCAAGACCTTAATGTAGAAGAGCTTAAAGCTATATATTAGGGAATAATATACGTGCACTTGTAATATGGTATTGAAATTTGGAAAGGGTGTGGGGTAACAAAATTAAACACGATACTATTTCTGCAGAAGAGATGCATACCTCGTATTTTTCAACTAAAGACTACAGACACGTGTATGCCACTCATTAAAAAGAATAAAATATTGACAATTGTTGCTATTTATG
The DNA here is from genome assembly GCA_030765045.1 of Tenodera sinensis. Taxonomy (NCBI): domain Eukaryota; kingdom Metazoa; phylum Arthropoda; class Insecta; order Mantodea; family Mantidae; genus Tenodera; species Tenodera sinensis. The sequence continues at coordinate 61,988,740 of CM060964.1, forward strand.
TATACAAAGTAATTATACTGACTCAAAACAAATCGCTTACTAAAATCACAGATATTCATACATATAACACCAGAGGGAATGAAAATTAAAATAGAGTGCACTTAAATAAGGCTTCAACGAAAAAGGATCCAATTTAATGGGAACGATACTATATAATGCCCTAACAAAAAGTAAATTTTGGTGGTGTCATGGCCAAGCAATTAGTCTGTTCACCTACCACCCAGGTTTGATCCCAGGGACCCACATGTGGCACTTGTGGTGGACAAAGTGTTGTCTGGGCAGATTTTCTCCAGATTCTCCAGCCTCCCCTATCACTCGTTCCACCAATTGCTCCATTGTCAACCTCCGTTCATCGATTTCACATGCACTTCATATCATCCTCCTCCCCACCATCACACCCAGCACCCGGCCGACCACCCATTTGCCGGTCTTCACTCTGTTCAGTCCACAGGTCTGTCTGCTCCCAGACAGGCATCTGACCCCAGGCACATGCTTGCAAGTCCTAGGGGATGTAAGTCCTACATAAGGGGAGGGTAATCAGGTAAAGAACAAGAATAAGGTTTCGTTATACATTTGTTAAATGTATAGGTGGGATACCGCAGTTTGAAGTGAGTGAAATATTTAAAAATTTGACACTGACATGATTATCTCTTACCAAAGACAAACTCACGTGTGTGCAGTTAACAGCAGGGTATAAATGGAACGAAAAAGATTAGCTTTTAAAGGGCAGTCAAAACCAATAGAAATTAAGAACTATAAATAACTTTTATGCTTGAGCATGAGCAATTATAGTAATTCTACATCTGGTAGCTACAGTTTAGTGGACCTCATTAAAATGCACCTCTTCACTAAAGTGCAGGTTTCCAGCAATCATAAGAAAACACAATTATCGATTATTCCTGCAATTCAATCAAAGAACAACTAGTGCAAGTTAGAAAAAGTAAAAAGTCGGACACAAGTGACAATGAGATGCAACTTACACTGACAGGAAATTCTGCAAAGGCACACGATGTGACTAATTTATTGCCAAAAAAATCAAGAAACATGTATGAAAAATGTTATGCACAATTCATAATTGGAGAAAATCAAAATGCATACCTTCATTTTCACAAACTGTATTGTTAGTGTACTTCAATGAACTGTCCATAAGAATGAAACCATCCTCCTTGTGAACTCACTTCTCTATTTTGAAACCAAATGTTGAAGCTTGAGATCAGAACAGAATCAATATCTTTGCGTCTGCACATAAGTCACAACTCTGACAGTTTTACTGTGTAAGGTCAGGTCAATGTATTTACTGACTCAGGTAAGCATAGAATTGGCGCTGTCATATTTTATATAGTTGCCCAATGAGAACTCAACTTTTCTCAGGTGGTGGGCAGGGAATAAAGCATAAAATTTAACTTTTCAAAATTTAACTTTGAATACCACAACCTTTGAACTGATTTATGATAAAGAAGATCCCAAAACCTTCATACGTTACTCTGGAGCAGGCAGTAACCCAGACCTCTTGTTAGCTACAACAGATATTGTTTCAAAAATTAAAAAACAAGTTATAGAAGACCCAAGTTCTGGTCACAGAGCAGTAATTGCTGATATAAAACTAGGTAATACAAATAACAGTCAAAATCAGACAAATCTGTATTGGAACTTCAAAAAAGCAGATTGGAAAAGATATCAAACTGAAGTGGAACATAAATTTAAAGAACAAACAAACTCACAGCTGCATGACCACCCAGATCATATGAACAAAAATTTCTGTAAAGTCATCCTAGAAACTGCAAAAAAACATATTCCTCGTGGAAGAATAAAAAATTTCAAACCCTTTTGGAACCCCCAGTTAGAAGAACTGAAAAAGCAATGGGATATAGCTAGAAATACAGCTGAACAAACAAAAAACATATCAGATACACAAATATGGCGAAAGAAATGTGCCTCACTAAAAAAAGAAATTAATACAGCTAAAAAGAATCACTTTAATAATTTCTTAGAAAAAATGGATTATAGGACAGATGGCAACAAAGCCCATAAGTTCATAAAAAATGTCAAGGACAGGAAAGAAAGCAACAGCACACCTATCATACAAAACAATAAAATATTAACAAATGATGCAGCCATAGCCAAAACATTCAATAAATATTATGCTAATTCACATAAAGTAACAAGAAATAATAAAAAGGAATGTAAAGAATTTAAGAAAGATTGGAAACAAGAAAGAGAATGTGATCCTAACACTCAATACAATATCTTTTTTCAAAATTTTACTATGCAAGAACTGAACATTGCAATTAATAATCTAAAAAACAAAAATTCTCCTGGACCAGATCACATACATCCAGAGCTCATACAAAACCTTGGAAAAACAGCAAAACAACAACTACTAAAACTCTACAATCTATCCTGGAACACCACTGTACCTGCCGAATGGCGAAAAGCAATAGTTGTCCCACTCTTGAAAACAGATAAAACAACATCAGAAATAAAAAAATATAGACCAATAGCTCTTAGTAGCATAACAGCAAAAGTGATGGAAAGAATGGTGTCAAATAGGTTAAAGTGGTTTTTAGAATCACAAAATTTAATTTCCCCATGTCAAGCTGGATTCAGAGAGTTCCACTCTACAAATGAACAAGTCTTACTTCTCAGTCAAGAAATCAAAGACTCCTTCAATAGAAAAGAAGATAATGTATCAGTTTTTATCGATTTCCAAAGTGCATATGATTCTATATGCAGAACAAAACTGCTAAAGTAAAAAAAATAGGGATACAAGGTCCAATGTTTTCATGGCTATATCATTTCCTAACACAATGCTTTATTGCTACCAGATATGGAAAAAATATATCTAAATATAAACAAGTACACTGCGGCTTACCACAAGGTGCAGTGCTCAGCATTACACTTTTTAATATATTTATTAATGATCTGCCACAACAAATACAAGAATCAAGTATGAAGTGTGCACTATTTGCTGATGACTTAGTAATGTGGACTTCAAAACCAAAAAAACAAAAGTACAGAACTAGAAAAAACCATGCAACAATCCTTAAACAACCTTCAAAAGTGGACCAAAGAAAATTTAATGACTGTTAATACAACAAAATCAAACTACCAAATCTTTTCACTAAGAAAAAAACACTAAAAATAAAACTAAATTTTGAGGGTCAACAATTACCAGAAACAAAGTATTTAGGAGTTACATTTGATACCAAACTTACATGGACCAAACAAATAGAAAATGTAATACAAAGAGCAGAGAGGCGCCTTTCACTATTAAAACGTCTAACAGGAATGAAGTGGGGATGTTCCAGAGCAACTCTTAACACAACATACAATGTATATATAAAGCCATTATTTACTTACTGCAGCAAGTCCTTGTAGCAGCAAATACAAAACAAATTCAAATCTTTCAAAACCAAAGTCTGAGACTAATTACAGGTGCTATCAAAACCACACCAATAGCAGCTATGGAAATACTAACCAACCAATACCCCATTGAATATGAAATAGAAAAAGCGGCTCTTATTCAACACGAAAAGTTGATCAGACTCCCATTCAATACATGGCACAAGAGAAATGTTACACATACACTATAGACTCAGGAGAGCTTTCTTTCCAAAATTCAAGACATCAAGAAGAATGTATACCTTCCTAATTCAAAGGAAAACTTCATATCTAAAGTCAATCCAACACAAACATTAGACATCACATATTATTTACACCTGACAGAAGAAGTTAAGAAAAGTGATACTCCAACTAGTGTTCTAAAATTATTGGCATTAGAGGCACTCCATACTAGATTTCTAGAACACGAATGGCTCCATATTTATACTGATGGATCATTGATATCAAACCGAGATGGAGCAGGGGCTGGAGTCACATGTCACCTCTTTTCCTATTGCAAATCTTTAAGTTATGGAACTACAAACTTTGATGGAGAAATTGAAGCAATTCGAATGGCCCTACAAAATCTTTTGTACAGAATTTCACATTTTCATCAAGCAGTTAATCTCTCAGATTCCAGGGCGGCAATTATAGCAATTACTTCCAAGTTGTCACCAAAAAACCAAACAATTATAGAAGGTTGGAAAATCCTTACCCATCTAACCACACTTCAAAAACACCTAGTCTTCCAATGGATACAAGCTCACTGTGGACTGAGTGGTAATGAGAAAGCTGATTTTCTTGCAAAAAAGGGTACTGGCAATGCACAGAAATCTATAGTTAATCTACCATTTTATGCAGCTAAAAGATTAGTCAACTCTGAATTCAAAAAAATTATTGCAAAATATTACTATGAAAAATCAAAAAATAAAAGATGGGAACTACCAAACATTCAAACAGTAATTCCTGAGTATCCTCGAAAAACGGTAGTTGCAACCTTCAGGTTGATTACAGGACATGATTGTCTGGCAAAACATTTAAACAGAATTGGGATATATTCTTCACCACTCTGCCCTCTATGTGATCTGCAAGAGGAAATGGACTGAGACCACCTTCAAATATGCCCGGCCACTTCCAGCACCCCATCCATCAGTGAAAAATATTGGAGGGCAAGAGGATTAATGACTTCATTGTCAGAAATCCAGCATTAGCTAACAACAACAATATTCAAATTCCATGGTCAACACCACTGAATGCTTTAGAGAGGTCAAAAAATAATGAGCTTACCTTATCATTAGATTCTAATTTGTTTATAATTTCATGTACATACTGTAGAACTGTGGAGACTCTAGAACAACCCTTTCTAAACCCATGTTGAAAATCATGTAGTGTGTCATGTTTATTTAAAAACGCAATTAATATTTCTAGTAAAAAGTTCTCATAAAGCTTAGCTATTTCAGGTGTTAAGGTGATAAGGCCTGAAATTATTAATATCCGGTTCATCCCCTTTTTAAATAGTTGTTTAATTAATCCCAGCTTTCAGATTTCAGGAAACTGTCCCTTCTCAATGGAGCAAATAATTGTGTTAAGGGTTTCACAATAGCAGTTTTACATTGCTTTAAGATAAATGGACTAATGTCATCCCATCTATTACTTGTTTTGTTAGGCAGTTTGCTTATTATATTGGATATTTCATTTTCCAATGTTGGTTTATGAAATGCCAGTGATTTAATGCTAATGTTGTTACTACTGTTTGTATATATTTTTTGGGAATTGTCTATTACATGAAGCTACATTTATAAAGAACTCAAATTTCTGATATATGGTTGCCGGGTCCTGCACTAGTTCACCATCTATTTTCCAATTTAGATTTTGGTGCAGTTTATAATTTTTTCTAGATTCATTAACCAAATTCCAAGCTGTTTTGCTAATATTATTTGAATGCTTTATTTGTTCTCTATAAGTTGTTATCCTTGCATTTTGAAGGTTGTTTATATAGATACTCATACTTCATATCTTTGTATTTACTTTTATAATGATCAGAAAGTTACTTTTATGTACAGCATACATGTCTTTCATTTTTTCTTTGGGTTTAACTACCTCTAATAGCAATTTAATATTTTTCTCCCAAAACTTTTTTGAGTGGGCATGCAGCTTCAAAATGGGTGTACAGTTTCTTGGATTAATTCAGTTCTCAGCTTCTTTATATTGACTTGGCCTCATGGGCTTTGTTTGCTTCCTTATTATGCTGTTCCAATTCAAAAGCATCTTCTCTTTTTCATTTTCACTTTTCTCTACTTTGGCTTTCATTTTAAGGACATTGCATTTATTGCACATATCAAACCTTGGCTTCTTAAACTTCAGCTTTAATTCTTTGAAAATGTTACCTGTATACTGGCAAATTGCTTGGCTTGTCTTTCTTATTATTAGGACTAGGATTTGTGGTTGGGTTGGGCTTGCCAGAAGCAAGATGGTTGCAAAGCTGCACCACGAAGGTCAGTGGTCATGGAACCCCATGAGTTGTCTTCACATTGTGCGCATGAAGGCCCGTCAACACATGCGGGTGGGGGCAACTGGACGAAGACCTGTCATGACTGGGGAGTCTGCCGCAGTTGTTTCAAGCAGGATGGCATACATCGCCCCACACGGACAAAGGGGCGTTAACCAACAAGCATGTTAAGGACTGTTTCACGTGGAGAAGAGATTCAACAATATAGTCTATTGTATCCAGAGGCTATCTTGAGGGAAAGTGCTGGTGTTACACTCGGATCGACTGTCCCACCACGACGGTACTGGTAGGGATGACCCGCCCTGAGGATGGAGTAGTGTGACAGCGGCCGTGTGCCTCGAAGGATGCTCGAGGTCTGCTACCTTATACTGCTATATTGCTAGGCAATACCCAACAATAAGCGGGCCAGAACAAAGGCTGTTTCCAGACAGTTCAAGAGCAATTCACCTCAGTTATATAAGCGAGCTGCACAACGTACAAAGTTGTCATTAAAGGGCTCTACAGTAATATGACACCCCTAGAGGTACAACAGGAACTGGAGTCTCTAAAGCTGGATGTAACCAAAGTGACACTGCTATTTTCAAGACGTATCAGGGCCCCCATACCTATATTTCTGATAGAAATGCCCAACAAAATTTCCTCCACAGCTCTAAAGGCCATCACGGTACTGGCCCACTGCAAAATAAGGGTGGAAGACTGTTTCCCCTAATGGCCCTCTGCAGTGCGGCACCCTCAGGTTTCGTCATTTGAAGAAAAACTGTGAGGCACCACAAGTTGTGCCCAGTGTGCTGGGCTGCATCATGTGCGAGTGTGCACCAGCGGGACACGTAAGTGTGCTCTCTGCAACCCCCCGAACATGGAGTCAGGTGGAGGGGATGTGCAGTGTTTAAAAAGCTGACGAATCCCCAAATCCCGTGCCCCTATATGCCGTGCCACAGCATATGGCAGAATGCTGCCGCTGAGCACGGCACATATTCTCAGGTAACAACTCAGAACCGACATCACCACAATTCAGGCCCCAGGGACCCCAGGTTAGCTAACACTAACCCAAGCACACACTTGCATGCCCTGTTGCCACAAAGGCAGCAGTTTGCAGCGGCCCGGCAACCCCATTCAACCACACAGACCCAGAGACCGGCTCTCACCATGCCCATTATGGAGCAGCCAAGCACATCACACTCCACCCCTGCAGAGGCTCCAGGCCCCAAAGCATCAGTTGCTAAACGGACCTACTCGGAGCACTTCTGCAGTGGGAAGGACGGTAAACCTCGCCAAAACTTTTGTAGCGACACTATGTTCTACATCCTATGTTTGGGTGATAGGGACACCATGCGGGGCTATGAGCGCCTCCTGGATGCCTACGCAGCTCTTTTTTACAATGTGGAGGCTCTGGGAGATCCTGCGGCGAACGCGGGAAAGTTCATAGCCACGATGGGTAGGCTAGCAACCCAGATGCAGTGAGACGTGGGTGCCTAAAAACAGAAAACACCCAAACGTAACACCCAGCACATCCAAACAATAAAAATGGCGAACATAAATACACACCACCACACTAACATCCCACATAAATACAGAATACTGAACTGGAACACCAGAGGTGTACGAGCCAGGGCACAAGAACTAAAACATTACTTGTATACAAACAACATTACCATCGCACTATTAAATGAAACCTTCCTAACACCCAAAGCAAGATTCTCTATACCTGGATACAAAATTTATAGAACAGACCGACCAGAGGGGCGAGCTGGCAGAGGTACGGCCATTATAATTCAGAGGGACGTTCAACACTCCCAAATGCACATCCCCCAGCTTCACACCATGGAAGCAACTGCTATTCAACTCAACATGCCCAACCAACCATTAACAGTAGCAAGCATTTATGTTCCATCCAACCAACTTGACAACAGAGATATCGACACCATAACCAAACTAGGTGACATCTTATTAGCGGCCGGGGACTACAACGCAATACATCCGTCATGGGGAAATGCCACTAGCAACACAGCGGGGAATACTGTGTACAAACACATGAATAACATAAACAGTGACTACTTCATCGCATACCCAGACACGCCCACATACATCCCAAACAGCCATAAGCATACACCACACACTCTAGATATCACTATCATGAAAAACACCACATTCAGATACGAAATAAAAACCATAGATGCTCTAGCCTCAGACCACTCAGCTGTCCAACTTAATATTTATGGAACACCAAAGCTTAAGCCCCAACAACCCACACGTAATTTCCACCACTCCAGTTGGGAAATGTTTAGTCATCACCTAGATGCTGCCCTCTCCCCCGCCGTCCCAACCCAAACACACGAAGAAGCAGACCAGGCCGCACTTAACTTAGAAGAGGCAATACAGGCGGCCATAACAGTTGCTGTCCCACTGAAACTCCCACCCAAACATGAAGTTATCTACCCACCGGACTTACTAGCCCTAATGAGGGAAAGGGACCACGAAAGGCGCAAATAGCAACGCACAAGAAACCTGGTCCACAAAGTCAACACAGCCACACTAAACAGTCAGGTCAAAATGAGACTCACACAATTAGCTCAACACCAATGGGATCATAGCCTCACACAACTTCGACCGCCATATGGCAGCTAACTAAAAGATTAATCAAAGAACCATTGAACATTCCACTCCTTAAGAAGACCGAAAAAAACATGCAGAAGAAGACACAGATAAAGCGAACGTACTGGCAGAAACTTTAGCTAAGGCCTGCACACCAAATCACACCCCAGTTGACCCTGCACATAATACTCAACTCGAAAACAACATGCGCAATGTGTTAATGCAACTAGTCCACAACAAAAACAAAAGAACCAATAAAGGCGAGCTCCTCTGGATAATTAAACACCTTCAGGACGCCAAAGCCCCAGGACCTGACAAAATACCAAATTTGGTCCTTAAACACCTAACCATGGTGGATCTAGAGCACCTAAGCAACATTTGCAACTACTGCCTAGAGCATGGCTATTATCCAACCCCTTGGAAAACAGCCGATGTGTTAATGTTTCCAAAACCCGGGAATGATAGAACAAACCCCGGCAACTATAGGCCCATAAGCCTACTTAAGACTATCAGCAAGGTAGCAGAGAAAGTAATACTGAAGAGAATCACCGCACACATTAAGCAACACAATATAATAATCCACGAACAATTCGGCTTTCGAGCGCACCATTCTATCACGCTGCAGATAACACAAAATTTGGAATACATTACCCAGGGATTCAACCAAAATAGGTCAACAAGAGTAATATTCTGGGATATACAACGAGCTTTTGATACAGTACATCACCCGGGACTCATATATAAGCTCAAGGAATTAAACTTCAATGACAGCATGATTAAGCTACTAGCGCACTACCTAACCAACCGAACTTTCTCCGTAACGATAAAAGATGCTACTTCTGATATCAGAACACTAAGGGCAGGAGTACCCCAAGGGAGTTTAATCGGGCCGACATTGTTTAACCTATATATTAACATCCCCAAAACTAACAATACCACACTCTCAATCTACGCCGATGATACGGCCATAGCAGCGCAATCCTGGAAATCAGAATTGGCAACAACCAGACTACAAGCTGCACTAAACGAACTCGAACCCTGGCTTAACAAATGGCGAATAAAGGTAAACACCGGAAAAATGGAGGCAGTACTATTTTCCAAAAGACTTAAACACGCAAACCGCAACGCACCACTAAAACTATACGGTGAAACAATCAACTGGACCAATCAGGCCAAATATCTGGGAGTCACTCTAGACTCCAAGTTAACATTTGCTGAACATGTGAAATTAATACGCCAGAAGGCCAACGCCCAACTGGGCAGGTTCTACCCTCTCCTTAATAGGAACTCCAAGCTCAGCAAACAACTAGGTCTCACCCTCTACAAAACACTTATCCGCCCAGTGTTTACGTATATAGCACCAGCGTGGGGACACTGTGCCAAATCCCATATACAACAACTGCAAAACAAAGTCCTGCGAACCATAACTAAGGTACCACGAACGGCTGCACTGGGTAAGATACACAGAGAATTAAAGATGCACACAGTGGAGGAATTTATTAAGCAGCTAGCCTGCAATATGTACGAAGCCGCCAAAACCAACCACAATCCACTAATTCGGCTACTGGGACAGTACACCACAGATGCTAATAAGCATAAGAGGCCTCAATTGCTGTTTGACAGAACAATACCTGTAAACAAACATGCCGTAATAACAGCGACTGACATAGCCTGGCACCTCAGTGCACTAGTTCCACCCTGATTGACCAGATTGCCTTTAAGTCCCCGGATGGATGATCTCCCCTGCAGGGGCAGACAGGAATCACAGGGCAACCCCACTTATGTCGACCCTCAGCCACCCAACAGGACCACGAATATGACAAAGTCTCATTACTGCAACTCCTCTTCTCCCCCCCCCCACCCAAAAAAAATAAAATTAAAAAAAAATATATATATAAACAGTAAAATAATAAAAACAAACATAGTGTATATAATATATAGATATCCTGTACATAATATTTATCAGCCCCTATTGTACATATGTTTCAGGACAGGCAGCGCTTGCTGTGCCAGTACCAAGCAGCTCCCTCTCCGTCTGCAGCCACGACTCAGGTACGTACTCCACAATTTCTCTTAGCACGACACCTTACCCCAATTCCTGCCTTCAGCATGATAACCCTCCACTAACACTCAGGTTCCAGGTCTGGGCCATGTGCCAAGGCCTGTAGCTAACCCCACTCTGCCTGCATACTCTCTTGTATGAAGGTGCCCTTTAGAGTTACCCACTAACATCAGGTTTGCTTCGGCGGTACCTGACAACAGCACCCGACTTTCCCTTCCATCCTCATAGAGTAGATGTAGTGCATGGCAGGGGAGGCGATGTATATCCCTTTCGGATGATCGTCACCTGGGCTAGTGGAGGTGGGGCCAGTCAAAAAAAAAAGTGTGAACCACTTGGAAGCAGTTTTTAGTGAGTTAGTTTTTGGTCTGAGTGCAGTATAGTTGTTTGTATACAGTATCAAGTATCTGTATCAAGGCTATGATGGAACAGAGCAGCTGTGAGTTGCAAGTTCACAACAAATTCTAAATTGCATTAATGATAAAACAGAGAACTGTGTTTTGTGATGCAGTTTTATAAGAAATAAAGTGACATTAAAAGTAACTGGACTTGTCATTCGAATTTAACTACTTGTGAAGTTCAGACCCACCAGTGTCTCCTACAGTCTCCTACAGAATTATCTTAGGAGTTATGTGGTTTTATTCAATTGAAGAGTAATAAAAATGCTGTCCCTTGATGTACGTGTCTAAATTCAGGCATAAATCGACTTATGCACTTTTCCTGTGTGTCCACAAAAGTGGTCTTGAAATATGCTTTGAGTAAAATAAGTGAAGTGTAAATAGGTTTCAATTCCTGACTCATCATCTTTTAAACATTTTTCAACTAATAGCTTTACTTACAATTAAGAGCTCATCTAAATGGATGTTAATGTTTAATGTGCCACCAATGTCAACAAAAGGCAGTATCTCTAGCTGAACTATTACTGGATAGGAATCGGTGAGTGCTACCCATGTGGCATACCATTCTCTTCCCTATAACAAACAAACAAAAAAGTATTAAAACAACTTAAATATTTACCTAGATCTAACCAGTGGCAATTCATCAGATAAATCAGTCAAATTTGGAGGGAGGGAGATAGAGGAAGAGAGAGGGAGTGAGAGAAAGAGAGAGACAGAGATCCTAAGTGTGAAGATTGGTAAATCAATTTTTCAAAATAAGCAAATCAACTTGCATCTTAGAGAAAGCCATGAAACCTAATGCAGAATGTGTAATTTACGTGAATAAATGGATGAATAAATAAATAAATTAGTAAAGATTGGATTCAATCCTCTATACCAGGTGAGCCAGTCACAGCAACTTCATAGTTTTAAGCATCCTACAATTTATATACAGTGTGAAAACATCAGCACTTATCATGTGCAAATATTGTAATGCTTAATTGTTTCTGAAAGAAGCATTTATAAAACAAAATACACTGGAATCACACTGTGTATTTGAGAGCATATTAATAATACATCTAACACACTATGTATTGTTGCCTATGTAGCTTTCACAAAGAACCCATTTATAGTACAGTAGCTTCATACTGAAAAAGTTCATGTCAACTGGGCAAGCTTATGTTCTTATAATGTACTTGTAATATTAAAACGAAACTATAATTTAAAAATATTAAATGGTGCTAATGCTGTATTTACTCACGTAATTTATGCCCCTATGTATTTTATGTACATTTTTTTTTCTCTTTTTTTATCACTTGGAAGGAAAATTTTATTTTTTGTATAAGTTGGAAAAAGCATCAACATTCGAAGGAAAAATCAAGAAGCTTGTGTACATCCATTTCATTAGACATCATGGAAGGAGTTTTAAGAAGACAGATACCTCAAATGTCTTTGACAGTTCAGAAAATGCCTGCTTTGTCAACTGACTCACCAACTCAGACGACCCAGCCAATGAATGTCTGACCCTTGGTTTACTGTTACTGAAGTAATGTATCGCTCTGGTGTACATGCCCATATGGTAACTGTGCATACATTCTGATGAGCAGATGTTAGAGTATAACACTGCACATACTGCAGCAAAACATATGACTTGCACAGGAATTAGTAACTGTAACTCTTTCTGTTAATGTCACTTTTTTTCAATCTTAATTTCTATCCTTGAATATCGGGCTAATATTTCATTCAGATTACCTACCTAATTCCTAAAAATTGTTTATGTGCATGCAAAACTACTTTACTGCATATAACAGAAAAAAATCAAGAATCCTGAGCTGCCCACTAAATTTAACTGGTTTCTTTCTTCATGCGATCTATGGAGATCTATTCCCTAAGACATTGTGCAAAGGATTTTTAAGAAGACAGGAATCTTAAATGTCTACAATGGATTGATACATAATGCCTGTTTTACCAACTAACTCAATGCCTAAGTGACCCTGCAAAAGATATGTCTGACCTTGACCATAACAGCAGTGGCAAGGTTGCGTAAGGTAAACAGATTAAATTTTTTGTAGTAAATCTTGGAATTCAAATTTTCATTTCTCACATAATTTATGCATCCCTATTTTACAATGCAGAATTTTGTCAAAATGTGCATAAATTATGTGAGTAAATATATTTTTCCTTTTTGATATTATTTTTTCTTTTAATCTAAATTTAAGGTTTACTTTACATTTACTTTAATTACTTTAGCTGGCATACTATTTTTAGCATATGAATTATATTATGGGACTTAGTAGGTCACTTGTTTATTATGTTTTATTTTTATTATTTTGAAAAGAGATAGAGTGAAAACCGAAGCAATTTACTTTCTGTTTCATTAAGATATTTGTTGACCATTTTGTTTTCATTACTTTGAATATCCTTGAAGGTTCTGAAGCAATGGTCTATTTTATAAGATTTATAAATTGGACAACAGCATTGGTTATAAAGTAATGATATAGGTTATATCTGTGCTGTCCAACATGATGTATTTTTCTGGCGTCCTTCATAAGCAAATTTTTACTCCAACAATTTCTAATGTTAACTGAAATTTCAAAACAAAACTATTTCCTTCCAAACATATTCTCAGTGCACACCCATGAAGTACGTTTTTGTACACCTAAAGCTGTATTCATTACTTCCCTAACCAGTGCTTTCCCTTTTTCCTCTCACAAGGAGGGTAGTTGCCCTAACAGTGATTGTGATGGTGCCCATGCCTACTTAGGCATGAGTAAAAGGTGCCCTAGCACATAATAAAGTTGGACAGCACTGGTTTATATTATATGATATAAATTTATACATTAATGCTCAAAATAATAAGTACTCTTCTATAAATTTATAAATCTTACACATTTTACAAATTACCACACAAACTTCAATCACCCTAAACAAAAACAAGGCTATAAGAATAGTTCTATACTATTTACACAAATTAAATAACTTATTTTTGAATACAGATTAAGAAACATTCCTCTTATTTTTCTGCTGTATTGTACTTGGTGTTGAACTTCAGTGAAGCATTTCTTCCATACCTTCTTGTTTTATGAACTCATCTCTAGAATTTGACTCTTCACAGAAGAAGTTGATTGTCCATAGAGGAAATTTTGTCAACATTTAGGGATCATTGTTGTTGCTTTGGTGTCCTTGTCTGACAAGTTTATCTACATAGTTGGCTTATATTCTGACTTTTTCCTTTCTTTCTCTTTTTTCCCCCTTGGTTCTACACTGTTGCAAATAACAACCACAGAACAAAATTTGCTATATACAGTGAACATGCAACTCTATGGTAATTGTTATTTTATTTCAACCAACCTACTGATGATTTTAAACACACGCAAGTCGTATGTCGGCGATATTGGAGAGGTAGAATCTGAACTGAAAAATTCAGAATTTTTCAGTTCTGATTCTACCTCTCATGCAATTGTATATTTTGACTTGCTTTAACTACAGGCTTGGAACATCACTTATGGCAACACACATGGTACAAATCATTATGTGTGCTATATTATAACTGATCACATATCACACAACACTGTTGTAAACCAGAGTTAGCTGTAAATGCCTGAATTAATAGCATGTTTTCAAAATGGTCCTTTCCTTACTGTGGGGTCATAAATAGTGCTCATCTTGCTTTGGAAGGCATATTTACAGTCAAGTGCTGTCATACAGGAAATATCCATTGGAGTAAAAGCCATCCTGTCATTTAGGGTTTATCAAATTGCATTTCTTCAAGAAAAATAAGGATAACTAGCTCATCTGGTATTTTGCATTGAATGCACATTAGGGATCTGTAAAAGTTTAGTCTAAAACTTGTGAGGAGAATAATACCTGCAGAAGAAAAGTGTCAGCAAAATCCTGAGCATGTTTAATGCGTGCTAATTGGAATGTTGGGAGACATGGATCATTCTCCATTTCTATATCATCTTCATCCTCTAATGCAGCTGATGGAATATTTGTACTGGTGAGTTTATCAATGCCACGTACTTTGCTGCTGTTAGCAAACAGAATAGTACTCGCCCAGTCTGATTTTATAGTGTTGTTACTGTGTCTCACTGTTACAGACTGGCTTAAGGATTCAGTCATTTGGGCCAATTGTTTTGCAAAGCTTCTACCTAATGCCTGTACACTACATTCTGAAACAAAAATGACATGTATGGGTAACAAACATTATTAAATTATGACAAACAGTCTCGAATGAAATTTGCTACATTATCCTCTCCATGCTTGAACTAGAACAGAAATTTCTTAATTAACTTACAGAGCAGATCTTCATTAACTTTGAAATTTAGCACCAAGGTATGGCATAAGTAGTATTTGAATTTTGCATGGCAACTACCTAGCTATTAACTTGGGAACATGATGTAAAAAGCTATAGTGAATACAACAGTTCCAAGAAATAAATCAGCTTGACATAAAATCCATTTTGATACTGACTTGCATTAGCTTTGTCCTTTTAATGACATAGCGTACAAAATAAAACTGTACTTTTTTAAAAAGATGCACTAAATCTAAATGTTAAAATAAACATGTTGATTAAACTTCTTAAGATAAAAAGTTCTAGCACCAAACCAGTTGAATGTTATACTATATGTACATTAACTAAAAGCAATGATTTATTCAAAATGTGTTTTTGATCATTTTGAAGACATTTCCTTTCTTTATCAATTTCTTAATTTTTGAGATATTGATTAGGATCTCTTTGGAGAAAGCACCCAAAGAAGAATGCCCCTTGGCATGAAATCTTTGTTCTAAGGAACCCAGAACAGAAAAAAACGTAACAGATAGTTTGAAAAGTTAACTGCGAAAGTTTATGCGAGAAAAAGAGTTTTGAGTGTATTTGGGAATTTGTGTAAGTAGTGTAGCTAACTGAATGTAAAGAAAAGAAAACACAGTAATGGATGGTGAGTAAACTTGAAGAGTATAAAAAGGGCCAAGTAAGAAAGCT
This sequence comes from Tenodera sinensis, assembly GCA_030765045.1. Classification (NCBI taxonomy): domain Eukaryota; kingdom Metazoa; phylum Arthropoda; class Insecta; order Mantodea; family Mantidae; genus Tenodera; species Tenodera sinensis. The sequence goes on from CM060964.1 coordinate 62,004,642, forward strand.
TACGGTAAAAAAAAGTTGATGTAAAGCGTTCATATGTTAATTTGCATTGAGTGAGGCCACCGCTGAATGTAAAAATGAGGAAAATAAAATAATTGAAAAGTTATATAAAGTTACATTATGATTCCCAATAACATGGCACCTGTGGTTGTCTGTGCTGATTCATAAATGATGAGAATGTATACATTTATGTAACAAAGGACAGTGCCTACTAACAGCTATCTGTGGCATCTAAAGAAATGTGAGCATTCAATGCAAAAGCTTGTTCATTTGTGAACAAAATACCATCCATTTATAGAAATTCTGTTGGAAAAGTTAATTTGAAATGCAAAAGGTAGAGTTTTTATATATGAGATTAAGAAAGAGAAAATCCATTTAGATTTACTGAAGCAGCTCAACAATGCAACACATAACTAAATTCTCAACATTTAAGAGCTCAGAGAAGACCAATTGATGAAAATAGATGACTATGAAACCTTCATACTTGGAAATGGTGATGATGACAATGACGACGACGACGATGATGATGTTATTAGTCATTTAGTAATTACATTAATCACAATAGACCATCAAAATAACCTATTATATACATTCTGTCAATACATTCATACATTACCCAGCTAACTTGTAAATTTACTATTACCATACTCAGAACCCTAGATATATATGAACTTACAATTCAGTCTAATTTTGTTCATAAAATTCTTGCAAACAATAAAACGGATTTTCTATAAGCCATTTATACAATGTCTTTTTAAATATTTGAACATTCAATTTCTTTATTTCTTGTGGGAGTGCATTAAAAAGATTTATTCTTATTACTTTGTGTTATCTAAATGTTTTTGTAATCCATGGTATGGCATATCTATTCTATTCCTAGTCTCATGTTCATATTGACATTGATTGTACAACATATGGACGGCCCGGAGTGGTTGTGTGTGTGTGTGGCCATGGCTGCACGATAACAACAAAAGGGGCTGAGAAGCTTCTCATTGTATTGGTGAGTCATTGCACATGTGCGCATGGATAGATCTCGAAAGGTCATGTAACATTGAAAGAAAAAAGAAATGTTATTTGGGCATGTTTACAACTTGCCCAGGCTGTTTAGGGAGAACCCTCTTCAGCCTAGTCTGAGGGTGTTTATTTGTTGTTTGAGGGATCTTAACAGCGTTAGTGCGAATTTTGTTTTTATTTTGTGTTTTTGTTGATGTTGTACATTGTTGTGTGTAGTGGTTTTGTGTTTGTGTTCAGTTCCCCTGGTTTGAGACCAGGCTTCAAGATGAAGAAACATTGTCAACTACGTTTCAGGTCTTTGCGACCCCATATTCATTGGATGTTAACAATGTTTCTAGCAGGTAGCAAATTGAATTGATAAATTTACAGTGCGACGATTTGCTGAAGGACAAATATAAACACAAGGAAGACTTGGCTGATTGTTATAAGAGTGTTCCTCAAACCAGATTTCTGAGGTTATATGCCCTTGTTGCACGGGTATTATGTATGTTTGGTTCTACATAGGTGTGCGAACAATTCTTTTCTGTTATGAACCTTTCTAAGTCAAAATCCCGAAGCATGTTGTCAGATCACAATCTAACATGCAGTCTTCGGTTACAAATGTGTTGTATATTGCGCCCTAACATTGACAAACTAGTTAAAGAAAAGCGAAACGGCAAATGTCGGAAAATGTCCACCTAATTGTTGTGTATAGCTCTCCTCTAGCTCAGGCAAAATAGTTATAATTTCTGTTCTATTGGCGTTATAACATGACTGTTCACATAAACTAGAATTTATATATAATTTATATATATATTTATTTATTTATAAACAGGTTTACAATGTGAGATCACATCTTCCTGTATCCAAAGCGTTTATATATATAAGCCAAAATGTAATTATTTATAATCTGTGACTATTCCGTAATTGAAAGTCAGCATTAAAATTACGATGTCCCGTATGCCATTTCCTCTTGCCTGCTGTGACGTCACACGCTCAACTGGCTTTGGGTGGGAGCATGTGAGCTGAGTGAGCTGACGTCACAGCAGCATTACCTGTCTTCCCCTGTCCTACACCAACTGTTTAATTTTAGTGTCAGATTGTGGGCTCTTCATCCTAAGATCATTCCTGTTTTCAACCTCTATAGTAAATAAAAGATCATCAGCGTAAGGGATGTGTTTATAATATCATTATCATTATTATGTCATCTCGTAGGGTTTCCAAAACAATGTCCCAAAAAATCAGTCTTAGGACTGACCCCTGGGGATAACCTTCAGTAATTTTTTTGTGTACAGGTCATATACCTTTAATATAAACCTTCCTATTAGTACAATGATGCCTTAAGATTTCATAAAGCATTCTGGATAATTTTGTTGTTGTTACTTCTCAAAGAAAGGATGTCTCCATAAGGTGTCAAAAGTACCACACACATGAATTAAGATTCCAATGACATATTTTGCATGCATATTTTTTACAGTTGTCATTGCGGCATTGGTCGCATCTTTCATGTATATGCCTTTTCTAAAGCCAAACTGCTTATTACCTACTCATTCCAATCATTAGTTGAAATTCTTTATTTCTTTTGCACAAAAGATGTTCAAACAAGTTTTGAGATGTACTAACTAGGCAAATGGGTTGATATGATTTTGAATTCTTTAAAACAGTACTTGGCACAGGAAGAGTAATAGCACATGTGTCTGTCTCTGTCTCTGTGTCTGTGCGTGTGTGCATGTGTGTGTGTGGGCGCGTGCGCGTTTGTGTAACCCTGGTAAAGCTATGGTCATAGTTGGTGTTATTGCATCCATTATGTTGCCACAGAAGACCTTGTTTCTGAACCCGCTGCAGAGAAGCCAACTGACAGATTTTAAAACAACGTGAGTGAGTGAGTGAGTGAATGGGGTTTAAGGGCCCGTCAACAGCTAGGTCATTTGGGCCCTAGGTCAAAATTTAAAATCTAAAGCCACTCACAAACTTTTCAGGCTAAAACTAGAGCCTTAAAATGACAACTAAAAAACGTAAACAGCTAAAAACATTAGCCTACAAATTAGCACGATAAAATAAAACCCTAAAGAGCAACGTACTAAAAAGAGGTAAAAGATGAAAGCTAAAAAACTAAAATACAAAATTGTTAAAACATTAAAAGGTAAAATGTACCAGAGTTAAAAACAGGGTTAAAACCTCAGAAAAGAATTAAAAGTATGTTACACTTGCGTTTTAAAACAAGATTCTGTTTAGACACCATATTAATTAGTTAATCTGTGGACGCAACTGTATTGCTCATGTGTGCATGGTTTTGTCTTGAATTGCTGTAGAGCATTATATGCATTTAGAGTTACCGTTGTTATTTTTGTGCTCGCAACGCAGTAGTGCATTAGGTAAGTATTACAACATTTAGCGTTCGTAAGTGATTTTATCCAAAAGTATTATTGCAGAACAAGACTTGCCAAAGGTGAGTAGGTTCATGTGTTGTGTGGTAATAATGTTCAAGCATTATTATCATTTGAAAGTATGTTACTTTAACCCTGTAAAATGAAGTTCAAAATAATGCTTTTATTATATAGGTTGGCAGTCCTGCTTTTTGGTGTAATGTTGGCCATACTGAATTCTTGGGAACTGCCTTTGTTCCACCTATAACATAAGAGTTCAAGATTGGACACAAGAGAGTTATACCCTCTCAAAATTTAAGAAAAAATTGGTCTCTGATGGCCGATACACAAATGCAATCATTCTTTCAGCTACATTAGTGTTATTTGCATGTGTGTCACCTGCTTGCTACTGTTGTTGTTGTTTTCTAGTGCCTTGCATCTGGCAATGAAGCCATTAGCATTCGTGCTTTCCAATACTTTTGAGCTGTAGTTTCTTCTAATCTTAATGCTTCACAGGTCTTCAAGTGGTCTTCGTTCATTTCTGCTGGATCGTTACACAGGACACATATTGGTGAGGATGAGATACCTATTCTGTAGAGATGACTTGCTAAGCAGTCGTGATTTGTCAATAGTCGGAAGGCTGCAACCGCTGTTTTCCTTGGTCTCTGGGGGATTATATCTGGGTTGGAAAGTAGTGTAATCCATTTTTTATCTTTGGCATTTGTTTCTATTTCTTGTAGGTATGAATGAGAAAATTTTTTAATGATCAAGCATTTTATTGAGGAATATGAGAAATTGAATTTAGACTTTTGATTTATTTTTGTGCCTTTCTTTGCAAGTGAGTCTGCAGCTTCATTCCCCATGACTCCACAGTGTGCTGGAATCCATTGGAGATGAACAGTCTTATTAACTTTTTGGAGTTGTGTTAACATTTTGTAGCATTCTCTAATTTTTGTTGACTTCTTTGTAGTATTTGAACATATTCCTTGAATTGCAGCTTTAGTATCTGAAAGAATTACTGCCTTCTTAAATTTATTTAAGGGAAGATTTAATAATTGTCGGAGAGCAATGTGTATAGCCTCTATTTCTCCATCATAATTTGTTGTGTCTCTGCCAACAGAATGATAAAAGGAAAAATGTGAACACGTAACTCCAGCTCCAGTAAGGTTTTCCTTGGAGGATCCATCAGTATATATGTGCAGCCATTCTTCTGTGGGATACCTAGTATTGATTGTTTCCAGAGCTAGAAGTTTTTGTATTTCTTTTGGTGTGTCTGATTTACTTATTTCCTCTATTAATTCCAAACTGAAGGTAGGTTGTAATAATTCCAATGGATTTTCTCTTATAAGTAGATTTTCTCTGGTGTTAGGAATGTTCAATTTGGATTTAATCTGTGTTACCTTTTCTAGGAAACTACTATCAGTTTTAAGGATTGAAGGGGGGAAGTTCTCTTCTGTCCATTTAGAGTTTGGCAGTCGTAACATTTTCTCGTGTTGGAGCAATGCTTGTTCTTCTATTTATGTTGTTATTGATGGGGTCCGTGTTAAGGCAAGCATGGCATCAATAGGTGTGGATTTAACTGCTCCAGTGATTAGGCGAAGAGCCTGATTTTTTATTTGTTCAAGTTTATTGATGTTAGCATTTGCTGCTGTTATTAAAGCTTCAGAACAGTACAAGAGGTTTGGTTTAACATACATTTTGTATGTTGTGTTAAGGAATCTCCTTGAGCAGCCCCATTTAGCACCAGCTAACCTTTTCAGGATTTGCAGTTTCTTTTCAACCTTTTCTGAGATGTTTGTTATATGTTTTTTCCAACTTAGCTTTCTGTCGAAAGTGATGCCTAAGTATTTGGCATCAACTGCTTTGAGTGGTTTACCATTATAATTTATGTTAATATTAACTGGTTTGTATTTTAGTGTAAATAATTCATAATTTGTTTTTTCCACATTGATAGTCATGAGGTTTTTGGAGCTCCATTCATGTACTTTGTTTAGGGCTGTTTCTATTCTGTCTTTAATTAATTCAGGTTTTTTTGGAGAGCCTGAAGTCCAAATGACTACATCGTCAGCAAATAAAGCAATTTTGGTTTCTAAAGTTTTTATTATTGATGGAAGGTCATTTATATATATGTTAAAGAGTGTTGTGCTCAGAACAGCACCTTGTGGAAGTCCTCAGTGTGTTTGTTTATATTTGGAAATGTATGTATTATATTTTGTGGCACAAAATCTTTGTGAAATAAACTGAGTTATCCATTTAAGCATGTTACTTTTCACACCTATTGATTGCAACTTCTCAATTAATTTGTTTCTCCAGACTGAGTCATATGCTGATTTAAAATCAATGAATACTGCCAAAGTATCCTCCTTTCTATTGAAAGCTTCCTTGATGTCTTGGCTTAGTAGGAGTACATTTTCACTTGTACTATGATTCTGTCTGAAGCCGGTCTGTGAACTATTAATTAAGTTGTAATATTCTAGGAACCAGTTAAGTCTAGATGCCACCATTCTTTCCATCACTTTTGCAATAACACTGGTCAAAGATATTGGTCTGAAACTATTAATATTGTTTGAAGGTTTGTTTTTCTTTAAAATCGGGATGATAATGGCTTTTTTCCAGTCGGAAGGTACAGTCATTCTCCAACATGTGTTATACAGCTTAAGTAGGATTTCTTTTCCTTTCCTGCCAAGGTGTTTAATAAACTCTGGGTGGATCTTGTCAGGTCCTGGAGATTTTTTGTTCTGTAATTGTTCTATTGCTAAATCCAGTTCTGTTTCGTTAAAATCCTGAATAAAAATATCATTTTGTATACCTTTTGGCTTATTAGTTTCTCTGATAGTTTTTTGGATAGCCTTATATTGTTTTTTATACGCTTGGGGTATTCTTTGTGACTGAGCATAAAACTTGTTAAGGGATTCTGCTATTTCCCTATCTGTAGTTAAGCTTTTGTTATTATGTTTTAATGGTTCAGTTGTATTTTTTGATAATTTTGTTTTATTAAGGAATTTGTATATTTTATTTCCATCTTTCCTATAGTCCATATGTTCTACAAAATTTGTGAAACTGGCCCTCTTTGCTGTAATTAATTCTTTCTTAAAAATGGCTGCTTTTCTTCTCCAGTTTTGTACATCTTCTGGACACTTGGTTCTTTCGGCTTTGACTCTTGCTATATTTCTTTCATGTTTTAACTTAGATAAAGTTGGAGACCAAAAGTAGCTATATTTCTTTAACTTTCCTTTGGGGATATGTGTTTTGGCTGATGTCAATAATATTTCACAAATTTTTTTATTCATTTCATCTGTTGACTTGAACTCTGATTCTAACAGTATATTACACTTCCCTTCTATCTCATTTTGGAAACTGGACCAATCTGCCTTTTTAAAATTCTAAGAAGTTTTAATTTTTGGTTTGTTACTTTATTTATTAGACCTCTTATGGAGTTTATGGTGATTCTGTGGCCTGAACCTGGGTCTTCTATTATTTCTCTTTTTGTATGGTCAATTATGTCAGATGACACCATCAGAAGATCAGGATTTGTACCTGAACCATTATAATGAAGGTAAGTGGGTGGATCATTTGGATTAAATATTAATTCCATTGTTGATGAGTTTAATAGGTCTTCTATGACTCTTCATGCTGAAACTTTTTGAGTTTTCCATTAATCATATGTACATCTTGAAGCAATGAAAGCAACTGTCTTGGAGATGTAGCTGCTCTTCATCAATTCTTTCTCGTGAGATCTTGTATAATTAATTAATACTGAAAGGCTCTTGTAGAAACAATGTCTGAACACATGTTCATTATATAAGAGAATCCAAATGTTGAGATAATTTAATAATGTATGACATTTTCTTTATGTTTTAAATAGAGACTTTCTATTTTTTGTTGTGTATGCATTATCTGTTTCCAATCAATGTACAGTAATCTAATTCTCTAAAGAAAAACAAAAAAGAAAATGCATTTAAACTCAGCATTTACCTGTGGTTGTTACAGAAAGATTAAAGCTGACTTGAGACTCTGAAACCACCAAAAGGTAGTAATAACCATCAGTATATGGTTCTGTTTCCGTAAAGATGAATTCAGAATCTGTAGTGAGGTTCCCTGTGCCATTTCTGGGATTGTAGGTTGGTAATGCACGGGCTTGCAATGCAAGGCTTTGAATACAGTATAACATCCCATCACTTGCATTATGAAATGCTGATATAGCACCAACACGGAATTCACAATTTGATATTTTTACCGTGAAGTGCCATGTCCCTGCTGGAATGAATATCCTTAAAAAGAAATAAAAAGGATTATATAGTGGTTGATATTAATGAATTTAATACATGAAATTTACAGTTTTCAGCAAAATGTGCATCATCTGATGAAAGTACAATTGCTTTACACCACTGTATAGTTTGTATGAAAACAAATCAAACAGTTTACCCATATGAGAAGCAGTAACAAGTGATGCTAGCTTTATAATAATTATCTTAGCATCAAACTAGAAGACTCTCCCGAAAACATTACAACATGAAGATCTACAAGAAGTGATGAGTGTTAATGCTTCCAGTTTGATGCCAAGATAATTATAAAGTAAAGCATTAAGTAGGTACCCATATAATTTTGAGTACAAAAACTCATTCAAGTAAAGATCTGAACGGTCAAGATTTTAAATGTATCTAAAGTGTTATATTTTAGGTATGCTGCTTTTGTGATACAAATAGTATGGAAAGTTGGGTCAAATTTTCTATTATGGATATGGGTCCTCATCCTCATCATATGATGATCATCGTCATCATCGTTGTCATCATTATTATAGTCCTTAACTGTAAATTTCTCTAATTTTCTATTTATTTCATCCAAATTTGAAACACATTGACGAAAGTTCTTTTAAACTCCTTCTTATAAAATTTCAAGTCTGTAAAGCAGAGCTTCACCATTAAAATGCTTGGGAAATAGTTAAATAGGTATAATGTATCTTCTTGCTTCTTCTTTCCCTGATTACCCTCCCCTAATGTAGAACTTACACCCCCTAGGACTTACAAGCCAATGCCTAGGGTCAGACACCTGTCGGAGAGCAGAGGGACCTCTGGACCGGACCGAGAGAAGACCTGGAAGCAGCTGGTCAGCCAAGCACCAGGTATGATGAGGAAGAGGATAATACGATATAAAATACAGGCGAAATGGATGATTGGAAGGGTGATAATGGAGCAATTGGTGGAATGAATGGCGGAGGAAGCCGGAGAACCCAGAGAAAACCTGCCCAGACGCCGCTTCATCCACCACGAATACCACATGCGGGTCTCGCCTAGGTGGTAGGCGAGCGGTCTAACCACTTAGCCACGGCACCACCATTATACTTCCAGACTCAGGGAAGGATGAGGAATAATCTTGGCTGGAGAAAAATTCCTATCACCCTGCCGGGAATCGAACCCATGACCCCTTGTACAGCAGGCAGGTGTTCTACCAACTGCGCTATGGAGCCAACCCCATAATGTATCTAATGATTAAAAAATTGGATACATGTAGTTCAGAAATAAAATGAAATAAGACAACAATGTGAATTTTTCAAAATTATTGCATAATAATGAGAATTCCAGTGTTTGGCCTTAACAAAAATGGTCAGGAAAGGGATATAATATTAATGCTCTCTAAACTTTATCAGCTGCTGGAAATTAGTGGCAAATTAAATTGTTAAGAGAAATGAAAGAAATCAGCAAGTGAAGGCAGCAGTATGTGATCTGAAGATTGAGAGGAAATGCAGGTTTAAGAGCAATTCATGGCAAAACACCTGAAGATTGTGTTAGTATGTGATGAAATGACAGCTTGCATAGGTCAATGTGTATTTGTCATGTTAATTTTTCCTCTTTACCCAAAAACTGAGTAGGAGTTGTATACTGCTGATGTACATACTCTGGAAGCAGCTGATGTAAAATCTTGCACTATGGCAATGCTTGATTCAATATAGCAGTGTTCTATTAATAAGGATAACATCTTGGGACTGGTAAGTGATGGTGCAAGACTTCAGTTACCTAATGGTGTTTTTCACAGAGGAAGCAGTTCATATTCAGTATTGGGCACACCAGTTAAATTTAGTGGGATGCATTTTCAGAAAAAACTGACGAATCTTAATGCAGCAGCGACTAATTTTAAAGTGCTATATCTCAATATGAGAAAGATAAAATGCCTGTATGTTTGGTTTCTCAAAGAAAAGTATCCATCTGAGAGCCCTAAACTGTTTTCAGTACCAGTGAAGACAAAATGGAATACTTGGCTCAAGGCTGCGTTTGGTATTGAAAAGCACTTTTGTGACATATGTAATTGAGTTCATGCAATTAGAAGATCTAGATTCTGTCAGCAATGCTGGTATTGGTTTCATGAAATCACTTACAAATGATGAAGTGTAATTTCAGATGAGGTAACATTCGTAAAGGAACGTGTCAAAGATTTAACACAGGGAACTTCTATAGTGAAACAGAAAGGAAGCTAAACTGCATCAGAAGTGTAGATGCTCAGGAATATTTTACAGCAGATATGCAAAATACTGCAGCATTGGCACCAGCAAAACTGCAGTTACTGATAACCCTGGTAATAAACTGTATTCAGCTCTAGAAGTATTTAGTCTAGTTTCTAAAATAAGAACAAATTAGAAACTAAAAACTTCACTTATCTTAGTATGTTGAAAATTAGAAAATAGAAAAAGAATATCAACATACTAAGATAAGTGAAGTTTTTAGTTTCTAATTTGTTCTTATTTTAGAATCTTGTTGCTTCACTGATAATAGCTTCAATTTTTACTTAATTTAGTCTAGTTCTCATCATTAACTGTAATGCCAATACAGCCCTAGTGAAATAAATTAAGTTTATTCCTTTCTTTAGAAATAAGAATGATTCAGTGATTAGAAAAAGGTACATGAACTTCAGGAGCAAGTCAATCAAATTATGTTGCAAGAAGGAAAGACGGATACAGTGAAAATCCTGAGCAGTTTGCTTGACAGCCATCCTGAGTTTAGTGGAAGCTCTTCAATCAGTGTGATATCCATGTGCCACCACTGACTGTGCATATTTCTTTTCCTGCTACTTAGGAGTCTTGAGCAATTTACATTGCAATATGAAAGAAAATAGTTTAAACAATGCAGCAGTATTCCTTTTTGACACTTAGAAAGGACAACATAATATAGGTATTTTTATGCTATTATATCTACTTTAGAAGATAATTTATTAAATAATACAATGTTGTTAAATTTTTTATTCACAATATATGAAACAGTACCTTGAAAATCCCACAATCTGTTATTGGCTTTACAAAAGAAAAGAAAATGAAGTCTATAGATACCACCTTCAAAATACATTTTAGAAAATATGATTTAAAAACGAATAACACAAAATTCTTAAATAATAACCCTTTATTTCCATAAGAAAATTAAAAAGTGCAGGTCCCTACCTATAAATCATATTTTAGGGAGACACTTATTCCAATTTACATTAGTTTTAACCATATTTGAAATGTGTCAACTCAGGCTCTTCAAACTTTTAAGTACAAAATATCCACACTTTACATGCAGAAGTTTACATAAAAGTCACAAACTATGAACAGACTCTCCATAACTTACATTAATCTGTATGATTTCAACCAAAGTTTATAAAGGTTGACCAATGTTCTTGAAACTCTTACATGCAGAACAATTGTCATTGTGTGCCACCTTCTGCTCCTAAAGATTCATTTTGCCTGTTTCCAGTAATTTCTCCATCTAGAACGTTCCCTTTCTCGCCAGGTCCTATATAAGGACCTGCGCCCAACAGTAGGTTGAGCTAGTCAAGTTGAAGTTTCTTTTCTTTTGGGGGGTAGTGTTTAACATCTGCTTTTACTACATGTGGCACTGCAGGCGGTGATACTGATGATACATGGAATGAAGATGGAGCACTGGTGAAATTAGATGATGGGGGAAACTGGAGAACCCTACCCCTATGCCACTTTGTGCAGTATAAATTCCACATGCAGTCATTTTACTAGTAATTTTATTTTTTATTGAAATTTATATCTGGCTTTTACCATGAAATGCTTTTTAAGGGCGCTGATGACCATGTATTTGAACGCCCTTAAACCTACATCTCCTCTACATGCAGTCGCCTGGTATCAAACCTGGGCCACTTTGGTGAGAGGTGAATGGTCTAAGCATTCGGCCATGGTGCAGCCAGTCGAGTTGAAGTTGACAGTGGACAGTTTTTCAATGGCAGTTGACAGTGAGAGTGCAGTTAGTTGAGCACAGTGGACTGTGATGACTGCCGTTTACCTGTGAGTTGTGACTCAGCATTTCAGTTGTGATTTGATTCAACAGATCAATTGTGGTTTGTTCTGAGTGTGTGCAACATGTCTCATGTAAAATGTTTGCACTACGCTAAGTATGTAAGTGATAAATAAAGTATGTTTAACACCAACTGATGTTCTCATTTGTTACCCTGGTGTCAGGAGTGAGATATAAATGCCACAATGGAGCAAATACTTCAACAATTATTAAATGAAGTGAAGTTTTTTTTTTTTTGTAGTGTTTAACGCCCGCTTTTACTACATACGGTACCACAGGCGGTGACACTGATGATACATAGAATGAAGATGGAGCACCGGTGGAATGAGATGGCAGGGGAAACTGGAGAACCCGGAGAAAACCCGCCCCAGCACCGCTTTGTGAAGTGAAGTGAAGACCATGAAACTCAGAATGGAAGAAATGAGAAATGCACATTCTAGAATGGACAACATGAGAAGCAAAATAATGATAGTGAACTACATGATGGAAGAAATGAAAATGGAGATTAAGGAAGGAAGAAATAAAGGCAGGGGTTCCAAGCTGAAGATGGAGCTGTCCACTAAAATTGATGAATGAATGGCTGATGTGGAGAAGGGCATGGAAGAGCTTGACAAAAAAGTGAAAGATCTTGGCCAATACATTAATGGTCTGGATGAATTAGGGGAACAGTTTAGCACTCTGGAGGACATTGAAAAACAGCACCTCCTTGGCGGAAGAGTTGATGGCAGCACCAATAAACTGAATGCCATAACAGAAGATGAACTTGGAAGTCGAGGTGCCAGGATGTGACACAATGACTGTGAACGTCAAGTCACCATATACGATGAATGTTTACTTCCGAAGTCGCGCAGTTGATAGCCTGCCTCTTGGAATGGCAGCAGAAATTTTGAATGTAATACTAACGTCGACAGTGTCTGGAGACATCTGTGAGAGTCTCAAAAACCATCACTTGGCTGCAGCTTATCATAGTCAGCTCAAGACAAGGCTGCAATAGCCAGAAGATGCGCTGTAGGAGTTTGCCCTGGCAAATGAACAGCTGGTGAACATTCCAAACAGTTACATGTCCCAGGAAGCTCCTTTGTCAAATGGGTGCATGATGAGATATAACACCATCTAATACTCGGCGATTACAAGACCATCCATAAGGCACTGTTGGGATGGAAGGATGGAGGCAGCCAAGGTAACAATGGCCCCTACCACGATTTGGCACATCGGAAACAGAGGTTCAGCCCAGTGATGGCAACAAAGATCTGTGTTAGGGGTGTGGCCAGCCAGGGCACCTAGTGAAAGGCTGTCCATGCCAAGTCAAAGAGCAGGCAATGCCTGAGGATGCATGGCATGGCTCAGGTCTGAAGGGGGAAGCAGCTAGTGGCCAAGGTAACCACTATTCCCATCTTGGAAAATGGAAGCATTCGATATGACGGGGACAGAGAATTAACCCAGGTACACCGATGAACATCATCTAGTGGTGTGTGTTGGGGATGTGGCCAGCTGAGACATCTGACAGAAGACTTTCTATAACCAAGCCGACGAGTGTCAAGCAGTGTGTGCTGGGGATGCGGCCAGTTGTGATACCTAGTAAAGGGCTGTCTACAACCAAGTCAATGAGCAGATGCAAAATAAAAAGGACCGGTATAGCGATGGGCACATCAAAGCTGTCATCACCAACCCCTCGAGTGATGCTGTATATTTTGGACAGAAGAATAAATGGCAACCTCACTGTGAGCCTGTGGATATAAGGAAAGCTATGCCAGATACTAGTGGATGCTAGTGCAGCTGTGACCACAAGCAGGCCTGACATGGTGGAGGACTTATCATCAGGAGATCGAATTGGCTCTACCAGATAGTGAATGGCAGTGGGCGACACCTTACCTCTGGAGGAGGCTTTGCTGAAGTTGACTTTGGGGCAGCGCATTGCAAGTCTGTGGGTGTTTGCCACGAGGATGGCTGCAGAAGTGACATTGGGACAGTATGCTCTCAGGAACCAAGAGGCAACATCAGCAGGAGGGTCATGTGACTCGGACGAGATGAGGTACCACTCCAATACCTCAACGAACTTCTTGGGGTCTGCAGGGTGACCCTGGCAGAGGATGCGGTTGGCCCTGCAAGAAGCAAGATGGTTACGAAGGTACATCTGGAAGGCCAGTGGTCATGGAACCCCCAGCACCGCATTCAAGATGTGCACAAGATGGTCCATCAACATACCCACGTGGCGGGCGTTTGGATGAAGACTGTTACGACCAGCAAGCCAGCAAGCCAACAACCGAGGTTTACTGTACCACGGCATGTATCATTTCACCCAGAACAAGAGGTGTTGCCCCAAGCTTCAACAGCCATGGCAAAGACCATACCACATAGCAAATAGGATCAACGATGTAGTCTAACACATCCAGAGACTGTCCAAGGGAATATGCTGGTGATTCTCTCGGACCATTTGGCCCGCTATAATAGTGCTAGTCGGGACGACCAGCCTAGGAGGGAGCAGTGTCACCATGGCACCAGACTGCCTGTCTGCCGGCTGGCCGACTGCTGGGGTTGGTGTGCATCTACCCGAGTCTGGGCGCAGTTAACAGCTCTTCTTCTGCAGAACAATAGCCACTGTGTACTGCCTTTCTGCTCCAAGATTCATTCTGCCTGTTTCCAGTGGTTTCCCTTTCTAGAATGTTCCCTTTCTATTGGGGACCGATATAAGGGGCTGGCCGGTGCCCGGTGGTAAACTGAGTCAGTTGAGATGAGTACATTGAGCACAGTGGACAGTGACAAATGCAGCTCAGTTGTGATTTAATTCAAAGCATCAATTGTGGTTTGTTCTGCATGCATGCAACAGTGTCTCAAGTACAATGTTGGTACTATGCTAAGCATCTAAATGATAAATTGTGTTTAGCAGCAACTGGTGTTCTCATTTGTTGCAATATGAAATTTCAACTCCACATTTACAGCAGTTTACAGGTTGTGTACAGGCAGATGAATGCACAGATGAATAAAACAGTGCTCAGTTTAAACATTCAATCCATCATTTGCAAATGTACCTGAGAGTTTGCACTGGTCATATCTTACTTTCATTTTGAATATAAGTTATGAACCACACACTTTAGAGAAGATTTGAACCCAGGTAAAATATTCCAATTTGTTAAACTGCCCATTAGTTTGTGAAATTTTTGTGGAAAAGAGATATAAAATGCTGTGCAACATCTTACCTTCAAATTTAGTTATACCTATACTACAATCATAAATGTACAAAAGCACAATAAAGTACTTGAAAAGAAACAAAGAGGAAATTAAAATCATTGTAGATTCAGAACAGACCTTAGTAGCATCTCTTCTGTAACTTCTGTCTCACTACTAATCAAATGTAATGGAGGCTTAGTACTCAAGGAAATGTTTAAGAGAAAGCTGGGCTAAAAACACAGGGCACAGTTCAAGTGACCTTCTACCAAGTACGAGTGCAGTGTTGCTGGACCGTGATAACGTACAAGCTATTAGTGTGCTTTCTTGGCCACAACACACAAGAAAACATGAACATCTACAATTTAATTAAAACTTCTTTAGGATCCTGACAGCTACTGCCACATGCACTAAGAGACAAAGGGAGGGGAGGTTTCTATGGCAACTGCTATGACCATGCCCTTAGTTATTCCAACAAAACCTATCCAATTAATGTTAATCGAATCCTATATCCCTTGCCATATCTTGTCAAATATGTTACCATAACATCACTCTGCTTCTTATACCTGAACCTCACAGGCTATCCTTGCTCCTTCATAACCAAAAACCTTGCTCCACCATGTGCTATCCGGCAGTTGTCAGGATCCTAAAGTAGCTTTATTCTGCTGCAGTTCAGCAGCTTTCTATAATATGTACAGAAAAACAAAATTCAGCTTCCTGAACAAACATCTAAATTGAAGTAACCGCTAGTGCACCAAAACACAACTAAAAAAGAGTAAAGAAATAATGTTTGTGGTAAATCAGTTATCTATAGAAGATGGACATTAGATATTGTGGCTACCAGCTTGCTACCCAAATCCTACAAAACAGGTTTGTTGTAAATGAAAATGAAAATTTAGCAAAACTCCTGGAGTAAAAAAGATTAGTAAAGTGCATGATTTGATTCTAAATGTAATAGAAAACACTTATGATAAGACACCAACACAGTTATATCAAACAAGTACAAACAATAAAAAAACATTACTAAAATATGGAAAGCATAAACCTTGTCATGATTGAAAAAGAAGGTTCACATTAGAAATAATAAGTATTATTGCTCAAGATATGCCATTTGCTTATAAATAATAATTACTATATCTGCTCTCCATTTCTCTAATTTCTCTATAAAATCTTAACCCCTAACATGCTGACCTGTCATGGCATGTAATACGTCCTCTGATTGGTAATCAGAGGATATGGTCGGTGAATTTATTTTGATAATTCTCCTGGTCAGGTCGGTGAGACCCGTAAACCAACGACAGGTGTGGTCCTCCAGACATTCTGGGGGTTGTGAGAGAGCGATGTGACCGCCAAAACATAAAAATTTGGTGCTCTCTAAAAAGCGGTTACTATTACTGCTATTGCTCTCTTCAATATCATCAGTGAAAAATATTGGAGAGCAAGAGGATTAATGACTTCATTGTCAGAAATCCAGCATTAGCAAACAACAACATATCTGCTTTGGTGGTGTACAAATTCAAAATGTACATACATTAAAAAATAACAAATGTAAGGAAAAGCATGTTAAAATTGGCATAATTATATAGTGATTTGCACAAATGCAACATATAGAGAAACATGACAATGTGGACACTGTGTGTCCAGCTGCCTTCTACCTGCATAATAAACCAATTTCTTAAGCTGCAGACAGATGAGTGAGACCTCATAACAATTGTCAGTACTAAAAAATGAAAATAGATACACTTAACCCTTTCAGACCCGAATTATTTTGCTACTTATGCCGTTCTTCCTCTAATTCGAAACCGGCTTAGATTAGGTGGTCTGGGACACCTTCAGCTTGCTGGCTTGGATAGCCATGATCGTTAAGGCAACACGTAGTGCACTGGCCATGCACTCAAAGCCTGAGGTCGTGAGTTCAAGTCTCGGCAACCACAGTCAAATGTGCCTGTGGTAAAGGACGGGGAGGGCCCACGTAAAATAATCTGTGTGATGGCACGCTTGGATGATGACGGGGTATCATTTGACTCCGGTTGCATGGATTTTGCTTCTTTTCTTTAAAAAAAAAAAAAAAACACTACAATGTAAATTGTAAAAAATAAATAGCTTTGTACAATTCAGAACATGTTTTTACATAGGTTTAATTGGTGACGAACAGTATAACAAGAATATAGCAGAAAAAACCGTTAAAAGTATTACAAGTAGGCAAAAAATGCCTATGTCCATTATAATGGACACCAGGACTGAAAGGGTTAAAATGCTCCTAGAGCTAAATCTTTTTCAATCTGAGCTGGGCTCCTAACGCATATAAATCAGAGCACTCCACCAGCTCAACACACACTCAAGTTCCATACATATCCAAACACATGGGAAATGTGGTATAAGCATTCCTTTCATGTGATGAGGGAAAACTGGCCAGCCATGGATCAGTGCAAATATAACTCATTCACTGCCACTGTTTGCAGGTTAAGCTCAAATTATACATTGAGCCACAGAATTCAAAAAAATAAAGAGAGGGTAGGGATGTGCAGAGGGAGAGGGAGGGAGGGAGACACAGACAGAAGAAGCAACAGTTACAGCTTGCAGCAGTGTTTGGCTTGCAAATGTGTATCCAGCTTTACACGTTTTGACGGTGACTATAGATAGCTTTAAATGTGAAAACTGCTAAGTATTCATATTTATATAACCTGCAATTTAGTGACTTTTAAGAAAATATCAGCCCTTTGGTAAACAATACTTTCTGCAACCAATCCTCTTGTAAATTCATTTCTAATTACTGAATACTGCACAAATGAAAAGAACCTCCAGAAAGCCTAGCAAGTAATCTGGTGTTCATCCAGAAGCACAATGGTGAAGAAATACTTCACATAGTGGTCTGAAAACAGTGATGTGAACTCAAAACTGATTGTTCTAAACTGTAAGATTCCTCTTTATTTAATTCTAATATCTCTCTCCTTTTTTTATTTATAGTTCCATTTATATCCCTCCTTTAACTATAATGGTTATATTAATGGCCTTTTACCTGTGGAACATATTGCCCATTGACAATGGTATTAAAAAAACACGCATGCACGCACACTAACACTTCCAGATTCTGAGGGAATAATCTTGGCTAGAGAAACATCCCCCCACCTTAGCTGGGAATTGAACCCAAGATCCCTAGCACAACAGGCAGGTCCTTCCAATTAATATAAAATAGCTATTTTTCTGTTTATTTCTTTTAGGTAAATTCTTGTTTTATGTAATTGCCTTAAAAGTATTAGCATCTTATACGTTACTTGTATCTGTATCACAATGATACTTTATGTAGAAATATAAAAAAATTACAAGTTCTAAGCAGTGGGAAAGAATACTATCGCAGTTCAACTGACTTTTCATAATACTGAACAAATGGTCATGATTTCACTGGCACCATTTTGAAGCTTTAAGTTGAAAACACATTTAATAATTCAAGTTAGGCCAGTGCTTACTGTGTGAACTCTTGTTACTATCTCAGAAATCTGCTTGTATGTTACAGATTCTGAGCATGGTGTTAAGCACCTATTACATGTTGAAGCATGCAAATTTAATGGTACATGCTAATATGTGTATCACATAAAATTACATCTTTGTATGATGTGACTGTATAACACAACCGTGCAACAATATTTTTGTCATCTTCTCTTTGACTCATTTTTTAATTTAGACCCATAAGGTGTATAGCTCAGTGATGCATAACAATGTAGTAAAAGTTTACACAATCGGCTAAAATGCCTGATGAAACTTTCCAAATTAGTGTAATGTATTTCTCAAATGATCTTCAAGTCTTTATAAAACTAAAGAACATTAATATTCAATGACAGGCAGGCAGCATTTAAAGAAACATATTCTAAACTCATTAAATCAGCATAAATATGGAACTGCATGAGAGCAGTTCAATAAGTACCAGTGTTAGGAATGAAGATGCCAATTTTTCCAAACACAAATTATTTATTTCTCAGCACAGTCCCTTTTAGGGATATAAACTTCTGCCACTTTTTAAGGCTTCCAAAAAATAGAAATCGTCAAGCTCTGCAAAATATGCCTCTGTCTTTATGATGACCTCCTTATTGCATCTAAATTTTGTTCCCACAAACAATTTCTTCGTGTTTGGGAACAAGAAGAAATTGCGGGGAGCCAGGTCAGGCAAATATGGGAAGTGCGGCAGCATTCATAATGTAATTCATGCAGTTTGGCAGTAACAACACCATATGAATGTACTGGTGCATTGTTGTGGTGAAACAGCACTTCCTTCTTCATCAAATGGGGCCATGTTTCCTTCTACTTTTTGTTGAATCAGGCCTATAACTCACTACAGTATTGTCCATTAATCTTGACTATCAATAAGTCAACGATTATGACACCCTTAGCGCCCATAAAATTGTCGCCATCACTTTTCTTACAGATGGGGCTGTCTTTGGAGCACATTCATCAGAAGCAACCCACTGTTTTGATTGTTGCTTGGTTTCCAGAACATAATAATGAATCCAGGTATCATTGATGGTGACAACTCAATGCTAAAGGTCCTATGGATTTTGCTAAATAACTTCAAACACAGCTTCAAAGTTGAAAGCCACACCTTCCTGTTACCCAATGTGAGCAAGCGTGGCATCCATTGAGCCGACTTTTTCATCTGTAACTTATCATGCAAAATACAAATAAAATTTCTGTTCTCATTGACACACCTATGGCCTCCGCCACCTTGCAAACTTTCGTTGACGATTAGAAAGAACCATATCATGGATTTTTTCATTAACTTCCACAGTAACCACATCTGCCAGGCATCCTGGGTGCTCCTCATCAAAAGCAGATGTTCAACCACTTTAAAGTCCTTGAACCAATATTTAACTGTTGTCATAGATGGCAAAAGGTAGTAAAAAGAAAATCACTGAATGATACTGCACTTTTTCCATTTTAGCAAAATCATATTAAATGACTAACTGAAATGCCTGCTATATCCAAACAAACCTAGGAATCAGTATCAAATTTGTCTTGGCAACATGTAACAAATGACAGTACACTACTGTAGCACCAACTTGCCTTAGCAACACCATCTACTTTGAAACATGGGTACTTATTGAACCGCCTTTGAATATCTACTTCTGGCACTGGCTGCAAAGAAATAATAAAACTTATCTGGAATCCAAACCTAGAGAACTGAAGTAATTTTATGAAAATTCCCAAAATTAGCAAAACTTAAAGCTTCAGAACGTTTTACAGGCCCAGAAAAATGTCTTGGTACTAAGAACACAGTAAAAGGTGAAATTAAACTCTGGGTTTAGAACATGGTAAAGAATACCTTGGAATAGGTTGCAGGCTTACTTTATTTAAAAAATTATTGATTTAACTGAAATAATTATTCTTGTACCTTCAAAGAAATTAATATTTAGTTTGGTGATGCTAACACAAAACATACTTAGGCTGATAATGAGGTTTTCCACAGACACTGTCAGCTAAGGAAACCTCTAACAAACTGTGGATCTTCAAAGGAGAACTAACTTGCAGGAAATTTAAGTACATTATTTTTGAGTGCGAGGCATTAGCACAAACTTAACTCATTTCCTATGCCACATTAATTCTAAAGGACAAAACAGTTTATTGTATTGATAGGAGGAGTAACTAAAAAGCCAATAATTAAGTTGTTATATGTTAACACTTACTTGTAGTATGAGAAGGTGTCAACTGTGACAACTCTCTTAGGAACACCTGGACTCACCACAGGAATGCCCATCACTTGTGACCACAGAGCCACAGAGCCTAGGCTATAGTGACATTTATGTCCCAACCCCTGTCAAAGAGAACAGTTCTAAATAAATCATACTTACAGAAATATATTTATAAAGTAAAATGATAATCAAACTAGGGAAGGCATATCTCAAAGTCTGAGGAATATGACACATTATCTGAAAGTCTATTTAATTGCAGAGTTTTCTCAAAAGATACATCTAGGATTTTAGATCAATACTATCAGGAAATATCTTCAGATGCATCATTATCAAGCATAAATTAACTCTACCTAAGGTTAATTATAAATCCTGGAAATTAAAAGAACTAGCAAAATTTCAAATCATTGTCGAGGTATGATATCTCTAAGATTTATAATCATCTTGAAGGTTTACTAGCATACAGGAATCAGCTGAGAGGGTTTAATGAGTACATGAACCAAAGATCTGTGGTTTGAGTTCCGGCAATGGCGATGAATTTTTCACGTTAATTCAAATTTCTAACATAGTGCCTACACACGACCATGGTGAAAGAGGAATTATGAAACAATGAGCACACTTGTATGGCAAACTTTAGGTTGTTTAGTATACCTACATGAGGTGTGCGCATTTATAACTGGAAAGGTCCAGAGAAAATAGGTACCGCATTTCACTAAAAAATATGATACTTAGATTTCACCATAAATACATGTTTTGAGTGGTGTGTGTGTCTGTGTCTGTGTGCGTGAGCGTGTGCGTGTGCGTGTGTGTGTGTGTGCATGCACGTGTGTGTGAGAGAGAAGGTTCCATCAATTTGGAAATCTGTAAGAAAACCACTTTTTCTGTGAAGTTAATAACTAAAACATCAATAACCTACTCACCAATTACCTAATCAGAGCTTGGGCCCAAATGACCTCATCGATGGGTCCTTAAACCTCAGTCACTCACTCACTCTAATCAGAGCCATACTGCTTACTCCAGTAGTGATAAAATGGCAATAAAAGGTCCAGAATTATTGTGTTCACTAACAACGTTGATTACGAATACAAATGACAATGAAATATGGGTATAACCTCTTAAATATTCACGTAATTAAAATGCTCTAAACAATATGTTTATCACAACAGTACGTTTATTAACTTTAGCTAAGCAATATTGCTCACAAAAACAATTCTGGGAAGTTTTTTTCAGACATTCTTGAGTAAAAAGATAAAGACTTACATACACACAGACACAGTAATCTTAAAAATTAAGTTTTACAATTTAACATCCGCTAACTTCTCAAAATAAGAAATTATCGGAAAGCTTTTCATTATAGTTTTACTCTATGTATACAATTAAAAAATTGAAGAGACTTAGCAGTAATAGTAACCGCTTTTTAGAGAGCACCATATTTTTACGTTTTGGCCGTTACATTGCTCTCTCAAAACCCCTAGAATGTCTGGAGGACCACACCTGTCGTTGGTTTACGCGTCTCACCGACCTGACCGGGAGACTTATCAAAGTAAATTCACCGACCACATCCTCTGATTACCAATCAGAGGACATATTACACGCCATGACAGGTCAGCATGTTAGGGATTAAGGTTTTATAGAGAAATTAGAGAAATGGAGAGGTTGGAAAAATAAAGACTCCCTAACCCTCAGGAACCCTAATAGCATCAGGGTCGGAAGAGAACAAGAGATGACCAAGGTAAGGTCAGATAGAAAAGCTACAGTGAGGAGCAAAACACCAGTAGGTGGAAGTAATGTTCTGCTCAGCTTGGGTACCTTGTGGTCGCCATTCACATATCCCCTAGACGAAGACCCCTGAGTAAAAGAAAGATATTGTAAATTCACATATCACCCAAAATTTTTCAACAGATTAAACAACATTTTTAAGGATTATAATATAAAATTGGCTCCACAAAATAAGTATAGTGTGAGAAATTTGCTCATTCCAAGTATGAAATTATCAGGAATCTACCCTGTCAACTGTGAACACTACCATAAGATATGTATTGGCAAAACAAAAAGAAATTTGGAAACCAGAATGAAGGAACACGTCAGAAATGTCAAATACAAAGAAACAGATACGAGGATTATCTGTAAAGTATGGTTCCTAATTTTTTTTCACAGTGAGAAACATATTTATTGACATTGAATGATACATTTTTGGAAAACTTAGACTTTTTCCTATTTTTCAACATAATCGCTGTTCTGATCAATGCATTTTTACATGCGGTGTATCAACTTTTGTATGCCTGCATCGTAAAACTTTCCCACCGCACGGCGAAGATAGCTTAATAGCTTATACAAAAAATGTTGTTGTTGTTGGCTAATGCTGGATTTCTGACAATGAAGTCATTAATCCTCTTGCTCTCCAATATTTTTCACTGATGATATTGAAGAGAGCAATAGCAGTAATAGTAACCGCTTTTTAGAGAGCACCATATTTTTATGTTTTGGCGGTCACATCACTCTCTCACAACCCCCAGAATGTCTGGAGGACCACACCTGTCGTTGGTTTACGGATCTCACCGACCTGACCGGGAGAATTATCAAAATAAATTCACCGACCACATCCTCTGATCACCAATCACAGGACATATTACATGCCATGACAGGTCAGCATGTTAGGGGTTAAGATTTTATAGAGAAATGGAGAGGTTGGAAAAATAAAGACTCCCTAGCCCTCAGGAACCCTAATAGCATCGGGGTCGGAAGAGAACAAGAGATGACCAAGGTAAGGTCAGATAGAAAAGTTACAGTGAGGAGCAAAACACCAGTAAGTGGAAGTAATGTTCTGCTCAGCTTGGGTTCCTTGTGGTCGCTATTCACATATCCCCTAGACGGAGACCCCTGAGTCAGTAGAAATACGTGTATACATCCCTTTTGCACCCAAATATTTATAATTTGTCCTTTATGAATATGTTATCTATGTAATGTTTCATCTTTCTAAAGATTGCTGGCAATTTTGATTAATTCTCTTCTTCAATTCATTGTTGTGATGAAATATGGTAAGTGTGAATTCCAGAATCAAAACTGTCATCTGTTATTTAACTTGGAAGAACTGATCTATGTAATAATTACCATCTGAAGGTTATTTAATCCTGGGACATAAAGTACTTACAATAGTAAGTCACCATTGGGGTAATTTGTCTCTGATGTGAGACCGCCCCTGCGGCCCACCAGGAGAAACACGAACCGGCCCGAGAACCCAATGCCACTCCGGCAGCCTGCCACAACAGCTCAGTGGCAGAGCAGCCACCCGGCAAGCGGAAGGTCTGCGGCTCAAATCCCAGTTGCGGCGTCGAACTTTCAAGTTCCAATTCTACCTCTAGAAACTAAAAACTTCACTTTGAGACAGAATATTAGAAGACCCCAAAAGAACATCGTTCATGTAAATGTTTGTTAAAAGTGTAATTCGTTTTTTGATGTTGGTATGAGATAATTAAATGACGAAAACATGTTGATAAGGTTCATTGTTACGAACAACTAAGTTTGCACAAAGACGTCATAAATCTTTCCATATTTGATTTTAATATATGTGTATAAATATTAGAATTATTTGTGTTCCATAATAAAAGTAGGGGACGATGAATGGGATCGCTTCCCTAACGAGAAAGAACTATTTGCGCGGATGAATAGCGCAGATGAATATGAAAAAGGCAGTGTCGCGTCAAAACGACGCCAAAAAACTGGACATTAGCGCCTATATCATTGGTGTGGATGGACGTATTTTTATGTGTACGCGTCATGAAATAGTAAAAGTGAATTTACTAAGTGTTTAGAGACCTTTAATTAAATTTCGGCGATGCTAGGGAAGCTGATCCGCTAAAATAAGACTTTCTACTGTGATACGGTCTAAAAATTGTGAACAAGAAGGTGCAAATAAAATGTTTGACTAAAGTTTAACCCGAGTGTATGTTCATTCCATCCGTTACCAAGCCCTGAGATCAAAAAGATCTCATAAGCCTAAAGACACAGCGTCATTAATAATTGCAAAAACGGCACCAACTTCATTACTAAGATAAGTGAAGTTTTTAGTTTCTAATCTACAAAAAATGTAGATCTTGCTAAAATACACAATTTATGTCTCAATGAATTTTCTTGTAGGGTTAACCACTTCAGAGACACTCCCTGCCACATGTGTGAGTTTCAAAAAACTTAAAACTTTCGTGAAATGGATCATCGTTGTTCATTTTTCCATATGACAAGCGCGCAAAGAGAAGAGAGTCTCAAAGCCTCAAAAGACCCGACTATCGCTCAAAGCCTTCCGTATTCTAACTTTTCGCTTGCACCTACAAGGAAACAAGCAACAAGACAATTTGTACAAATGTTCATCTCAACCAAGACAAAGAAGATATAGGAATAAGAATCTGCACAAATAGCCTGTACAAGAGCAGAGAAAGTCATGCGAGTGCAGCACATCAGACTTTTTATTTTATATTGTTAACTTGACTGTAATTTCCTTAATCCACTATGGGATATAAACAGTATGGGTAGATTTTAATTAGTGTACGTATACAACCTATCACTTCCAAGTTGTTACCAAAAAACCAAACAATTATAGAATGTTGGAAAATCCTTACCCATCTAACCACACTTCAAAAACACCTAGTCTTCCAATGGATACCAGCTCACTGTGGACTGAGTGGTAATGAGAAAGCTGATTTTCTTGCAAAAAAAGGGTACCGGCAGTGTACAGAAATCTATAGTTAATCTATAATTTTATGCAGCTAAAAGATTAGTCAACTCTGAATTCAAAAAAATTATTGCAAAATATTACTATGAAAAATCAAAAAATAAAAGATGGGAACTACCAAACATTCAAACAGTAATTCCTGAGAATCCTGCGCTCACATGACTTTCTCTACTCTTGTACTAACTATTCTTACAAACTCTTATTCCTCTATCTTCATGTTAGTCGAGATAAACATTTGCAGAAATTATCTTATTGCTAATTTTCTTATTGGTGCAAGGGGAATATGATAATATCTTTGAGTGATAGTCAAATCTTTTAAAGCTTTGAGATTTCATTTTCTTTGCATGGCTAAGATATAAAAGAATAAATAATCTTTGATTTGACGAAAGTTTAAGTATTCCAAAACTCAAATAAATAGCAAGGAATATTTGAGAGGTAGAACTGGAACTGAAAAACCCAAGGCTACAGCTGGGTTTCTCAGTTTCGATTCTATCTCTCAAACATTGCCCACATGGCTTGTGTGTTTTAAAATACCATTAGTACTCGTATGTTTGTTGGCATGAATAATATTTAACAAGGAATACCTCAGAAATGGTTCACTGTATAAAAAAAATTTAAGTGGACATAAACTCTGTGTTTTAGAAAGATCTACATTTTTTGTATAGTAAAATTTGGTCTAACTCTTAAGTTTACCAGTTATGCAAGTCATCCAGAGTAAACAGGACTACCTAGACTATCACCAGGAAATTCAAAATATACATTTCATTTCCATAAAAAGTGTCTTAAACATATGGCATTTTAATCCAAATCGTTTGAGCCATTTTCGAGAAAACCAAAATTTTCGAAAAATTTTCCATGTGAAGGGTAATTTAGGGTGGAGGAATTTACTTCAAAATCTTTGTGTTGCATCCTTAAAAGATATTAAATTTAAATACCAAGTTTGGTTTTTAACCAACTTTTTGTTTGTTATTCCATTCACACACCTACCTCCACCTCCACCCCCCCACCACACCCACCCACACACCAATGGACCTTTTTCAAAAAATGCTCTTCAGGGGGCCTCAAAACATATACTTCCAGTGAAATCTCGACATTAAATTTGTGGGTGGAATACAATACTTCTACTTACTATGCATAGTAGAGAAAGTAATACAGGGTTCATTTAAAACCTAACGGGTGCACAGCGTTTCACCAGTGCACAATTGGGTGTGCTACAGCCGGCTTTGCTCCTATATAAACTCTGCACGTAAAGCATGTATAACACTTTTACCTTATATCTTTCGTGATTAAAAGTTATAAATGGGAATTATCAAGCCATGTTCCCACAGTGTATATTCCCTAGTGAAGTGCCTCCTTCCAGATTTACAATTCACAAGGTAGTGAATAAATTTGAAACCACTGATTCTATGGCAAACAAAAAATGAAACCATAAGCATACAGTTTTAACAGAGGAAAAGTTAGATGAAATAGATGCACGTTTGAACGTTCACCAACCAAATCAATCCCAAAATTAGCACAACAGGTGGGAATTTCAGTCTTCAGCATATAGAGCAACTAAATTCTTAAAACTAAAACCGTTATAAGTGTACAAGTGTCCATGCTATAAAACAAGGTGACCCAGTATCATTAGGGATGGTAATTTTTAGCATTTTGAAATTATAAATTTAACAGTTTGATTTTACTATTTAGCACTTTATAGGATTTTCCATTTCTTATATAGTGTTTTGTAGCATTTTACAGAAAATATACATTTTATGTTAACCCAAAGTGGGCTATTTTTAAAAAATACATTTAGTATTAAATTCATAATTATAAGAAAATACTGCCTGAATACAATAAAATGCAACAAATATAATGAAATCTCACAAAATATAATTATCAATTACATTGATATAATAAATAAAAAATAATATAAGGCCAAATAAAGATATATGTATGATTGATTACACCAATGAATAGGTATAAAATAAATTAACTAAAAATAATTAAGGAGAAACAATCAGATTTTTATTTCATGGCAGAAACTAAACCAAATGACATATGTTGTTAGCTAATGCTGGATTTCTGACAATGAAGTCATTAATCCTCTTGCCCTCCAATATTTTTCACTGATGGATGGGGCATTAGAAGTGGCCGGGCATATTTGAAGGTGGTCTCGATCCATTTCCTCTTGAAGATCACATAGAGGACAGAGTGGTGAAGAATATATCCCAATTCTGTTTAAATGTTTTGCCAGACAATCATGTCCTGTAATCAACCTGAAGGTTGCAACTGCTGTTTTTCGAGGATACTCAGGAATTACTGTTTGAATGTTTGGTAGTTCCCATCTTTTATTTTTTGATTTGTCATAGTAATATTTTTCAATAATTTTTTTGAATTCAGAGTTGACTAATCTTTTAGCTGCATAAAATGGTAAGATTAACTATTGATTTCTGCACATTGCCGGTACCCTTTTTTGCAAGAAAATCAGCTTTCTCATTACCACTCAGTCCATAGTGAGCTGGTATCCATGGGAAGACTAGGTGTTTTTGAAGTGCTGTTAGATGGGTAGGGATTTTCCAACCTTCTATAATTGTTTGGTTTTTTGGTGACAACTTGGAAGTAATTGCTATAATTGCTGCCCTGGAATCTGAGAGAATAACTGCTTGCTGAAAATGTGAAATTCTGTACAAAAGATTTTGTAGGGCCATTCAAATTGCTTCAATTTCTCCATCAAAGTTCGTAGTTCCATAACTTAAAGATTTGTAATAGGAAAAGAGGTGACATGTGACTCCAGGACCTGCTCCATCTTGGTTTGATATTAATGATCCATCAGTATAAATATGGTCCAAATGACATATACATTTCTGTATTTGCTGGTTTTGCACTGTGTTCAAAAATCCACACAACTGCCGAAAGAGATCATAGAACATATCTCTAAATTACATTCTGTCATTCTTGTTCTTTTGTCTCTTACAATTAAATTGTATTTACTAAAAAATCCTACCTGTTAGTAGGAGACCAAATACACTGCACAGCAGCTTGAGAAAATTCTGGATATATATATATATTTATAGCACAGTACGTGTAGTCGGTAAGCCCGAACAATTATACGCAGCTTCAGAGTGAGTGAGGTAATTGAGGACATTGTTCGACTAAAGCATTTTAAGGGGAGGAAGGAAGAAAGTGTATTGTGGATATAATTTTAAGCTTAAAATTTGGCCTGGAATTTTCTACGACACACAGACAATAGGCTTGGACTGAGATAAACCATTTCGATGGATGAAATGGGTGAGATTGAAAACCTGTTATTTCTTCAATTTCCTACCTGCGACCAAGCTTTTCAGTGTCACATGGATACAATATTTGTGGAAGCAAGTTAATATTATCACTAAATCGCGTAAAATATGTTTTTCTTTAAAAAAAAGTTCATTTCATATTTATATCGCATTTTGATACCTATTTAGCATTTTAGGTGGATTTTGCATTTTATCACATATTCAAAACACATTTAAAATGAATTAATTGATCATTAACAATGTAAATATACAAGTATAGCCTTTTTATATGCAATTCACACTTTATCGCTAATGTGAAAAATCATCACCCCTAAGTATCATGAATGCATTATTATGAATGGTTTCTTTCAACACTGAAGGACATTTAATTGATTCACAGCTTCTGTTCTTTTCCAACGAGGCATGCTTCCACTTAAATGGTCATGTCAACACTCATAAGTCAGTACTGGGCCGCTGAAAACCCACATCACATTCAAGAAATCCTTCATTATGATCAGAGAGTTGGAGTTTGGTGAGCTGTTAGAGCTAAATGCATAATAGGTCCAATATTCTAAGACCAGACTGTAAATGCATAGAGGTACCAAAATGACATTTTGATCCCATTTTATCATGAACTGACAGAAGAGAAATCATATGGGTGGTTTCCAAGATTCTGCTATTGCCCATACAGCAGAGGAGTCCATGAATAAAATTAGGGAAGTGTTTGAAGATAGAGTGATTAGTGCTGGTGTATGGCCCTCTTACTCCTGCAATCTAACAGTGTGTGATTTTTACTTGTAGGGTAACCTGAATACAAAGTTCACGAGACAACTACTCATAACACTGGAAGAACTAAAACAGAATATTAGAAATGAAATCGGAAACATTAAGGTGGCCCAACTTAATTGTGTGAATCAAAATGTGTTCTCCCGATATGATGCTTGTTTAGCTGAGGGTGGATTACATTTTCAGCATCTTCTGTAAGGTGAGAGTGTTATACATGCAGAGTTTATGTAGGAACAAAGCCGGCTGTGGCACACCCAATCGCGCACAGGCAAAATGCTGTGCACCCATTAGGTTTTAAATGAAGAACCCTATATAATATAACTGAAGGCCTTTGGGGTAAAGGGAACTCATCACACATATTTTAGCATCACTGAAAAGTATAAATGCTCTTCTGATCATCATTTTCCTACAACTTGCAAAGAGTCTCCTTTCTTCCACAAAGGCCTTCATTTATACTTACAATTTTTCAAACATATATAAAACAGCACACAATATATTTGTTCAGTAATTTAGTATTAATTTACAGAGCCCCAAGGATAATACATCTAATACTTGGAAAGGCAGAAATAGAAAAATAATATACGGCTTTAATATATGAAAAGAAAGTAGAAACGGTGATGTGTTTTTGTGTATAAATAATAATTTTGAATTTAAAATAAAGGTATTGGTTTGAACTATATGCAGTATATCTACACCTGTACATATGTAATATGTAAAACCAACTTTTATGTAATTCTTGGTTGCCATGAACTAATCTTTGAACCTTAAATATAACACATTATTGTAGGGGCACACATTTTCATCAGAACTTATTTGTGGATCATTATTTGTGGATCACTATGGGCAACCAACAGATGTTTGACACATAGATGAAAAAATTAACATGTTCCCACCTCTTGCTGCACATGCTGGTCCCAATGAGAGATGTATGCAGCCACAAACCAATTGCCAGGGAGAGGGTTGTACATGGGAAATATGGTGGCATCATGTGGCTGATAGGCTGATTTGGTAGCAATGTAATGCAAAGAAGTTCTTCCTGTGTATACACTTGACGGGAAACTTGAGTTATCAGGACTCATCACAGGGTAACTTCCATGCTGAATATAGCTGAAAAATAAAAAACTGCTGCTTGGCAAAAAGGCTACATTCATCATCTTTTCGGACACATTGAATGTACATATTTGTTTGAACTCATTTAGTTTTTTCTAGGTATACTCACGATTTTTCAAACAAAATAATTATTTATTATTATTAACTACCGAACGTATGAGACCACTATTTCTTGATACTTGATACCAATACTGATACTAAATTTTGAGCATCAATGTTTGATACTCACTATAAGCAATTTTTTTATCTTGATAATGTACAGATTATATATTCCCTATTGTTATTCAAGGCTAATACTATAATACTAACAATAAAAACAATAATAACAACTTCTTTTCTTGCCCCTTTTAGGAATTTTATTTTGTGCTGTACTCTTCCTTTTAAAGGATTTTCTATCCGCGAAAAAGAAAAATAAGGATATCTAAAGGTGACATTCTCATATGGCATATATGTAGCCATTTTTTAAGAAAACACCAGTTTTTTTAATTGTTATGGTGGTTACGTTGTTCACTTCAATACTGTAGTGTACGAGAGCTAATGGCCTCATTGCCAAATGCCAGGCATTAGATAACAACATATACATTTTACATGAAACTCAGACGCTAAAAATTATGTATATTACACCATTCTACCACTGTTCACAATTATCACATAACATGTATATTTTCATCCAGTAATAAGAAAATAGCCATATAACACTTGGAAACAAAGTTTATGAATTAAGCCTCTCTACCACTCACACTCATATATTGGCACATACTTCTTTAGTACAAAGGCATACTAGACACAATTGAAATCTGAAGAATAAAATCAAGGAAGTATTATGTGAAATGCAGAGATATGAAGGAATCAAAGGTTTTTGTTTAAGAACATGAACTGGATCAAGTCTGTTCCTTCTTTTATCACAGATTAATTCTATAGTGCTAAAGGTTTCTCTGAAAATACAGTAGCTGGTGGAATACACAAATGTTATTTGGCCAAATTCTGTAACCCTAGAAAACTGTGGGTTATTTCCAGTACTGAAGTATGTCACTGTTGGGTGTTAACAGTTCTCCTTGACAGTATGCACTGATTTCTTGTTCAGTCAATATGTTTGAGGAACTTACCATGACTCTGTCCTGCATAATATTGCCATAAAGGGACTACATGTCATACAAAGTTTGCTTCACCATTTTGATTGATGGAACAATCTAAATAAAACACATTTGGCTCATGTTTAGAACAGCTCACTTTCCACTTGCCAGCCAGATTATAAGTCCGAACTTACTTACTGCACATGCGCCGACAGTAGTTTCACAATCGCCCACTAGATTTCACTGCATGACTAGCAGACGATTTTCACATCTGCCAACATTGCTTTTTACACTACACTAGTTTTCGTTGCCAACACATTAAACACAAATGCACTTACTCGCGTCGTTACCGCCACAGACATACACCGCTATCGCCTAGCGCAACTCCATACTATTGTTGTGGATTCTGTACATTATTTTTTTGCTCATTGTGTACATTATTTTGCTCTTATACTATTGTTGTGGATTCTGTACATTATTATTTTGCTCATTGTGTACATTATTTTGCTCTTGCTCACACAGATATATCGCTAGTGCGAATTATTGTGTACATTATCCTTATTGCCTTGTTACTGGGTCCACGATACGCTGGCTCGTTCTTTATTATTATATTATTATATTATATTATTATTTTTATTATATTATTATTTTTTTTAATTTATTTATTTATTAGGAGGAAACAAAAAAACAAATCATGAAGTTTACATTGAATTTAAACATTTAAACATTAACTTTGCGTGCCTTGATGATTTTCTTGTGATATTGTTGATCACCCAAAGCTAGCTGAAGGTTCTCAGGAACCTTATGATGATGATTATTATTATTACATTTATATTATATATTATTATTTATATATAATACTATATATTATACTTATGTTTATTATATTTATATTATAATATATTAATATTATTATATTTTTATTATGTTTATTATTTATCATTCTTTTTTTGTTTATTTATTTTATCTTTTACCTTTATCTTTTATCTTTATCTATCTTTATTTTATCTTTATCTTTTATCTTTTTTTGTTTATTTATTTTATTTTATATTATTATTATTTAATGCTATTATATTTATTATATTATATTTTTTATTATATTTTTATTATGTTTATTATTTATCGTTCTTTTTTTATTTTATATTATTATTTTATTATATAATGTTATTATATTTATTATATTGTTATATTTTTATTATGTTTACTATTTATCGTTCTGTTTTGTTTATCTATTTTATTTTATATTATTATTTTTAATGTTATTAGATTTATATTATATATATATATTATATTTATTATATTATTATATTTATATTATTATTTATCGATCTTTTTCATTTATTTTATATTATATTATTTTATTGTATTTTTATTTAATATTATTATATTATATATATATATTATATTTAGTAGTATTATATTATTATATTTTTATTATTTTTATTAATTATCATTCTTTTTTATTTATTTATTATTTATTATTAAATCTGACCTTATATAAAGGTTTGCCATGTGACACAGAATAGCTTTCATGTGTTTGAAATGAATACATAAAAAGGTTAATAAAAAAACAACAACAACAAAACAAAGTTTTTGTTAGTATATGGCACAGTTAAATGATTATTTTATATTTTAGTACTTTCAAATTTAAATGTTATGGTTTCCATACAAATGATTTCGGCATATTGCCACAGAGTATTTTATAGTCGTTAGGACAATGTCGTCCTGTAGCTGTTTAGGGAGCTTATATTGTTGTCTCCATTGCACAAATGATTTTGGTATTGTGCCCCTTGCTCCGAAGAATAGGCCTGTGACCACGATGTTGCTGATATTATATGAGGCACTAAAGAATGGAATTATGGGCTCATATATTTTCTTCTTTTCACGATCCACTTCTGCTGGCTGGTCTAAGGATGTCTCAAACCTCACTGTGGGATCTAAGATCTCAGCATAATCCAATATACTGATAAACCTAGCCATTGCGCTACTTGCTTCTAGGAAGGTCAACAGCATACTGCCGACTCCCGCAAAAAACATTCAAACTTACTATTGGCAACAAACTCCTAGGGACATTCTGCTGTTGGCAGCGCTGCATTAACACAGCAACTTCGGCAACTTTCGTGACCATTCGTACACACTGCCGAGTGGGACTTTGCCGAAATTCTGACCAAGTGCTTGCGTAAGCTGTTCTAAACAATATCCACACATTTTATTTATTGCTTTTTCAAACTGGAAATATCTATTCATGTCATTTGGAGCCAAAAGCAGCTACATAAATTTAATATAATTTATGGTACAAACCAAAGCTAATGCACTAATTATGGCTTCTCAGATGATTTGGTCCTCTTAAATTAACCAATGTCAAGTTTTCAGCCACTGCAAACTCCATGGCCTTCTTCAGGAACTGCATGAAGCAATGAACATCTGTGCCTAATATACTCGTCACTTGATGAGTGGAGCTTACACTGCTCTGAACAATGGGTTAAAGCTAATTTCATTCATTGCTTTTCCATTTTAGTATCATATAATTAAGAACTTATGACATTAACACAAATATGCATAAGATTTGAATTTGCTTACATTCACACTTTTGGCAGAAATAATTATTTTATTTGATAGCTTCTGGTTTTGATGGATTTATTTCACATGTTCGCATTTAGCCCATTTTGCAGCATTAGCCATATTGTTGGATACATTGCAATACTTTCTTTCTCTCAGAGACGGGAAGTGATATTACGACATCATAAGGAACCCCAAAGTTACTATAGTGTCTCTTAGTCCATATGCATTTTAATTGCCTGATGTATATAAAAACGTTAATTGGTCTATGTATGACTTCTATCCAGTTTTGCTAAAGTTGTACAGACATCAGTTGCGTTTTTGTCCCTAGATTAAGATATTATTAATGGAGTCATAGTAGCTGCAGGTAGACCCATTGTATTAGTTGCCCAAGTACATTATGGAAACTTACAATCTGGTTCAATGTAATTTTCTACAGCATAATTTGAAAATTGTCGTGAAACTTTCTCTACCTTAGAACATTTGATTGCATTGTATTATGCTAAACGTTTACATTGACTCAATCAGAAGGAATATTAATTCATTAGACTCAGATGAAGCTGTATGAATTAATATAGCACAGAATGT
This sequence comes from Tenodera sinensis, assembly GCA_030765045.1. Taxonomy (NCBI): domain Eukaryota; kingdom Metazoa; phylum Arthropoda; class Insecta; order Mantodea; family Mantidae; genus Tenodera; species Tenodera sinensis. The sequence goes on from CM060964.1 coordinate 62,039,228, forward strand.
TTTCTCAGATGAAGAAACTGAAGGAAATACTTCCTTTATATAACCACACTTTTCCAATATGCCTGCAGTCATTAAACCAGTGGAAACACAGGTCTTCTCTTAAATCAGTCATTAAATGTGATTGATACTACCATTGTTAGTTGGTGTCCACTCCAGGAAATGTAGGGCAGAAAACAAAAGACAAAGTAAACTATGTTCTTTTAACAAATCTTGGGTAAGTATAAACAAATCTCCAAAATACAAGACATTCTTGGAGATACATCCTAAGGCATACCTGAAGACTTGCCTCCTTCTGTTTAACAATTATCAACTTTTAAATACACACCAAGATCCTCATGCAACGTTGAAACAAGTTTCTCAAGATACAAAAGAGAGACAACAGATGATTTACTTGGAATGTCTCTGCCACACAGTAGTGGTAAATTATAATTCATCTCTTATTTTGGATATGGAGTCATGTGCATCTACTTCTCAGCAATAAATGTAAGTTTGCATGAGCACATTGAGTATTTATATTTTGAGCCCTGGCAACACTGATTGTTGTAGGTGAAATCTGGCATTTCACTGTAAAGTTCCAACATTTTTTACCATAATCCACTCCAGATATTTTGTCAATAGAATGTTACGTTGTTTACAGTGACTTGAAAATTGTGTCTCATTAAAAAATGGAATTAACTTGTGAAGATGTTTATGCTATGATTTATTATGGCTTTTGACATGGATTATCAAGACAATAGTGCATCAATTCACACACTTTGACATTTGACAATGAAACTACATCCTTTGCTGGTATAATTTAATCATCACTGTCATTTACTCAGTGACGAAATTCATGAAGGTCGTCCAACATCACCTCTTGTGCCAGAAAACACTGATATTGTGCAAAAACTGATAATACAAGATTGCCATGCAATATACTGTGAGATAAAGGCAACCCTAGGCTTTAGTTCCACCAGCATATATAAAACTGAGCAGAATTCAGTTGAGCACAGTGGATGGTGCCGAGTGCAGTACAGTTGTGATTCTGATTCAATGGATCAGTTGTTTTGTTCTGAGTGCATGCAACTTTGACTCAAGTGTTACATTTGCACTATGCTAAATCCCTAAGTCCTAAGTGGTAAATAAAGTGTGTTGAGCAGCAACAATGTGCTTAATTTCAGTTATGTTGATGTTACCAATAGTGATGTATTTTTCTCTGTTATGTCTGATCACATCATGTTTATATTTAGGATCCCTGTGCAGGAAGGTAGAAGCAAGCATAAACGCATTTTGTATTATAAACCACTGTAACAGACACAGTGTTGACACAGCTAGTGAAACTTCTATTTAGATTGCATCAACCAACAAAGTAAGTCTGTGTTAATATCGCTCATACTGAGATGCAGTTATAGCTAATTGTTACTGGTGGTAACTATTAATGTAATGTGATGTAACTGCAAACATGACAGGCATGAAAAAGTATAACTTAATCACTATTGGTAACCACACTGTAATTACAACAGTTACAACCACTGCCCAAAAATAACTGTTTGTCAGATTCCTAGCATCAATTATGACTTACCCAGTTAACGATAAGCCAACAAGAAAAAAAAAAAAAAAGCAAAACTTTTTCATTGACAAATATATGTTTACGATGGTGAGGGGACAGGGGAGGGGAGAGGGATAGGAGAGGGCAAGAGAGACAGAGATGCATGCACATGCGTATAGGGTAATCTCACATACCTCTAAACCAATTTTCATAATTTTTCACCACTTAGAAGCACATTTCTTCCAGATGTATAATAGCCTAAAGCATTTGACAATAAAATAAATACTTCGGGGGTTTTCTTCCACCTAGCAAAAGCATTTTATGCATTGAACCATAAAACTTTTTTTATTACGTTGGAAAGAACGGGCATAAGGGGTTATACACTAAACTAGATTAGATCTATCTTGACAACAGAAAACAACTGGTAGAAATTACCTTTGTGTAAAAGGGTTGTATTAAACAATGCCAACCAAACTTGCAAAACAGAAAGCACTGACTTGTCGGACACACAGTCTCCCTTGTATATGGTCATCATCCGGCGATGAATATCAGCCGGTTTAACACCTTCTACAGTTAGAAATCTGATAACACCTCTCTGTTCCTCATAGTCAAATTTTGCAACGTTAACGCCATGATGTCCTCACACACTGCCGCGTCAACTGGACGGAACACACAACTGCCTGCTTCTCTCCTACGTCATGTGCGGGCACCCGTGCATGCGCACAACCAGGTGGGATACTACATTCGCATCCTTAGATGTCTCAGTACATTATCCTAAAGCATCAATGACTAATGCTAAGGGAAAATCAGGAGCATGATAGGCTAACATAGCTGCATTGAGAAGATCTTGTTTATATTGCTCAAATTTGCCTATTGCTTTTGCCGTCCAGTGAATTTTGCTTTTGCCTTTCCTTTTTGCTCCTTTAATGTAATCATGGAAGGATAGCTTGACTATCATATGCATTCTTGAGATACCTCCTGTAAAAATTAATCATTCCTAGAAGCTTCCAAAGGTCATGAACTATTTCTGGAAGCTTATATTCTATAATTACTTTCACCTTGTCTGGCAGAGGTTTTGATCCTTCTGAAGTAATCAAATAACCAAGGAATTCTAAGCTTTCTACTCCAAACATTGACTTACTGTCATTTATTCTCAATCCATATTTGGCAAGTCTGTCAAAGATGAGTTTGAGATGATACCTGTGTTCCACCTCTGATGATGAAGCAATAAGACAGTCATCAATCTAAGCAAACACAAAATCCAATCTCCTGAAGATTGTTAATAAAATTTTGAAAAATGCTGGGTGCATTTCTCAACCAAAAAGGTATAACATTGAATTCATATAAACCAAAAGGGGTAATTACAGCAGTTTTAGCTTTATCCTCTTCGGCTATTGGTATCTGATAGTAAGCTTTAAACAGATCAATTTTAGAAAATATCTTCTTGCTGTAGAGAATGGACTGAAAGTCATCTATGCGTTGTATAGGATATCTGTCAGGTATGGTTCTGTTATTTAGCCTGCAAACATCACTGCAAGGGCGGAGTGAGCCATTTTTTATTATCACAAGGTCAAATGGACTCACCCATTCAGATTTTGATGGTCTAATTATTCCATGATTAAGGATAAATTGGAATTCTTCTTTTGCCAGTCTTAATTTCTTAGAATTTAACTCCCTAGGTTTTGAATGTACTGGTTTGCCTCCTGTAGTAATATAATGTTGAACTTCATGTTTAATACTAATATGCAATAGATTAGGTGTGGTTATATTTGGATATTTTACTATTAAAGTCAGCAAATTTTTGTGACTGAGAAATTGTACTAATAATGTCATTGTCGGAAATAACCGATATATTACCAGGCAAATGCGATCCAGTAACATTATCAACTAACCTTTTATTCTTGAGATCTATCATTAAATTGTAATGTCCCAGGAAATCAGTTCTTAAAATTCCTTTATTTACTTTAGCTATTATGAATGGCCATCAGAATTCTCGACAGAGCCCCAGATGTAAATTTGTCTGAATTCCAAATGTAGGTATCACTGTATTCTTAGCTGCAAATAAGGTAAAATCTTTGCTAGGAACTGCATCTTTGGATTTAACTGGAATTATAGATACATCAGCACCACTATCAACAAGAAAAGTTCATGTTTTTGTCATGAACAAATAATCAGAGTTAGTGACTCTCATAATTCTCCTGAGCAGCAGAACTGGTCGCTACTTCTACTGCTGATTGAAGTTTTCCAGTTGTTTCCATTAACATGGCTATTTGGATTTCTCAGGCCAACATTTACTTCCCAATTTGTAATGAAAGAATCGGTATTTACCTTGTGGATTACAACATTTCCTGGAGCTACTCCTAGCCCTTTCAGATAAACTGCCAGAGCTACAATTTTGGTATCTTGGATGACTAATGCCAGAGATTTGTAGTTCTAGTGAGCTTAGTTTAGCTAGTAACTCTGTGAGTATAGGTTCAGTTGTTGCAGAGTTAACATTAAATGGGCTACAAGTTGGTGTCATTTCTGCCACTCTGTCTGCCATCATTGCTACCTTATCCAAGGTTTCCTTGCTAATCACCACAACATTCTTAACAGAATTGAGAAGTTTCTCTTACCATAGTATATGCAACACCTTTTCTGCTATACCATCTCCTGCTAAGGCTTGCATTTTGCGAAGAAGCTAACTAAGCTTCATATCACCTAAACCAAGACAGTGATGAATTTTAATTTGTAGGTTATCGCTTTCCTTAAAAAAATGCTTAAAAGCCTTTCTTTTGCTGCAATATATTTGTTCAGCTCACTACTTTTAAGAACATCCCACACATTTTCCACATATTTTGGCTCTAATTGTAAAATTAAGTAATTGAATTAGGTTCTTTTTTGTGTTACTCCTGCAGTTTCAAACTGCGCTTCAATTCGGAAAAACCACTTTTCTGGCTTTTCTATCCATAAAGGAGGGACTTTAATCTGTGAAGGCTCATTTAATCTGGTACTTACATCATTCCTTTCTGCTTCAGTCATTTTGCTGTAGCTTGAATGCAACATTAATTAATGCCACATATCACGTCAAAGGTCATACAAATACTTTCTTCTTTTTTGAAACAAAGTATCTTTTGGGCTTGTAGACTTCAGTCGACGAGGAGGAATTGCTCCTGACATTTCGCTCAAATCTGCATTGAGCATCATCAGGGGACCCAACAGTAAGTGAAAGTCAGAGAGTCTGCCACCACACACGTGAGGTGTACTGCCCCTCGTCACTGATTGGCTGGCAGATATCCAAACCCAATGCTCCCAGTTTTGTCATGCTTTCTGTTGCTGCTCACTGCTGTGGGTTGTTTGATGATTTGTAGGTGTTCTAGTGCCGGTATACATGTCTTGTGTAGCATTCCCCCTCTTCTTTACAGTTGAAATTCACCTTGTGTTTATATATTTCTATCACCTCACGATACAATCTCGCATGAAATTTCCCTGAGGAACTGATGTGCTACATGTCTCTTAACTGAGTTAAGAGAAATTTCATGCCAGATTGTATCAGGAGACAATAGAAATATATAAAAACAAGGCAAATTTCAACCGCAAAGAAGGGGGAAGTAGGCTACACAAGACATGGATATCAGCACTAGAACACCTACAAATCAACAAACAACCCACTGCAATGATCGGCGACAGAAAGCACGACAAAACTGGGAGCACTGGGATTGGATATCCGCCAGCCAATCAGTGACGAGGAGTGGTATGCCTCATATATACAGGATGGAAGGGAAGTCATTACATTCCTTCTAATATGTGCTTCATAGAAGCATTACAAACAAAAAAGTCTAATGGAATTTTGTTCTTTGATCACCCGATTTCGAAAAAATAAACAATTTTTTATTCAACTTGGATGTGTAATTCCACAGGAATGTACGCAGATAACAGTTTGTTACTTGTAAGATGTGTAGAGTAACTTATTTCTGACATAGCTTCGGTAGTAATTATGCGACATCACACAGGGTTTCGAAATAATTAATCACTCAAAAGATGTGAAGGAATACTCCAATTTTTTTTTGTGTTAACGTCCTCCAACGTAATGTCGTATCGGACGTTAGGAAAGGAAAGCAGCTTTTTCACACGTTCAGTAAGTTGACAACGTTGCACTGAGGTTGGTCAGGGAATTGATCTTGTTTGTGGATGTGAACATGTCTGGCACTTTCGCTTTAATGTTTTGGTAGCTAACGCTTGTGATTGGCCTACACTCATGCAGTAAACACAGAAGGACAAGGCAGGGTATTTGTTTGTGTTCTCAAGAAGCACTGTTACTGTGTTTGTTTATGTACTGAGCTAGGGAAAGTGACACCCACACAATCTCCAGTGTTGCCAGCTTGTTTTCAAGAAAAGTAAAATATCTCCATAGGAAGAGGTCAGAGAAAAACGTAACATACAAAATGTGTTCCAAATATCGAGATCTATCACTGGTTTAAATTAATGTAATCACTTCCCTGCCACCCGGTATATATAAAGGGAGGCAGACTCTGTCTTTCACTCATCATTGGGTCCGCTGATGATGCTCAACGCAGATTTGAGCGAAACATCAGGAGCAATTCCTACTCGTCGACCACGGCCTACAAGCTGGGTAGAAACTTTATTCCAAATGGACACCGGCCGTGAAAGCCTAAGCACATACATAATACTTTCTTCAGCAAAATAAAGAATTTGAATCAATATATTGCACAAGATTCTTATTGTCTTTCTTAACTTTTTTTTTTCAAATCAAATGAACAAAAATAATCACTCTCCTAGTTACTAGAGAGAATTTAGCACATATAAATACATAGAATAATTGACATATTATTTATTCTACATACAGTATGGTAAACATTTATCAAATATCAGAACTAAAATTGCAACACTAGGGAAATTAACACATTCATTAAAACACAAAACTAAAAAAGTTCTGGGAGGGATCTGAATCTATGATCACATATCTCCTACATCTATGCAACACTAGTGAGTTTAAGTTTTGCTTGAGAAATGTTCCTTATTGAAGGTATGTTGTGCAGGTTCCAGCTCTTCAGTTATAGAATGGTATACCGCTTATTATATGAAAAGGACACTGTGATGAACTTGAGACAGTTGTGCTTCAGGAGTCAGACCACTTTTGGTACCTTAAGCTGTGTGAAAAATCATTATGAACCTCTCCCAAGCTATACAAAAAAGGAAACTTTTTCAGATTTAGTTTTCCTTTGTTTAAAACTTACTACATTTAAGCTCATACTCACATATGCACATCCTTGACTGGACATTTTGGGTTATCCATGAATGCAGCAAACTCCCAAGTTGCTCTAGTAACTTCTGGAGGGACATTGTAGTGGAATAATGTGACATCAGCATAGCTTTTGTATGGATGTAGGATACCTTCCTGGCTAGCTTCAGGAAGGATACCATACACACCTACGAAAGGTTCCTGATATTAATATAATGTATTCATGCTCAAGAATATATCCAATGCAAGCTTCAAATTATGAATTACAGTTAACACCATTCCTATGAGCAAACAGACTATTTCAAAACAGAGAACCAGTTTTCAAACCTAAAATTATATTCCTGAGAAATAGTAGGTATCTTCTGGTCTGTTGAAGTCTTGCACCTATGCTACTTAGTCTGTGTCATTTATAAACATCAGAAAGATCACTGATTCATTCAGCTAGTAATATTTGAAAACCAAAATAGCTAACAGGATCATCCTCCTACAATGCTGAATGGATCAGCAAGGTAGCTCAGAAAGAGAATGACTTACCAGTAACGTCAAGCAATACAGAACCACGAAGGAAAAATAAACAATTGAACTATACTAAATTATTCCTATTACAATAGTTAACCCTGGAACACTTACAGGTGCATACGCAACCTCATATGATAATTCAACTGTTCATATCTTTTCATACATGTTTCATTAAATGCTGTTCATCGCTGTACTTTCCTAATTCAAGATAAACACTGCTAATGTCATTTAGCTAATGACTTTCCTATTGTTCCCTGACTTTGGTGAAGGCACTGGGGTGCATCATAGCCCTGTATGTGTTAATGACTAGGATTTCCAGGTAGTTAGAGAGTTTATGTTTCTGTGTTGCTGTGCGTTTATTGTTGCATACCTTTCACTTTTACTTCTTACAGTGGTATGTCTGTGGTTCAAAATTACTTTAAGAATGGACAGTCCCACATTCAGTGAAAAACTCCAAGCAGCTTTATTAGATGCTAGTAGTAGTGAAGACAGTGATTTCAAGCTTTTTCCAGAAACTGAAAATAATATAGTTGTACATTCTGAAAATGATAGTGAATTGACTGCCGGAGGCAACAACAATGAGGAACCTGAAAAACAACCTACAAATTCAGCATTAGTTTTCAGCAAGAATAGACACCAATGGCATACAGAATATGACACACATCAAGGGCGTACAGTAGCAAAAAAACATTGCTCTGTGAATTCCAAGAAATAACGGTGTGGCAAAGAATATAACCAATGAACTTAAAGCATGGAAACTTCTTGTTGGCAATGACATTATTGCAAGAATTGTTGAATACACAAATAAAGGACTAAACATCCAAAAATATATTTATCCAGATCTTTCAAAAGTCTGCAACAAACAGATGAAATGGAAATTCCTGCCTTTATTGGCTTTCTGTAATTTTGAAATTTGTTTATTTCTCAGCCTATTATGTTAAGTGAGGTACATTAAAGATTGTGTCCGCATACGCAATGGATAATCTTACTTTATACCACAAATATGGGATTTTAGTTTTATGAAACATAGGAGTTATATCACTTTTGCACATGTAAATATATGATAGAATTATCATTATGTCAATCCATTATTTATGGTAGTGTTAGACCTTCTTGTAATTAATTTCCCTTTCACTTACACGTGTATTAATGACTTAATTTTAAAGTTAAAAAACTGGTTTCCATTGTGGGATACACGTGCAACCCGTATGTAGTAGTAGCTACCAAAAAAGATATGTACCTCAAAGTTAACCATATTTTTGACCTCAAATGGCTCAATTCAACTCTAGTCACAGTTTTAATGCTTTAGAATTTAGTTCTGTTAGTCGTTCATTTGTCAGACGGCATTACATTTAGTATGAATAAACATGTACATGTACTCAAATATCCTGATTACATTTATATACAAGTATGCAAATATCTGGTGACACTTCTGAAAATAGAAACCACATCACAAGCTATGAACAGTGTACTACACAGTAAAAGGTATGTTGCAGCATAAAGAATTTTAATTCTGTTTAGCCAAATTTAATGTGTAATGCTTTTTATATTCTGTTGTAATTCATTGAACATTTTAATGCTGGATCACTGTATTCCACAAAACTACACTTACATGTCCTGCCTTTGACATGTGTGTTATATTGAAGTAAGTAGACATTTATGAGAATGCTTAATGTAATTAGCTGTTTTTTCAATGGAGACATTTGCTAGCATACATAATGGTTTATATCACATTCTACAACCTGCACCATAAATTAGCTTTTTCATCATTTTACAACTACATAACTGTCTGCACAACCTCCTCAAACATTATACTACAGCTTTATACATTCTAGAAGTAGGAAGTATGCTATTGTGAAGTTATGTAGTTTCTCTGTGTTAAGGAATTTTAGTAAGATATACCATACTCTTTTTTTATTTCCGGATGCTCTTTAACGGCTGTGGTTCTCAGCATCCCATTCGATATTGGACATGAAAGATGACTTAATTTTGCTCAGAGATCTCTTTATCAGGCTTAAGGTTCTTTTATGTGCCATAAACCTATAACACAGGACCACTGACTTTACTTCCCTTCTGAAGGAAGCTACGCTAAGGATCTTTATGCCAGAAAAAAGTCATCGTCCTCCATTGGGTTTGAACCCATGATCTCAGAAACCACAGGCTAGCATGTTACCCCTAGATCATGGATGACAAGATATATCATGCTGAACTAATCTTAGAGTGTCAATTTTACATCACCAGGCTAAGCTGTTCCAATATGACTGGTGTGATATTACAGTAATCTAAGATGATAGCGCTCCTCAAGATGCTGATAAGTGTTTGCACCTCTCAGTATATATCTTTAAGGTAACTCCATATGAATAAGCCTGATTGGATCAGAGTTGTTGAGTATGCTTTCGGTCCACAAACAACCAATCAACCATTCTGGGTAAGTGATATTCAGATGATGCATTATACAACAGGTCAAATGAGCTGGCACACCAGTATGTTAGTAACACATTCTTGTTCAGGTCTATAATGCTATTTCAATCCAGTAGAATTGGTAGCTTCTCTTGCAGAAAATGGACATAATGATTTCAATTGAGTGAGTTATCATAAACAAAATGACTAATAAACAGTCTCCAAATATACCAGTCAAGATGCTCCACTGGAACTAAAAGGTCATCTTTCACATTCATTGAGGATTTAGTGCCCTGATAATGCATGCTGTGGCAATTTACTTCTTTGTGTTGTGGAACTCTGTTTTATTATTGCATATCAGTCACTAAAAAGCTTGTGTCTTGTTGGACTAGTTGATCCAACTAGTGAACACCACTCTCGATCAGGTTTCTGCACTTCCTGGTGTAAATCATGTTGTAAAGATAGAATTTAGCATTATCTTGTATTCTGCACAGAGAAGACTGACTGATATTGAAACACCTATGAACATCCTCATACTACAATGTGGATGATGAATAACATAATCAATCACACAATGTTGATCACTAACAAGGTGACCTCTTGTGGATAAATGAGGAGCGTTTTTTCACAAACTCGACAGATGCACAAAATGTGTTTCTGAGAAAAACATTTTTTCCTATTTATTGGCAATACTAATTGGTTAGCACAGCAAATATACTAATCATTCAATTCTCCTTCCTGATACTGCCTCATTGAATGTGAAAAGAAACAAATAGCATAGTTTGACAGGTGCAAATTTGGGGTTTGAAAATGCGGAGTTTTTTCAAAAGCCGATAGATGCTGATAAACTTCTCTGCATGAGCGAGAAATTCAGACATGAAATTTCGTTATTTTTGTCATTTATTGTTTTTGTTGCTTTTTATTTATGCATTCATTAGTTTTTTATTTATTTTCACCTCTTTATAATACATAATGTACTATACAACCAACATATTAATGTTTATAAGGATTATTTTATTAGGTATAAACTTGGAAACTAAGTACTGCTACATTCACAATAACATATATTTTGTTTTATTTATATAATAAACATATTGAATACACACAAAGAAATTTCAAACAATATGAATAAGTAAGCTTTCAACTTTATTAGTGCTTGTGCAGTCTGTACATGGTTCTTAGTTCGTTTCTCTTTTCCACATCTGCCTCTGTCTTAATCTTCATCAGTCCCATGTGTCAGTGTGTGGTGTACGGAATAAAAGATTGAAGAAGTTGTAAAATATGTCTTTATATTTTGACAATGAGCAGACTGGTAGATTTCTTAATCTTCTTTCGCTGCCAAAATTGGTCCACATTTTTTTTATATTAAGTTCTGGAGGTAAATATCCTCTAATTGATTTTGCTCTTCCATAGTGGCTTTCTCTACATCTGTACTTCTTAATGTCTTGCTTTATAGCAGCAGTAATACCCTTCTGTAATATTCCTGTTCTGTCACCTCCTCTGGTTTCCTTTGGCACATTCCCAGACAAGTGAAATTTTCTAGCCAGGAGAGATAATTTAACTTTTGACACCCCTGTGTTTCCTTGGAAGATTTAGTTTTAGGATTTCGTGGAGTGTACTCAAGACTATTTGAACATGTAATTGCTGGAGTATGAGTTATCCTTGACTTGCATTTTGATTTCCTTTCCTTGTTTTTGCAATTTCTACCTCCAGCGCATTCTATGATTGGTACAGTTTCACAATCTGAGCTCCTGTCCATTGTGCATAGTACAGTACAGTGTCTCAACTAAGAATAAAAATACCATATAAGTATAACAAAGCTTGTAGAAGCACCTGGCTGCTGTGTAAGGGGTCCCAGGTTCGATTCCCGGCAGGGGGGGTAGGAATTTTTCTCCACTCAAGATTATTCTTCATCCTTCCCTGAGTCCAGAAGTATGAATGAAAGTGTGAAAGTGTGAATGTGTGTGTGTGTGCGCGTGTGCGTGTGCGTGTGTGCGTGTGTGTGTGTGTGAAATCAATGTATAAAAACCCCCAAAGACCGAAAAACCCACTGTTAAACGAGTAACACCATTGCCACTAGGCAAGGTTGCCGATATGACCTCTGCAGTTAAAGGCGGGATATAAATGGAACAAAAAGCTTGCAGAAATTAATGTGAAATCTAAGTTCGCAGTTATATCCAACAAAGCAGCAGTGTACAAAGCTTGCAGAAATGATTGAGAATTCCAAGAATCAAAAGAGTGAGATGGCAGTCAATGCCAACATGCATTTCATAGAATCGAGGTTGCTACACTTTGGATTATAAAATCATAAAATTGCATCTATCGAACTTTGCTTTAACTGAGCCAAGTGCATCTATCGAGTTTTGAAAAAACTGCTGATATTCCCTAGCTTCTACACAGGACAAGAATCGAATTTTACAAAATCTGATTTCACAGAACAATGCAGAAGGTGAAAATTAAGCCAATACTATATATAACTCAATTTCGTAAAATTTTGCATCTATCGAGTTTTTTGAAAAAATGCTCCTCAAATGATTGTAGCCTTCATTACTCTACAAAGTACTTAATGTCTGCTGCTAGAGATGATGTGCCCTTGTATTCTACTGTACCTCACCATGCAATAATAGCATCTCCAGATGTACTCTAGTAGCACCAAAATTATCATCAAAATTGAAGTCATGGGTTACAATAGATGATTCATTCACTACTGATGGAGCTGTGATTCTCTGCCAGGGTTGTAATAAGAAGATTATGTTCAATGAAATTACAACTTGACCAACATGCACACAGTGCCCTCTGTACTACGGCTAAAGCACTACAAACTTCTAAAAAAACAAGCCCTTCTATGTCAAATGCAACAGTCTTCAAGTGCAAGGAATGCATTCTTCTATCACATGTGGACTGCTATGGTTAGAGTAAATGTTCACAGTACAAACTCCAGGCAACTAAATATTGCACACTTTTAGAGAAGAGTCGCAAGAGGGAGATACCAAATGATTCTTAGCCCCAGAAAAGCTACCTTTATTTGTGTTACAAGGAAAGTCTGGCATATGTGCAATGCCATATACATAAGCAGAAACTGTGTATGAATTGCTGTCGATGCAACTATGTATGTGAAAGGGCACCTGTGGCTAATCTTGTGATTGATAAGCTTGATGGCAAAGTATCCCCTACACCTTTCCTGATTTCTTTGAAGGTATTGGAAAACACAAATCATTCAACAGTGACTTGTTTTGTGAATGATGGACTCAAAGTGTTGTGACCTGAAGGCGTTCAAGTTCTTATTTCTTATTTTTTACTCTGATACTGCAGCATACATGCTAAAGGAGGGAACTGCTTTAAGTGTCTTCTATCAAAATATGATCTGTTTCAGCTGTCTTGCCCATGGACAGCTATGTGCTGTCAAAGAAGCGTGAAGTAAATATCCATAAGTGAAAAAATTATTTCAAACACCAAGAAAGTATTCGTTAAAGCACCCCAATGTGTGTTACACTACAGAGAACAATTCCCATATGGGTCAATCCACGTCAAATCAAACGCCTGTAAAACACGACTTTTTCGTAGGAGGTTCAAAATTTTTTCATGAATAATAGGCATCAAATAAGGAGACCCATATTTTTTTATTTCTGTATTTTTAAATTACTTGCCTAGTTATGGCTATTACAAATTAAGCAATTTCTGCGCGCACTGTAATATAAAATCTTTTGCTACTCTAAGGCCATATAGAGTTGAGAGTTGGGGTTTGGCGCACTGGAAAGGTTAAATATAACACTATTAACAACTTTCAATCAATCATTATTACACATAAATTTAGGACTGTTTTTTTGATGGTATATTTTGTAAAACCAAAAATAGAATTTAAATCGATGTGTTAAAAGTCTAAAAAAAATACACACGTATTCCTTGACATTTTATCTATAAAATAAGATGTTGAAAACTATGGAGCTTGCATTAGTACATTTGCTCCAATTTTTTTTTTTTCTGGAGGCCTGCAAGCACTCACAGACGACATGAAGTAGCAATCTGTTTGTACAGCTGGATTTGCCTTGAAAGCGAGTAACAAGCCAGGTGACTGCAGACAGCATGCGAATTGCCGCGTCAGCTATGCTAGTCAGATAACTTCTTCTTACTAAGGCAGTACAGCTCATGCAGAAAAATGTCTCCACAATGCACCTTCTTTCTGATACTCCTGTGGCATCTGATACACGCTTTTGAACTTTTGAATGTTTTTGAAAAAATCTTCTGATGTAAGCAGTTCTTTGCTTTTAGCTTCTTCCTTCATGTACATCCATACATTTGAAATAATTTCTGTACTCTGACTGTGTAATGTTTTGGTCCCTAATTTAGAACGTACAGGTGGCATAATTGATTTACGCTATGATCAATGTCTCACAAATTCACTATATTCGCTCTTTATCGCAAAGATCTATGTCTTCAACTGCACACTGCACTAAAAAGCACCTGTGAATTAGCAAGACTGTCTCAGATCATGCAGACATCACTACCTTCCCCCTCCCTCCCCATGTGCATGGTTTCATTCGAGAATTATACAATATGAGCTGATGAAACAGACAAAAGCTATGGATTCACCAACAGGATTTCCAGTCAAGGTCAGGGGCCAAGAACGATGGGTCCAGCTGTGCTTTAAAATTACACTCCTTCATTCCTTTGTCAAAAACTGAAGCTTTAGTGAAACAATTTTCTTTCGAAGAAGGAGGTAAAGCTGTGTGTTGTATGGAAACAGTTTAAAATGCATATTTTAAAAGCATTTTGAAGATGCTAATAGTGTACATATAATAGTGTCAGCTAGCAGTGTTCTCCTTACTGTACTGTTGTAACATTCATGGAACCTCAAGCAGTGGACAGTTGCCGTAATGGAAGGTGGCAATTGTGTGAGGTTACTGTAGCCGTCACCGCTGCCACGCGAATTTGCTGCACTGATTTGCAAAGTTAATTACAACTGAACTATTAGAGACTCCATTCTGATTTTTTCTGAAAGTATTGAATAAACTTCATTGTATTTTTATTTTTTTTTTTCCAGATTTTTAAATGGTTGAGTTTATGTTATCTAACTTTAAAACTTTAATCGTATAAAATATAATATTAATAAAATTTTGTAATAAATACCTCATGAAATACTGCAATTTATCTTTAATTTGAGCCAAAGATCAAGTAATTTGCTTCTTTACAATCAGAGGTATGATTGATCGAAGAGTGAGGAGCGCGCGATTTTTGGGACATTTCAAAAATTAATATCTGCCAAAATAATTTTTTTTTTATAAAACAAAGAAACACGGGTCAAATATATTTTGTTCCAAAACACCAAAAAAATGTCAAGAAAATCTGAGAGATCAAGGTCATTTTTTGCCATATTTTGTTCCATTTGACGTGGAATGACTCATATGTGAAATTGCCCCCTGAACCAGTCCTGACTAGGTGAGGTACAGGGATCAAAGCTGCCTGCATTTATAGTGAACATTTTCAATGTGAAGTCTTATGATAAATTTGTTTCCAGGTAAACCAGCAGTTTTAGTGAGTGACGCCCAAAGTGCCTTGAGTGATTCTTCAGTACAGTGCCAATTAGCTTATATCTAAAGCAATTTTGGATTCATTGCTGTCAGTATTTTGAAATTAGAAACTCATGGCATACCATTGAAGGAATATTTGAACATTGTAGAAGTTGTGCAAACCAGTTGAATGCTGTTGAAGGGAACATTGGAATACAAGTAATGAAGAAATTTGAGTCTGTTATGCACAGAAACCCTGGCTTCTTGACAGTGATAGCAGTGTGCAAGATCCTCAGCGGCAAAGAACAGAAGCCTCTTTGAATATCTTTCTGAAAAATATAATCTACTTAAATTTGTGCCAGCAATTTTCTGTGTCGTGAAGAGGTCATTTTCTATACATAAAAGCATCCTCTCTGACAGGCAGCATTCCATGACAATGGAAAAGCAGGAGATGTATCTGATAGTTCATTGCAAATCAGATTGAAGTAAGAGCATTGGGTTCTGCAACGTAATATTTAGTGGACAAATAGTTTAAATAGTGACTATGAAAATTAAAATAATTGTGAATCTTCACAATAACGAAATGTATTTACGTTTGCTATAATATGGATAAGCATAATTAATTAATCATTGTACCACACTTTATTTTGCAAACATATAATTAATAAAATGAGGAACCTTCAAGTAATATAATATTTAATACATGATTTATATAAAAATTAAATTAAATTAATATTGCCCATTTTAAAACTTTTTATGTAATAGTACATATTTCACGTAATATTATTACGTAAATATGTACATATTCTTCATGTTGACATTAGATAAGAATCCTAGCCTTCGTCATAAGCTGCAAAGCATAACTGAAGGACATTTTTAATAAGAAGAGGAGTCGAGCAGTTCTGCGAAATGATGGCAGGGTGTAGCCATAGGATCTGTAAAGCTAAATCCCAAATATGGCAGCTTATTTATGCATAGGTTGGCAACTTCAACATTTCACAGCAACTGATACTATGCACCACCTACAATAACTATGCAGAATTAACCACAGCCATGAGTTGCAGAAGATATGCCCTCAAAGGTTAATGAAGCAACATTGTCGGCATGCTTATGGCATACCAAAATGAGTGAAGATGTCAAATGCCTCTTGTATATACACATAGAAATTCAAAACTAATTTTTGGTTCAAAGCTCTACAGTATAAGGCATGAAGCTTAAATCTTTTACTGGTTGCTATGAGAATAATAAATGTATTTTAAAATTATTTATTTTACATAATGTGACATGATGCACTTATGAAAAACGAATGGAATATTAAACAAAAATATGAAAACCCACAATTTGTTTACCTGTCCAAAATTACTAGATGAATAAAAGTATACACACAAAAATGAGGCTTTCATTCAAATTTGGTGATTTAGGGTATTATGTGTTTCACGTCCAGGCTATGGTGCCACAATTAATAAATGTGTAATAATCACATATTTACTGTTCAAAGTATTAACTGCTACAGCAAGTCACATCAGTTTTTAAGTTATATTCTTCATTTTTTCACAATCAGGATGAAAAATACAAGTTACATCTTGTTGTGCAAACATTTTAAAAGCAAACAACAAAACAAATGCAAGCGGTTTCTATGCAGATATGAAATTGGAAGTATTGAACCAAAATTTAAATAATAATTTCTTTCTTAAAATAGACTTCCATGAAGAAATTCTTACAATTTAATTTATTCCTTAATATACACATCCTACTTTGTGTACTGATCTTTATTGTCTGCTGCAGTAGCAATGTATTGTCTGCCCACCAGAAGAAGGGGACTGAGATATGAGAGGGGGCTTGTACTGCAAATCTGTTCACACAGTTGATTTGTTTACTATTAAATGTGTGTATTTGAGTGTAATCAACTCTGGCAAGTTGTCACAAGCCCTGGAGTCTTTTAAAGTCATATAGCGCCACAATTTCAAGGATAGTGACTAGTGACTTTTCTGGCAATTTTAGATGACATTTAGAGACAATTCTGAAGGATACAAATTTTTGGCCTTGATACATTTATTAGCTGAGGAATAATTGGGTTTTTAAATATAGAATAAAATAAATACTCTGTAAAAATGATTTTCCTTGAGAAGGATTGCAGTCCAGTTCCTTCTCAAATAAGTGAAATAGGGAATCAGTGACATACCTGGAATATTACAAAACATTTCCAGCGCAGTGGAGTTCTGGATACCACAAGCAAATTGTTACAAACATGCAGCAGCATTAAACCCATTTAAAGAACATGTAGATTTGGCAATTGCAATTTCCTCTACTCCACATTGCAATGCAGAAGTAGAAAGACTTTTTAGTCAGTTGAATATTGTGGAAGCTAAAGAATCAGCCTGTAGCTGTTAGGTATGCTGTATTGCAGAAATGCTGTTATGATTTTACGAAATATGTGTTACTCATTTGAAATGCCACAAAACGTTGGGCATAAAATTGCTACAATATAAGTAAACATACTGTCCTGTGATGTTCAGTGCAATCTTCATCATTTGCTGTAGAGATGCCTGAGGAGCAGATGGAAGATGAGCCATTTTTCTTCTGATTATAGAACTGAATTTTTCTTTGAAAACTATTAAATATTATACAAATACTTTTTAATTAATTATAGTATTTATTTTAATTTAGCAACTTTCTAGCGATTTTTAATTTAAGATTTGGCATCTTTTGGCTAACACTAGTTGGCAACACTGTAATGTGGCTCACTAGCATACATAAACATGACAGGGAGGGTAGAAAATGTTTACCTAGCACATTCCTGCAGCTCACCATCTCCTAATGGGTAGACAGTAATATTCTATTGAACATATAAAGGCAACATTCACATCACACAACAACACTAGTATTCTCATATTCAAATGTTTCTTACATATACCCTACTTTGACTTTCATTCACCTTATTTCCTAATCTCTTTTTTAAACTGATATAAAGCTATTAGCGCTGTAAATTGCAATCTTAAATGACCGGGTATTTGCGTTCAAAACCTATTTAGAGTGCAAAATATTAAAGTGTATTAACAATGTAAGTACTTTTTCTGGAGGTGTATCAGCCATCATAACCTAACAAGTAATTTAACAACCAAATTTCCCGCTAATTATAGCGAAAGAAATACATTCTGTTCCTCTTGAAACATCAAAGAAACACTTTTCTCAACTTTTTCATTCATTAAATACAAAAAGTTATTGACACAAATCAGCTGATAGACTACACATGTAACGATATAAATACCTTACTTAAAGACAAAAGTTCACTGATCTAATAATCAAAAGCAATCTCTGCGTTTATATACTATATATAATACGGTAGAAACACACCTGTTATTCCCGCAACGATAATTAACCTTAGTTTAAATTTCCACACATAAATGTCAACCTGTAAACATGGTCCAACCATATTTTCCCATGAAAACATCTACCGGTGGGAAAGGAAATGACGTAAGAGTGCGCTCCAGTACATTTGGAAATAAGTCCACCTCACCTAAAATCGTGTTCATGATAACCCATACATAAACTTGGACAACTCATTATAAACTAACAACTACATTAATAAAAAGCTTTACTCGAGTGCAGACGTATTCAATTTCACTTCTGACATCATACCGAATGAAAACGATGTAGCGTCTTGAGGCTATCATTGGGGAGTGGCGAATATGATTCCAGTTGGACTGGCCCATCTGACTATGGCTTTGTTCATGGTATCCTCACATCGGTCGGTGCATGATTATAATACTACCATAAAATGTCCTGTCCCCATTTCCTATCAGTTTCTTTCTTTTTATCCTGTAGTATTAGGCGCAGTGGGTGAACATGGAACATATGCCCGAACTGTTCCGTGAAGCCAGGGGGGACATTGATGGGGCGGTTGGGGGTTATTCAATCTGTAAAGGTTAGGGACCCCGGTGCGCCGCACCTGCCGCCAGGAAATCTGGACGCCCTTCATATTCTCATCCCTTCGTCCTGGAGCTTTAATAGACAAAATAGGCTAGCCTTGGCCCAGCGCTGATTTCTCCCTCCATTTCCAATTCCTTATCCTCTATACCCGTATATGACATTATAGACTTATTTCTGGGTTTGAATAAAATTCCAATTATAAACTCAGTTCGACAAGTGTAATACCAGCAAAGGGGGCAGTTATAGTTATAACCAGGAGTTAAGTAATCGATTAATAGAATGTGCGTGCAGATTTTGTGTGTATGCATGCATTCGTGTGTATGTGTGTGCGTGTACGTGCGAGCGCGCATTTCAGTTTTAAATCAGATGACTGTTGATACACTGCTCTGTATTACTCTCCGAAGTTACTGAGAAGGTTGGGCCTATAAAGGCAAACGGAGAAACACTAGTAGAGTCTGTTTAGTCGACGCATTTGCAGTTGGGTCACAAAGGAAATTTGCGCAACCAACAAGAATGGCTGTCATAAATCCATCTCCGCGCCGCAGAAAAGGGAAACCCCTCCCCCTTGCTCTTTAAGACCAATAGCAACGCTGACTTTAAGGAACTGGCAGACACATGTTTGCTCCACGTGGAGTCTCAATTACCAAAGTTCCAAATTCAGTTTTTCTGTTTCATTACGTACAAAAGTTCAGTGACTGTCACGATGTGGAGACCGTGGAAGGAGAATTCAGTGCTAAGTGCAAATGAAACACTAGATAACGTTCAGTCAGGTGAAAATAATCACAGTGAAGACAGTAGTTTCGATAGTTCGAAAAATAGTGTAAACGGATCGGAAAGTGTTCCTGTAGCGAAGGGATCGGAAAGTGTTACTATACCGAACGGATCGGAAAGTGTTGCCGGACCGAGTGGTGCTTGCGGAGAAGCTTCAGAAAATAAATGTATAACGGGAACTCTTCCTAAACAGAGTCAAGCGCTTGTTTTGAACGCATATAAATATGTGGTAGAAAATAAACTTGGTAAGGGTTCGTGTAGTGAAACTGCAAAAATTCTTGGTATTCACAGAAATACAGTAAGAAGAGTTGCAAGGAAAGGAATGCCAAAGACGCCGACAAAGTGTGGAAATAAAAGGAAACGGTTCTCTAAAGTGGATAACTTTACTTGTGATTTAATCCGTCGAGAAATTTATAATTTCTATAGCAAAGGAAGAGTGCCCACTTTAAATGATTTGCTTGCACGTTTGGTAGAAATCAGGGGCGAAGCATCAGGGGAGACAGGGTAAACAGCGTCCACCCTAAAAACTCTGGGTAAGAAAGTTTATTTTAGCTTTTGCATTAAGCAGGTATTTGTATTTACCGCCTAGGAAGCTTTCGTCTCCATTCCAGCATTTGTGCGATTCCGCTACTGAAATGCGGGACCGCATTGCCTGTCGTAGACGTTCGCCGATCTATGTATTTTGCCATGCTTAGAGCATGGGGGAAACATGCGTGCCATCTGACAGCGATTTATGAACTACAATGATTCCGTACAGGACCTCCTAAATACCGGACCTGACACTGTGATTCAAGATGGCGGCCTATGTGGTGGGAACTACTTATAAACAACTCGTCTACAGGCTACGATTTCAACACAGTAAAATAAAAATGTGGTGTAATAACACGCCTATTTTGTGAATATGGGCTGTGTTAAACACAAAAGCACTGTCTTAAACATAACCTCAAGTAAACAAAAAGGATGACATTTAATATTAAACGATAACCCATGGGCAATGAAATATATAACCTTAAATATCATTCATGCAATCTACAGGTCTACATGCCATTATGTAACTGCATTACACACTCAAATTACAAAGAAGATAGACAAAACTGCAAGCAGCATGTTACTTAAATAAAAGAGAAGTGTTGACATTGAGTTGACTCAACTATTGATCATTGTTTACACTGTTTTTCACATTTGTACAATGCACATAATGTTATATACCTACACAAAACATACTATACTGGATGGCTGATATACAAATGCTGCTATTTAGAATAATTAGCTACCTACTAAATTCAAAAGCTTTAGGGTGAAAATTTGCTTTTACTATTACTGAAAACTTTTGATTACTCAGTTTGCAACAACATATTACTCAGCACTTCATGACACTTTATTTTACAGGGGGAATCCACAAAAGCAGATGAAATATTAAAAATAATAACCGTAAAACAGCACTGTAAATGAAATATATGAAATACGTAATCTTAAATCAGCATTGTAAAGCAACATTGTGTTAGGTTAGGTTAGTGTTGTATATGAGTGGGGTGACAGGGTCCTGTTATCGAAATACTTACAATTTGGGCAGTGTTTATGCAATCATTTCAACGTAAATGAATCAATCAATCATTGTAGCATATATTACACTCGTTTATACACATTTATTAACTAAATATCCGCCGCATAAGCGAAATAAAAGCACTTCATCGCACGCACGAAATTTTCTCATAAATAAAACACGAAGCTTGAGCCATGGGCGTCGCGAAAGGGGGGCAAGGGGGGGCCGCGGCCCCTCCCTGGAAGCTGGTCAACTTAATGTGCAATCAATTACTGACTATTAAACTACTATTTTAAAAGATCAATTTCTATTTAACACAAATTAACATGGTTATATGCAACGAATATTATAAATTTTGACAATAAAATAGTGAATTGATATTATCTGATTACAAATTTGAAACATATGCCCCCCCCTGGAAAAATGTCTCCCGACGCTCATGGCTTGAGCGCACAATAAAACTTACAAGATCGTAATCAGCAATAAAAACTGCATCCATTGCACTATGTTTCATTCGTTTTCTCGAGCGGCTGATTTTGTAAATATTTACCAAACTTTGCTATAGTCTACAGTTTTACATGCAGCAACATAGCACATTTCTTCTAAACTACAGCTACACATTTAAATTACAAAGAGAAAAGATAATGAATAAATACAAGCAGCATACTACTTACATGAAACAAACTGTTGGTGTTGCAGGTGCCACTAATTGAGTTCACTCGAAATTATTGCCTTTCACTATTCACAATGTTATATATACACCGGCAACTAACACACATAACGCTGCAATTTATAGTAATTAAATACTGAATTTAGAAGCTTTACGTTGTAATTTACCTTTTGTTTTAACTGAAAGTTTCTGATTTTTAATTTGCATCCGGGAATGCAACAGTTACGGAGCATTGTGATGTTTTAGGTTAGGTTGTAGTATGGCAACAATAACATCACTACTGGAAAAGTTTTTCTTCAACAACCACTCACCACTGTAATCGTGACACAAATTGCACTTGCAAACAGATAAATTAACCACACTATACGGCTAATGTAGCCATAGTCCTAGATGGAACACAATAAACATGAACACGTGGATAGCACACGGCACAGTCAACACGATATTTGATTTATTCCCGTTGCCTATACTGCCCAAATAAAAGTTTTCAAACACTCGCTTTGCTAATATGAAGACAAACTTACATAGCAATTATTATAACAAACAACAACTCGAAGACATAAAATAATACGAAAAACAGCGTGTGGAAACACCTCAGAAATCACTCCCACCAGCCGACGCCATTTTTCTACAACTGGGATGCCAGGGTCAGGTCCGTTAATCTAGAGGGTCCTGTTTCCGTATAGCCAGATTTCTCAGCCCAGTAGACGGTCGAGCCCCCGTCTCCTTTGGCTGTGATTGGCTGTAGTGGTAATGGAATGTTTTGGAGCCAAGAGACAAGCGCTCTTATTGGTTACCTTTCAAGAGCATTTATAGGGATTAATTTGAATTGAGATATATGAAGAGAAATTTCGAATTAACAATACACTACCGTATAATTAGTAATTATTTAAAAGCTCTAAATAGTATAATAATCTGTTAATATGATGTCTAAAAGCAAACACGTGTTTTGGAGCCAGCTTAGGCAACGAGCGCCAAGAAGGGAAATTTCTTCCTATGAGAAAGGTCATTGTGCTCTGTGCTTTTGTGGCTGTTGGTTATTTTAGTGATCAGTATCAGTATAAATCAGGAGTGACTATTAAAAGCGTGTTGCGAAATTATACTCTGTGTGTTTGTGTGTGTGTGTTGTGCCTCCCAGGACAATGTCTTGTGAATTTATGCCTAACAGTCCTGACTTCGACGCAGTTCAATATGTACTTAATAACGGTATTTCATCACTCACATTAGAGCAACAGTTAAGGGTGAAAGATTTTTTCAGAAACGACTTGATTTAGCTTTATCGCAGCAGGACGGTAAATTTGTGCGTAAATTCCAAAACAGCTCGTATGAAAAACCCAGTGGTTGTATGGAACCGGCGAAGGAAAAGGTCAAAGGCATTTATGTTATTTTTGCTTGATGTTTGGCGGTGAGGGTGAAGATTCTTGGCACAAAACTGGTGTAAATACAGTGAAAAACTTTGAAAAGCAGGCCAAGTGGCACTCGGCATCTCAGAGCCATATTAACTCTGTAGAAAAATTTCACATGCTAGGGTGATGCCGCACAGATCATGCTGTTTCGGAGGGACATAGGTTGCAAGCCATTAGGCACAGTGAAACTGTGTCAAAAAAACAGGAAAATTGTAGGGCGATGTTGTTTGCAATTTGGGGATCCAGGAATTACCATTTAGGGGTCACCAAGAAAGCCAAGATTCTTTTAGTAAAGGAAATCACTTGGCCATTCCTGGTTTATTGGCTTCAGAGGAGTCTTTCATGAGAGATCATTTAGAATCGGAAACTGTTTTAAGGTCACTTCTATATCCACTAAGCCACCATGGCCAACTTTCCAGTACGAATTTATGAATTCGATAAGCAGAAGATTCGTGGTTCAAATCCATATTATGGCATTGAATTTGTCATTTCTGGTTCCACCACTTAAACATTACCCACACACGACTTGTGTGTTTGCAAACACCAGCATTAAGTTTGTTGGCATAAATACATAATAAAAGTATGTGTTATTGATAAATGTTATAACAAATTTATTGTTGAACATGAATTACAAGACATTTCATTCCTGCTTGAACGCGTTGGTAAACTGCTGAACGGCTGTATACAGCTGTTAACTATGCGGAGATAAATATGCCAAGAGAGGTAAACGTTTTTCGTTCTTTAGATGATAATTCTACCTGCACATAAGCGGTGTACCGTTATGTATGCACAACATATCTATGACAGCAAAGTCGTCTCATGTGGTTATGTCATTGATCCTCATGTGGCGTTTACCAATTTAAATTAGGGGTGAGCAGTCACATTATCGGAAAAGAAAAAGCTAATTTATCCTGAAGCGAGTCGATGGTGAAGGATGAGGCCTAGATGAATCTGTCTACCCTGTTGCTTACTTCACGCTTCGCCACTGGTAGAAATCCGTGATTTTCCCTACAAGCGGTGCACTCTGCGCGTTCTTATTAAGGAGCTAGGTTTCACATATCATACTTTAGATAAGAGAAGAGTTACTATGGAATCCAGTAGAATTGTAGCTTGGTGATACATGTATTTGTCTAAGCTAGGACAATTTCGCAATGATGGACATAACATAATTTATTTATATGTAACCTGATACGATACCCATGACGTATCCAGGAAGGGTTGGGATGACGGCTCCTGTGCTTGCACCTTATCTGCTCCTGTAGCCAGGAGCAAAGGAATTATGGTACTTCATGCTGGAAGCACCAAGGGATCGGTAAAGGACTGTCTGTTCTTACAAGCGAAAAATATTGGTGATGCAATGGCTGATATGACGACATGAATGCAGCAGTGTTTGAACAGTGGTTTCTTGGTAGGCTTCTGGCAAATCTCCCAACAAATGAAAAACGTGTAATCGTTACAGCACGTAAAGAAAGTAGAGGAGAGATACATTCGTCGTGATCAGCAATCCAACGATGGCAGGTTCATCATTACCGTTGATTCTGAGAGTGATGGAGAATCAGAATGAGGCACCTCAGTATCATATGTACGTGAGTATATAGCACTGATTACAATTATGTAATTCCCTACATGTTAACTTTGCAGTGCTGGTAATTTTCTCCCTATTTAAAGCTAATGGTATAAACATATTGTATGCGCATTGAATTATTACTTCCCACAAACTACTACAAAATAGTACTGATGACGATGATGACAATGATGATGACGATGCGATGACGATGGCGATGACGACGACGACCGCGGCGGCGGCAACGACAAGGACAAGGACAACGACAATAATAATAATAATAATGATGATGATGATGATGATGATAATAATAATAATAATAATAATAATAATAATAATAATAATAATAATAATAATAATAATAATAATAATAATAATAATAATAATAATAATAATAATAATAATAATAATAATAATAATAATAATAATAATAATAATAATAATAATAATAATAATAATAATAATAATAATAATAATAATAATAATAATAATAATAATAATAATAATAATAATAATAATGGCAATGGTAATGACAATGATAATAATAGGAAAATATTTAATTATAGTTTCTATTAATATATTTTCTAAGTGCTTTGCCTTGATTCTTGTAAAAACCTACACTATTTTGTGGAATGTGATTCACTTCACACGTTTAGAGAGAGAGACAGAGAGAGAGAGAGAGAGTCGTTCTGAAAACACATGATGAGGTTAAGACCTTGCAACACTGCAAAAAGGTGTGTGTTGTAAAAGATTATTACGGGTTCCTCACTGAAAACGGCCAAAGTGCACCCGCGTTGAGTAAACAGACTACGAAAGTTTGGAGACAAAAATGTGAGAATGAGAGAGAGAGGCCCTGAAAAGTGTTTGAGATATTGGCTGCGTTGGTTTATCATATAGGTGTTCTTATGTCATAAATCGGCATGTTAACTGACCTTGTTTAGATTTTTCGTTGCAGCGTCTCACTAATTTTCATTGTTGACAGGCAGAATTGATGTCTGAAGTAGTAAAATAAGCTAGTAATAGTACAATGGGGAGAAAATCAAATCCCTGAAGAGACAGCATTCTTATGCTGCTATATTTATAGGTAATACGAGTAGGTAACAGTTCAGCCAGTTTCCCACACTAACCATTTGTATAAATTTACAAAAGAGTTACCGGCAATGCCCAAATACACTAACATTCATAGATACACTCCAATAGTCTGTTGTGATCAGCTTAGAAGCTGCGTGAGCTTTAAATTGTGTATCTGATACACGTAATAGTGAGCTCACGTGAGGGATACCTGAATAAAAAAAAAGCTATTCATCTCACAACACAGAAGATCTACCGGTTAAAGAGCCTTGGGATCCCCAGTTGGTGAACCAGTTCATTAAGGGTTTTAGCCAAATCAGGGTGGAAATGCATCATTCCAAGGTCTATACAGCACTGTGGAGAAAAATAAGCCCAGCGCTGTTTTCTTAAACACCTTTACGCTACATTAATCTGAAAATTGATTTTAATTTGAATTACTGGTCTTAAAAACCGGACGCATTAATGCACTGGTTGTGCCGGCATTACTTTGCTGACTTTTTTTATAAGGTGATTAATTAACGTTCTTTAACAACTGGGTAGGGGGAATTATGCTTAGCTACTGAGAGGCAATATATACACCACCGCCACTACAGAAGTGATATATTTGTTTACTGCACTTCGATTGATAATAAGCACCAACAACAATAACAACGCTGTACTAATCACGTCTGACGGACTCGGAAGGTGACACTCGCTGGTGACGTAGGCATTGGTTCTCTCTGCTGCTGATTAAACTGTTCAGCCACACGTGGTAGTCGAGATCCTTCCGATGCAGGGTAATGCTGACCAAGTTCCTGTTTTAGTCCTTCGACCCATAGGTCGGTTCCTTTTACTAATGACTTTTTTTCCTTCTTCCCTTGCTTTCATTATTTCCCTTATTACAATTACTCTCAATTCTCTCTGCCTCTTACACAAATTAGCGAAACAAATGTTATCATTAAGCGAGTATAATTTCCAGGTAAATCATGAGCAAAGTAAAGCAAATGTACCTGATGCGCTGTCTCGGCTACGATGTTGGCACCCTCTATTGTGGCGCCGATACCAGAGAACGAGACGGTGACTAAGCCTCATTATCATCGAAGGACTGCTCTTGGGCTGGAAGCTCAGGTTTTGGCGTACGAGGGAGCAATAGTTGGCCCATTCTGCTGCAGGACGATGCCATGCGTTCGTCGTCCGGTGTTCTGACTACTTCCGCAAATCCAGATGGTATTCTCTGAAATAGGAGTATGTTGAAAGAAGGCCAAGAAAACGACGAGTATTGTCAGCAATTACTTAACGCAAGAGATCAAGGTCTTAGTTGGCTAATTTCTAGGGATTCAAAATATATACATTGTGCAGCAAGGGCATAATGACAACATGTTAGTGCATATCACGCTAGTTAACACAGAGCTCTTATCAGAGATTAAAAAGACCAATTCTATTACCTCTCAAAGATATTTTTGGCCTACATTACGAAATGTTAAAAAGTACGTGCAACAATGCCACACATATGCTCTAAGGAAAGTAAAAAAGAAACCCATTGCAGTTTAAGGATCACATATACTGCTACTA
Organism: Tenodera sinensis; assembly: GCA_030765045.1. Classification (NCBI taxonomy): domain Eukaryota; kingdom Metazoa; phylum Arthropoda; class Insecta; order Mantodea; family Mantidae; genus Tenodera; species Tenodera sinensis. The sequence goes on from CM060964.1 coordinate 62,066,930, forward strand.
GACCTCTTCAAGTTATCTCTCTGTATGTAACAGAACCACTTAATGCTACCAGAAACAACAACAAATCTATGTTGATGATTGTTGATACTTATTTATTTCTTTATTTCTCTCTTTATTTCTCTCCTTATTTCTTTATTTCTCTCTTTCTTTCTCTCTCTCTCACTCTCACACACTCTCTCTTTCTTTCCTTCTCTCTATCCCTTTCTCTCGTTCTTTTCATTCTTTCTTTATTTATTTACTTACCCCCTTATCCACCCCCCCCCGCCCATTCATTTGAAAATTGATTTTGACATTTTACACCTGGGATTGAAAACTGATAAAACATCTATCTTTAAGAGGTACGTAAATGCGTAAATTGTGCACTTCACAGTTTGAGAATGCTAACCCAAGGGCGTGGGCAGGTTTAATAGTACCTATAACTCAGCCTAATCATCAGAAAGTTGCAGCTATTTTCATGAGCGTCGGCAGGGGTGGGGCCACATGTTGGAAGTTTGCAATCAGATAATATTAATTCATTATTTTACTGTCAAAAGTTATAGTATTTGTTGCGGATAACCGTATTAATTTGTGCTAAATAAAAATTGAACTTTACATCAAATTTAAAATAATAGTTTAATAGTCAAAATTACTCCAATTACGTTTCCTCATTTTATTTTCTTCTCAAAACGTTTGCACAGATACGCAATTCCCTCTTACTGACGTAAACACAGTCTACAGTTTTTCGTGATATTACAACTCACAACTGTTTTCTTCTCGTAACCTTGACTCAGTCCTTTCATTGTATTTCTTCACTTTCTACACTAACTCTGACGATACAATTGCTCAACGCTCATTAAAACTTCTTCACTTCCACGCAGCGTATCCTTCTTGACGACAATAGCACACATACTGCTCTCAAACACTCACTGGCCGATTCATGCCTGTAACCGTAACTCACTAACTCTGTCTTTGCCTTGTTTTCTTATACAGCGGGGAAGACGTCACAAGGTTCTTTCTGGAACTTCTACAAACACGCCGGTCGCCCTTCGAAGGTTCCAGCAACCCTTAGTTAGATGCCGCAGTCATTGTTGCTAGTCACGTATACACAGTCACGCGAGGCACTCTGACCTCGAAGGGCGCTGATGACCTAATAGTTGAGCGTGCTTAAATCTAAACCTAAACTGAACTCTGACTTCGAAATCATTTGTTTGCTAGTCGGCCTAGTATGCGATCTGAAGTAGCTTAACCTCGACCGCCCTTTGTAGTGCGCCGTGCCCGGCGACATAATGGAGTAGTTTGGTTCCTAGGCAATGCAAAAACGTTCCTTTTCTAACGCAAAAGGAAGCACCAATATTTGATATATTTCACTTCTGTAATTCATGCTCCACAGTAACTGCTTGATTTTGGACATATTGATGTCACTATAATGCCCTTTGATGAGTGGGCATGGTGTACAAAAGTGGAAATCCTGGAAGCTTTTTTGAGAATTATTGCACGTGTAATCTTGTAGTATAGCCATTTGTTTCAAAGAAAATCCCTGAACTATGTGTTCTGAAGCTTCGAAATGCCAAAGCGGTTGCAATCTTTAATGTCTGTTTTCACCATACAGCATTTTTCTATGATACAAAAACCTTCACCTAGCCTAGGAGATGCGCAATAATAATGAAACTTGCAGGATATTGAAGAAATGTACATTTTAAAAATTATATACTGGTTCTTGAACAAAACACAATGATCTGCAAAGTAATGGGTACCTGTTTTGGTGAAGACCTTTTCTTGTCTGGAGATAATCATGTGCTTGCTCTATCTGCTATCTCAGTTGTTTATACTAATCGTAATCTCACTGACAATATAGAGCCACCAACGTAAGTCTAACAAACACTGGCATCCTCATGTGATTGAATTATGAATAATTTGTAGAGCATTTATATAAATACATTACAGTAAGTACAAAAATTCACGAGATGGCATAGTACGCTGAAAATTCGTGGCTAGAATCCCAGGCATAATGTTGATTTTGTTTTTGTCTGACTGTGCATAAACCTCTCGTGTGCGTATCACATCTTAGAGACGAGGTTTTGTGAGATATGAAAACCTCAGGTGTGTACCCACGTGTATTTTCATATTAACTTGTATTAATAAAATATATACTCCGACCTAGTTGTAACTTAATCCTGGTGAATGCTGTGAGAAATAATGACAATGCACGCATAATGATAATGTTCAAGTTAGTGTAGTGTGCATGGTTTTCTAACATATTACCCTTTTACTTGACATTTAATATTACTTTATCCATTTTAACACGATCTAATTCGTTTTTAAAATTGTCTTTTTTATACGTTTATAAGCAATTGTGTCCTTATGAATATCCTAAAATGGCACAGCTATCGGGTTTTCTCTCTTAGTGTGTTTCAGTTAGTTGACTGCCCAGTTAAAGGTTGATTCACAACCACCGGTAACGATAATCAGAACGAGAACGTTGAAACACTTTTATTCGCAAGGAAATGGGAAAGAATATTAGTCAAGCTTTAACTTTCTCATTGCTTGGCATGTGATGTTAGAGTCACATTGTGCCTATTAACTTTTCGCTCTAGAAATTATTCAAGGCGGCGGTGTCATTAAATAGCCGCTAGAGCTCTATCTAGTTGCAAGCTAGAAAATATTTCATTGGTCTGTTAGAAACAAATGAATTCCCAGTGGACAATATTGACCTCCACCTTGCTATCGATATGCTAACCGATAATATGCATTCCTGTTCTCGTTACCGGGCTGTTGTGAACCCAAATGTTGACTGTCTTCATTCTCGTTCTCGTTTCCGTTCTGGTTACTGTTGCCGGGTGATTGTGCACTAGGCTTAATTCACTCATATTAGTATTTGTACATTCAACATTTTTCTGGTAGATATAATACCCTTTTCTTTATATCCTTCAGTTCTGTTAATTATCACCACTACACATATTTTAAATTATACTAATAAGCAAACACTGTAATGATACAACCGCATAAGAAAATACAAATGGATGCAACAATCTATATGTTACTCGTGGATAATAGAAATCATGCTCATCGTAAGCTGTTTGTTTCAACAAATACATAATTGCAAAAAGACGCAACTGTTTCAGAAGTAAGTCATTGACGTTGTCTTCAGCAGGTTCAGTGTTCTGTACTTGTAGAACCAAACCAGATTTACACATACATGTATATATAACATACATAAATGGGTTGACATCTATGATGGATATAATTTTAATGAATGCTTATAAAATAAGGTAATCATACTCTGACTGATATCAAACAACCAAGCAGTATTTGCTAAGAACGTTAGCCTAATGAAACACTCAATATACCGCATTGATATGATGATGATAACGGCGACGACGATGATGATGTGTAGGTAAAGTTGTCACGAGAATGACAAGATTACAAATCTGCGACTTTTGGTAGAAAATAGATTACCTGTTAGATAATCACATTTATAACTACTGAAATTGAGTATAATCCGTTTAAAATTATCTATATTTTAAATGGCATAGGCTCTCTTTAATCAAGGCACTCTCATTACTTAGAATACGACACACCTAAATGTTGCTACGCATTACATATTATTGTTGTTTATTGATAGAATGTACACAAGGGAGAGTTGTTATTCCTGTGATGTGCAGTTCATGCTGGGGCTTCAAAACTGAGGACGGAGTGAAATGACATTGAAAGTGTTTAATGACGTGAAATTGTTAAGGACATTTGTTGTATTGGTGATTGATAACGATAGATCCTGGTATACATAGCAAGAAGTGTTCTATATCATGTATACAGAAGTCTCTTTTTAAGGTTACTCGTGTTTGTCACACAAATGTCGTTATGTTGTGCTATGCGGACATGAAAAGGAATAAATAAAAGGTTAAAATGTGTAATTCTTACCATTTCCCTGTAAACTACCACAACCTACTGTTTGGTTGCAGATTCACACAAAAAAACTTTGAGGCAGTTCATTTAAGTAGAACACATTTTACTGTGTGTCATGCAATTATTGTCAGCCTCAGAATTGGAAATTAAATTAAACGTAATGGTATTATGCATAATGGCACAGAAATATTTGTTGTTGCTATTAAGAGAACTAGTCGCTTGAACCTGCAACCATATTTCTTAAAAGCTATTGATATACAGACTGTTGGGAAATTTCAATAAAAATTAATTATAAAAAATAAACCGATATGTTTCTATACCTCCCTCGCCAGTCTTAACTGATATTTATTGTATGTCCTAATGCCATTGCTACCAATGTCGCGCAAAGTTTAATAAGTGAGCGTCGATAGTTGTGATTGCAGTTTTTAAGGGTGTTGCATTTTAAAAGCAAATGAAATTTATTTTACACGAGTTTTAATAATATGCAGGAATCTTAAAAATGTAATCACAACTATAGAAGCTCACATGTTATATTTAGCGCGTCATCGGTAGCAGTATAGCATTAGGACCTATAAACATCTGAGACAGACAGCTAGACAGGTATGAAAAATCAGCTGTAGGCTTCGTTTGGGAGCGCGATTTTTCATGGTTTAGTTTCGCCGTTGTGGGCTACGCCGAATCTTCGGTTTTCCGAGAAAAGCCGAAGAACGAAAGATATGCTTCATTTTTCTGTGGGTACAGTTAAGCCTTTCTATATGCTTTATGCTCGTGAATTCAGGTTGCCTACCGTAATTGATCTCGAACCCAGTAGCACAGGTGCTGAACTGACCTCAGCAGGAGAACATACTGAAGCTATGAAGCAGGACTTAAGACAAGTGTATTAAGACGCATATGACAATATTATACACAGCATAAACAGAAACAAAACAATGATAAAAAAGCAAAATCTGTAGAATATGAAGTAGGAGGTATAGTATATCTCGAGAAACCATATATCAGTAAAGACATGAGCAACGGAATATGATAGAGAAACTTACCCCGATGAACCATGAACTAAGAATGCGTTCAAAACGTGCTGCAATAGTAACATATACACCGATTACAGCACTCTCACCAGGGCAGGCAGGAGATTGATAACTTCAAAGTGGTGGAAGAAACAAGCGATCGTAACCAAGGAGTCCAACTCAATGACAACACCTTACACAAGCGAACTAGAAGTGTATACTGCTTAGGAAGTCCGGGATTTTAAAGATACTCGTGATGAAGCTGTGGCAGGACAATCTAATGAAAATAATGAGAGCAATTGAACTAGAAAAGATGTTTTTCAGAGGAAATGCCGTATAAATTAAGGTCCCGAGTTCAGAAAGGCACCAGTTAGATCAATTTAGGATTGCCTAATTTGATATCACTGCTATCGTGAAAACATACTAAAACAATATATTTTAGTACGAAAACAAAGCAAATCAAATATATATTCTCTCATATTACAGGTTTTATAGCCCATATCAATCATTTTCAATTCATAATAAACTTCTAACGACAAAAGGCGTGGTATCAACTATCAGGAGATAATCTTAGTAACCGGAAGTAAATACACAGTTGAATCCAGGTACCAATTCAACCTTATACTGGGGCAACTTCACACTTTGAAGAAGTTTTTGATGAACTAGACCTAATTATGATTTTAGATGTTTCTAGACTCATTGATTGGCTAGAGATAGCCAAATTGAAAACGATTTTTCAATTATTAATTGCGGAAGTTGAGAACTTGTGTCAATTCTTAGCTGATAAAGCTTATGACGTGCGTAGCAAGAGGGGCGCCATAGATGTAGGTGGTACAGCTTTAAAATCTCCTTTTGGAGTATTTCACAGAACTGAAATTGATAAAGTTTAGAGACAGATTGCAAAATTTGAGAATATTGCCTCTAAATGACTCCATATATTGGAAGAACATTTTTATGTAAAGTGCTTGTCTGCGTTTGCATGATAGCATCCACAACACGGTATATATGTGGATGTGCACTGTTAAAGCTAAGTCCGAAACCCCTGTGGAATGCCTTATAAGCATTGGTTGTTCTATCGGACATGATAGCGTCAGAAGCTCAGATTTCTGGAGGAAACGCAGAATCAGAACTTATGAAAGTTGTGAAATAATCTGCAAATTTTGTAACACTAGGATCGTTAGGTTTTATGCTCATTAAATCTTCTACAAAGGCATCTCCTACTTCCTTGGGGGAGAGCAAAACTAAACCGAACACCCAGTGCAACCATTTACCGACATCAATACTGTTTTGTTTATATTCGGAAGATAGTCCTAAAGTTTGAATTTTTTTCCCACAAAGCCTGTGTGAAATGAAATCTACAACCTACTATAGATGTTAACAGTCATACTTGACAAATTGCTTTATGTATGGTTACTTCAAAATCAACCACAACTACTGAAGGTTCAAGCTTAATATTATCACAGGCATTTAAGATTTTAGTCAACACCTTCTCGTACGTGACTGCTGTTTTGTTTGTCAATAAGCAAGAAAGCTATATACTGACCATTATTGGATAGATACATCGTGAAGAACTGGTAAAACATATTACAGCAGTACCATTTACAAAAATTGTATTGCTCCCACATAGCATTCGTAGATTATTCTCCGTCACAAAACACACGACGTTTAAGTTTCTATCGTTAATCAGAAGCACGATTTCGTTCTTCATACTTAAAATGGTCACTTTCTGCAAAGCTTGGTGAACTTCGTCTAACGTTTTTGGTAACGGCGGCAAAATTGATCTTCTACATTTCCTAATGCAATTCACGTCTTTACTTGAAATGTCAAGTCTTTCACTGGCAACTTCTTTACGCATTAACTTAAATGGTCCTTCAGACAATTCAGTAGCAGCTTTGCGCTTTACGCCACTATAGGTTACTTGCCTATCCAAACTATGAACGATTTCGTGATTATGACTTACTATTACTGAATAAAATGTAAGTAGCATTTAAATAAATACGGGACTAGCATGTTTTAACGGTGCACCTCCACGATACTCGTCCCTGTGTTTCTCTTTCTCTGCGAAATTTACATCCATTTGTAACAACCAAACTTTGTCCCCTTTGACTTTTCATAACTTGCAGAAAAGCGCTGGAATCCATTGCTCTATAGAAACGCACGATGAATACATCATTTTATAAACAGCGCGCCATCTTATACACTCGCAACTTTCGACAGTCGATAAGTGTCACCAACCCTATAATCTATAGCCACAACTGTGATGCCTCACTTGTTACTTACACGAGAAAAACTCGCAAGCACTTGACATATTTGTGGTATACCGCTCGTGCGCTGTTGGCCTGTTTACCCTTGACAAGCTCGCGCGCAGTAGGCCTGTTTACAATTCAGTGCCTCGCGCGCAGTTAGGAAAAATTGGACCCTTTCGCCCACACTCGGTAGCCACCTCAGCAGAATGATTCGTTGAACCTCATAGGGGTCCCACTTGGATTGCGGAGCTGGAAACACGAATCCACCAGCTCTAGTAGTTCTATCGGCACAACACAGAGTGGCGCTGGTGGCACTGCTAGACCCGTACGAAAATCTGATTGGCTGATTCAAGTTTTGAGGTTTTGTAACGAAAACAAACGTTTGGTGTTCTGCTGGAAGCGTCAGCTATTTTGCATGTTGATATAAGTTTTTCGTCGCCAAATGATCTTCGACAGAGGTAATTATACATTTATATTGTTTCTACTTAATATACGTGTGTGTAATATTGGTATTTACTATTAATATTGGTGAAATACGTAGCAATTAGGTGTAAGATGCTTTTAACAGGTTATAACAGTGGAAGTGTTAACATGTATTTAATTGATAATTGTATTCATTTGTATTTAATTTTCAGCCACGCAGGTAGTGGGATATGCCTACGATACATTTCTTGCAGCATTGCAGTGTAAATACCCAGTGGAAACTAAAGCTAGAATCTGAAGGTATGTTATTTATTTTCAATAAGTTTTAAGAGCTGCTTACTGTACCAGTGATATTGGATGAAGATAGTGTATTTAACAAAATGTTTATCATAGCTTTTTACGCACATGTGGCAGTTAATTGCATCCATTTGTTGCACAGTTGTAAAATACATAATTGACCTACCCTTAGAAGATGTGGAATAGTAATCAAAATTGCAGGATATTATAAGAAATAAGTATTTTTAAAAAATTACACATTGGTTGTTCTGCAAAGTAATAGGCACATGATTTGGCTAAGACTTTTTACTTGGCTGGAGATAATCAAGTGCCTCTGTTTGCGGTTACATATTTTAAATTATATTAATAAGCAAATGCAGCAATAACACTACCACATTAGAAAATACAAATGGATTCAACGAACTGTGGATAATAGAAATCGTGCTCATCATAACCTATTTCAACAAATACAGAATTGTCATATGAAACAATTTTTTCACAAGTAAGTCACTGACATTGTCTTCAAGAGATGAGTGTTTTGTATTTGCCGAACCAAACCAAATTTACATAAATGAATTTATATGTACATTAACATACAAGTATATTAACATATGATTGATATTTTAATGAATGCCTATAAAACAAGATAATCATACTCTTGATATCTAACTCTCAAGAGGTATTTGCCAAACTGTTAACCAAATTATGTGTTTAATAGAGCATATTGATATTATAATAATATTGGCCAAAGTTGTCACGAGAGTGTTAAGATTGCAAACCTGCGACTTTTGATAGAAAATGTATTACTTGCTAGATAATCATATTTACAACTGCTGAAATTGTTTATAACTAAACTTAGTAGGTGAGCTACCAAAAGAATGAAGTTGTGCACGTTTTGTGTGAACAGCAGACAGAACTGGTTCCGCACACTGTGCACTCTGTAACATGACCACAAATGCTGATAACTTGATTCATCTTGAATGTAGCTTGACTACTAAGCCTAATTATAATCCATCTAAAATTACCTATATTTTAAATGTAAATTGTATAACGGCCTAGCCCTTCTTTACACAGGTCACTTTCAGTACTTAGACTTTAGTTATACATAAATGTTGCTATTCGTTGCATTGTTTTTTGTTTATTTCTAGGATAGTTATGGTGGAAAGTTGGAGTTAAAGGTATTCCTGTGATTGTGGGTGTATAACTTCGCAAGCTGTGCCTTTTTGGTGTCCAGTGCTGGTGCTGAACATAGTGAAATGGTGTGAAAGTGTTAAATGAAGTGAAACTGTTAAGAGGACATTTGTTGTCAGGCTAATAATGATCTAGTGATGACAAAACAGGTGTTCGCATATGGAGCAATACAGTGTTGTATATAATATATGTAGAAGAAGCCTCTTTGTGAGGTTATTTGTGCTTGTTACGCAAATATGTCAAATTTTGTTATGCTAGAAGGAATAAATAAAAGTGTCAAACTTGTGTAATTGTTCCCATTTCCCTGTCAAATACCACATCCTACTGTTTGGTTGCATTGAGGTAGCTCATTAAAGTAGAAAATATTTTACTTTATGCCATGCATAGTAATTAGTGGCAGCGTCAGAATTGAAAAAAAAAAACATCTTGTTGCTATTAAGAAAACTAGTCATTTGAACCTGCAACCATTACAGAACTCATTAATATTTCATAAAAGCTATTGATGTACAGACTATTGGACAATTTTAATAAAAAGAAATTATAACAAATAAACTGCTTTTACACCTGCTAACCTGTCAGTTTCAGCTGATTGTGTGTCCTAATGCCATATTTCTACCGCTGACGCATCAAGTTTAATATGTGAGCCTCCATAGTTGTGATTACAGTTTTTAAGAGTGCCGAATTTATTAAAGCACATAAAAGTTAATTTGCGTGAGCTTTTAATATGCAGCACCCTTAAAAACTGTAATCACAACTATGGAGACTCACGTGTTAAACTTCACGCGTCAGCGGTAGAAATATGGCATTAGGACATACAATCAGCTGAAACTGACATGTAGGCAAGTATGAAAAATCCTGTAAGAGCTACCGGCAGCGTGAGCATTCGGGAGCGCGATTTTTCATACTTTAGTTCCAACTCGCCGCACTTGGAGCGCTGTTTTGTTGACAAAGATTTAACACGTAGTTTCCCTTCTTACTACTAGGTGTTCTGTGTTGAACCTCTTCTCCACCGGATACGGTTCTTGCCGTAACTGTTTGGTAACGCCCCTTGGCCTGTGTAGGACGATGTATGCCATTCTACTTAAAAACACTGAGGCAAGTTCGCCGGTTGCCCTATATCTGGGCGTCGCAAAGGGGGGTCAAGAGGGGACCGCAGCCCCCCCCCCCCCCTTGGAAGTCAATGCACTTAATGTGCTGACTATTAAACGTCTATTTTAATTTTTATGTAAAGAGACATTTTTATTTAGCACAATTAATACGGTTATCCGCAACAAATACTATAACTTTTGACAACAAAATAATGAATTAATATTATCTGATTGCAAACTTCCAACATGTGCCCCCTCCCCCCTGGAAAGAAGTCTGTTGTCATTTCACTTCCCATCTTCCATTGTCTCCACCTGCTGCATCTTGGATTTCATTTATCATACTAGGCAACAGTTGAATCCTCGTGTGATTTACCCGGAAAAATGAGTGAGCTGCACAATTTAATGTGTCAGCACGTTGGCCATGGTTGCTCAGTGGATAGGGCGGCCGGACGGGGACATGAAGGTCGGCAGACTTTTTTTCAGGGGGGGGGGGGGGGGGCACATGTTGGAAGTTCACAATGAAACAATATTAATTCATTATTTTGTTGCCAAAAGCTGAGTTATAGTATTTGTTGCGGATAAGCGTATTAATTTATGCTAAATAAAAACGGTTCTTTACATCAACAATAAATCAAGTCCAATAGTAATTGATTGCACATTACATTTACTAATTTCCAAGGGGGGGGGGGGGGGCAGCGGCCCCTCCTTCGCGACGCCCACGGACGGAGACCGAAAGATCCGTGGTTCAAAACCCAACAATGATATTGAATTTTTCAGTCTCATTCTAACCTTTCCAACCTTGTCCTATACACAGCTACTGTGTGAAAGAACAATTAATTGCTACAAGTACAGAAGATACAAACATGCCAGCACAAAATGGTCTTGAAAGTTATACAAAAAGACAAAATAAGGAATGAACAACTGAGATTACGAAGTGGCATCGAAGATGCACACAAGACTCAAATGGAATAGGGAGGACATGAGGCCAAACTACCTGCAGACAGATGGTCCTATACCGCCACGATGTGGGACCAAAGTAGAGGGAAAAGGAGACCATGAAGATGGGCAGAGGATTTCATGGAAGCGATTGGACCACAGTGGACACGACTAGTGAGGAACGGAAAGAGAGGAAAATCACAATTTTAAGTGTAGAATAAAACACTCAGATCCTACAAACTAAATGTTTAGTGTAGCCAAGAAAATTGTGGAAAATGGAAAGGCACTATTTTGCTAGGCACATGGAATACCTCACACTGTGTTAGACTGAGCTAACTCAATAGGGGTAGGAGGCTCTTGCCTGTAAAGGATTTAATGGCTTTTCTAATTCTTTTCTAATTGTTGAATATGGTTGTCAGGGACACAAAATTTCTGAAGCATTTGAGGTTTACATGCCACAATAGGTAAAATTTGAGGCAAATATCTGATAGCACTATTGGGTAGTAGGAGAGACCGGGGCAATGGCACCACACTAAGGAATTTTTATTTTTCCACAATATGCAAATGCCCAAAATAATATTTAAATATTGTAAAAGGATGACAGTATGTATAATCAAATACAAATGACTGTTAAGTGGCAGGATTGCCCCGGTATCTGGGGTAATGACGCCATATTCATGGGGCAATAGTGTCATACATATAAATACTGTACAAATAGACTTTTAATGCATTTGAAGAGCATGAGAACTGTAATAAATATGTACAAAGAGCAAATACATATAATTAGGCACAATTACAGATAAGTAACACAATTTAGTCTACAATATCAAAAAAGATAGACTCATCTTTCAGAAGGCTATGTGTACAACTCTAAAGACATGATATATTTAAGATATATTAGAGGATTTTTACTACTTCTTTCACTTTGAGCAATTAATTGCAAAATGTATTAAATTCTTTCATTGTTATAAAAGTCGCAGGCATAATGCTTATGGACTGTCATAGCAATTGCATTCTTCATGTGCCCACATTGCACAGCCAAGGTTAATTTGTTGGTTTCATCCACATCTGTAGCCTCAGTTGAATCATAAAATTTCATCCTTCTTCTGCCTGCCATCTTAACTATTCTAGCCTTCACAATAGTGTTCCTTCCACCTTTTTATTTAAGCCTACCCATATATTTAACTCAATTTATTTGCGGATTTCCATGCTTTTGGGATATTTTGCATTTCTGAGCTTTTTCTTTTGTTTTGCAAAACTTTCCTCATAGGTGAGCCACTTAAAATAGCAGAATGAGGTTTGCATCTTTTTCTAGAATCTTGCTTTTTTCCCCGACACAGCAGGAACCAGAGACATCTACATTAAGAGATATTAAAATTCTGGCAGAAGCTACTTCATCTTTACCATAATTACCGTGTTTATTTCCAATCCTGTAATTGAAGGTTAAAGCCATTGGTTCTTCAACTGGGAGCTCCATGGAATCAGTGGGAGATGATGTGATAGGCACATTTTTATCCTCCTTGTTTTTTCCTGATATTTCAGTAACTAGCTGTGGAAGCCGATTTGCTACCATAAAGATAAATTAATTTATTTTACTGGAATTAAACAGGTGAATACCAGGGCTATTAAATCCTGGCACAGCTTTCTCTAAGTTTTTTTTCCTGTAACATTTTTTTTACTGAGCTGCCATTTTTCACCATTTCTATGGCTGCTCTTTATTAGAATTAAAAATGAGGGGTAAATTAACAGTGAAGAAGTGGGCTAATTTACTGATAGATATAACAGGGAAAAAAAAAGATTGAAATTAAAATTTGACAAGGATATTCAGGAAGTTGGTAACTATTTAGAAAGTGTAAAACAAAAATGGATGAGAAAATTTATGTAAGGAAACTACATAGACACACTAGAAGTAGATATTCGTCCGATATGACACAATGTTGGAGGACGTTAATTTAAAATAGTTTAAAATAGAAGTAGATAACATACATGGTGGTTAGTATGTAGTGGTCCCGGAAGCGAGTTAACCATGGTGTTGAAGCTTCCAGAGCCCATAGTTTAAACAGCAACTCACAAGTACATTAAGGACTGAGAGATGCCTATTTGTTAGTAATTAGATTAACAAGTATTACACACGACAATGTAATTGTACGAGGGTCACTATGAAAGCTTTGAGATGTGAGAAAATGAAAGTTGATCCACTCGAACAGGATGCAGGATGGGATAACCCCATCCTTTGTGAGTAAGCTGTTATCAGCTAGTAACTCTCCCACTCCAGGGATTCCAGCAGCGCAAGGATGAACAACCTGTGGTGCGCAGGTAGCCATGAGCTTGGAGGAGAGAATTTTGCTTGACTTTTGTACAATCTTAAAAGTGGGTTAAACCACTGCCAAAATCTTGAATGTTTGCCACAGGCTTTTGCAGATATTGCTCCTTTCCTTTCCAGTGGTTTCAGGAATTTAAAGGGGCCGAACATCTTTGAAAGATGAGAAAAATACATGTCTGGCATCGGCAGTGACTGAGGAAAACACTGCAGCGTTGAGAAAAATGCTAGAAATTGGGGCAGCATTGCAGATTTGTCCACCTGCAATTTTAAAAATCCTCCATGAATTCCTTCTTGTGAGGAGGGTCACATCCCTATGAGTGCATCACAATTTAACATAAGAATAAAAACACGCCCATGTTGAATGGTGTGGGAAAATGCTGACAAGCTCCAAAGGAGGGGACTTCAGAAAGGTTTCTAACATCATCACAGACGATGAAACCCAGGTTTGTTAGCTTGATCTGGGGACCAGGCAACAATCAGCAGTGTGGATCTTTTCTGATGACAATCCAATACAAAAATGAAGTGTTGCCAAAGTGTTCACAATAAAATGGTAACCTCATTTTTCCTAAAGGATGGTCTAGTGGTAACCATTTCTCTGGAGGAGCAAAGCATGGTTACCACTAATTGGTACACCACAGTTTACTTGCCAAAAGCTTTTTTCAAGTTTCAAGAACAGCAGCCACATACGGGACTGTGAGGGATTCTTCTCCATCATGGCAACATGTCTGCACATATGGCCAACATTACTGTTTAGTTCCTGGAGTCTACAGAGGTCAAACTTATGATTCATCAACCATATGGTCCTGACCTGGCTCCACGTGACTTTTTTCTGTTCCTGATAAAAATTTACATGCCTGGAAAGTGCGAAAACGCTCTCTTCCAAGCTCCTGGCTACCTGCGCGCTGTTTATCCTTCCACTGCTGGAATTTCTATGGTGGGAGAGTCACTACCTGATACCAGTTTACTCACAAAGGTTGAGGTTATCCCATACTGCATTCAATTCGAGTGGATCAACTTTCATTTTCTCACATCTCAAAACTTTCGTAGTGACCCTCATGTATGTGTCTAAATATATGGGAAATAAATCTATATATATAAACCTTTTATTCCTTGTATTACTTGCCTGTCTTTGCTTGCTGTACTTGAATATGTAATACACGATGGCCATTAGTTGTTCCTAACCAATAGATTAATGCAAGGATTGCCCACTCTCATTGCTATACCATGTCTCAGCCTAGTTCAGTCCTGCTGTAAACAACAAGGCGGAGCTGACTCAACTCACCACGTGTTAGACGTACAGGCACACACAAAAGTTTTGCAACACTAACAGTATATATATATATAGCAGCGCTAACTTCTAGACAATAAATAGAGTTGGGTTACACATTAACTTATTAAATCTATGAGTTGGAATATTAATAGAATCATGCAGTAACATAATGGGTACCTTTAATCAGATTCCTTCCTCTCTGTCCACTATAACTGATTTCCGCCTTGCATTTGAAACTTCAATCCAATATCTATCAGCAAACGGTGTAGAGTACTTCGTGAAAAATTCGGCAAGTCTGTGTCAGAATTTACCACATGCAAAATTTTGTTTAGAGTTGGCGGTTCATTTCTGAAAAAGTAACCATGAACTTTACTGCGTATAGCACTTTTCGTAAAATCGTCGTACTTCTCCATGCGCTGTTTGCATTTACGTGATTTTTCCGGTGTTCTTAGAGTTCCAGATGCTTGCTGTTCCATTCTAACACTGTGTACACTACTTGCGGAAACACCAAGATCACCAGTTTCTTTCTCAATGTTTTTTATAGACGATTCCGGGTTTCTTTCTTTAAGTAATGCAAAACAATGCGTGATCATTCGCCTCTCACCACTTTTTAAAGGTTTGCCTCGATTGTGTTTCATTTCAGCTGAAGCACCAGTCTGCTCCATGATGGAAAGCTTACTGATTTTAAATTGCATTTACATAAGTGTCCTTGGCCTTGTGAGGTCCACGAGATGTACAGGAAATACAGTGTTAAATACCAGAAGCAACTCCACACTATAAACAAAAACATCTTAATCAGCATTCAACTCGATACAGACCTCGTTGCGAGAGAGTTGCCTGGTATAGGAATGCAAAAATATTATATAATAGCAGTGTCCTGTAGTAATTGTTAAGTAAAATGCAGCTTAATTTAACATAATACGTTAACAGTGTGTATAATTTCACCTGTCTTCTGTCTAATCTGTATATAGTATACTATTATGTATATATTCCCTTCAGAAGTCACGAGCCGAGAACACATCTATGTGGTATGTGAAGCAGAAAGATAAAATGTGGGCCTATTTACATTTATAAGAATCAAAACATTTGCATACTTTTCTGTGTCCGAAATGAGCTCGTGCAGAGCAGTGATCAGAAAACTACTTACAATACTATACTTAAAGGAGGGGTTTATCGTACGTATGCAAATAAAAGAAAACGCCCATTATCTTCGCCAAACCAATCAACAGCTTAACCGTTTTCTGTCCCAATATCTCTGTCTCTGTCTCTCTTCCTGCCCAGATGTTTACAACAGGATGGAACTAGGTTGAGACATATTATACCAAGATATAAATATGCAACTATCAGCTGAAGTTCTTCACACAATGCTCAGGAAACAGCTTGTCAAACAATGCATAAAATATCAATACAAAACATTTTAATATAGAGCCTACACCAGAAGACCAAGATAATTTAACAAGTGAGAAATAATAATTATTTATTTATGCCAACAAACTTACTGCTGGTGTTTTGAAACACACAAGCCATGTGTGGGCAATGTTTGAGAGGTAGAATTGGAACTGAAAAATTCTATGCCAATGTCAGGATTTGAACCACAGACCTTCCGCTTCTCGTGCAGTTGCTCTAACCACTGCAGCTTCAAATCCCAGCTGTGGCATTGGATTTTTCAGTTCCGATTCTCTCAAAGTGAGAAACAGTTTGTCAGTTTAATTTTAATGTGGTGTTCTCCTGTTTATTAGTCGTATCATGCCTCCAAAACACACTGCCAAGCACACTTACAGTGAAACTGGCTCTCTCTTGATAGGTACACAGCAAACTCAATTGGCTGCTGCATCCCTCATAGTATTAAGCCACCGAATTAGGAATCATACAAATGTACTGATATGCATAATTTCATAAAATATTTTATTAAAATTTATTTACGGCATGAAGATAAAGCTACCAATGTAAAATAACAAGAAATGAAATATACTTTATAGTGGAAGAGTTCAGGAAAAAAAATGTTAGAAAGCGTGCAGACAGCACCTTAAATTTATTTATCTCAAAACAGCATTTTTGCAATTGTTATTGGATAAAATCTAAAAACAATGATATAGTTACAATTCAAAATTAATAGTGTGTCAGACTTTGGAACGCGAACATCACTTATTTTATTTTACTCATTTAAGCAAGCTTTGGCGACAACTGTTCAAGTGATATGCTGAAGTGTGCAAAATGATAGAAATGATGTTAGTGTTTCATAGTCTGACTCACTATTAAATTTGAGGGTTTTTCTTTTGTAGTTAAACCTGTCTGATCCTAAATAGGCAATGTTTAGTAATTAATAATAAGCATATAAGGATTCAATAAAGTACACAAATAATTTGCAATTATATTTATCTTACATTATATGGATGATAACTGCAATGTTTGCAATTACCGACTTTTAGCTCTTTTCAGCCCATAGCAGCAAAAGATTTTATTGCTGAGCATTTTTCTTTTACGAGTAGTGTTGTATTCCCCATTGTTACACCATAGAACACCACAGGCAGTGCTGAGGGTTTGACATACAAATTGTGACAAATAACAACACTAAAGACAGTGTTTATCAGTGGTTACAATACAATTATAGTAACTGTTACTAATATGGCCTGCATCTCATGCTCATGATCCATTTAACCATTTACCTGCTAAGAACAATGACAGGTCTAAATCTGACTGACACTCTTTGGCCATCTTTGACATAGTAGCTCATTGTACCATACGTTAACAGTAGATGTAATAAATTAGCATTAAAGCTTAAGATACAATTTCAGATCTAAATAAAATGAAATAAATATACCCTTAGACAATGTTGTACTGATGTACATAAAATATTACATACAGTTTCTTAATGCATGAACACCTTTGACACATATGTGTCTGTGTACTTCCAAGTACAATAATGTCATTGAACTTCATTTACTACAGCAGCATCTATACAACTAGTCTTTTGGTGAACATTTTAAAACAAACAAATACAGCTTTCACAAATTACATTAGAACTGAATTTGTATAAGGCAGTGCACAAGAATGAATACTCAGATGTTCAATTACAGCTTTTCTTTTGTGGGAAATAAATAATGTAATCTGAATTACTTGCCCCTCATTTTGCTGTTGATGCACATATTACTAGTCAACATGAAAACTGCACATTACAGCGTGTGACATGCAGACAAATATTCATGCACACTCATAACCAGTACTGAGGCTAATGTAATCAAAATTAAAGTAGGTATTCACTTAACTTATGGATTACTAATGCTACTAGTTAATATTTAGCTTAAAAACTAATGGCTTATTCCTCTTTTAATTTTTGAACATTACTCTATATAATAACACCTTTGAGACAGCTTACCTTCCATTAAGTACCAAATTGAAGTCCAAGAAAAATCTTCTTATGTATAACGTATATATATATATATATATATAATGTTCATGTATATAAATAACAAGAGCAATAACGGGGCAAAAATGATATACAAGAAATAAAAATAACCTGACCTACTGAGTCCCTGGAACAATCACACACAACATTAATTTAATGGTTCACATTCGCTCAGCCGCTCTATCATTTACACCATCATGAACGTGGACGGGTGGCAGGGAGCAAAGTGGCAGGCACCTTTTCTCAGCATTAAACTGCTTCAGCTTCCCTTTTGCTCATCCCAAAAAAATACCAGCCTCAATCTGTTTCTTAATACTCTTCAGCATACACTTCTTGATCCATACATACATAAAGCTACATTTAAACAGCTCTTCTTTACAGGCTTTTCAAGAAATTGAAATGTAATCTGCTCTTTATGTATTTTAAACCTCTGCAACAGCTGCACAACATCCATTTCAACTCCTTTTAACATTTAATTTATCTCATATGATTCAAATACAGCTCCCACACTAACACAAAATTACACCCATATTATTTAAGCATCCTCTTTATGAGCTCTTTTTATACATATAATAATGAGTAACCTTTTAATTTTTCTTTCATCCTCCCACCCCACCCTTTTGAGACAATGTTTCCCTACCATAATTAGATCTTTCACCAAACACACGAGTACAAGCACTTCACTGAGAATATCCACCACCATATTTAATTTATCACAGCACATCTAATTTTGGATCTGATGCAAAAGATGTAGTTTGGCAAATGAACCAGCTTCACTGAGAGGCACAATGCGGCGGTGATGTTTTTCTCATGCATCTAGTGATCTCTCGTTGCAGTGTTCACTAATTGAGCTCCATATTTTCTTCCTCATGGTTGCGCCTCATATAGAACAACACATATGCAGCATTTGACTGTGAAGAAAAAGAAGAAAAAACTTAACAGGTATATAAGTTAAGTAAGTAGACTTTCAAGGCCATGGTCCTCTTAGAATGCTGCTGTTGCTAGTAATGAGATCATGTATAATGTTTGGCCTTTTGGAAACTGTTCATAAAAGAATCACAGACTAGATCACCCATAAGGGAGGCAGAGGAGTTTCTTTTTTAAAAGAAAACTGTGCAAATAATCCAATTCATGAAATTTCGGGATCCTTATATATAAGCAACATAATTTAATTAATATGGAATTCAGAAGTTGGAGACAGTGAAGTGAAACAATTTAATTGAATTTTAAGTCAGCTAAGACACTACTTCACTTATTATTTTTGAATGCCAACCAATATACAGCTGGTGTTTTTAAACACACAAGCCATGAGTGGGTCCACACACAACTTGTGTGTTTAAAAATACCAGCAATATGTTGGTTGGCATACAAAAATAATAATTACCATCTAAAGGTTACTTAAACCTGGGACATAAAGTAAGTTCAGGTTTAAGGGCATTCAACTACTAGTTCGTCAGTGGGGGACAAAATACGATTGTAAGTCACCCATGGGTATTTATCTCAGATGAGATTCCCTGGTGGTCTACTGGGAAAATACGAATCAATTGGGAATTTAATGTCATAATGACAAGTTGGCAATGGTAGCTCAGTGGTTAGAGCAGCTGGTTGTGAAACGCAAGACCTGTGGTTCAAATACCAGGTATGGCATTGAATTTTTCAGTCCTAATTCTACCTCTCAAACTACTTCACCTGCTTAAAATTTAACAGAAACATATTTCAGAAGTAATTGCTTCCCATTTCAGCCTTAGTCTGTCAAGAGGTGCTGCAGTCCAAGTATCTGGGTGCACTGGACATGGAAATGAGCGTCCTCTAGTTTGTGATCAGACAGCTTAGGATGTTTACAGGAAGATTTCAAAATTTAAAATGAAATACTGAAACTAGAAGAAATAAACATTTCAACTAAGTAATTAACAAATAGACAAATCCACCATAGCAAACAAATTATGGACCTCAAAACATGACATCAATACATCACACACCAAAAAACACCTGCACACCCTCTGAACAAAATGTCTGTGAAAATATTCACATTGCCAGATGAAGTGAAGAATTAATACATTTTGAAATCTTAATTGTAAATATTGATCAATTGAAAATTTTATCACAAAGAAATCAGAGGACACAACCTCTTCACCCAATACAACTAGGCACCTGGATTTCAGTGCCTGCGGTGAGACTAAGGCTGAGGATGGAAGCAACTGCTCCTGAAACATGCTGTTACTAAATTTTTAGAGAATAGTGCCTAAACTGACTCAAAATTCAAGTAAACTTAATTTAGGTTTCTTTATACGTTTGGTGGCAAAATAAATAGGCAAATTTAGCTTTTGTCATTCATTTTCCTTTTTGTGAACTTCAATATCTATTTTAATTTAAAAGGTGAATTAATTAATAACACTGAACAACACTCTCAACATATTCTTCCGGGACGTGTTTCGAAATGCGTCCCGGAAGAATATGTTGTGAGTGTTGTTCAGTGTTATTAATTAATTCACCTTTTAAATTAAATTAATTACAACAACACTGTTTTCAAACTTCTATGAAAGGAAGATAGTTCAATATCTATACCTGAATCTACAGATCATGGTTAAATGCCCTCTTCATAGCAAGATAATTATGCAGTGGAGGAGAGGTTGAGTTTCTTGTGAGCTGCTAACAGAAGTTCAGTAGTGGCATAAGTGACAATGGGGATATCTGAGGCTTACAGAGCAAGAATTGGACTGTATACGGTAGGAAGTGGAATATGTGTAACAACAAAGGACAGCATGGAGGAAATATCTTTGTTGCGGTGACTGTAATATGCAAGCTACTAATTAGTGGAGGACTGCAGATTAATACTAGGCCTAATGGCAAACGTGGAAGTGGAAGAGATATTGTAAATCATTTGCAGGGCATGGAAGGAAGATTGACAAAGTGAATGAAGAGAGAAACCAAAATCAAAATTGGATTCTTAAAAATGTAGTTCAAGCAATTGAGAGATGGGTAAAATGACTGGAAGACGGTTATTTCAGAAGGGGTTTTTGGTAAGAGGTCAAGCCAAGAATAAAAGATACGGATAGACAAGTGTTAATGGCAAAAAGTTCACTGACAAGTATCAAAGCTTGATGAATGTTTGAAAGAATGGTCTAGAAATAGACAAGTACATTCCAAATTGTAAGAAAAATAAAAGAGAAGAGATAGGCTGGTTTTGACTGGGTGTCTGGAAATTAAGGAGACTGAGAAGGGATGTTATCCCAGGAATATATCCAGTATGTGGGGAGAACGAAGATGAAATTTACACCATTTTTCAATATAAGGCCATTAATAACTGAAGAGAATGTTTAATTAGTAGGAAATGGGCACTTAGGAACAAAGAAATGGCTTTAAGAAAAATATTCGAGGACCATTCACACATACTGAGATTAGGGAAGACCCTGAGGAAGGTAAAGACTAAATGGAGGTGGTCAATGGAAAGATGGGATTTTAAAATCATCTGTAGATGATAGAACATATGTATTATTGTACTCTAAGTATACTGAGTCAGTTACGGTTATGACCAATAAATTAGGGTTACGGCAGATCATAATAATCTACGACTTAGTACTTAATAAACTGAAATGAAATTGTAGGATAACTAGGTTCAGGAGACTATCATAAGGTGATACCAAATGCTAAGGTAGAGGAGGGTATAAGAAAGTACTTCCTCCAAATTTAAATTAAGTTGATACATTTTTCTTTCTTTACCATATTCATTAACTATGGTCCCATGTCACAAGCTTTGTCCAGCAGTATGGCCATGAAATGAATGCAACATCTCAATAAAGATGGTAAGTCTGAAGATTTAGTGCAGCAGGATTTACAATTCAAAATGAACATCAGTTATAATCCTCAAAATTTGAAGTTATTACAGTGATCATTTCGATACTATATGAAGCATTAACACACATTATGTTGCAAAATGTCTTACACTGACATGACCATCATTACATTTATCAGAGAACTAAGAAGACCAAATAAAACTATGGTGCAATTCAACATATACACCATTAGCAGATTGTTAGTTATTTGCTGTGTTCCAGCATGTTGCATTTCTTAATTAGGGGAAAATACACCCAAATGATTTTGAGGACCCACAGGTTAATGTGAAATCCGAACCACGGTGGGTTAAGTATGCTCCACATAGCTTATGCTAGAGGTGGAGGGTCACTCATCAAGTGCTGATCAAACTCAAAGTTGCTTAACCCATTAACACCCAGTGGTCAATTTATAGACTGCTACAGATATTTTTTTATTTGGTTTACATCAATTCTCACGAGTTATTTTGGCCATGTATGTCATCATTGATGTTATTTGATTATGTGCTTAAGAGTGTAGTTTATTAATTTACAATAATAAGCTGCAAACTACTGTAGTGCCCGTGAAAGCATATTGTCTTTTTCCTTGTTATGTCTCCCTCCCCACTTCCTGTAATACAATTCTAATGCTGAAGATATGATCCTAAAATCAAGCGATCTATTTATAACCACTGGGCACAAGTGATCTCTCATGTCAGCACACGAAACTCTTACTTGTTGCAACGCTAGCAAGATTGTTACTTCTGTAATAGTGTGCAAGCATCTGCCATGTGTGTTACTTGTCTTCTGCAGTTTTTTTGTTTGAAACAGGGTGAACTAGAGTTCGAAAGTATTCTACATTGTGTTCTTTGATGTCACGATAACATGTAAGCATAAGGATTCCTGAAGTACATGTGTCTTATAGCTATTATTTTTGGGGATAAGTTTGTAATTCTGTGCTATCAAAAAATGCAAACCATAATATGCGGATCTGTTATTGCAGTCAGAGATATGACATGTAACAATTATGACATATTCAAAGGAATTATGCTGGCTACTATAAATGACAATAACTTTTCCAACGGAATTCATGATGCTTGTGATGCAATTGATGTGATTCTTCCTCCTGATCCAGACAGTCTGACAGATGAAGATGAAGCACTACAAGTATAGTAAATGTGAATGATGTTCCCGGCCCAGTTGAATTACGTTCCACTGTCTCTGAGAAGAGTACCATGCAGGAAACGAATGACTCTAGGTTTAAAAAGTCAGAGAGAGAGAGAGAGAGAGAGAGAGAGAGAGAGAGAGAGAGAGAGAGAGAGAGAGAGAGAGAGAGAGAGAGAGAGAGACAGAACTTTGAGACCGACCAACATAATACAAAAAATGTGCTTCCAAGTACACAAAAATTCCAGAAAATGGCCTTACTTCAAATGAAAAATGGGAAGAAATGAAAACAAGTTTGAAGGATTGCACGCCACTCGAGATTCGACAAAAAATGTGATGTAGCACTCTTCCACAGATGTTTTGAACCATACCACAGTTGATCATAAGCTTTTACCACACCAAATGTTTCAGTTAATAAGTGGTTTGGCTTTAAATGATCTGTAATTGCTTTAGGAAATAAAGTTTAACCATAAAATATAAGAGCTTGACATAAATGAATTCATTCATCATTAAGGTAATGTTTAGATACCGTTAATGCCCAGCAGTCTATTTAAAGGCAAACAAAATATATTGTTGACATACTGTGTGCTTAACAAATACAATATATATGGTTTCGTTTATTTTTTTTTTAAAAGGGAGGGGGGGCATTAATGGGTTAATTGAAGACTGATCAGCGAAAATGTAGCCACTCACCTAACCATACACACAGCATGCTGCATTTTAATACATCGATTTTCATGCATTTTTTTAAAAATTAATAATCTAGTTTTGTTTTGGAGTTTATTTTACTCATATAATATTATTTTATTTCCTATTCTGGTATTCTGTATTATTTCTAATCCATTTATTTTGATATCAACCACCAAAATGGCATTGCAGGTATCAATGAATGCAGCCCATGAGGAAGTTTTATTTCTTTTGACAGCAACAAGTTTGATTTTGAAAGTAAAACAGAGACTCAATTGCAGCACAAAACTATTTCTAATGTTAGAAATGAAGGTAGGGCAAAAAACAGAAACTCAGAAACCATAGTGGTAACGGACCAGCGGTACAAGATACGGTTGCATCTCAGTACACGATTATTAGCTTGTTACTTCCAGATGCAAACATATAAATAGCCGAATTAGAGAAAGAAATTGCATTTCTACAAGAAAATCTAAGAGGGAGCAGTGAGAATGCAAATGGAAATAATTGTGTTGCCGATACAAGTGATGAACTGAATAGGCCAAAATCTCTGTTTCCAAGTGCAGTAGCAAATAAAGCCTGTCAAAGACCTCTACTGTGTTTCCAGAGGAGAAAGAATTATTCAGTACAGTGAAAATGGCAGAAGAAGCAAACCAGGGGAAGGGAACCCTTGAGTTGGATGAAGGCAATCCCCTAAGGGTAGGAGGCTCTTAAAGAAATCTCCCTGGTCCTCCAGATTGGAGGTTGTGCATCTGGGTTGGTGTACCAATCATGTGAAAACAAGTTCACTCAGAAGCCTCGAAAAGTAAGAAAGCTGGATGGATCTAATGGACATGGTCATATCTTTGGCTGTAAATCAGAGAGAATATAAAAGGATATATGCTACAGAAATGAAATTTCTAAGAGCATTATTAGGGTATAAAGGCCAGATAAAATAAACGAAGAAATACAAGAAAAATTAAATATATTTGCAATACAAGACAAAAGTATAGAATATAAGAAAAATAGGGAAATACATATATTGAGAACAAACAGCTCAGGGATTCCAAAGAGGATGCTATATTATAGACCAACAGGCAGAAGAGATCCAGGAAGACCTAGATTATGCTGAACTGAGGCCGGCACAGGCCGATTGGCCTAATCCCAGTAAAGCAGAAGAATGACGAATGGATGAAAGTGCAAAATCAATGCTGTAAATATGTATAAGGAAAAAGAAACGATTTGGTTAATGGTCCCTGACATGTAGTGATTGTAGTGATAAATTGCTTTGCCAAATCACACAACCTAGAAAACCAAGAATAGAGACCCAGGGAAAAGCATCCGCAAGATTGGAATATTGCCAGAAGAAAAAAAAAAAACAAAAACAAATGGACAATGTTGTAGTTTGGTCCAGAACAAATGATATCAGTAAGAACAAAGCAAACGATGCAGTCAGCAACCTAGCCCATTTTATTAAACATGGACAACACACAAATGTCGTTATAATAAATGCAACACATAGAGATGATCTAATAGGATCTTCTTGTGTGAATGAGGCAATAAGTCTTCAATAGGAAACTTAGGAAGATCATAAAGTTGTCTCTCATGACAGCAATACTAAACATGGCCTGCATCTGAACAGTAAGGGCAAGACTAAAATGGCTGAGAAAATTGCAGTCGAAATTAAAAAGCCCAAACCTCTGCATTCAGATATGACTGTTCTGTTGTGGAAGAACTAAGAGAACCTGCCAAAGCAGTCGAAGAAACCAAACAAAGAGATGCCCAGCAGGGGCAGATCCAGGGGGGGGGGGGGATTGTATTCCACCCGAAAATTTGGAAACAATTAAGGATGTAACTAAAGGAAAAAGTATTCACATTAATTCACAAATATATTCAAAGAATCTGAGCATCTTCTATGTTAATTATTTTCATTAAAATAATAAATGTACATCTAATGAAATATCTAAATATATTATAATAATGTCCTTGCATTGTAACTCAGAGCAGAGAGATTTAGAGCAGTCAATGATAAAATATGCTTCACATAATCTCATTCCAAATCATTTCATTAAAAGCTTGTTCTAATTTCATTGTTGATCCTTTAGTAGATATGTTGTTGTTAGCTAATGCTGGATTTCTGACAATGAAGTCATTAATCCTCTTGCTCTCCAATATTTTTCACTGATGGATGGGGCATTAGAAGTGGCCAGGCATATTTGAAGGTGGTCTCGATCCATTTCCTCTTGCAGATCACATAGAGGACAGAGTGGTGAAGAATATATCCCAATTCTGTTTAAATGTTTTGCCAGACAATCATGTCCTGTAATCAACCTGAAGGTTGCAACTGCTGTTTTTCGAGGATACTCCGGAATTACTGTTTGAATGTTTGGTAGTTCCCATCTTTTATTTTTTGATTTGTCATAGTAATATTTTTCAATAATTTTTTTGAATTCAGAGTTGACTAATCTTTTAGCTGCATAAAATGGTAGATTAACTATTGATTTCTGCACATTACCGGTACCCTTTTTTGCAAGAAAATCAGCTTTCTCATTACCACTCAGTCCACAGTGAGCTGGTATCCATTGGAAGACTAGGTGTTTTTGAAGTGCTGTTAGATGGGTAAGGTTTCTCCAACATTCTATAATTATTTGGTTTTTTGGTGACAACTTGGAAGTAATTGCTATAATTGCTGCCCTGGAATCTGAGAGAATAACTGCTTGCTGAAAATGTGAAATTCTGTACAAAAGATTTTGTAGGGCCATTCGAATTGCTTCAATTTCTCCATCAAAGTTTGTAGTTCCATAACTTAAAGATTCGTAATAGGAAAAGAGGTGACATGTGACTCCAGCACCTGCTCCATCTTGGTTTGATATTAATGATCCATCAGTATAAATATGGAGCCATTCGTGTTCTGGAAATCTAGTATGGATTGTCTCTAATGCCAATAATTTTAGAACACTAGTTGGAGTATCACTTTTCTTAACTTCTTCTGTCAGGTGTAAATAATATGTGATGTCTAATGTTTGTGTCGGATTGACTTTAGATATGAAGTTTTCCTTTGAATTAGGAAGGTATACATTCTTCTTGATGTCTTGAATTTTGGAAAGAAAGCTCTCCTGAGTCTTTAGTGTATGTGTAAAATTTCTCTTGTGCCATGTATTGAATGGGAGTCTGATCAACTTTTCGTGTTGAATAAGAGCTGCTTTTTCTATTTCATATTCAATGGGGCACTGGTTGGTTAGTATTTCCATAGCTGCTGTTGGTGTGGTTTTGTAATTAATCTCAGACTTTGGTTTTGAAAGATTTTAATCTTTTTTGTGTTTGCTGTTACAAGAACTTCGCTGCAGTAAGTAAATAATGGCTTTATATACACATTGTATGTTGTGTTAAGAGTTGCTCTGGAACATCCCCACTTCATTCCTGTTAGAGGTTTTAACAGTGAAAGGCGCCTCTCTGCTCTTTGTATTACATTTTCTATTTGTTTAGTCCATGTAAGTTTAGTATCAAATGTTACTCCTAAATACTTTGCTTCCTTTGTTTCTGGTAATTGTTGACCCTCAAAATTTAGTTTTATTTTTAGTGGCTTTTTTCTTAGTGAAAAGATTTGGTAGTTTGATTTTGTTGTATTAACAGTCATTAAATTTTCTTTGGTCCACCTTTGTAATTTGATTAAGGATTGTTGCATGGTTTTTTCTAGTGCTGTACTTTTGCTTTTTGGTTTTGAAGTCCACATTACCAAGTCATCAGCAAATAGTGCACACTTCACACCTGATTCTTGTATTTGTTGTGGCAGATCGTTAATAAATATATTAAAAAGTGTTGTGCTGAGTACTGCGCCTTGTGGTAAGCCACGGTGTAGATATATGTAGTAGATATATGTAGTTCCTCTTTAGTATCGGGAATACTTCCAGACAATCTGAAACTTGCTAGAGTACAACCAATTTTTAAAAAGGGCAACAAAAGTAGTATTGAAAATTGCAAACCAATATCCTTGCTATCTCTGTTTTCAAAAGTTCTTGAAAAGATTATGTTAAATAGGTGAACATTCTTCTTGAAATTGCATGGTATGCTCACATCACAATAAGATTCTTAGAAGGGGAAAATCAACAATGATGCATTGTTTACATTTATTGATATTTTCCAAGCCATAGATAATAAACATCAATCTTTAGAATTATTTATTGATCTTAAAAAACTTCTGACACTCATGCTATCCTACTTAAAAAATTAAATTCCTATTGTATTAAAGGTATAGCAGGGAAATGATGTTAAAATTGATAAATTTTGTTTCAATGTAACTTTGAAGCAATGAAGTCCCTCAGGGTTCAATTTTAGCCCCAATATTGTTTTTACTACACATAAATGATCTACCCATAATTTTATCACAAGTAAAAATAGTGTTATTCACGGACAACATCAGCATGATTTTCAAAAAGTAACAATTCAATTAAATTGTCTCTAATCTGTTGTGAATAAATCAAATTTAATGTTACAAAACTGGTTAGAAAACAGCAAACTTCACTTAGATATAAGCAAGACTGTTTATATTAACCCTTCCTGAGCAGACATGTTTTATGGCTCTGAGCGGAAGGCAATTTTGCTAAAGTATTAAACTCTATTAAATACAGTTAAAACTATATAAACATGCTCAAATGTACTAAAACACAGAGTGTACCTTGCTTTTTGTTGAACTGAATTGTTATTGTCCTCCAGGACTGAAGTTTTGTTGATCCGCGTAAAAATGATGGTGCAAAAACGTAGCACTTCTCCATTTTGTACTGCATAGTTCGTACATATAGGTATTCACAAATAAATCAGCAGTGCTTCAGGAACTAAATAGTGTCACCTTCTGATATTTAATACTTCCATTTGTAATAATAACGGTAATGATGATAATAAATTATAACAGTTTTGATAGAAATGTGCAGTTACACCTAGCTAGGGCAGGGTGTCTAAAAGGTGGATATGATTTTCATAGCGACTTGTTTATCTCAATACTATTGAGATAATACTATCTCAGTGCTTTTAAATCGGAAATTTCTGGCAAATTCCAGGAAGCAATCCTGGCTCTTTTCATTGGTGGTGTCGCCTGTTGTTCTTTTATGTTTCCCTGAATACATGTCTCCTCAGTAATTATTTGCATAATTTCGTTATAAAAAAATAGGCCGAAAAATTCTGCTGGAAGCGTATTCTCATCAAAATGAGAAGGAAGCATTGGTCCCTGCTGGATATTGTGCACTGGGATACTAGATGTAGGGCTAGGGTCAAAATTACTCACCTCTACCCAGCTAGGTGTATAGCTGTCTGCAGCGTCACTTATGTCACTCTCGCTCTTACTTGCACTTACACACGAATTCTCGCATATATCACTCTCATCATCACTGAGCACAAAATCCGATAACTCACTATCACTTTTGTTCAACAATTCTACAATTTCTTGCTCCATCAACTCTTTCTTTCCCGCCATTCTGTCAAAAAGCGAAAAAAACTCTCGCTTACTGGATGCAATCAACGTACTGTTTATTCCTACACTACTGAGAACTACGACAGAAATTGTTAAATATGGAAAATTGGGGATTAACTGACAACAAACATCTGAAAGAACTGAAATCTATTGGCAGTATATATGAATTATTTGAGTGAGAGGAGCCGATCACAATAGCTCTATGATTCCAAACCCATATATGGGTTTTTGCTCGTCAGAGTCTGGACAGGTCGCCCATATATGGGCTTTTGCTCGCAAAGGGTTAATTTTAATCTGCAGAAAATACAAAATTTGCTGAATATTTTTATGACTAACCTAACCATCCAAGAAGTAAATGAAACAAGTTTTCATGGGATTTGGATTGATTCACATCTCTCCTGGAGTACTTACCAATATAAGTTAATATAAAAACTCACTCGTTTGTGCTATACATTCAGTCCTTAGTAATGTTGTTACTCTTGATGTCTTACGAAAGCTATATTTTGACTATGTGCAAATTCGCATCTCTTGTGCATACCATTATGGGATTAATCACCAAAAGTATCCCAGATATTTAAAATTCAAAAGAAAATTATAAGAATAATGAAAAAGGTACCTATTCAAACTCCTATTGAAGGCATCTTCCAGAATTATAACTATTACCTGCTGCTTCTGTGTATATTTTAAAAACAGTAATTTGTCCATCAGAATGTAAGGTCTTTTAAAAAGAATTGTGATTTTCATAAGCACAACACCAGAATAGCAAATAATTTTCATTTCAACTCCCAAAGGATTAACAAGAGCCATAACAGCACTGTCCATAGAGGAATTTGTTTGTATAATAAATCACCACACATACAATAAAATCACTGGATAAAAAACATTCAACGCTAAACTAAACAAACTTATTATTTTACATCCCACAGACGATCTGGGCTGTGCATAACATGGTGGTCTTCTAGTTCTTGAGGCTTACTGTTGACAATGTGTTTACTGTACATAAAATTCATATGGAGGTTTTTCTAAAATTCTTCTATTATACTACAAGGTGAGTTGTAATTAAATTTATTTGTTATTATTAACCATCTTGGATTTTCTCTTTTGTAGTTCCTGTGTTTTGTGTGTTAAAAAGGTAATCCGTTAGAGGAAGTGACGCATGCTTGTTACATTACTGTACCTATATTAAGATTGTATATTTTATATTACATTATATTTATTGTATTGTATTTGACGTCATGAATTTCATGTAATTCTTACAGCTAATAAAAGCCTGAATCTGAACAGTACAGATGTTCTAGAAATCAAGGAATACACATCAACCTGAATACAAAACTAGTGTCCAATATAAAATATTCAGATAACTTTGTCCTTCAAAAGAATCAACAGCTATAAATAAATAAATAAATAAATAAATAAATAAAAAATATAAATAAATAAATAAATAAATAAATATTATCTCTAATACCTATTATCTGTATACATAAAGTAATGCTTACCACAACAGTGTCCTCTGTAACATCTGACACGTTGTTATCATCAAACAAGTACCATTTATGGTCATTCTGATTCTGACAATAGGCCGTGTCTGAAAATATTAAATATATTAAGAGTAATCTGAATACTGTGGGTCTTATAGATATAACCCCAATGAGAGGTGTTTTTTAAATTACATAACAATAAGAATGACTATCCACATAGAAGCCATGAACTTAAATCTTCATTCAGTGGCAGAAAAGTTCATTATCAGGAATGAGCTGAGGTGAAACATTTTCACCAAAAAACAATACTGTGGGAGTAACACTCAAACTTAGCATCATTTTTTCCCCCAAATTTTAAATTAATCACACATTTATTTGCTTTTTAGCCAACTGAAAGCATCTATAGTACACTATCATAAATACTTTTTACTGTAGTAACTGCACCAAATATGTTTTTATTTATTTATACTAAGCATCAATACAAAAAGCATGGCCATACATCAGCCCAGACTGAGATACCTTACCATATTCCAAACCAAGTTTTCCTTAATATCTAAAACATTATTTTAATTATTATAACAATAACAACAACAACAAACAGTCCATAATAAACCTATCTTTCATCTACTTCTCTTTTTGCTGTGCACATTCATTTCCTTTTTACTTTAGCCAAATACTCGCCTACGTTCTTGCTATCCTTACTAACGAGTTTAATTAAGGCTACCTTTCTGTCCATTTTCAAACATTTCTCATTTATACACTGTTTCCTCCAAAGCACCTTTACATTCAAAAGCTATATGTTCAATGTCTTCCTTTCCTCCACATATTGGACACTGATTCTGTTGGAGGCCTTTTCTCATACCCTTTAGTCTCCACACACTCACTTGTACCCAAGCAATACTCTCTTTGTTCCTTAGGTAATTTATCCACATACCATGTATTTTTTATTTGTATGTTATTAATGATTAGGACTATGATTTTGATGACTTGGCATCTTTATTTTGGTAAGTTTAATTCATTAATGAGTTGTATTTAAATCTGTTTCCGAGTAAAAGAAGTTGAACTAACCATATTTGTTAGGGCATTTTCTTTCTTGTTTTTCTGTTGTTGTATTTTCTGCTAATTTTGTGCTATAGTGCATTTTTTAGGGTTTTTATTGCTCATTTTTATATACTTCAGGCAGTTTTATTGCATATTTATGCATTTTTAAATACATCTTAGGTACATTCCACCTGTTTTGCTTTCCAAGACCAAAGGGAACATTTTTCTTTTTTACATTTCATTTCTTAGTAAATTATTTTGCTTGGTTCTTAGCAGTACCAGATTAAAATTACACTTAAGTTTCAGGAAACTAGACATACACTTTCTTCCTCTTCTATGAATTGACAATGAACTTGCCCAGTTACCAACTGTAAGTTACATTTAACAAGAAGCAGATAGGTGCATTCCTTAGTTGATGACTATTGTCTTGAACGTCTTCTGAATAGCAAGCAGGTGCAGATTAGGTGTCTTTTAGACAGTATAAAGAATTGAGGTGTGGAGTATATCATGCCTAATGTAAAGCAAAGTGTGGCGCATAAGATAAAGAATTTTGTTTCGTGTTATGATGAAAAAGTTTTCTCCATGGATGGGAATATACTTTTCTGTAAGGTTTGTGAAGTAAAAGTGGCAGCAGAAAAGAAGTTTCCTATAGACCAACAATTGAAGAGAGAAAGGCATATACATCTATAACTGCTTGAAGGTAAAAAATGTTACTTGGCGAAGCTGATTCTTCTTCAGGTTCACTTTTCTTTGAAGAACGCTGTGAAAGATTCATTTGTACAGATTAGGGTGGTCATTTTTTGAATTTCATATTTCTTCACACACGCCCCCTAGTTTTTATCCTTTTGTTTTAAGAACTTTAATACCCATTTTGTTGAAGCTGAACAAGAGGAATCTGTGTCGCAATGGAAGAGAAGTTGCGTCACTTTGCTTATTCCTGCTTTTGTATGTGCTCGGCTGCTGCCATACTGTCCACCTTCAGCTGAGCCTCGGTTTTCATTGGGTAGTTCTAAATATTTATTTACATCATGGCCAGTAGATTAAGAAGAACTGACACAGTTATTTATTATGTAAAGTTGTGCACCAGATCGGTGGACATAAATTACTATATAATCAATAGGTTATGTCAATCATGTTTTATAACATATGCAAAGTGAAATTGACTATCAGTGAAAGCGCTAATTTAGTTACGCATGAATGTGCAATATTTTGGGAAAGGGCCAGGATTTCCACAACAGCTTTATCTCACTACACAAAGAAACTTACAGACCTGTATTTAGAGTAGCACAATCTACAAAAAAGGCGCTCATAAGAAGACGAACACTCAGAATGAGCAAGAACGCAAGTTTTCTCCAACTCTAAATAATTTGTTGGATGTTGCCCATGCTAATGCTCTGAACATGATAAAAATAGAAGAGGAACTCTTTCTATTGTATCGAGAGCCTGGCCGTAGAGGTTGTCTTGGAGGTACTGACTGGAAGTTTGCTGCAAAAGAGGAAGGGGTGAGGATTACAGGTATGAAAGAGGAGGTGAGGAAGATGAAAAGTGATAACAGTACATTGTTTTTGGAAATTATTTACTATTCATCTGAAGAAACAGCTGAAGTGAGTGACTGATGCAATTAATTTCTTTTGAAAACTAATAAAAAGCACGTGAAGAATGATTACAGTGAACTCATGTCTCTGTGGACAACTGTGAAATTCAATCTAAAAGTAAGGATGCCTGGAGCTTTGCATCATGCAAGGTGGAAGGCCAAAAGAATTTGTTCATTGAACATGTTCCTCTTTCATTCTCAGCTGTCTCTCACTGTTAGTGAATTGGATGGACTGAAGACCATCTGATAGTTTGTATTAAAATATATGGAAAATGGTGGTTTCTGAGTTCATCAGCAATCAGCACATGTTGCAATGAGTTGTTGCTTTTTAAAAGTTAAAACTGTACGAAAGAGTAAATGCATGGGTTTGTTCAAGTGTTCTAAACAAGTTTTGTCAGCACTTATGGTATTTAAATGAAGAGATTTATGTGTTATCACTGTTTGATGACAAGTTTAATAATGACAAAAGGCAGGTATGGTTAGAAATCGAAACCTTGGGGACCGAAATGAGGTACCCATTGCAGTTACAAAGCTTTTGGGTAAGCTTTCTTCTTGGTCTATTATAATTCCATAAATTTAAATTTAGTACGTTTGCATAGGCTATTCAGAACATATGAACATTCTTGGGATTAAAACACTTCCACCTTAGTGCCAAAGAGGCTATGAAAAATCTTAAGGTGGTAAATGATACAGCAGAGAGAGGAGTGAAGTTAATTCAAGAATTCAATGGACTAATAATGGTCAATGAAGAACAAAAACAATTCACTTTGCGATGTGTGCAATATCAGTAAAGACAATACCCAGACTGTAAAAAAGGAACACTGAAAAGAAAATCGTGCTAAAACTAGTATGGATTTATGCTGCATTCCCACATTTTGTATGTTCTATTACATATTAATAGGTACTTAAATTTCTTTCATTTAAATATATTAAGTATGTTTGGAAAACACGTATCGGTTGGTTTCAATTGTTCATGCCATTAGAAAAATACAAGGGCATCCTCCAGTCCTGCCAACGCAGAATGGAAAGGAAGATCCTGCACATATCTCTAAAAGACAAGATAAGGAATGAGAAGGTATGCATCAGAACTGGAATGAAAGACTCCTTAAGCGAGGCCGACAGACTGAAGTGGAAATACGGAGGTCATGTTGTGCGACTGGGCCACAAAAGATGGACACATAGGATAATGATGTGGGATCCCGGGATCGGAAAGAGGGATGCGGGGCATCAATGGACACGCTGGGCAGACTTCGAGTTGCAGTGGATGACCAGAGCAAGAGACAGATGAGTGTGGAGAGAACTAGAGAAAACAATCTCCAGTACATAAGTGTGTGTAAATAAGTGGGAGGAAAGTGTGCAGGATGAAGATACAAACTTAAATACTTTAGTATAAGCACTAATATTTAGGACTTCCAAAAATACACTCCTTAGGAATAGCTCACCTAAGAGTTAGATATGAGCTCATCCCTGCAAACGTCAGGAGGCCTTTGCCCTAAAGAGATTTCTGAGGCTAGATTTATTTATTTTTTCATTAGTTAAGTTTATTTAGATATTTAAGTCCATTGTTGCTTCTTATACTATAATAAAAAGTTTGTAAAATCAGCTGGAAACCAGGAATTTGCTCTCAATAAATGACTTGTATATTTTTGAGATATACTTTAGCAAGAAGTATGTTCTGTCCCTCTGAATTTTGCGCATTCATCTATCTAAGAATGTCAAGTAATATGTCTGAGTAACCGCAGAACTGAACGTAAACCACACATGCTATTTGAGGGTGACCCTCCTTCCAAAAAATAAGGGGCGGCGGACTCACCTGGTATATGTAAAATCCTTTATCTCTGTATCTTTTACCTTCAACCAAGTTTCTACAATTCCTAAATAACCGACCTTATCCAGCAATTAATTTATGTTTCCCGTAAAAATGTTATTTTTTAAATCCTCGCATTTCCAGAACCCTATCCTTTTCACTTTCTCCCTTCCTTACTGCAAGCCAGTTCTATTCCTAAATCTCTCTAAAATTCTCTTGCTCCATAGTTCGGTTTCCTTTCCATCTTTTGATGTGCCTGCCTTGTTTTCTAAATATATTAAATACCCAACTTTATTGCTCATTTCTACCCTCCACACACAAGTCTGTGCCTATGTAAATGAATATCATTCATCTGTAGTATCTGCAATCAGAGTCATAGTTCAGCAACATTGTGCCCACATTGGATTATTGGCTCTTCCTCAAAATGCTTTAGTTTGTCATTCATCCATATGAATGGAAGAAACTGGTCATACTCATTTCAGAGAGCATTTATAACTTTAAGGAACCTAAAGGGAGACATCATACGCAAATGGTTGAGGAAAACTACTTAAGCATTTATTTTGTATGCGAGGCTCTAGAAGACAAATTACACTGGTGAGCAGGAAAATTGCGACATGAGCGGTGTACACAATTTTTAATTGAGTACCCCTTATGGTGAAAATGTTACTGAAAGTTGACAGTTGCTTATTTTATAGTATGGCACATTACTGATAACAGGAAATAGTAACTTGATAAGAATGTAGATCCTGATTTTGCACCTGGTGTTAAATCTGAACATCACAAAATTAGCCAGAGTAAATTAAATGATTTAGTCAGAGACTTGGAACTTTCTACAGCCAAGGCAGAGGTGTTAGCTTCCAGATTGCAACAACGGAACTATTTTGCTGAAAATGTGAGTGACTTTTTTCATGACTGTCAGAAACATCTTGAGATGCATTTTTCTAAGGAAGGTGATTTAGTGTTCTGCAGTGATGTTAGTGGCTTACTGAGTGCTCTGAACATTAATCACATCTCTGATCAGTGACGGGTGTTTATAGATACTTCAAAATTAAGTCTGGAAGCTGTATTACTACATAATGGCAATCAGTTGCCATCAATTTCTAATGGTTATTCCGTGCATAAGAAGGAATCATGTGGCAGCATGAAATTCCTTCTTGATTCAATTAATTATAACATGTAAAAATGGAAAATATGTGCAGTAAAGTAATTGAATATTCACTGGACTTCCAACTAAGATACACTACACACTGTAGTTTCATATGTGAATGGGACAGTAGAGATAGAGCTTCTCATTTCATAAAAAAGGAATGGCCTTTACATCAAGCTATGGAAACTGGAAAAATGAATGTTATACATGAACTTCTAGTGGAATCTGAGAACATTTTGATTCCTCTACTACATGTGACACTTGGTCTCATCAAAAACTTTGCTAAAAGGTTGGACCAAAATGGACTTGCATTTAAATATGTAGTTACAAAATTTCCTAGAATTATTGAGGCCAAGTTAAATGAAAAAGTTTTTATTGGCCCACATATTCATCAACTTCATCAAGATGAGACATTTGAATACCTTTTAAATGATACTGAGAATGGCATGAATTTCTTTCAGAGAAGTCTTAAGCAATTTTTTGGGAAACGAGCTGGAAACTATGAGGACCTTGTTACAAATTTGCTGTTATCTTATCACAAAATAGATGCAAGATGTCCCTTAAATTACACTTTTTACGCTCCCATTTGAATTTTCTTCTTGAAAGTTGTGGGGAAATAAGCAATGAACATGGCAACATTTTCACCAACAAATATCATTAATGGAAAAGTGGAGTGCAAGAATGCTTGCTGACTACTGCTAAACTGTCAGAGATACTGCTCAACTAGACTACAAGAGGGAAGCAAAGTGAAAGCATATTTAGTACGGTAAGCGATCATGAATACGTTTTACAAGACATGGGGCAGATTTTCAGAGCAAAAATTACTATTGTACTTTTCCTTAATATTATTCTCAAACCAGAACCAATCTAGCATTCTTGTTATCATATTCGTGTTCAGCATAGTGTAATCCTTAAGAAAAGGGAAGTTTCATTCATATCGCAAACAAAAAGTCAAAATTTGTTGTCCAGTGTTATTGCTAATACATTACAAGATACCTGGAATGGTATCTTCTCTATCATTTGAGACAGAAATGTTATATCATTAGCCTAAAATAAAGCTGCTTTCTAAAACAAATATAAATACTTTTAATACATGTAAAAAAATAGCATTATAAATACTATTATTAAAATAATAAGTAACGTTGGGAAACTGCCCAGAAGGAAGCTAAAATGTGTGTTTTGCAGAACCTAATACTGGGTTTTAAGACACCATGCAGTTTCAAGGCTATTGTTCCAAGACCGAAGAGATTTCTTCTTTCAGCCTTTATGAAATAATCGGTGTGATGAAAAAGAGTGAGACATAGGATCTCTGGGTATATTTTGGGGAAGTTCCAATTTCATGCCAAAAATTGGTAAGTGGGGAATTGGCTCATCCAATAAGGATGAAAATGTTGGCACCAAATTCAAAATTTCTTTTGCAGCGTGTGCCAGCTGACCAATAGAAATTCCTCCCATCAGAAAGGCATAATTCTTTATATAGAGGCGTAAAGGTGAAATTGGGGGAGTTCTTAAAAAGTCCAAACAAAGTGTTCATGTCGAAATCACCATGCAAGTATGCACCAAGTTAAGTAGAGAGCTGACAAATTTCTAGTACCAAATACGTGTACTTACATCACAGAAAAGAAAACAACAAAGGTTTTAAGTAACCAATTTTGACCGACTTCGTGCAAAGACATATTCACAGGCAGCATTTTAACGCAAAAAGGTGTTTGTGTATGTGAACGATGTATATGTTGTGAAAAGTGCTGCAATAGACAGGGGTGCAACCTTTTTGAACTACAGCCAAAGATATATAATTTCTGTATCTTGCAACCTCGCCTGAGTTTGACGATTCCCTTTACCAGGAATGAGTCCTCAGCTTGCTTAATTTTCATTAAAACCCAGCTTGCTGGACCAGAGGAAACGAGAAGCAACCGCTACATTGAACCATGGACAACAGAGACGACTACCAGTTAGGAAATAGTCTGCTGACGGGGCGACCCATCACATTGTAATGAAAGCGCTGAACCTTATCAGAAGAAAAGAATTGGATTTTTACATTAGAAGTGGGACTTTACATAAAATCAGTGAACAAATATGCAAGAGGGTTTTATAAAGCTTGATAATACAATTTATTTTATTTTACAATAGCATGAGCTTCATGAACATGAGCCATCTTCAGCACTGCACTGCAGAACAATAACTTATTCCTAAAACAAGGAATCACCTTCCAGTGTTTTTCTACGTTTTATGACCACATATCTATATTGTTTCATAAACCTCATGCATTTACACTTTAAAAAGCTGACAAACAAAGTACTAACTTACATTGTTACAATGAAAGCTCTAAATAAAGTATAATACTCACAGTGTCCTCCTCCCATACCACCATAGTGATTACAAACACCAATGAGGTCATAAATTGCCTCTGAATGATTTGGATTAATGACATA
Organism: Tenodera sinensis; assembly: GCA_030765045.1. NCBI lineage: Eukaryota > Metazoa > Arthropoda > Insecta > Mantodea > Mantidae > Tenodera > Tenodera sinensis. Next base: position 62,105,574 of record CM060964.1, read on the forward strand.
CTCAGACATGTTGAGGCCGCATAAAGGAAAATCAACATGGGTGTCAATTTTATCACGGCGATAGCGATTGTACGAGAACCTCTTTAAGTGAATGATCAAAATTCGTGGTAAACTCCAAAGATCAAACTTCTTGGTAGCACGCTGATGTTTCTTACAGGATGGACAATACCTGGAAGTAAGAACAAGTAAAATCATTTCTGATATCTGTATGGCAAATTGTACTAGAATGGATTTCTTATGCAAACTTTTCATGCTGCAGATTATGAAGCTCATTATCAAAATTCTGAGACCTACCAGCTATAGATAAAATTATCTGGATTGCTACAGATTTTCAAAATCATCAGTCTCACACACACACTATGTACATTTTCATACCCTAAAACTGCTTTTCGAAGTGCTGCTGCCATTCATTTTCTTCCTGGGTTGAAATTGCATGCTCATGAGTGGTAAACTGTTCTATACTGCATGAGAATTTTTGTTATATGCATGCATTTTTTTCATAATTTTGAACAGGAAAAGCTCACTTTGAGCCATGTAAGGTGTGAACAGTTTCACCAGTGCAGACTTCAGATGTGATGGTAACTTGGGTGGAGATTTTATCAGAAAAAGATTCTGTTTATCCATGGACATCACTTTCCAAGAATTTGAGGTAGGCTAATCCAGATGTGTCACTGCTCAGTAACTTAATTTTACTCCTCCAGAGAAAAGTTGAAGATAGTGGACAAAGTTTCCTGCTTGTGCTTTAGTATCACTTTTGTGACCAGATTTTGATTTTGAAGGATGCACACTATAGACTGATATATGGTGTCCCAAGTCAAATGGTATATCCAAGTTTCAAATCCAATGATGATGCCATACACCTGCCTAGGGTTAGTGTCACACCATTCGCAATTGTGAAGTACCCATTGTGACATTGTGTAAATATATTTGTACTGCACTTTTGAACATTATGGTAATGTAATCTAGAATACCTGCTCTGTTTTCACCTATGATCTCCCTAAGAGCAATATTTTCACTTGTTATTGCTTCTTCCTCTCCTCATCTTTCAATGAAGTTTGGTCACTTTTAAATTTCTAGAATCTCCAAAAATCTACTGCACAAGAAGCAGCAATACCCAGGAGCATTCAACAACTCTGGGGTCAAAACCACTTTCAAAATCATAGAAAATTACTCATGAACTTCATCTCTTTCTAACTTTAGTCTCAATGGCTGTCACCACATGAGAGTTGCTCTCATTTTCCTCCCTGGAATCCACAAATGGGAGAGTTGGTATCTGCTACCACTGTGCTTAAGAGGAATATGGCGTTAGATACTGAATTCCATGTAATTTAACTTTCTTTCATCTCTAAACTTTCTTAGTTACTCTCATGTAGGCACAAGTACCATTTCCTATCAATTCATTTAATACTGTAACATGCCTTAGAATTAATTTTTTATCTAAGCAAAATCTGCCACACTTCATATAGCTATTGTTTTGAGCAACAGTTGAAAATGGAGGCTCCTATTCAAGCTCCTGCTGAATGTGATGTGTATTCTGTTACAGCAGCATTCAGAATTAGCAGCACAGGATGCTTAGTGCTGGTGTGTCTAGTTGCACAATAAACCTTGGTTACATACAGCTTGGCAGACTACAGATCTGCAGAACTTCAGCTGGGAGGTGTTTAATCATCCTATGGACAGGACTAGGCTTCCAGTGATTTCACCTTTTCTTACACCAAAAAAAAAAAAAATGTCTGTCCAGGCAGTATCAGCATTTTCAGAGTGACAGAGAGCCAGAAATAGTCCTCACACAGTGCTTCCAATACTGGCAGCATGGGAAAATACAAACTGGTTGGGGAATTTAATCTCATACTGGCAAGTTGCCATGGTAGCTCAGTGGTTAGAGCAGCCACACAAGAAGCAGAAGATTCGTGGTTCATATCCTGGCTATAGCATTGTATTTTTCAGTCCTGATTTTATCTCTCAAACGTTTCCCACACATGCCTTGTGTGTTTAAAATCATCAGCAAGTTGGTTACCAAAAAAATAACAATTACCATCTAAAGGTTCTTTAATTAAACCTGGAACATAGAGTACTTATGATTGTAAGTTGCCCTTGGGGTACTTATCTCAGATGTGAGATTCCCTAGTGGTCTACTGGGAAAATATGAATCAGTTGGAGAATTTAATGTCATACTGACAAGTTGCAATGGTAGCTCAGTGGTTAGAGCAGTCGCACGTGTAGCAGAAGGATTCTGCAAGGTCCAGATGTTTCGTCCACACCTGTGGTGGGCATCATCGATGGCGTGGTCTTAGTCTTCTCGGTGAACGTTCCGTTACAACAGAATCGCTGGCTGGAGATGCCGTTATTATTTATTTATGCCAACAAACTTACTGTTGGTGTTTTTAAACACACAAACCGTGTGTGGGAAATGTTTGAGAGGTAGAACTGGAACTTAAAAATTCAATGCCACAGCTGGGATTTGAACCACAGACCTTCCGCTTACCAGGTGGGTGCTCTAACCATTAAGCTACTGTGACAACCTGCCAGAATGACATTGAATTCTCAAACCAGTTCATATTTTTCCCAGTAAACCACAAAGGCAGTCTCACATCAGAGACAATTACCATAATGGTGAATTACTATTGCAAGTACTTTATGTCCTGGGATTAAATAACCTTCAGATGGTAATTATTATTTATGCCAACAAACTTACTGTTGGTGTTTTTACACACAAACCGTGTGTGGGCAATGTTTGAGATGTAGAACTGGAACTTAAAAATTCAATGCCACAGCTGGGATTTGAACCACAGACCTTCCGCTTACCAGGTGGGTGCTCTAACTACTGTGACAACCTGTCAGAATGATATTGAATTCTCAAACCAGTTCGTATTTTTCCCAGTAAACCACAAAGGCAGTCTCACATCAGACAATTACCACAATGGTGACTTACTGTTGAAAGTACTTTATGTCCTGGGATTAAATAACCTTCATATGGTAATAATTATTTATTTATGCCAACAAACTTACTGTTGGTGTTTTTAAACACACAAACCGTGTGTGGGTAATGTTTGAGAGGTAGAAGTGGAACTTATATCTGGGCCGCTCATGGGGAATTGGCTCGGCTTGAATGGGATGTGTGTGCTAGCTTCTTCGCTCTGATTGCTGAATGGCTTATGCGATTTTTCTGCATTTGGGTTTCTTTTTCATGCTCAAGTATCGAATGCCAGGTTTTGCTCAGTTTTAGAGCTTGTTCCTTTCTGTTAAAATTATTGGGGTGTTTGTAAATTTCTATGGCTTTGCGTTGGAGTCTGGCATGGTAGTACGGCATAGACAAAAGAACAGTAGTCTCCTTATACTGGATTATGTGTTTTCCGTTGGCCCCTATTGCCCTATACCCAGATGGCAGCATCTCTTGTGTTTTGTGAATCGGATATTGACGCTGCGTTGAGTGGTACCTATGTGGAACAAGGAATCTGGTAAATGCTGGCCAAAGTGAGCGGGTCCCTGGGATCTTTCGCTGACCAAAGCAAGGTATTAATCTGTCTGGTAGGTTTGAAGATAGTTTTGATGTTGTAGCACTTGAGTAGGCACCCGATTCTGTCCATGACATTTTTGAAGTAAGGCAGAAAAGCAGTGTCTTTGTTCTTGGGTGGATCCTGTTCGAGGTTGGCAGAGTAAGGTCTAGGTGGGCGTATTGCTCTGCAGACTTCTTGTGCCATGTAACCATTTGAACATAAAGCCTGTTCAGGATGTCAGAGTTCTGTTGTAATGAGTTAGGCTCATTACATCATGGGGTTCGTGGATTGGCACAACAATGGTTAAGTTCATATCTAAAAAACAGAATGCAATATGTCAAAATAAATCATAGAAATAGTGGTGTTGCAGAAAAAATTAAATCAAGTTTCCAAACTATTTGGCAAGGTGTACCGCAAGGCTCGAAACTAGGTCTGTTTTTGTTTTTAATATATATCAACAATATTTTTAAATTAGTAGAAAGAAGTGGAAATGTAGCAATAGGATATACAGATGATATGACAATAGTAATTAAGGGTAAGTCAGCTGCCGAGGTAGATTAATAAGTAGATCAGCTAATGGAAAAAATAAAACTTTATTGTATAAATTTAGGCATGATTTTAAATACTAAAAAGACAGTCTGGATAAATTTTGAACTAAAAAAATGTAGTTTAAATTGTATACAACTGGAAATAGACGGAGAAAAAATCTGATGCGTTTCACTCACATGACTTTCTCTACTCTTGTACTAACCATTCTTACAAACTCTTATTCCTATATCTTCATGTTAAGATAAACATTTGCAAAAGAATAACATTACTAAGATAAGTGAAGTTTTTAGTTTCTAATTTGTTCTTACTTTAGAATCTTGTTGCTTCACTGTTAATAGCTTCAATTTTTCCTTATTTAATTTGTACAAATTATTTTATTGCTAATTTCCTTGTAGGTGCAAGGGAAATGTTAGAATACAATAGGCTTTGTGCGACAGTCAAATGTTTTTAAGCTTTGAGATTCTGTTGTCTTTGCACACTTTTAAAAAAAAAAAAAAACAGCGTCCCTCACAGGCACATGAGGGGAAGGTCGGTGGATCTAAATACCACCTATTTAGTCCTCCCGGCTAGGTCCGATGGACCCGTTGACCAACGATAGGTGTGGTCCCCCTTGCAAAATGGGGGTTTAAGTCGGGTGATGTAACTGCCACATTGTAAAACTGGTGCCCGTTAAGAAAACAGTTACATGAAAGCCACATACATGAATATGAGTCCTAAAGATAAACATTCCGGAGTTAAAACTGTCTCCCAATCGGATCTCCGGGTGGGGACATCTTTAGGCAAATTTCATCACAACAATTCCAATACTTTAAGAATTCTACAATGGAATGCAGGAGGCATGTCCCAGCCTAAAAAACAAGAGCTAATGAAAATATTAAAAGACCAAGATATAGATGTCTTCACAGTACAAGAAGCCAATATATCAAGAAGAACAGGAAATATACTTTGAAATGGATCAGTACACTACACATATACTTCCAAAGGCTTGTCAAATAGCAAGTAGTATTCTTACAGGAATTAAAAGAAATATGAAAGCTACTATCCAAATCCAAAAAACAATGGAAGAGCAAGATAAATCAGAAATAGTTAAAATTGAAGTATGGAAAAGTAACTACCACTATAGAATTTACAGTATCTACAATCCTCCAGACAATACACTAGACCTAAATTCTATTTCCATAGAACCCAAACGTATTTTAATAGGTGATTTTAATGCACACTCCCCTAGGTAGGGCTACAGAGATATAAATTCAGCAGGAAGAGTCATAGAAGACCTATTAAACTCATCAACAATGGAATTAATATTTAATCCAAATGATCCACCCACTTACCTTCATTATAATGGTTCAGGTACAAATCCTGATCTTCTGATGGTGTCATCTGACATAATTGACAAATACAAAAAGAGAAATAATAGAAGACCCGGTTCAGGCCACAGAATCACCATAAACTCCATAAGAGGTCTAATAAATAAAAGTAACAAATCAAAAATTAAAACTTCTTGGAAGTTTAAAAAAAGCAGATTGGTCCAGTTTCCAAAATGAGATAGAAGGGAAGTGTAATATACTGTTAGAATCAGAGTTCAAGTCAACAGATGAAATGAATAAGAAAATTTGTGAAATATTATTGACAGCAGCCAAAACACATATCCCCAAAGGAAAGTTAAAGAAATATAGCTACTTTTGGTCTCCATCTTTATCTAAGTTAAAACACGAAAGAAATATAGCAAGAGTCAAAGCCGAAAGAACCAAGTGTCCAGAAGATGTACAAAACTGGAGAAGAAAATCAGCCATTTTTAAGAAAGAATTAATTACAGCAAAGAACACCAGTTTCACAAATTTTGTAGAACATATGGACTATAGGAAAGATGGAAATAAAATATACAAATTCCTTAATAAAACAAAATTATCAAAAAATACAACTGAACCATTAAAACATAATAACAAAAGCTTAACTACAGATAGGGAAATAGCAGAATCCCTTAACAAGTTTTATGCTCAGTCACAAAGAATACCCCAAGCGTATAAAAAACAATATAAGGCTATCCAAAAAACTATCAGAGAAACTAATAAGCCAAAAGGTATACAAAATGATATTTTTATTCAGGATTTTAACGAAACAGAACTGGATTTAGCAATAGAACAATTACAGAACAAAAAATCTCCAGGACCTGACAAGATCCACCCAGAGTTTAAACACCTTGGCAGGAAAGGAAAAGAAATCCTACTTAAACTGTATAACACGTGTTGGAGAATAACTGTACCTTCTGACTGGAAAAAAGCCATTATCATCCCGATTTTAAAGAAAAACAAACCCTCAAACAATATTAACAGTTTTAGGCCAATATCTTTGACCAGTGTTATTGCAAAAGTGATGGAAAGAATGGTGGCATCTAGACTTAACTGGTTCCTAGAATATTACAACTTAATTAATAGTTCACAGACCGGCTTCAGACAGAATCATAGTACAAGTGAAAATGTACTCCTACTAAGCCAAGACATCAAGGAAGCTTTCAATAGAAGGGAGGATACCTTAGCAGTATTCATTCATTTTAAATCAGCATATGACTCAGTCTGGAGAAACAAATTAATTGAGAAGTTGCAATCAATAGGTGTGAAAAGTAACATGCTTAAATGGATAACTCAGTTTATTTCACAAAGATTTTGTGCCACAAAATATAATACATACATTTCCAAATATAAACAAACACACCGAGGACTTCCACAAGGTGCTGTTCTGAGCACAACACTCTTTAACATATATATAAATGACCTTCCATCAATAATAAAAACTTTAGAAACCAAAATTGCTTTATTTGCTGACGATGTAGTCATTTGGACTTCAGGCTCTCCAAAAAAACCTGAATTAATTAAAGACAGAATAGAAACAGCCCTAAACAAAGTACATGAATGGAGCTCCAAAAACCTCATGACTATCAATGTGGAAAAAACAAATTATGAATTATTTACACTAAAATACAAACCAGTTAATATTAACATAAATTATAATGGTAAACCACTCAAAGCAGTTGATGATGCCAAATACTTAGGCATCACTTTCGACAGAAAGCTAAGTTGGAAAAAACATATAACAAACATCTCAGAAAAGGTTGAAAAGAAACTGCAAATCCTGAAAAGGTTAGCTGGTGCTAAATGGGGCTGCTCAAGGAGAGTCCTTAACACAACATACAACATGTATGTTAAACCAAACCTCTTGTACTGTTCTGAAGCTTTAATAACAGCAGCAAATGCTAACATCAATAAACTTGAACAAATAAAAAAATCAGGCTCTTCGCCTAATCACTGGAGCAGTTAAATCCACACCTATTGATGCCATGCTTGCCTTAGCATGAACCCCATCAATAACAACAAAAATAGAAGAACAAGCATTGCTCCAACACGAGAAAATGTTACGACTGCCAAACTCTAAATGGACAGAAGAGAACCTCCCCCCTTCAATCCTTAAAACTCATAGTAGTTTCCTAGAAAAGGTAACACAGATTAAACCCAAATTGAACATTCCTAACACCAGAGAAAATCTACTTATAAGAGAAAATCCATTGGAATTATTACAACCTACCTTCAGTTTGGAATTAATAGAGGAAATAAGTAAATCAGACACACCAAAAGAAATACAAAAACTTCTAGCTCTGGAAACAATCAATACTAGGTATCCCACAGAAGAATGGCTCCACATATATACTGATGGATCCTCCAGGGAAAACCTTACTGGAGCTGGAGTTACGTGTTCACATTTTTCCTTTTATCATTCTGTTGGCAGAGAGACAACAAATTATGATGGAGAAATAGAGGCTATACACATTGCTCTCCGACAATTATTAAATCTTCCCTTAAATAAATTTAACAAGGCAGTAATTCTTTCGGATTCTAAAGCTGCAATTCAGGGAATATGTTCAAATACTACAAAGAAGTCAACAAAGATCAGAGAATGCTACAAAATGTTAACACAACTCCAAAAAGTTAACAAGACTGTTCATCTCCAATGGATTCCAGCACACTGCGGAGTCATGGGGAATGAAGCTGCAGACTCACTTGCAAAGAAAGGCACAACAATAAAACAAAAGTCTAAATTCAATTTCTCATATTCCTCAATAAAACGCTTGATCATTAAAAAATTTTCTCATTCATACCTACAAGAATTAGAAACAAATGCCAAAGATAAAAAATGGATTACACTACTTTCCAACCCAGATATAATCCCCCAGAGACCAAGGAAAATAGCGGTTGCAGCCTTCCGACTATTGACAAATAACGACTGCTTAGCAAGTCATCTCTACAGAATAGGTATCTCAGCTTCACCAATATGTGTCCTGTGTAACGATCCAGCAGAAATGAACACCACTTGAAGACCTGTGAAGCATTAAGATCAGAAGAAACTACAGTTCAGAAGTATTGGAAAGCACGAATGCTACTGGCTTCATTGCCAGATGCAAGGCACTAGAAAACAACAACATATAAAAAAATGAACAATGATCCATTTCACGAAAGTTGTAAGTTTTCGGAAACACACACATAACAAGGAATATCTCCGTAATGGTTCACCCTAAAAGAAAATTTATTTGAACAAAAATTGTGTATTTTAGCAAGATCTGCATTTTTTGTATAGTGTGCTGATCGCACTTATTTTGTTTTATGGAGGCACCTCCTTTTGTTTCGCGACTCTTGTTTTCCCCGCTGGGTTGCGCTAGTGTTTTTTCTATGGGTTTCCTCTCGGTCTGACGGTTGTAGAGACAGTCAGTCGGAGTGCTCCTTTCTCGGCGTGCAGGGTAAGTTGTTTGGTTTTAACTAGGGCTCAGGCCGTGAAATACAGATTGGTTTTCAGACCGTTACTTGCCTGGGAGGTGCTTCTAATGCGGACGAATTAAATGTAATCTTGTAACAAGTAATTCTTGTAACCCGTAGGATATCCACGCGAAACATTTAGGCATTTTCAGATAGGCTTGAAGACTGCCCAACTCCTCGCTTTGAGAGGGAGTTGAATGGGGTTATGTAAATTGGTTTTGTTTTCACCTGTATTTCTGTTGTGTTTCGGCTTCCATTTCTGTTTAAAGGTTTGCTATACCGATTAATCATTCCTGTTAACAAATGTATAATTTATTGATCCATAAATGTTATAGTTCTTGAAATCTTTAGTGCTCTCTTCTCTTCAGTTCCTTCCCCCCCCCGCCTTCACGATTGTACCTAAGCCCCTATGGTGCAATTAAATGGTAGCAGAGCGTGGTTGTCTTATGGTCGAGTGGGGCAGTTAAATTGAGCATTGGGTTATTGTTTTGATTAACCATGTCGAGTGACTTTCAGCTGTTGCGTAAGAACGAAATACTATTTGAGTTGGGGATTCGTGGACGCGATGACTTGTCGTCGGCAGACGTTCCGGCCCTATTAGACGCACTTCGTAGCGTGAAGGATAACGATTATGTCGTGTTGCCGGACAAACATTTATTGGTAACTGAATCACCGTCATTATGTGAGGCCGCACGGTTGGAATTTGAAGAGTTGTTCTCCGAGTCGAGTATTGGCTCGGGGTTTTCGAAAGCGCAGGTGAGGCGTTTGACAGCCAGGATCTTGCATTATGTGCAGCGGATTGAATATTTCCAAAAATATTGTCCTAAGGTTAAGTTCGGGGTTGACTTAGCCGAGCTGAAGGGGCAGTTTAGGAGATATTTAGAAGTGCTTGCTCAGAAAGGGGATCGGGCCGAGTCGGCTACTGTCACACCAACTGTGACGTCTCAAATGTCGGCCTTTAAACCGCTAAAGTTACTTCATCCCTTACAACAGTTGGTTGAACCTTATCAAGTCTTTAAGGTTGTTGATGTTCTTACAGCTCTTGAATTTCTGAAGTTCCTGGTAAGAGCTAAGGATTGCGCTGAGTTATGCGAAGTTCCCGGTTTTCAGCTGCTTGAAGTAGTGATGTCAAAAGGGGGTGACGCGGTGCACAGTATAATTGGGCGTATTAAGGGATGTGTTGATCCAGTCTCTGAATTACATGACAGTGTATTGAAGTGTTTCATTCCTCGTCGGGAGCTACATACATTAATTCTAGATCATTATTTGAAACCCCAGGGGTTAGGAGAGCCTTTATTCGAGTACATTAGCAGGGTTAAGTTGTTTGCGCGTATACTACGGTTGCCAGATAGCGAACGGCAGATCTGTGACGTCATTATTACAGGGTTGACCCTGGAGGTACGTTCTCTTTTGGTATTCAGCTCTTGTCCTACTACGTTTAAAGATTTAGAGGGGCTATTGCCGATCTTGGCAGAGTATGAGGCGTCAAATGCGGCACGAAACCGCGAATCATTGCAAGTGCCTCTGCATGGTGTTCGATTTGAGCCGCGGCAGACTAACCGAGGAGATTTGGCTCGAGATAGTTTTCGCTCGCCAGGGTCTTGCTTTAGATGTGGTTCTCCTGAGCATTTGGTTAGACAATGCACGGTGGCCAGGAAGCGTGGTGGCGTTTTACTACCCGTGGGTGTAGACGGTCAAAGGCGCCAAGATTGACAACGAGCCCCTTGCGGAATTTCTGCCTGTTGTCGGATAATAGCCAAGCCCTTTAATTTGAAGCCGACAGTACAGGTGACTGTTGGGAAACGACAGTTAATCGCTCTCTTGGACTCGGGAAGTTCCTGGTCTTTGGTACACGAGGAGTTTTATTATACCTATCTTGGTAAATTCTCGGCCAAACCGCGGCAGTGTAGCGTTGGGTGCGTGTCTGTAAATGGTCATAAATTTCAGGTGAATGCCAAGGTTCTGTTGACCATACGTATTTCGCGTTTTACGTGGAAACACTATTTCTATCTTCTGCCGGACCTGCCATTTCAACTGATTTTAGGCTCGGACTTTATGACTAGAGTCGGCCTAAGGCTTGATTTTCGGGATGGGGAAATCACCTTTGCATTTGCCCCTTCCGAACGAGTTGCATTTCAGTGCGGTCAAGTCATCAACAAACCACCTTTGGAGGAGAGTGGCGGGCTACGTCACCATATTGCGACGTCAGCAATGCTTTCCCCCATTTGACAGAAGAGCAGGGCCGTTCGCTGGAACAACTCTGTGCGAACCATGGGTCATTGTTTGCTGACCGTTTAGGAGTAACAAATTTGGTGGAGTATGATATACAACTAACAGACGACACCCCTGTGAAGTTACCACCCTATCGTGTCACCCCACCTAAAATGGCTATTCTTCGTAAAAAGATCGACGAAATGTTACGAAAGGGAGTGATCAGGCCGTCCACGTCTACTTATAGTAGTCCAGTATTTCTGGTCCCTAAGGGCGAGGACGATTTCAGGGTAGTGGTGGACTACCGGCACTTGAACAAAAAGATAAAGATCGAGGCCCAACCAATGCCACATCTAAACTCGGCGGCGCATTATTTTGCGGGTGCCAAAGTATTTACTAGTTTGGATTTGAATAGCGCCTACTACCAAGTGCCCTTATCGGAGTCGTCTAAGCCACTAACGGCTTTTGCTGTCCCATGGAGGCTTTATGAATTTCAACGAGTACCCTTCGGAATTGCTACTGGAGCTCAGGTGTTGTCGCGGTTATTAGACGAAATATTTTCGGACATCAAGTTTAAATATGTGTATCACTATCTAGATGACGTGGTTGTCTACTCGCCCGACTTTGAAACCCATTGCCAACATTTAGCGGAGGTCTTTGACCGGCTCGAGCGCGCAGGCCTTACCTTGCGCAAAGAGAAGTGTAACTTTGCTGCGGGACAGATTTCTTTCTTAGGTCATATTGTATCTCCGGCTGGGATAACGATTGATCCGGAGCGGACCAAAGTTCTACGTAACTTTCCTCCCCCTAAAACCGTAAAGGCATTGGCCAGGTACGTGGGCATGGTGAACTTTTTCAGCAAGTTTATTCCGCATTTTGCAGCGCGGGCGGAACCATTGAACCGTCTTCGGCGGAAGGGAACGTCGTTTAAGTGGGGTGAGGAACAGCAGCAGGCCTTTGAAGACCTTAAACAGGCCATAATGAATCCCCCGGTGTTGGCTTTCCCTGATTTTTCACGTAGATTTATCCTTCAGACCGATGCAAGCAGGAGATCAGTGGCTGCTGTTTTACTCCAGGATTTTCCTATGGGGCGTAGGGTTATTGGGTATAGTTCACGTACCCTTACTCCAGCCGAGCGGAAGTATTCAGTTTACGAACTTGAAACTTTGGCTGTGGTATTTGGCTTAGAAAAATACCGCGAATATCTGGAGCATGTTGAGTTTACTCTTGAGTGCGATAACCAGGCGCTAACGTGGTCGTTGGCCTCACCGCGATCTACAGGCAGGTTAGCGCGTTGGGGCGTACGCATTTCAGCTTTTAAGTTTGTCCCGGTACATATACGTAGTTCAGAAAATTGTGTGGCTGATGCCTTAACGAGAGTATTCGAAGAACCGAGAGAATGTAAATGCGGAAAGGAAAATGTTTTAGCCGTCTGTGAATTTCCGGAGTTGTTCGAGGGTTTGCACACACATCAGAGGAAAGATCCGGATCTGCAGGCCCTTATTGAGGCTGGCGAGGTTGTTACCGCTTATTGTTTGAAGGAGGGTGTTTTGATGACCCAGGCGACCTTCGACGGCAAGAACAAGGTTGTTTTGCCACGGGCCTTAATTTCCATGGTGTTTGAATATTTCCATTCATCTCCTGTAGGCGGGCATTTGGGAATAGCCAAGACCAAAGACAAGATTCGGGAATATTTTGTGTGGCCGGGCATGAATAAAGAAATTGCTTCCCGAGTTAGACAGTGTCAACTTTGTGCAATGGCGAAACCGGCGCAATGTACAGTATGGAAGGGTTTAGCATCGGAGGTGGCAAGTAGACCCCTGGAAAAATTATTTGTGGATTTTATCGGCCCTTTTCCTCGTTCAGTCCAGGGGAATACGTATGCATTAGTCGTAGTAGATTCGTTTAGTAAGTTTGTATGGATGTCGGCCTTACCGAAAGCGAATACACGAGGGGTAGTCAAGGTTCTCTCTTCAGTATTTGCGGCTTTTGGAGCCCCTCGTTATTTGGTAACAGACAACGCCACTCAATTTACTTCTTTCGCCTTTAGAAATTTCTGTTTTAGTTGGGGTATTAAAACCATAACTACCACCCCTTATTACCCCCGTCCTTCCCATGCCGAAAGATTTAACAGGAACCTCAAATCAGCATTAATAGCCTTTCATCATGATAATCATTCTAAGTGGGACACTAATTTGTCTCGGTTGCAGTTGGCGTTTAATTCGGCTCGACACGAATCACATGGCGTTACCCCTCATCAGCTTATGTTAGCCTATATACCTAACTCTCCGCTGTCTAACCTTTGGCGTTTGGACGATTTGCTTCCCCAGAATATTACTCGCGAGGAAATATGTAGAGTATGGAAGGCCGCTTTTCGGAATTTGAAGAAGTCACTTGCCCAGGTAAAGAAGCGGTATGATGAAAATAAACGGCCTTCACCTTATGCCGTTGGCCAGAAAGTACTGTGTAAGCTGTACACTCAATCTTCTAAGCAAAATGCTTATGCAGCGAAGTTGGCTCCTAGATACGTAGGGCCGTACGAGATTATAAGTATCTTCAAAAATGTTTCTGTGCGCTTAAGGGACCTCCGCACGGGCCAAGAAAGGAGAGCTCACGTCTCACAATTGAAACCCTTCCAGTAGTTTGATATCTGTTTTCCGTATGTGTATGGGTTTCCTTTGTTTACTCCTGTATGTTTATGTTGTGAATAAAGTGTTTTGTTTGGAATGTGGGTGTTTGTTTATGTTGGAGCGTGCCATGTGTGCGCTGGGCTGTATACCTCTACGGCGCCCCTGTAGTTAGTTTCTGCCGGGCGTGTGGAGTCGGCATTGTGTAGATTTGATTTCGTGTGTCTTTGTATGGAAGCGGTGTGAGGTGTTTGGTGTGGTATGTTTGGGGAGTATTTGTGGGATGTTTGCTGCGTGCTTGCGGTGTGTGTCTTGTGTAGTAATTATGTGTATTTCGTGTTTGTACTCTTGTGTTGTCTGGCCAGTAGGGATTTTGTTTTATGCGCATTTATTTATACAAGGCCTTGTTTATTTTGTTTAACTTGTATATATATATTATTTAGCCTGTTTTAAATTGTCATTTGGAAGAAATTATATTTAATGTTATTCAAGTTCGTTTAAATTGTTCTTATATTGTTATGTTCATTAAACAGTTTATGGTATGTTATCACGCTTGTTGATTATAAATTGATTCAAATTTTTTAATTTTCTGCTATTTATGTATTTGATGTCATCCACAGTTCTGTAAAAAACTGTCATTCATTCAGTTTGATCTACCCCGAGATGTTATTTTGGGGCAGCAGCCTATTTGAAGCCTGCGTTTTGTTCCCTTTCTGTTGGGTTTGTTCCGTGTTACAGCCTCGCCAGGTCCTGTTCGTAACCTGTCCGGAAAGCACCTAACCACTGCAGTTTGGCATTGTGTAATGTTAAGCCTGGCTGTTACCATCTATATGGAGTGTTACTGCAGCAGTAAGGTCCGCAATGGAGATTTCTGGAGGCCAGGGAGGTGACGATGGAATATGAAGGGGTTTGTGTGTGGCCCACGTTTTGGGTTTTGGACTTTCTCAACGCCTGATTGCAACGAGAGGGCATCCACAGGCTCAAACCCAGAATTTAATTTCTCTGCAACAACGAGGGATCAGTACGCCCAACGAGCTGTGCATCGTCTCTCCCATCCCGGAAAAACAGAATTGTGCTCTCTGATGTGACAGTGGCCAGTGATTTGTAGTGACAGTGTTTGGTGCCAGTCCTTTCACAGTGACCTGTACAATGACCGGGCGGTGTAAAGTGTGTCCTTCCTAATATGATACTTCTCATACAATATCAGTCTGTTCCTTTCCAGAATGGCGAGCGCGTGTTGTCAGATGGGGGCGGGAGTATTGTGCTGATCGCACTTATTTTGTTTTATGGAGGCACCTCCTTTTGTTTCGCGACTCTTGTTTTCCCCGCTGGGTTGCGCTAGTGTTTTTTCTATGGGTTTCCTCTCGGTCTGACGGTTGTAGAGACAGTCAGTCGGAGTGCTCCTTTCTCGGCGTGCAGGGTAAGTTGTTTGGTTTTAACTAGGGCTCAGGCCGTGAAATACAGATTGGTTTTCAGACCGTTACTTGCCTGGGAGGTGCTTCTAATGCGGACGAATTAAATGTAATCTTGTAACAAGTAATTCTTGTAACCCGTAGGATATCCACGCGAAACATTTAGGCATTTTCAGATAGGCTTGAAGACTGCCCAACTCCTCGCTTTGAGAGGGAGTTGAATGGGGTTATGTAAATTGGTTTTGTTTTCACCTGTATTTCTGTTGTGTTTCGGCTTCCATTTCTGTTTAAAGGTTTGCTATACCGATTAATCATTCCTGTTAACAAATGTATAATTTATTGATCCATAAATGTTATAGTTCTTGAAATTTTTAGTGCTCTCTTCTCTTCAGTTCCTTCCCCCCCCCCCCCCCCCCCCCTTTCACGATTGTACCTAAGCCCCTATGGTGCAATAGTATGATTTGGTCTATCTCTAACGGTTTGCCAGTTACGCAAATGTCGTCCAGAGTAAATATGACTACAGGGGCTATAGCCAGAAAATTCAAGATATACATTTCATTTGTCATAAAAATATATCAAACATATGACATTTTAATCAAAATCGTTAGAGCCATTTTCAAGAAAATCAAAGTTTTCAAGAAATTTTCTATGTAAAGGGTAGTTTAGGGTAGGGCTATTTTCTTCAAAATCTTCGTGTCGCATCTTTGAAAGACATTAAACTTAAATACCACCTTTGGTTTTTAACCGACTTTTCGTTTTTGAGTTATGCTGTCCACAGATGCACAGACGCACGCGCGCGCGCACACGCAGACACAGACACAGAGACACACACACACACACACACACACACACACACACACACACACACACACAGAACTTTTTCTAAAAATGCTTTTTTTGGATTCAGGGGGTCTCAAAACATATATTTCCGGTGAAATCTCGACATCGAATTTTTGAGTGAAATACAGTACTTCCCCTACTTACCAGTAGAGAAAGTAAAAATACCAGAGATTCAGTACACAAATTTTCTAGATTTGTAACATATAAGCAGTTAAATTGGAAATCATATATAACCCACATAAAAAAGAAGATAAATACCAACTTGTATATTTAAACTTGGTAATTAGATTAGTAGGCAATGCAAATAGAAAAAACGTGTAGATCAATGTATAAAGAATTTCGTATATTGACTGTTCCATGTATATACATACATCTATGAGCCGATAAAACATATCTTACAAGAAAATGATCCAAAAAATGACTATATTCACACATACAATCTAAGAAATAATGGTGATTATTACAGAACAATACTTAGGGGTACATTAAGCAGATGCTGTACAAAAAGTATGCGCAAACAACTTTATAATATGCTACCGGAAAAAATTAAATTTATAAAAAATGCTGATCTAAAGATGAAAGCAATAAGGAAGTATCTAGTAGAAAATGTCTGTTATAGTCTACAGGAATTCGAGCATGGGGCTTAGATGAACAAATGTAAATAAATTGTATATGTAAATATTGTGTATGTAAGTATAGTATTTGTAAGTAATTATTGTACTGACGAATGCACAACATGTAGATGTTTTCATGGATGAAATAAATTTAACATTGAACTTTACATTCAAAATACAATGCCAAGTGCTATCTGGTTCTTCACACATTGGGCATTTTCCCGTAATGTATCCATTTCTTATCCCACTTAAGTGTACTACCCTGTTCTAAACCATGCTAATCCTTCCATTCCTACTTTATCACAAATTTCAATATTTTTCTCTTCCCCGATCACTTTTCAATGTTTTATATAAGTTCAGAAGTCTTTTGTTATCACGATTGGTCCATAGTTCCTGTTTTTCAATATCCTCTGTTCTTAGTTTTAACTTTTTCCAGAATCTCTTTCCCAACCTTTCTCTATATGTACATGTTGATTCCATACTTATTTCCTGTAAAATATTTTGAATTTTACTTATCCATATCCCCTAACTCTCATTTGCATTACCAAGCACTTTGTTCTCCTCTAGCTTCCACAGTCTATGCCTATGTTTCAATACACTTTCTAATACTTTACTTTTATAGCCTAATCTTCCTACTTCCATTTGAGTTGCCCTATTCCCCTTGAATGATGGTCACAAATAATCAATGCATCAGCAGCTACTTTTTCTCAATCTAAGTAACATTCATTTTGTTCATCCTACTGTTGCATTTAAGTGACAGCTTTTTCCCCCTTCCTTATTTGATTTCATTATGCAAGTTAGTCTTGCTACCCCACTATCCCATGTGCTGAGGAGTTACTTTGTAACATATGCACCTCTTTATTCTTCCCAAAAACAATGCCTTATGGTACATGAAATTAAATAGTATTACAGGGACTGATGCACCTCATTACTGTTTTATGTGTGCTTATTATAGAATTACAATTACCATGCATCATCCTGTCCAAGCTTTTCCTTTGTTGTGTACAGCTCTAGGCAGTCTCTAAGCTGCAACTTTTGGAGTTTGCTTTGTTTATTTTTATCTATACGTTCAGAGTCCTCGAAAGCTTTCTCACAGTAGAACAATTCACGGGCTTTCGGCAACCATTTTGCCACTATATATGACTTTCCAATTGGACCTAATATGTGAACAAAAACAACAGGTATTAGTTACATATTTCCCACATTTACATGTATTTCATAAACAAAAAGCATTTAATTTCACCTTCAAGTAAGGAATACCACAAAGTGAGTGATTAGCAAATTGTGAATTGAAGTTCATTTTCAGGAGGGGCATGCTGCTGAGAGAGAGGCCCAATCTGTCTTTTTAACCAAGTATCCATTTAGGTGCTGTGGTTTGTGTTTAATTTGAATCCTTTACCAATCACTGATCTAATGAACTAAAGAAATGTAAACATTTGTACAATAAAAGTAAAGATAATAGCTACATCTGCTACTTGTTTCTTATAAAAATTGTTCCATGTTTGTTTTGTTACTCTTAATTGATTTGCTTATTACTTTGTATTCCTTTCATTTTTATTGTAATTCAGGACCCTTGTGGTCACCGATAGATATCGGCTGATGTCAACTTCTGTTTGATTAAATATATGCAATATATGTTCATAAAATGCATGGATATTCAAATGTGAATTTTATCTTCCAAATTTTTCAGGGTCTTTAATAGATTTGTCTAAGTTTATGAATCTTATCAATAGGGCTAGGAAGTTCATGCATTTTCATATTTTTTCATAGGGGTTAAAAATGTATGCTTTTACATTATGTGCACGAATTATGGAATTTTCAGTTATTTGGACATGATTTTATGGTGCATATAACTGCATATTTTAATGATTTTTATGTTGTTTTCCATCAGGAAAATATATAAAAATATATATTGGTAGTATTACACATGATGATGCAACTCGCGAGGTGATGAGAACTAATGCTGAGTCATGTTGTCATGCAGTGAATCCCGTTTCCATGCTTTCATTATATGTATGGCGTAGAGAATAATCAGTGCGTTATCTGAAAGGTTTATATTAACAAAGATAAAGTGCAGGTCAATGTTTTGAGCAGCACGATTATAGCAACGCTTGCCTGCCCACCAGTAGTGGTTTCGTGGTCTTCAAACGTGACAGTGTTGTGAACTGGTTCCCACCAAATTAAATTAGGCGTATAAAATGTTTAAAAGCTCTTCAAATGCCAAAAGTAAAACCAACTTCGAGTACTAGATTAATTAATTTAAAGAAAGAGTTTTCGGGTGATTTAATATCTACAGATAATAGGGTACTGTTTTGTGCAGTGTGTGAGAAAAATGTAGGGAGTGAGGAAAGATTTCAAATAGTTCAGCAAAACATAAGGAGAATTTAATCAGAAAACTCGCAAACAAAGAACCTGTTCAAAATCAGCTAGTAGAGTGTTTAGGAAGTACGGTTACTGAATTTTCCTATGACTTGTGCCAAGCATTTTTAGCTGCTGATATTCCCTTCTTCAAAATTAATAATCTGACATTTAAAAACTTTCTTGCCAAGTACACTCGGCAACATGTGCCTGAAGAAAGTACACTGCGCAAGACTTATGTAGGACATTGTTACAATAACGTATTGTGAAATATACAAAATGAATTAGCCGATCAGTTTGTGTGGTTGTCCTGTTGATGAAACCCCTGATTCTAAGCGCTGTTCTATTGGTAATATAATCATGGGTGCTTTAAATAATAAACAAAGGACTACACCTTATCTTCTTAATGTGTATGAATTGTCGACCACTGACTGTGTAACTGTGACCCAGTTTGTGGTGGACTCTTTGAAATTACTATGGCCATGTGGAATCAAATACGACCGGTTACTTTTAGTTGTCATTGATGCAGGTTCTTATATGGTAAAATCAGGACAAACTCTGAAAGGTATTTTCCCTAACTTAATTCATATAACTTGTTTGGCACACGCTCTTCATCACATTTCTGAGACAATACATGATTCTTTCCCATTGGTAGATAGATTTGTGTCCAGTACAAAGAGAACTTTTGTTAAATCTCCTAAAAGTTGTTTAGATCAAGAGGCATCTAATATCAGACTTCCTTCTGCACCAGTGTTAATTTGATGGGGAACATGGGTCGATGCAGTTTTATATTATACTGAGCACATAGAAATTATTCATTGGACTTGAAAGATGCTTCATCAATAGAAACTGTGCAAAATATTCTGTCAGGCACTGGGTTAAAAGAGAATCTTAGTTTCATTTCTGCCCATTTTTCTTTCTTACCAACAGCCATAATGGCATATGGAAGCTTTAGGATCTCCTTTGCATGAATCACTTTCTGTCTTTGAAAAAACAATGTGATCTAAATTTGGTTCCTGGTAGCATAGGACAAAAAGTGAAAGAGAAAGTAAATTCTTGTTATAAACAGATGTGTGATATTCGAGACATCCTCGAAAGAAAACCATCTGTCACACCAAGAGACTTGACTCTCTCCGTGAAGCAGTTAACATCATTTAAATATGCCCCGATAACATCTTGTGACGTGGAGAGAAGTTTTTCATTTTACAGAAGTGTTTTGCGAGACAATAGAGGATGTTTTACAGTTGAAAATTTGTGCAAAGTGTTGGTTGTGAACTGCAATTTAGCAGTTAATACTAGCAGTGGGACCACTTCTGCTTCAACCTATAAAGAATAAGGTAACTTTATTTATTATTTATATTAAGTTGTCTTGTCTACTGCAAAGGAACTTTAATTGTTTTAATTAAATAGTGCAGATTTCTTGGCATATTTTCATGTTTTTAAGAGCATATTTGCATGCATATTTCAGTGTTTTTTAGGGTATGAACTTCTGAGCCCTACTTATCAAGATCTGCTTAGCCTAAGCATTAATAAGATATCCTCTTCCAAAGTCTGTCATAGAGAGAAATAACTTAGAAATTAGACTTTAATGCACATTTCTCAAGTTCTGTTTAAGATTATTGTTCATACCACACCTATGTTTTATATGCAATTAATATCTGTCAGCTGTAAGTGAGCAGCATACAGTGTGCCAAATGGAAGTAACAGATGTGCAAACTAGTGTTATTGGAATAAAGCATCTCCTTTTCCAAAATAACATTAATTCCATAGCTGCATTTCCTGTAATATGTTTATTAATTTGTGCACTCAGCCAGCAATTAAAACTTACCTGTTATGGATGATTATATTTTAGCAAGCTTGCACTGTGCCATTCACTTATCAGGAGTGTGCTATCAGTGGACTAGGACTATGCTAGTCCCCTGAATAACAACAGCTGATATATAAACTTTATTAAATTTAATCCTTAAGCTTTAGAAGGCTTCAATATATGACATAAAACTGTATTTTGTTTGCTTAATGCCTGTACTCTTGGACTCATCCAACCAAGATTCTACCTACCCTCTTACCACTAACAAAAACCAACCAGCTTGTCTAGGACTAGCTGCAATGTATGTGTTCCTCATACCATGTTAAAAAAAGGACATGGTCAGATATTCCCTGTTAAACAACTTCTATATCTCTATTCTTGTTAGAAAGAATATATTAGTATATTTACTCCTTTTGTATGTTATAAGCAAAGTGTTAAAAGCGTAGCTGTGATTAAAATGCCCTTATGTGTTTCATGCTGTTTAGTAGACATGGAAAGGAATTCACTTCAAGAAACAAGTTTTCTGCATCTCACACCAATTCAATCATCTGGTGGTGCAATCAGTCAAGCCTACTAACAGTCACAATGTTAAGTTTGGGATTGTTTGTATGCACCAGTACTTTATTGGGAACTTGAAGTTTTCCGAAAAAGCAAGACAGTTCTAGTACGCAAATAAACTATGTATGTAATTTCAAAGTTGTCACAATTGAATATTACAATCCCTCAAAATGGCTACAAGCATGTAAATCAAAGAATAAAATATTTTGCTGACCTAGTATTCTTTTTAAAATTGATAGAAGAGTATGCAGAAGTGTAGGTTTTTCTGGTATCAGTAATTTTCATAAAGCTTTCACCTGATGTGAGAAGACACAATCACATTTTATCAGCAATAATGAAATTGAAAACATTTGGTGACACGAGGATGGACTTACAACTAAATGCACAATGCAGGTCAAATGTTTTGAAACACAATGCTTAAACTGACTCTAATACAGAAATAATGAAGTAATTAATCTATCCAACCTTTTTACTGGCAAAGCAAGATAGATGTACATTTAAGGGCACTCAACTACTTTGTTATCAGCACCCTACTGGCAAAGCAAGAGCTACCCTTCAGAGGTCATAATGAACATACAGAATTCCTTTATTAGAGAAACCATATTGAGTTTTGCATATGCTATCCAAGTATGACACTAAATTTAAGACACACACTTACTAAACACTAAAGTTTTCAAAGGAACATGAAAATTAATTCAAAATAATATTACTGAAAGTATTGGTAACAATTATAGACACAAGGGCAGTAAAAGATGAACCTTTTGTTGCCTTAGTGCTGGAAAAACAGGACAGATGTTGCAAAATTATCTCAGCTTTCCACTGTAATGTGACAGTGAATTACTTAGATGCAAACATCAACATTTTCACTTTTTTCCAATGGACACCAGATCACTGTGGACTGTGTGGTAATGAGAAAGTTGATTTTCTTGCTAAAAAGGGTACCGGCAATGTGCAGAAATCTATAGTTAATCTACCATTTTATGCAGCTAAAAGATTAGTCAACTCTGAATTCAAAAAAATTATTGCAAAATATTACTATGAACTACCAAACATTCAAACAGTAATTCCTGAGTATCCTCGAAAAACGGCAGTTGCAACCTTCAGGTTGATTACAGGACATGATTGTCTGGCAAAACATTTAAACAGAATTGGGATATATTCTTCACCACTCTGTCCTCTATGTGATCTGCAAGAGGAAATGGACCGAGACCACCTTCAAATATGCCAGGCCACTTCTAGCACCCCATCCATCAGTGAAAAATATTGGAGGGCAAGAGGATTAATGACTTCATTGTCAGAAATCCAGCATTAGCTAACAACAACATTTTCACTTTTTGCAAAAAATAAGGTTTTGACATATGAGCATTCTTCATCTATAAAACTGTCAATAATTTTCTAAGTAAAATGCACACATCAACATTTTCTATTGTTATAACAGATTGAAAAATCCAATGAGATTCAAATCCTGACATTTTCTTACGGCTGTGAGATGCATTTTGTGACAATTACTTGCACCCAATTAATGGCTGCAGACGGAATGACACACTTATCACATGAGCAAGCGGTTGGCATACCAAAGACAATGCTTCATGTCAATAATTTGTTTGCATGTGCTGCTACGTTGTGTTTTATATTGGGAAAACTAATACGCACAATGAAAACTGCTATTGTCTCAGCTAAACTAGAACTAGGCAGGGAGAAACTGAGAAACCCAAAAAACTGGAAGCAACTGAGAGAAAACTTTGCATTTTTGCAGATGCCAATGTGTACGTTTGTCAATGCAGAGCATGTAAGTGGAAAACATGTGCTCATGCTTATGTGGCACAGGATTCATACTGTTTCTTCATTCTCCTCATATCCCAAAACGTTTCTCATGGTTATAATGCAGTACCCGTGATTATCTTGGAAAAATGTCGCATCCAAAATGTAATGCAATATATAGTACTGTATTTCAATGGTGAAATGAAGTTGGATGAAGTTGGATGTGGTGTGGTGTGGTGTGGTGTGGTGTGGTGTGGTGTGGTGTGGGGTGGGGTGGGGTGGGGTGGGGTGGGGTGTGGCGTGGCGTGGTGTGGTGTGGTGTGGTGTGGTGTGGTGTGGTGTGGCGTGGCGTGGCGTGGCGTGGCGTGGCGTGGGGTGGGGTGGGGTGGGGCGTGGCGTGGCGTGGCGTGGCGTGGCGTGGCGTGGCGAGGCGAGGTGTGGTGTGTGGGGTGGGGTGGGGTGCGGTGTGAGGGGTGTGGTGGTGTGGTGGTGGGGTGGGGTGTGGCGTGTGGCATGTGGGGTGTGGCGTGTAGTGGTGTACATAATTTCCATGAATGGAAACTACAAAGACGTTTTTCAATCTGTTGGACTTGAGTTCATGATGGGTGCAAACAAACAAGATAACCTAACTGAATACAAGGATAAAAAAGAATTTGTTCGTAAGGATTAATATTAGCCTCGGTTAATAAAATGTGTTGTGTCACATACTGCATTGTAAGACGTCCATGGAAATGATGGACAAAATAACCATGGTGTAGAATCATCAAAATGATGACCAGGTCAATGAACTTCTACAGACTTTCTATTCAAACAAATTCAACAAAATATCAGTGTTGTTCAAAATTTGACTTTCTGCCTGACTGCTCTTAACCAAAACATAACAGATGAGATGGTCATATCCAAAATTTTGTCAATATATAACTGAATTTCTGTACGGCTTAGGGCTGAGTAGTAAAGACTGAACGCACGATGGATAGTCTCATGACAAGGCTTTTGGCTGAAGAAAAGATTGTGGGGAAACCTAAAAACACAGCTCTAAAAAGAAAAATGTTCCTAAATGTTTCAAGTATGAAAAACGTGGCCATTTCAAAAATTCTTGTCCAAGGAATAAATCCAATGAAGACTCCAATGATGCAAAAGAAAAATGCAAGTAGTGCAAGAAGATAGTCACAAATCTGAGACATGCTACTTTCGGGCTGAACATGAAAAGAGAGAGAAAAAAGCTAATAAAGACAAAGTTGCCTATTTATCGCCAAAGCCAGAAAACTCTTACACCAATGAACTGAAATTTTATGTGGGCAGTGGATCGTCGTCACACATGACAAACCAGCCCTCTATTTTGACAAACTTCAAAATAGAACATGACAAAGTAAAAGTTGCCAAGAAAAATCAGTCCATTCCTACTACTGGTGTTGGTACTTTTGATGCCAAAGAATGCATTCTCAACGTCATACTTGCTCCATGTCTTGACAGCAGCAACCTAATATCAGTAGGTGTCATAACAGAAAATGGTGGCCAAGTAATTTTCGATGAAGAAAAAGTTGCAATTTCTAAAAACGGTCATGTACTTGGAGAAAAACGAGAAAATGGTTTATATGCTCCAACTCACTCCAGACAACCTTGAAAATCTGTCTTGTTTCAAGGAAGGAGAAAAAAAAAAAAGATGCTGTTTACCGTCATTGAGTTCTGGGACATCTCAGTTATAAAAATATTGAAAAACTAAGCAAGGAAAATAATTCTGGAATTTCTGAGACATAAAAAATTCAGAAAACATTAGTGAAATTTGCCTAAAAGCAAAACAAACTTTTTCGATTTTCTACAGCATGTACCACAGCCACCAGACCTCTAGAAATCATACATACAGATATTTGTCAAATTGAAAAACCTACATGGGATGGATATACCTACATTTTGACATTTCAAGATGATTTCACATGCTTCAAACAAATATACTTGTTCAAGAAAAAAATCAGACACAGCTGAAACTTTAAAAGAATATGTAGCAGAAGTGGAGTCAAAGTGGATTTTGCCAGTTTATAAAATTCACAGATAAAGGTGGTGAATTTGCGAATGAAAATCTGAAGATTTGGGACAAAGTCAGAGGAACCATTTTTTGGTTATTCTATACCGCATAGTTCCCAATTGAATGCCAAAGCTGAACCGTTCCCTAATGGATAACACCAGGATACTTCTCTATGACTCAAATTTGCCAACTGATATGTGGGAAAATTATTTTTTAAATTATTTTGTTGTTTAACGACGCTGTCAATTGCCAGGATCACATCAGCGTCGCCGGTGTGCCGGAATTTCGTCCCGCAGGAGTTCTTTTACATGCCAGTAAATCTACTGACATGGAGCTGTTGTTTTTAAGCACACTTAAAAACCATCGGCCTGGGCCGGGTTTGAACCCGCGACCTTGGGAACAGTAGGCCAGCGTCTAACCAACTGAGCCACCCAGACCGACCAGAGTGTGCAAGAGTTGCATACTACTTATTGAACAGAAGCATAACGCAAAGCCTTCCAGAGTAAAAACTGCCATACAAGATGCGGTTTGGAAAGAAACCTAACTATAGCAAAATGCACATTTTTGGGTGTCTTGCTTATGCTAAAGTTCTTACAAAACTGAAGAAATGACAGTAGAAGCAAAAAGTACTGCCATGTTGGTTATACACTAAATAGATACCATTTATGGGATGAAGATGCCCAGAAAATCATTTATGCTTGTGACAAATTATTTGATGACCAGATTCCAAAAGCTAAAATCAAAAGCAATTGCAATGAAGTCATCATCGTACTTGAGACAGAAGAAAACTTTGAAGAATCAAGCAAAGAAACAGCAGAATCGTCTTCTGCGACTCCAGAACCAAATGGCCAGAACAACCAAACAGAAGGATCAGTACAAGATCAGACCAATACTCAGAACGTTCAATAAGAACAAGAACCTCAGGAAAATGAACAACACTCTGATCTAGATGTGACCATTTTTGAAGATGGCAAATCTCCAGACAATGAAGAGGAAGAAGTTGAACTACTTGGTAGAAGTCAGCGTACTAAGAGACCTGCAAAGTATCTTCAAGTTTATGTTCTACTTATGTACCAGGAAGCAGTAAATGGACCAGATAGAAACAATTGGAAGAAAACCATTAATGAGAAGAGAGCACTCAAGAAAAATGTTTTTAAATTTATACCTGCAAAAGATGTGAAAAATAACTCCTAACCAGTAAATGGGTGTTCAGAAAAAAAGACAATCGACAATTTAAGGCAAGACTGGTTGTAAGAGGATGTAAACAACATGACGACTATTATGAAACCTTCAGTCCAGTTGTGAACACAAGTGTTCTATAATTTTTGCTTGCTTATGCAAATGCTACAGACAAAACCAGAATGACATTCGATGTCGCCAGTGCCTTTTCACATGGAACTCTGTTGGAAGAACTCTACATGAAGCTTCCAGAAGGTTTCGAAGAAGTAAAGGAAAAGTTTGCCTTCTACAAAAATCATTATATGGTTTAAAACAAGCTATCAACTGGAATAAAACGTTTGTTGATTTTCTGAAAGATAAAGGGCCAAATCAGCTAATATCAGACAAATCTGTTTTAAAAAATGCAGACAATTTGCTCATTTTGGCAATTCATGTGGATGATGGACCTGTAATTGGAAACAACTTGGACATCATTGTGAAATTCCTGATGAATGTAAAAGAAAAATTTACATCACATTTGAAAAACAGCCTAACATGTACCTTGGGATGGAACTGAAAAATGAAAATGAAAAAGAAAAACTAATGCTTCATCAACCAAAGTACATAAATAAGATACTCCAAGAATTTAATATGGAAGCTTCTAAAAGTGTGAGAACACCTTCAACTCCAGGAAACATGGAAAACCGAACTCCTAACAAGAAATACCCCTATCGTAAAGCTCTTGGAAGCTTACTGTATCAGACTGTACCAGACCAGACTTAACTTTCTTGGTTAATCAAGCCTCAAGAAAGGTGGAAAACCCTACTGATGGAGACATTTTGAAGGTAGAACGCATTTTCAGATACCTTCAAAGCACAAAAGACATTGCCATAAAGTGCTCAAAAGGTGGATGTCTTATACAGAAATAAGAGCATCCAATATAATTTTTATAGATATATTTATGAAGCTGACACTTCTCCTAAATTTGCTGGTCTTAGAGTTTGCCCGAAATTGACCTCATCCCACATAGACCCCACCTCTTTTCAGAAAATGAATGTGAGACTGTGTTTTCAATTGTTCAGTAACAGCACTGCAAATGGCATTGACTTTTTCAGGAAAATTAATTTTGAAAAATTTAAGGGAAACGAAAATACTGAACTATTCACAAGAGATGTAAATAATCTTGTAGATGCATTAAACTCCACAGTTCCAATTAAAGCACTCTATAAAAATTCGCAATCTCACAGAGTACTAAAAGATTTCTTTCGCATAATAACGTCTGAAAATAACACATTCTGCTCAACTAGAACACCTTAGAGTCACCTTAAAAAGTACTTTGGAAGTGTCCGAGTATTTATGGAATAGAGGATTTGCATACGTCTTAACAGCAAAATTCAATCAAGACCCCCTTGAACGGCACTTTGGAATTATGCGTTCTTTAAGCTGTGATGACCATCCTTCCACAGTTGACTTTTTACATTTACATATGCTACAGGCTGTGTATGTCCCTGTAAAACTTGCATTGTCAAATGCTGCTAATTGTGAGAATAAAGTGGAGCCACCACTTACATCTTTTATGAATCAAATTCGTATATTGGCAAAACAAACTGAGCAAAAAAACCGTGAGCTGTTGGATTTTGTTGGAAACAAAATAAAGAACAAAACTAAACTACTTGACTGGGAAAGTGAAGTTTCCGAACTCTATAAGGACAATATTTCTAAAAGATACTTAGTACACAATTTAGGGGGTTATATAGTAAAAAAGATGCTCGAAAAACTTAGTTGTGAAACCTGTGCCTCTACTCTGTCCACCGATTTACCCTCTGACACATTAGCTTCCACTTTCACTACAATAAAAGACTATGGCACCCTAAAAAATTGTAGGTATTTAACCTACCCCTCTGAATGTGTGGTTAATATTCTTTTGCAAGTCGAGGCTATTTTGGAGAAGCAAATGTGCTCGTCTGAAAGTTTGTGGGGTGATATATTTTACGAGTGCTTAGATAACATAGACAAAATCATATTAGGACCCAGTGGAATAGGATGTTGCGTGGAACACAAACTGGATTCAGTTGGAAAGTTAACACTACATTACATGAAGTGTCGCTTCTTTTTTCGTACCAAGGAAATCAGTAGAGAAATGACGTCATCGAAGTCAGCAAAATCAACACGTAAACTCTCCAAGATCTCCAACATCTAATTCCACGGTGAGTTTCGATATTTTATATACATAACATACATAATTTGCATTATGGTTTAATTTTTCAGCGTAAAATCATGTAAGGAGATATTTCCCATTGTTCTTCATTAATTATAATACCCATTATTGTAAAATAGCATCCTATATTATGTGTCAAGGAAAGACGATGTTTCAAAACAGTATTTCAAATACTCCTGCTTACGATTTTAGGTATTTAAAATGCTAATTGATAATATGAAACCCATTTTCACCATGCATTCGTGAACTAAAGTGAAGCGACCGCGACACCAGTGCCATCTTGCGAACGAACCATAGTAACTCCCGAAGAGCTCACACTATCTCTTCTATCCGCTATGATCCTTTACTGTGGCGGTGCCATATCTTGGTTTACAAAAGTCAAACAAATACTACCACAAATACTGCTGAAGCTGAACGAAAGTGCAAGTGAATGTGTGAAAGAATTGTTTTTTCTACAGCAGTTTTTTCATGAGTTTATTACTAAAAATTTGCATATCATTAATCAGAGCACAATTAAGATGATTGAAAATGGATGTAGTGGAGAAAGGTCAAAACATATTGATATCAAGTGCAAGTTTACTGTTAAAAGGATAAAACACAACAATTTTGTTGTGAAATATTGTTCCACAGAGGATCAACTAGCTGATGTTTTTATCAAATCGCTGACTCCTATTGATTTTGAGAAATTGAGGAACAGATACGTCTATTGAATAATGTAAAATGAAGTTTAAAAACTGGTTTAATGTTCAAAAGTCTGTTTAAAAATATAACTGATTCAAATTTAAGGGGGAATGTTAGATGTTAAATTCACATATTTAAATACTGATTTCCTATTGGTCTGTCACATTTGCCTGTTGGCCAATTTGATTACTTCTTGTATACTTTCACCATAATTTAAAATCAACACAATTCATATATGATCCAAATGTCAATACAGAACATCCTGCATGCAATGCCCTTATTTAAGGATGATTAAGGGAAGATAGATTAGATTCATAGGGGATGGATTTGAAGTATTTTTGGAGTAGCCATTATTTTGATTTATTGGCAAAACTCGCCAACATTGTCTTGGATAAGCAAGAATATTCTGTATTACTTTCAATAAACAGCATTTTATGGGTAATATCCATTATCAAATCAAAATTTATTATTTCTAATAATTTCTAAGGTAGCAGATTTTCATTTTTAAAACATTTTCTATTCAAAGTAAAGCAAGAATATAATAGGGAACACTCACCTGGTATATGAATAGGGTTGCCATCATTATGTATCTTGATTACCTCTGTAGTATTATTTGTGTTTGCTACGAAGTAGAATGAGAAAATTCTTTTCTGCATTATATCTTCATTTGAACACTCACTGCTGTCACTGCAACTCTCTTCATTTTCAATGATAGGTAATTTTGACTCAAAAAATCCGGTCTCTGCAAGAGTTATCACACACATTAGTCATAAACTTCAGGAAGTTTACTTACCAAGGCTATTTAAAAGGAGTTTCTTGGAAAATCTGTGAAAGCGTAATTACCAAGACTTTCCTTGTATAAAATATATTCCAGATATGAAAAATTTTCACAAAGAAAAAGTCAGCTCTCTTTCAAGATATGAAAGCCGTCTCATAAATACCCAGCCTAACAAAGTACAAACATTTTGGGGGGAAAAAAAATCTTTATTTCTCTACAGTCTTCTTTCAGTTTGGCACACTTTTCCCAGCCTCAATAGCCTGTTAATACGAGAACCATTGAGCTCTGCAAAATAGCCATTAACTGCAGACCTCTTCATTGTTGGCAAATATTTTAACACCAAGCCATTTCTTCAACTTTGGAAACACAGAATAATCAGAAGGGACTAAATCTGGTGAATAGGCTGCATGAGGAAGCAATCCAAACTTTAACTTATTGATTTTGGCCACAGAAATAATGGAAGTGTGAACTGGTGTAATGTCTTGAAGAAACATAACTATTTTCCACTAAATGTGGTTGTTTTTGCTTGATTTCATCACTCAAATGCTCCAACAGGTTTGCACAATACTGTCATTGATTGCTTTAACTTTTTGGAGATATTCAATGAAAATTATCCCATGTGCATCCCAAAAAACAGACGCCCTGAAGTTGCCTGCAGATAGAAATGTCTTTGCTTTCCTTGGAGCTGTTCCTCCCCTTTCAATCCACTGTTTCAATTGTTTCTTTGTCTCAGGTGTGAAGTGATGAACTTGTGTTTCATCCACTGTTATGAATTGATACAAAAACTCAAGCTTTATTGCAGCAAAACATTGCCAAACACTCTATTGAAGCATTCTCACAATGCTGTTTTTGTTTCCATTGTGAACAAATGCAGCACCCATCACGTGCAAAACTTTTTCATGTCCAAATTTTCAGTCAGTATGCAATGTACAGCACTTTTTGAAATGCCTGCAATATATGCCAGCTTGCGCACTTTCAGTCGATGGTCATGCAATACCATTTTGTGGAATTTTTTTTACAATTTCTGGCGTAGTCACCTCATTTGGTTGACCACTGTGATGCTTGTCTTGGCAGCTCATATGGCCTCACTTAAAGTCTGTCACCCAATATTTTACTGTTGTAAATGAAGGAGAAGACTTGCCCAGAGCAGAATCTAGCTCAACTTTAATATTAGTTGGAATAAGACCTCTCAAATGAAAGTATTGTACCACATAATGATGACCAGTTTTATCTATGTTTACAAATTTGCTGAGAGCATTCACTATTGATGGCTGCCAAACAAATACTAAGCAACGTAGCATTGTCAAACTTCAAACTTAAGCTTTATAAGTTTTGTACTTTCTACCATAGTCATTTGTTTGAAACAACCACCACTACCTATATGTCAGTTTGGGTACTTCTGGGACACCCTTGTGTATACGAGTGCTTGCTTAATATGCCACATGTCAACATGTTCACACCCATATACTGCGGCTATATTTCAATGATGGTGGCCACTGTTCAAGATGGCCAAGTTCAAGATGGCGACCGGTAGTGTTCACGTGCTAAATGTTGCCAGTGAAAACGTGATAAAACTAAACCATGGTGCTACATTAGTGAATAAGAACAACATAAATAAGTTTACGTGTGTAAAGTGCGGCTGTGAAAATGAAGATAAGTTCACCTATGCAAATGTTGCCCAAAAAACTACCATATTGAGTAGCAAGGTGACCTCTCAGGACAAAGAAGAAAGGATAGCATCGCTGCAAAAGGTAACTGAAGTGCTAAACAAAGATTTAAAGCTTCTGCAAACTGAAAGAGAACGTCTAAAAGAAGAAAACAAACAGCTAATTTCTCTTAAAAACGTGAGTACTGCAAAGACGGAAGAAATAAAATGGTCTATACCCCGGAAAACGACAAGAAAAGTACCGGCAAATGTTAATTTCTCAGTACCGGTAAAGAACGCTTACGATCCGTTAAAGGAGCCTGAATGCCGTCTGAATTCTGAACAAGAACAAGTGGGGAGTGGCATACGGCAAATTAAGGGAAGAAGACCAAATAAGCAACAAAATGGAAAACTGAAAATCGAAATACATGGGGACAGCCATGCACGTGGTGTTGCGGCGAAAGTGTACGACCGGAAAGAAAATT
Organism: Tenodera sinensis; assembly: GCA_030765045.1. Taxonomy (NCBI): domain Eukaryota; kingdom Metazoa; phylum Arthropoda; class Insecta; order Mantodea; family Mantidae; genus Tenodera; species Tenodera sinensis. The sequence goes on from CM060964.1 coordinate 62,137,598, forward strand.
TCACCATCTCGGCTGTTGTGAAACCCAATGCTAAATTTGCCCAGGCAACGAATGATGTTCAGAAGGATACCAATGTCCAAATGGATATTATAATAGCTGGTGCCAATGATGTATACAAGAATGAAGCATGTGAAATGTTAAACAGTTTAGAACACTTACTGGTAAACTATCCAAAGAATAGGGAGATAATAATAACTAATATTCCTCATAGATATGATCTGTTGCAATATTCCTGTGTTAATAAGGAAATAAGGAAAACTAACCTAAAATTAAAAATGTTATGCTCTAGATTTAGCAATGCCAAAGTAGTAGATATAGGTAAATTGGAAAGAAACTTACATACCACCCATGGTTTACATTTAAATTCTGCTGGAAAAAACTACTTAGCTCATGAAATTAGCAAAATATTATCAAACTCATTAAGTAAATCTGAAAAAATAATGGTTGCATCCTCTACAGGCGAGATTCACTTGCCACAGTCGGAAAACTTGGGGAGAATACAGAGACTAGACGAAACGTAGCAAACAGAACACTCAGAATAGTTCACCAAAATGTCCAATACCTATCTAATAAGACTGATATGTTGAACGTAGTGCTTAATGAAATTGATGCTAGTGTTACTGTAATCACTGAACATGGCCTCATGAGTAATGAAATAGAGTATGCTAAACTACAAAACTATACTTTAGCCACATATTTTTGTAGAAATAACCATAAAGGTGGGGTGTAGCAATATATGTAAAAGACAATTTAGTTTTTGAAGTACTTCCATACATACACCACTTTAGTAATGAAATGAATTTTGAATGCTGTGCCATAAAAATGTCTACTGAAATTGGTAAGATTGTAATAATAGGTATTTATAGGTCACCTAATTCTAATATAAATGTATTCTTTAAGAATCTAAATAGTATATTAGCTAAGATAACTGATAAGGAACAAAAAATTGTGTTAACAGGTGACCTTAATATAAATTCCAATGTAAACTCTCGAGATTATATGCAACTATGTGATATTCTTGCCAGTTTTAACTTATATAATGTAATAGATTGTCCAACGAGAATCACAAATAGATCTGTAACTGCAATAGATTATATAATCACAAATATTGACCCAATATCACACACTGCATTTGTCAAAGAGTTTCACATATCTGATCATTGTGCAGAAATTATTGATATTTACAACTGTAATAGTGAGGTAAGAAAAGTAATGTGGACACATAGAAGGTCAATCAATGACCACAACTTAGGTCTCCTACAGGAAATGTTAAAAATAGAAACCTGGGACTCTCTGCAATTGACAGCTGATGCTAATGAAAAATGGGATGCCTTTTTTAACACTTTGTTAGAACACTTCAATCTCGCGAGCCCTTTAAAATTAAAGCGAATTAATACTAAAGCTAAACAAAAAGTGACAATGAATAATGAAATAAAAAATCTGAGAGAGAGGATGAAATCCATGTACGAATTTTATCAAATGACAAAATTTGAAACATATAACGAATCCTACAAAACTTTGAAAAAACAATATACCAAGGCCCTAGCTAGACAGTTATCGCTAACATACGGAACTACAATTAGTCAGTCAACAAACAAAACTAAAACTGCATGGAACATAATAAATAACCAAAGAAAAGTAAAAAGTGAAGATAATATCTCTTTGCAAATAAATGGATTAATGATGTCTAATCCTAAAGATATATGTAATTTCTTTAATCATTATTTTACCAATGTGATTAACCCATCACAAAATATACCGGGCAACTCTAAACAAAAATCCACCGTTCAAAATTCTATTTATCTTACCTCCACTACTGACATTGAGATTAATAAAATAATTAGGGAACTGAAAAATCAAAATTCATATGGATGGGATGGCATCTCCACTAGGGTTATAAAGTATTGTAAAAATGAACTGGGTAATATAATAACTCATCTAATAAATACATCAATTGAACAAAACATTTTCCCAGAATGCTTAAAGAATAGTATAATAAGACCAGTTTTTAAAAAGGGAGATGAAAGACATGTAGAAAACTATAGACCCATAACTCTTACTTCTGTCTTTAGCAAGATTTTCGAAAAAGTTCTAAATACAAGACTGGTCACCTTCCTAAATAAACATGACGTTCTAGTAGAAACACAACACGGGTTTAGGAAGAATTACTCTACAAGCACTGCAATTGTTGAACTTCTACATAACGTATACACTCAATTAGATAAAAACAATCATTCTGTAGCACTGTTTCTCGACCTTACTAAGGCATTTGATAGTGTATCAATAAAAATATTATTGGATAAATTAGAAAATTATGGGATAAGGGGGAAAATGCACAAAATAATAACATCTTATTTAACGAATCGTAAGCAATGCACAGTAGTTACACACAAAGTCAATGGTTCAATGAAAAGTTTTTCATCTGCATACCATACTGTTAGGTTTGGTGTACCGCAAGGTTCAGTTTTGGGTCCTCTATTGTTTTTATTGTATATAAATGACCTCCCCCAGTTTGAAAATTGTAAAAATATTTCTTATGCTGATGATACCACATTTCTATACTGGAATAAATCCCTAAATGCTTTGGAATATTCAATGATGGACTCATTAAGTGAGATACAGAAATATTTCAAGGATAACTTAAACATGAATATAGGAAAGACAAAATTACTCCACTTTCAGTATTCTAATCAAAACACTAATAACTCTAACTATAAATGTACAAAACACAATTCTCGAACATGTACAGAAAATTAAATTTTTAGGACTAATGTTAGATAAAAATTTGTCATTTGCACCTCATATAGACTTAATCTGTGGTAGAGTAAGCTCAGGCTTATATCTACTAAGGAGGCTTTCCAAATACCTCGATACTGAGGTTCTAAAAATTGTATATTTTGGGGTAATATATCATAACTTTCAATATGGGATCGAGGTTTGGGGAAATGTTAGTAAACAAAATTTAAATAGGTTGTTAATATTGCAGAAGAATTGTATAAGAACAGTGTATAAACTTAATAACAGGACTTCGTGCCGCAGTATTTTTAAAAATAATAACTTGTTCACTATTATTTCATTATATGTATATAAAGTAATAATACATATTGTAAGTAAAAATGTACATATTATTAGTAGTAATAATCAATATTATAGTTACAATACACGAGGTAGGAATAATATACATAGAATTAATGTTAATAAAAGAACAAGTGAATCTGATCCATATATCAGTGGTGTCAAACTATATAACAAATTGCCACATACTATTAAAGCTAAGCAAGGAGAAAGTTTTAAAAAAGAACTAAGGAAATATCTTATAGGAAAATGTTTATACTGTATAGAGGAATTGTAAATATGTTGTATATAATTCTACTTAGTGGTATTTCATAGAATATGATTATGTTAAGTCTTATTTTGTAATTTTTGTTTTGTTGTATTTGTAGTTTGACGATGCTCGAAACAAATTGTATAATTGTCTATGGGCTAATAAACATTATTATTATTATTATTATTATTATTATTATTATTATTATTATAATAATATATAGTGTGTCTAGCAAAATTTGAAGACCAAATTCAAGGTAATTTCCAAGTTTTCCATGAAGAAAAAATTAATTTTCAAGGAGACATGCAAACTTATAAACAATACAGGGCACAGAATACTAGATGATGTGGGGATCAAGTCAATTATAGAAATGCCAGGGGATTTTATGAAGCTGAAACTGTCTGTCTCTAGTCCTTCAATGTAGGTAAGGAGCACTGGGAGGCCAATCATCAACAGTGATCGGGGGACATTGTATGGTTCACTGATAGATCCAAAACAAAAGAGAGAACAGGTGCTATGGAAGACAGCCTAAGCTGGAGAAGTGGTATCCCTTGGGAGATTTGACCACAGTATTCCAAGCAGAGTTGTATGTTGTACGCCATCTGGGCTCCTGTGGAGGAGAGTGAAAACAGGTGCTACAGGGAACGTAGCATCTAGATATACTCAGACAGTCAGGCAGCACTGAAGGCATATTCAACACCCCTTACGAGTTCAAAGATTGTTTAGGAGTGTCGAGAAGCTCATGAAAGGCTAGGGGAATGCAATAGACTTAATTTATCATGGGTCCCTGACCAATCTGGGGTGGATGGAAATGAAAACACAAATAGATTGGCTAAAACTGGGAGCACACGTTCCATGTATAGATCTAGAACCAGTCTTGGATGTTACCACGTTAATGGTAAGGAACATTCTATTAAACTAGATTCAAAGACAGCATATAGAATACTGGAATCGTATCTGGAAACAAAGACACTGAAAGCTAATGATGCAACAGTTATGCCTTAAAAGAAGTTGTGAAATTCTCAAATTAACCAGGAAACAACTGAGACTCACAGTGGGTCTAATGATCGGTCATGGGAATTTCCAAACCTGCAAATAATGGGACTGTCTAAAAACACAACATGCAGGTGGTCTGGAATAGAGGAGGAAATGGCCTTGCACCAGATATTCCAGTATGACGCACTAGAAATGGACAAATACAATCAATTTGGGACCTTAGATCCAAACAAGATTGTACCTTGTAAAATTCTAATCCAGGGACTCCTAACTTATTAAGAGCTTAGAGGGAATGGTTAGAGGAAATACAAACAAAATTGTACAATAAACCTCAGTTTTGGTGCAGGCAGGTAGGGGTTAGGTCCCTCCAGTTAATCTTTATAATTAATACCTAATCTAACGTAATCTAACCCTGGGCAACAGCCAATGATGGTAAATGAAAGTAATCTAAGATATATGGTGTATATACAGGATGGTGCAGACAAAAGTAGTCCTGTAAGTATAAAGGAAACACAGTGAAATTACAGAAACTAGAAACTGAAATGGACTTATCATTTATTTACAATGAAGAATACAGTGAAAATGATGTACATACATCTGAATTTGAAGTCAGACTTTTTTTGTTGTGAGAAATAAGAGTCTGACAAATGCTGCAAATCTAAGGATTACACAAACTGGTAAAACGTTGTATCAGAACAAAACATGGGAAGTAACTCATATGAACAATATTCTGCCTAAGGAACACTTACTTTTCTAAACTATGAAATGTGACCTACACTATTTTTTGTTTTTCTCAGAATTGTATAAAAACATAAATAGTACTTCTGTTCCTCAATCTGCCAATCAATTCTGGTAAAACCTGTGGTGCTTAAAAACAAACTGATACTGCAAATATAATTTTGAGTTGAACTAATACTCTTTGCTCCATTTCTCCAAATTTCCTAGAACATATTTTGTTACAATCTTCCTTATACTCTCAGCTCACATCCATTCATAGTGTGAGTTCAGAATTCATATGCAAACAACCTTCAGCCTATCATCAGTTTTACTATCGCCTTGCTTGCACCCATCCTTGCACATCAATTGTAGAGCATACCATTTTAATTTCTCCCCTTGCTTTATGAGCTTCTACTCTTAGTATCCAATTCTTTTCAGACAGATTAAGCTGGAAAGAACTTGGATTAGCATTTATATAATGCAATCAATGTTTGGGTTCAGCTGAACTGGCAGCCATTTTTAATCTTTAATCTCAGTTCAAACGCTTTATGCAACCGGGCTTAACAGAAGTAGCATAATGAAACCACCTCAATGTTTCTGGCTTGAAAGACATGTTTAAAAAAATTCAGAAATATCTAATCAACATTTATGAGAGAATATTTTGAAATATTTTACTTCTCGCATCATATATTGAAATAGAAGTCATCTTGCTAAGCAGTAAACATATAATCTATAGACAACTTCCTGCCAAACATATCACAACAGCAGCATCAATTACTGTAATGATTGAGAGGTAGAACTGGAACTTAAAAATTCAAATCCCAGTTGTGGCATTGAATTTTTAAGTTCCAGTTCTACCTCTCAAACTTTGCCCACACACAGCTTGTGTGTTTAAAAACACCAACAGTAAGTTTGTTGGCATAAATAAATAATACTGTAATGATATTAAATATGTATGTTTGCAGACCAAGCATGTACCAATTTATATTTTATGTCTTAAACCTTTAGTAAACCTAAGTCACGAAATATAAAATCAAAGATAATTGTTCTTTCATACAAGCTGTGTGTAGGACAAGGTTGGAAAGGTAGAATCAAGGTTTTACATATTTCTCTTCCACTAACCTCCATTTGGGATTTTCCTGGATTTCCCATTCCACCATGTGCTGTTATCATCTGGCACACGCAAGTATCGATTTAATTTCTTCAATACAATATCATACAGCATAGCATATGTACAATCTCTCTTTGGTATGCAGATGAAGAAAGGGTATCCAAATAGGTGATTATTGGAATATGGCTGTTTTGCACTAGATTCCCAAAGGTATACAGGAATTGTCACCTGTGACTCATTCTGTGGAGGAACTTCATACCTGGAAGCATTCAGAGATTTTTTAAATTAGGATATTTAAAAAATGTCTCCCAAAATTGTAAATACATTCTATAGGATTGAAATATACTCAAGAGTGATAAAAGTACATTATTATTATCTATTAATCCAAGATCATAAACCTAGAGAGAAACATACTTTTATCACTTACACAAATATTGAATCCCTCTCCTCAATTTGATCCAAAGGTTCATTCAGTGTGAAAATTTTATGAAAATGGTGTTTGATTACTTCAGTGACTATCATATTTTCTGGATTTACACCACTTAATGGACCAAGATGAGTCACTAGGTCTTTCACATTTCCTTTCTTTGGTAGTATCAGCTTATAATTCATGGGTTTCTTTGCATCTTCAAATGGAAACAATGCCACCTGTATAACCAAAGTATAAAATGACAATATATAACATTTAAATGGACAGAAAATTAAAAAAGAGATTAAAATCTGAGTGCTTTTATGTCTATGTTATGCATATAAACTTGGTTGTCTATATTTCCATGATACACATGAGGGTATAAATGTTAAAACTCAAAATGAGCACTGTAAAATGCTGGCTGATGCAATATTTAGCCCACTGTTTCTGCCAGCTGCAACTAGGGATGTGATTTGTACAAGGAATAAGTTCAAAGAAGTAAGTTCAGGCTCTATAACAGCAGAGGCAGCTGAAATATGGATGCACTGGTTTGCAGAATATAAGTGCTGAGGCTTTCACGGCCGGTGTTGTCAACTATGTTAAGTAGATTTTCCGGGCTTGTGGGCCGTGGTCGAGTTGGATTGCCTTCCTCCGACGTTTTGCTGAAAACTGCGTCCAGCATCTTCAGGGTGATCCAATTAGTGAACTCCCGAGTCCAAATATTAGAGAGCTATGCCTTCCAGCGTGCTATATATATAGTCGCACATGGAGGGAGGGCGTGGCCTGTAGAGGGGGGGAGCATGGCAGCTATTGGCTGCCTATCGGCAAATGGGACGTCTCTGATCCTGGTATAAAAGAGAAGGCTTCCCGTGTCTCGGGTTTTCTTCTCCCTCTTATTAGAGCCGGGAGCCATGTTTTGCTTATCTGTTGTCTCTCTTCTTTTCGATTGAAGGAGTTTTTATGCTTAAAAATCTCTATCGCTTCCCGAGTCAAGCGAGCCTGGTAGTGGCTTGTCCTTGAGAGTACCTCCGTGTCTTTGTAATTCACGTCATGGCCGAACAATAGAGAGTGTTCTGCCACCGCTGACTTGTCCGTCTGCCCCAACCGGCTATGTCTTTCGTGTTCTTTTAGTCGAGTGCTGATACTCCGCATGGTGGTGCCTATATATACTTGTCCTACTGTGGAGTATCAGCACTTGACTAAAAGAACACGAAAGACATAGCCGGTTGGGGCAGACGGACAAGTCAGTGGTGGCAGAATACTCTCTATTGTTCGGCCATGATGTGAATTACAAAGACACGGAGGTACTCTCAAGGACAAGCCACTACCAGGCCCGCTTGACTCGGGAAGCGATAGAGATTTTTAAGCATAAAAACTCCTTCAATCGAAAAGAAGAGACAACAGATAAGCAAAACATGGCTCCCGGCTCTAATAAGAGGGAGAAGAAAACCCGAGACACGGGAAGCCTTCTCTTTTATACCAGGATCAGAGGCGTCCCATTTGCCGATAGGCAGCCAATAGCTGCCATGCTCCCCCCTCCATGTGCGACTATATATATATCGTGCTGGAAGGCATAGCTCTCTAATATTTGGACTCGGGAGTTCATTAATTGGATCACCCTGAAGATGCTGGATGCAGTTTTCAGCGAAACGTCGGAGAAAGGCAATCCAACTCGACCACGGCCCACAAGCCCGGAAAATCTACTTAACATTACTTTGCAGACTTTTTTTGTTAAGATGTTTAATTTACATCCCTCAAATTATTCCCACAATTTCAGGGTGGGAGGAATGTTAGAAACCTAGTCAGGAATGGCAGATGTTTAGTTTGACTTCAGTTGTCATCTGTTATATAAAGCTGAAGTATGAATGGTATCTTTGTTTCATCAGATTATTAAAGAGCTAGGTATGTAACAAGCATATTTTAATTTTAAAATAAATAAAAGGAGTCAAATTTGATATTTAATGTAGATTTTCAACACTTGGTGACGAACAACTGGGTAGGGAATATCCGACAGCAATGAATGAAAGAAAAGGTTGAAATGAGACTAGGGTGGTATGCACAGTCGTTACTCAAGCAAACAACTATGCATACTGCCCTAAGTTATCGATGCAACATATACACCACCGCCACTAGTAGTAACTTTCTTTCTCTGCACACTGACTGGCACGAAGTGCTACCTAAACTAACAATGTGGAACTAATCATGTCCATGGGACTTGAAAGTTTGACTTTTTTTCCTCAAACAAATATCGAGCTACCCTAAATTTACAAATAGATTACTGAGCAACATATCAACTTAAGTTACTCTTGGTTATGGCCACTAAACAAAGCACATAGAAACAAGAATAAAGCATTTTTGACGTCTCATTCACAGAACCATTTATTTTTCGTGTAAATGTCCTTAATTCCTACAGTTAAAACCATCACATTTTTGTTCTGTATTTATGTGCATATCAGCAGAAGGTCTTGCTATGTATTTCAGTTTCACTTTGTCTTCTAACGATGATGTAGAAAATGGACTACTAAAAATTTTCTTTATTTGTGTTAAAAAAAGGATCACCTGCTCGTGTATTTAAGTTTTCCTAGCACAAGCACACTCAATCTTTAGTCATCTGCTGTAGCAGTATTGGCAATGCAGGTAACAATATTAGAAAACAATGATTAATTTAAATGTAACTATAAACAATGGGAAATGAATGATCAATGTGATACTGCAAAACACAATTTTCTGCTTACTTTTGCACTGCAAGGTAGTGGATATGTGCCTTATTTCTGATGTCTCAATACACCATACTTTGTCTTAAGTTATACAGAACTTGACTGACATGTGCTGCCGGTAGCCAGGACAAAAACCAACTGGCACAGATTTTGCCCATCTCCTTATCCCTCCACTTGTTGCTAGTGTCATGAGTGAACATCCACAATGCTCTCCACCCATGCCAAAAATGAGCTGGTACAGATCCATAGAATAGTAACATAATAGTGTTCCAGACTTAGAACTAGCAGTCCCTTCCGTGGATTTTGTTGCTAGGCAAGACATTTCATTGCACCTTAAGAATATTAAGCCTAATGACATTCTGAGTATACAAACAATTTAAAATACATATTTTTTTTGCTTTTTTAAGGCAGTGCCATAGCACATAGCAAGGTAAATAAAAAGCCAACACTGAGAGTTCTGGAAAGAACAATTGAGAAATCCCAGTGTCTATATAAAACAGCAACTCCTAGGTTGGCTAGTTGGCTGGCAGAGTCAGCTGTGATTAGCAGCAGGTGAAAAAACTAGTAGCGTAATTTGAGCTAAGTTCTTGCAAGTTGTGATTGGATGATATCTGAAATAAGTATGGAGCACAGCAAATGTTAAGTTGCTCTCTCGAGAGCTTCACTTCAGAAGCAAGTTGGTGTCTTAAGTTACATGCCCATAAAAAGGGCAATTGCAACTGTGCAGGCACTATGAGAACTAGAACAACAAAAACCAGTTACAGCATTAACAACAGTCATCCCTAAAGTTTAAAAAGCTTTTACAATCTGAAAACCTGAACCTAAACAGATTCCCACTGTAGTGGAACTTAGTGTTACATTTGATAGGTATTTCTGTGTCATTTGATAGCAAGGTGCATCACCATCTCTGTAACAAAAGCCAATTAAAGATGGACTGACTGAAGGAGTTATCCAAACAGGAAATTCATATTATTCAACAATCCAATTCTATTATGATAAAACAATAACAATTAGATGCAAACATCCTGGGCTATACATTATCTACACAACTTAACTTTTAAATTTTTAGTTTGAGATCCTGGAACATCCACTGTACAGTCTAATTTTATGCAAGTGATTTTCATCTGTTTCTGAAAGAATACTGTGGGGGTTACAGAGTTCAAAATTATGTCGTCAGAATAGCAGTGGGAATGTAACCGGCTCTATAATTCAAACACCACATTTTACAAGACTGGCTTTGAAAAATTTGCTCAATGTAGGACAAGTGCCTCAGTCACCATGGAAAAATAAACTGATAAGCGAACTCCATTACCTGTGTTATATACAAGCTATTAAACACAGTGAGTGAGTGGGTGAGTAGGGATAAAGGGCCCATCAACAGCTCGGTCATTTGGGCCTGATAAACATAAGACTAAAATTAAGGAAAATAAAGCTATTAACAGTGAAGTAACAAGATTCTAAAGTCCGTTTCAGTCAGATTCTTGAGTCAGTGAGTCAGTGTTGGCAAAAATAACTTGCAACATTACTAAAATAAGTGAAGTTTTTAGTTTCTAATTTGTTCTTACTTTAGAGTAAGACTAAAAGCTCATTTTGGTTTCCAAAACTATTTGTATTGACCCTGGCCACCCATCACAGAGACACTCAAGGCCATGCTACCTCACAACATGATGTTGCTAAGTAACATGCAGCTGATAAACAAGCACAACAATAAACGGGCTGGAAGAAACACCAAATTTAGACAGTTGAGACTTTTGACTGCTAGTTTATTTACAAGAAGTTTGAAGAAAAGGTGCATTTTCCAGAGAATTCACCAGCAATTGGGCTGGACTATAAAGGACGGAGAGCTGGACAGAAGAGAGTTAGTTTTTAAGTGTGTCATGTACAGTCAGTGCTGAGTGTGTATTTCACCAGACACAGCTTAAAGCACTTGTCACATTGGAGTTATTTCTTGTGTATCTTCTGAGCCAATGGTTTGTTAGAGAGTAGTAGAACTGTGAACAGAATCTATGGCAAGGTTACAAGAGGGCAGAACAGCTATGAGTAGCAAGGTGACAACAAATTGTTTATTGTGTTAACATTGACTACAGCTTGTGGTGTACAGCTCAGCAAGTAAATGACTTCAATCATTGGATTCAATCAACAGTGCATGTTGTCTAAGTTTGGGGGCCTTTAGATCCAGTCCAACTAACAGTTTACTTGTTAAGGCTGGTCTTCTTCCCTTGGATTTGAGACGTAAACAACTTTGCCTCAACTTTTCCTACTCAACTTTCTGCTTGCCAAGCAATCTATCCAACAAATGCATTTTTAATGCTTCAAAACCAGAACTTTATGGTTCTCTTCATAGCTATCTGAAACCACTGCGTGAGAGACTTCTGGAATACTACTCAGAATTTTGAATTGAGAAACCTTTTATACTTCTGAGACGTCTTCATTCTATCCCTCCATGGCTGCCTTTTACTCCATCTATTAGTTTGGAGGTTTCTCAAATACCAAATCTCACAATGCCCAAATCGGTTATCTTATCAACGGCCGCATTGCTCCACCAGAAGTACCACCAACATCACTGATGGATCAAAAGGTGACTCAAGATCAGGATGTGCCATACTCACTAACTCACCTCCAGAAACTCACTCTTATCACCTACTGGATTACTTCTCCATCTTTTCATGTGAAGCTTGGACCATCCTCAAGGTAATCAAAATAGCACAAAAATCTGCTAATTATAATCCTCTCAGACTCTATGTCAACTATTGCTGCTGTTGCAAATAAGTTTTCTATGAATCCACTCATTCAACAAATTCAGGAATGTGTATTTTATCACTACAAGACTGGTGTTCAAATCTCTTTGGCATGGATTCCATCACATATAGGTGTATCTGGAAATGAAAAAGCAGATGTGGCAGCTAAATTTGCTTCATTGCTGCAACAAACTGAAGCTGATGTGGATGGATCACAACAGGATGTCAAACAGATGTTTCAGAAATGTTTTGTAAACCTCTGGAATGAACAATGGAAATCGACCCCCTCTAAGTTGCAGCTTGTTAGGAAATCTGTTACCGTACCAGCTTTTCCAAATATTCATTTCCCTGCTATTTAATTTTGGTTTCTTTGTATATTGTTAAACCCAATTATTGATACCACCATAATTATTTATTTAATGTACATTTACTGTATTATACTACTGTCAAAGTTCAATTGTTCTGTTTATGGTCTCTATTATACTGCAGCTATGTGTATTTTGTCCACAATATAATTTGTTCTGTTATGTATGTATTACTGTGGTTGCTAGTGGCCTTTGTTGTTATAAAGTGACCTTAAATAAACAAAAACAAAAAAAATTCCAAGGCCTGGTGAAATGTTCAGAAAGAGGACAGGTTAATTTTCTACTAATTAATTACTTTTCTATTCAAGTCCAAGCAGTCTACATTCTGAGGACATAGTTCCACATTACCAACTTTCTCACTTCAACTTATAACTGTGTCCGTGACTTTACACTATTATTTTTTGAAATTAATGCTGACAATATGTTGTTCCTTTAAGAGAAAAGTTTACTTCTGTTCCTTCTGATCTACATTTTGACATGCAGAAAACATGAAACGACTATCAACAAAATTGGAAGTGCAATCCTCAAGGCGTGGCAATTGTTTGTTGCAGTGACATACGCGTGATTGCAATATCTATGTATCCAGCTACACCGGCTCTGTCGAATTGGATTTTTCTTTATTGAAGATGGGAATAGTAAAAGAATGGCCTAATGTCTTTTTTGCAACTCAATGAAGTTTAGAGACTTCACTAGTTGACCAGCTGTAGCCAAGTTTGGACTGGATCAGAGCTCTGTAGATGTTGATTAAGCACTTTGAGTCAGGTGCCCCACTTAAGAGATGAAAATATTTAGCTGAGCTGCACATTCTGCTTTGAGGGATGTAATGTGTTGTTTCCATGAATGTTTGTGGTCAAATGTCATGCCAAGTATTTTGCAGGTACTTGTTCTATGTAGATTATGGCCACCAAAATTGAGACTAACGTTGGCTTGCAAATCCTTTTTAGTCCTAGAGAAAACTATGAATTCAGATTTTGTTTTGGATATAATAAAACCTGAGTTGTTTGCCCAGATGTGGATGTTATTCAAGGATTCTTGAATGATATGGGATGTTAGTTCAATATTTTTCCCACTGCAAAGAGTAATATCATTTGCAAAAAGGAAGATTTTTTACTGGATGTTTAACCATATTGGTGATATCATTTATAGTTACGACGAATAAAAGTACACTCATTATACTTTGAATTTTTGTCTAACTGTAGTTTGTAGCACCAGTAACATTGGAGAAATGACTAAACATAGTAACCTTGTCTCACAGATTGTAAATAATTGCCTTGACCGTGAGGCATATTTATGTATTTCAACCTTATTTGGCAATGCTGGGTCTTACATGTCTTATTATTCGATGCTGTACATTTATAAACATGGATTATTATTTTGTTGTTTAACGACGCTGTGAATTGCTAGGATCACATCAGTATCCCGGTAGCAACATGGATATGATCTATCACATCCTGAAAGGCTCGTGTTGTATAATAATGAAGGATTATCAACAAATGGTTGGTTCTGTGTGAACAACAGCTGATTTTGTGGCAACATGGACATATGTACCTACATGCTTCTTGCAGTCAGTTTTTTACTCTGCAATCCCACCACGTGCAAGACATCCATGAATGTTTGTTTGGAGAACCTAAACATAACCTTAAATTCTATGTTGTCATAGTCTTGAAAGGTATTGAACTATATCTAAAATTCCTCAAGTCTTGGTAGAAATACAGGTTAAGATTTCATATTTTGCTAAAACACTTCATATCGTGAACATGTAGCATTACATTGCACCCATTTATTGCACAACTTGTAGTAACACATGTAATTGACAATAATTCACCCTCGGGATATGGCAGTTACACTTATGTATGTAGTCATGTGTATCTATATACTTGAAATAAAGTAGTAAAGTCATTTAAATTGAGTATCATGGTCAACACTCCACATCGCTTATTGCAAATATGTAGATTACATTGGTGCATTCCTTTATTGCAGAACTTGTAATAATACAAGTGTAACTGACAATAATTCATCACAATATGGTGGTTATGGTTATATGTATATGCTTGAAAAAGTGAAGTTGCTTAAAAGGGATGGTGGGTGAACAGAGGAAGCTCTTCATTTTATTGTATTGGGTACGGTAGCTTATCGAGATTGGCAGCATGCATCACTGCTAAATATACTGATAAGTATTTTGTGATGAAAAAGGGGTTTCAGGACATACGCAATCTTAAACGAAATACACTCATATCCAATATAACCTCTTTGTCAGACAAGATTGTATAATGAACAGAATAGGAACACAACACTTTCTGGCATAAAACTAATTCTATACACACATCAATCAACAATAATGCATACAGCAATAGTTTTTATTCACTTGTATCTGAGGATGTCATAATATGAAAAAATTGTTCCATCTGTAGTGTTACTCGATTGAATAACGTTGTAGCTCAGTCATGCAACTCATTTCAGAGGCAAATGAACTTAGCACTAAAGAAATTCCTAAGTGCTTTCTTGCAACACAGCATAAGTATATTTTATCCAAACTCAGCGCTGCCTGCTATGCTAACCCAGCACTGGTAAATGAGTAATTCTACAGATACTTAAGTTAGTGTACCATGCATATCATGGAATATGAAATTTTATTTTGGGTCAATTTAGTAGAGTAAATGAATATTTCTCATATAAAAGAAGGTTATAAGAATTATCTCCAACAACCATAGCAGACACTCATGCAAAGATCTTTTCAGAAAACTGAAGATATTAACCTTACCCTCATGTATATATTCTCGATCCTAAAATTCTTTATATGCAATCAAGCTACATTTATAACAGTCAGTGAAATTCATGAGATAAACACTAGACATAAGAGCAACAACCATCATCCCAGAGCAAAACTTTCTTGCTTCCATAAAGGTGCATCTATGAAACCATAAAAATACTTGATGCTCTACCTAATGATCTTAAGGAAAAAGCTGACAATTTCAATGCTTCTAAAATTGCTGATAAGAGTACCTATGTTCATAATCATTTTATTTTGTACAAGATTAATCTGAATGACAAATTATTCTCTTAATGCTTACGTAGCTTTGTAAGTAGTTTCTAGTTGCTTTAGTGACAAATCATTGTCTATTACATTTGAAACCTACTTGAAAGCTACTTAAATCTATATGTATTGAACAACTGACAAAAGATGCCATTCGTTGCTAATTATATAATTAAATAATGGGACATGGCAGGAAAATCCTAGGGAAAGCTTAAAACAAAGTTCAATTAGTATTTGCAAATATACATTATGTTAGTCTTATAACTACAGGGAAGATTTTATTGTGGTTATCAATTATCCCTGCTTTGTTGTTTGTGCTTGTATATAATGTGTTTTTATTCTATACTATACATTTCAATTGACATGTTCCAAGTTCACAGACATCTATGGCTACTTTTGAACTTGCTGAATGCAATCCAGTCCATTCTAATCTACTCAATGAATTTGTTAAAGTAGTGCAGTATTATATAACTTATTTATTTTAGCATATAACTGCTTTGTTTCATGGAAATTAAATTTGGAAAGTATCTTGTGAGAATCTTTGGTAAATAATAACAACTTGAACTGAAATATAAGAGCATAACATACAATGTTTTGTAGTGTTTTATTACATTTAAGAAGCATATGCCAGTGGTTGTAGGTTTTCAATCTTTTGTGGCACTAAGCAAATTTTAATTACCTCCATATGCCTCTCCCTTTTAGTTGGCAATGGTAAAGACAGGTAGCAAAATGGATCAAATGTCACGGACACTTTATCACATTCAGGGCAAACAACTGTGGATTTCAAAAGTCCATGGAAAAAGTCCACAATAACAGAATCATTTCTTTTCCTGTAGTTCTCCCATCCTTCCTTCGCCACTTCCTGAAATAAAAATAATGGGGAAATTAAAGAGCACAAACTATGCAGCATTCTTAAAGATACTTCTGCTCAAAAGTGAATGATAAACAGAACATCCTTAAAACATAAGTGTGGCACATAAGGCCAATCCCTATTATTAAAGAGTATAAACTATAAAGCATTCTCAAAGAGAGTTCTACTCAAAAATGAATGATAAACAGAAAACGTCCTTCAAACATATTAAGTGTGGCACATAATAGGACCAATCCCACAAAGGCAGATTCTTTTATCTGAATTCTTTGCATTAAAGAAATGCAATGAAGAAAATAGAACATTTCTTCTTGAATTTTATTAGTGTTCTACTTTTTTAAACATTCATTTTTATGACTGAATAATGTGCATAAAATGTTTAAAAATCACCCCTGCCAGGTTCTTAGAGCCTATTTCTTAAAAGCAAAGATTAAGCACTGTGAAATATACCCATAATATATACAATGCACATTATACAGTAAAATATACAAGGGCAATTTGTAAAGTAAGGTCCAATGTTTCATATACATCGAACTATCATACAGTTGCAAAATGATGGTTTTATTTAATTTCTTACATCTTTCTATTTTTCTGCATAGTGGCTGTATTTGTTTAAACATTTGTTGTAACTTTCTACAAGCTTTGTATGCTGACGTCATAGAAGTCTGCTGCCTGTGAGGGTGACCAGTAGCTTGATAACTAGTGGAAATTGTCAATCACCGGTTTTCATGGATCTTTTCATCCATGGTATTGACCAAATCTTCTGTTATCATTGATGGCCGACCTGATCACAATTCATTATGGACATTGTCCCATCTGGCCTTGAAAGCTCTCACTCACTTATGTACTTTGCTGTCATTCATCGCACTGGGGCCATATACTTCACTGATCTGTTGATGAACATCTGTTGCTGAAACATTCCTTACTGTTAAAAACTAAATCATCATCTGATTACCCTTCCCTTATGTAGGACTTACAAGCCAGTGCCTAGGGTCAGATGCCTGTAGGGGAGCAGAGGAACCTATGGACCAGACAGAGTAAAGACCTGGATGTGAGTGGTCAGCCACATATGAGAGTGAGGAAGAGGATGATATAAAATGCAGGTGAAATGGATGATTTTAAAAATGGTGATGGAGCAATTGGTGGAATGATTGGTGGGAGAAACTGGAGAACCCAGAGAAAACCTGCCCAGATGCAGCTTTGTCCACAACAAATACCACATGTGGGCCCTGGGATCGAACCTGGGCCACCTAGGTGGTAGGCAAACGGTCTAACCGCTTGGTTGTGGTGTCACCATAAAAACCAAATCTCACAGACCATATTTAACACTTGGTGAGCCCACCAATTGTTTTAAACATTTTAAACTGACACTGTGAACAGCATACTGTAACACTACCAATACACATGGTATCACTTTACATTCAAGGCATGCTGGGAGTCGGTGTGCATACACATTTCAATGTTCACACAAAATTGGATCAGCTACAGCAGTTTGCACCTTACTTTCCAAATTATCCCCATTCATAGTCTTCCATTAGCAACGAGACTTTATCCTGAGGCCTGCAGACCTTTTGCATGTTATTTGGGCTTCTCTTTACCAGTAACTTGTGGCCCAATTGTAGCACCACATGACTTATCTGATCTTACAGTTGATGCTTGTAATGCCAACCTTCTGCTTGCAGGCATGCTTCAATCCTTTGTCTTTTGACAACCCTAAAGAAAAAATGTTAAGAATATATTCAACTTAAAATAAACTAAGTGTGGGCATACTTTTTAATACATTTCCCATTATATACTTTTAAACAAGTAGATCACAAATAAAATTTTCCTTTTCCAAATAAAACTTCATTTATACTATACTAAAAACAAGATGCTTTCAGAATGTATTTCATGAACCTAATCTTCACAATATTGGCTACTCACTATTATCAAAATGCAAGCCAAGGGAGATGGAATTGCTTAGCATTAGCACAAAATTCCAAGGTCTGATGCATTTATAATGGAAGACCACAAACAATATTGCTAACAAAGTATGTTGTTAACTTTTAGGGTTTCACAAATGATTATTTTCTCTCGTTAAAAGAAACTAAATACTTAACTATTAAGGTTGTCAAAAGTTTGCAATGTTAGGGGAAAAATCTGATGTGTTACACTCACATGACTTTCTGTACTCTTGTACTAATCATTCTTACGAACTCTTATTCCTTTAACTTTGTGTTAGTTGAGATAAACATTTGCAGAAATTATTTATTTATTGGATCATCTGACCATATTTAGGGTTTGCCTTAAGACGCAGAATACCAGAAATAACAAGTAACCTCATACAAAAATATGTGATGGATAGTAAATATAACAAAGACAATAATAAAAAACAGCAACAATCGTATAAAACATAACGATTATAAAACTATCAATTTAGACAAAGTAATTAAACAATACTTTACCATAAAGATGGTTTCTCAAAATAGTTACGGAATATTTTATTATTGTTATAACAATCTGCGACTATGGTCTTTTTCTAATTTGTATTTCCCTCGCCATGAAACAAAATGTTTTGTGACGGTTCCTCATGCACCAAAAAGCAGACCACTTATTTCCTTATAGGTGCAAAGGGAATATGGAAATGCAGCAATACAGCAATAGTCAAATCTTTTAAAGCTTTGAGATTCTGTTCTCTTTGCATGGCTAAGATATAAAAAAATGAATAAAGATCTTCCCTTTGATGAAAGTTTAAGTATTCCAAAACTCTCAAATAAGGAATATCTCCGAAATGGTTCACTCCACAAAAGATTCATTTGGACATAAACTGTGTTTCAATGAGATCTACATTTTTTTGTATAGTAAGATTTGGTCTATCTCCTCCAGTTTACAAGTTATTCAAAAGTCATCATGAGTCAACAGGACTACATAGGCTACAGCCAGAAAATTCAAAATGTACATTTCATTTGTCATAAAAATATCTTAAATATATGGCATTTTAATCAAAATCATTAGAGCCATTTTTGAGAAAATCAATATTTTTGAACAATTTTTTATGTAAAGGGTAGTTTTGGGGGGAGGAATTTTCTTCAAAATCTTTAAGTTGCATCCTTAAAATAATATAAACTTAAATAACTTTTGGTTTTTAACTGGCTTTTCATTTTTGAATTATGTACGCACGCATACTATACATAGTAGAGAAAGTAATAAAAAGGTAACCCGGAGTGAGTCAATTCTTGTTCAAGTACAATAAATATGTATCCTGTCTCCACATAATTGTCACTTTAACTGAAGAAATATTTGAAATAATACTTTTAGTCAGAGATTTACACAGACTTGTTATGCATGTACACACTTTATCTGGACGCCCATCTGCATCCCGAAGTTCAATGTAAGGTTTTTTCTTTATTCTATTTAGGTCTTCATGTAAGCCATCTAAGAGGAAGGTTAGTAGCTCTTGAGAATCATGCTGCTGATATCCACAAAACTGAGGAGCAAACTTGCTGACCTGTAACTGATAAAGAAAAGCCAGAATCAAATACATGACTAACTTCATGTTAAGTTGCCCAAAGAGTATTTTTAAATTAAGGATATTATATCATTGAGCATCATGTTACCAATCTTCCATACTACGTATTTATGTTCTGAACATTAGCTATATAACCACATTTAAAAGATTGATGGTATAAGATACATAGGTATGCTATACCACCTACATACTATGTAGGTATCCAAACACTTTAAAGCAGATTAAATATGTGCTTGTAAAACTGTTATAACTAGGGCATGGATTTCGTTGACCTTGAATGTTTTTTCTGATGCTAGTGCGATCCTATGTGGAAAATATACATGGCTTGTAACATTTTGGCAGGAGACCAATAATAAATCTTGATGACAATTATTACTGGATTCCTAGTTGTAAGAGAGTATGAAAACTCTCACAGCCCAAAAGGTAGGTCCAGGACTTCCCCGAGGAATGACAGGCTTCTTGTGGAGACTGTTTAAGAGTAAGGATAGGCTATACTGTTATCCTTCATTAAGGCTGGCACAGTATGCTGCCTCTAGAGTGCTATTAAATATAATGAGGTAAGATCTGAAAGTTGCCAGGAATCTTAGCTATGGCAAGGCTAAGTATTCATTTTCCCCATTTCTATTGATGATAAACCCAGAGCTTATGTCATGACAAGACATAGCAGGACTTAGGCTCTACCAGCCTTTCTTAAAGGGATTTGGTTGTGCTCCTGGTGTGGTAATGAGGAATATGGACTGCCCCGACAGGTGGCTGTGTGCTCTGCCAATTCTAACATCCTTCCAGTCCAACAGCCTTCACACTGCAGACCCCAGGAAGACTGATAGATATTTAAGAGAGGGGGTGTTAGTAGACAGTTCTTTACTCTACCAACTAGAGAAGACTGGAGGGATGTTGGGCTGTGGAGTATTGGCTATGACAGTTTTCCTGGACATCAAGGGTGCCTTTAATCAAAGGACTTTAGGTATTATTAGGAAGTGTCTAGAAAATACAGTGCTAGTCGAGTGGTAAAAGATGGGATAATGATCTCTTGGAAGGCTGACAGGCTATGGTGACTTTGGGGAGTGAGTCCATGAGGGCTCGAGCACTCTGTAGCTGCCCACAAAGAGGATTTTGGTCATCCACTATGTAGTGTCTGGTGGCAAATGACCTACTGAACAGGCTCAAAAGAGTGGAAATTCATGCTCAACGCTATGCCAATGATTTACCTTGTAGTGAGTGGAAAATTCCCCAGTACTATTTTGGAGCACTTACAGGGCTCTTTAAATACTCCAGGGGAAAGGTATTGAGAGAAACTGACTTGTCCATTAAAGTAATGTATCTAGGCAAATTAAAAAATCCAGTTTTCTTCTGATTGCTTTGAATTTTTTTTCCACACACTCAGAACATAAGTAGTATGCGCAAAATTTCAATGTCAAACCATTTTTAAATTATTAATATATTTATTAATAATAAGTGACTTTTTGATATGCTCATATGAAATGACCCTTAGACCCTACAATTTATAGTATCTCTTCAATTTTTAATTTGAGCTCAGTATACAGATATCAAGAAATTGTCATACCAAAATTGCTTAGATTTAATTAGTTTAAGAGAAAAAAATGTTTTTATAGAATTTATCAATATTTTTGACCTTTTCAGCATGAGTTATGAAAAATAATTTCAGCTAAATTAAATATTTCTTAACTAGTGCACAACAAACTTTATTACCTTAATGTCTGAAGGTCTCCTGAAAATTTCAGGCTAATAAGTTATAAACTAGGGTACAAGGAGCGTTTTGGATAGTGAAAAATGCAGGAAAAAGAAAACAAAAAGGAATTTTAAAGTTTAACCGTATGTTTTTGTAAATCCAATCAAGTTAAAATTCCCCAGTACCACATGTGGGACCCTCTGTTGCTTTCTTCTTGGCGTCAGTAGCAGTTTTGAGAATTTGAAGTTTGCTTGGTTGTTTCTTAATATGAAAACTTTCCTTTTACCTTCACATTGTTCACAACATTTAGAAATTTATTGTTCTTAGCTAACCTCTACATTATGCACTTTCGCAAATTTATACACAAAATTCATAAAATATCTGCTTGTTACGGCTTTAACATAGACCAAATAACTTAAAATCTATTAGCTACCTAAACAATGCCTAATATATAACTGGAACACTGAAATAACCTGGTAAGATTACAGAATTACAGAACACTGACAGCATTTCTCTGTTTGGAAGCAAAACATGTGGCAGATTCGCGGAATTTCAGTTCAATACACAAATTCATTTCAGCACACCCAACTCACAACCTTTCTGAAGCAAAATTCCCTACAAGAGACCAAAATCAAAGCCAGTGAAAGTGAACAATACAAAATGCATTTCAAAGCTGTAGCAATGAAGTTTAGTGAGGAATGCTCACCTGCACTGGGACATTTAAATGCCCTCCTGGAGCTTTAAAAATGGCTGATATTGAGAAATTGTGCTGTTAAAGCACAAAGTATAAGCATAATAAAAAATGCAAAAAGTAAAAGTCAAAATTTTTGGCAATTTTCACCAAATTTCATAGATAAATTGCCTTAATTCAGAGAGGTCTGTATTGATGGCTTCTCTAATGAGGAGGAGGTGGTGGCAGCTTCCTGGTTCGGTAGAACCCCTTTTGTTTGTGAAGAAATTATAGCTATCTGGTTCAGTTAAGAACTTAGGGAGTTATCCTGGAAGCTGCACTGAGCTTGAATAAGCATGGTAAAATAAAGTATGAGAGCAATTGGGCTGAGGTGGCCTCTAACCAAGGATGGTGATATGGCTCTATACCTCAAATAACTCCCTCTGTAACTTAAGCAGCACTAGTGTGGTTGCCCACCCTCTCTGTGAGGGCAATGGCTGCCAAACTTTATGCATTGCAAAGACTATCATGTTTGGTGATAATTGGAGTGGTGCAGACTACTCCACTATCCACCTCATAGATTTTGATGGACCTTGCTCCCTTACATCTGTTTATGATGGAGGTCATCAGCAGGAGTGCATACTGTGTCTGGACATTAGGGGAATGTTTTTTTAAGCTAGCCTTTAACGGATACTCTCTCATTTTAACCAGGTTTCAGAGTCCCATTACCTAT
This sequence comes from Tenodera sinensis, assembly GCA_030765045.1. NCBI lineage: Eukaryota > Metazoa > Arthropoda > Insecta > Mantodea > Mantidae > Tenodera > Tenodera sinensis. Next base: position 62,160,479 of record CM060964.1, read on the forward strand.
AATTAGGGCTCAGAAGTTGAAGACCCACAAATTGGCTAAAATGTTTAAAAATACCTAAAAATATCCAAAAGAATGACCTAAAAGCTGGAAAAAAGGACAAAGGGGTGACCCAAATTAATTATTTTTGCAATTTGCATGAAAAACTTGCAACATTACTAAGATAAGTAAAGTTTTTAGTTTCTAATTTGTTCCTACTTTAGAATCTTGTTGCTTCACTGTTAATAGCTTCAATTTCTTTAACTTAATTAGTTTGAAGCAATTGTTCCTGGCTACATTTACCATTTTAACTATGATGGATAATAATTTAGAATTTAATAGTTATTTGTTTAATTTAAATTTATATGGAACTAAACATCAAATTAAATCATATTTAAAATTACAAGAGAAGACAAGGCATATTCTTGCAGACATTAGGTTTTTGAATATTTGTTTAAAAAGAAAAGTAACCCCTGTTTTTGTTAGAAGAACTGTTAAATTAGATAATAATAGTATTCACCAGAAGGCAGCAGAAAAGAAAATTATTGAAGTTGAAAGAAGTTTACATTTTAAAAAATTAAATAATATTGAACTTAGGTTATATGACTTACATTTAAAATTAACACACATTTTAGGTAACTTAATTTGGGTTAATTTAGAATCTAAATTTGTTGAGAATTTAAATTTTAGCATGAAAAGAAAAACAAAGAGGTTAAAAAACAAGTTAAATAGCTTATGCCAAAAGCAACAGAAATTGAATATAAAGAAACCAAATAATCAAACAAATAATGTAATTAATTTATCAAATTGTAACTTTAATGAGAACGAAATAAATTTTCTAAATAAAGGTATGAAAACTTGTGTAAATTTTTCAAAAAACATAGATAATTTTGTTGAAGATATTGAAATTGCCAGTCAAGATTTAAATGACATTAATAAATCTTTGATTAAAATGAAATGCACTAAAATTTTGAAAGATATAAATAAAAATCATCCTAAAAATAATTATAATAATCAGATTATTAAACCATTGAATGAAAAGGACGTAATTTATACTAAAGCTGACAAAGGCAATAAAATTGTAATTTTAGATCAATCTGATTATATTAATAGAGTAGAACTTTTTCTTAAAAGTGAAGATTACTTAAAAATTGATAATGATCCTTTATAATCATGCATTTCAACTTTTAATAAAATTCTCAACGAAGTGAAAATGATACCTAAAAAAGAAAAAAGGTATTTTAAAAGTTAATAATCCAGTTTTACCTAGATTATATGCACTTCCTAAAATTCACAAACCAGGAAATAAAATGAGACCAATTATACATTGTATAAATTCACCTACATATAATTTAGCAAAATGGTTAAATAAACAATTCAGTACCTTTGATCAATTTGAAAGTTTAAGTATTAAATGGTTAAATTCTTTAGAATTAAACAAAGAATAGATGATTTTGTAAAACTTACAAATCTTAATTTAAAAGGTGAGTCAATAACACTGAACAACACTTACAACATAGTTTTCCGGGATGCGTTTCGAAGGTTAACCTACTAAAAAACCTACTACTTTCAAACATCAAAGATGCTATTCCACCTAACAAAAAATCTGGCATATACCAAATTAAATGCAGTGATTGTAATGAAATATACATAGGAAAAACCAAACGAAATTTAGAAATTAGAACCAAGAAACACGTTAGGAACATTAAGAGTAAACAATTAGAAAAATCAGCAGTTGCATTTCACGTTTGGAAAAAAAAAAAAAAGACAAAGCTAGAACCGAAACTTCTCAAACACATAACCGGAAAACAAGAACTGTCCACATGGGAACAAATCTTCATTTTAAAAAATAGAAACCGAGTATTTAATTTCGACATTCCTCAAAAAGACATTTTCAGTAAGTTCATTGAACTGTTACCAGAAGAAACAGAAGTAGCATCACCATCCGCACCATGAAACACCATGGAAACCCAGTTATTGTCCGGTTGATAATGGAGGAAAGTTAACCTTCGAAACACGTCCCGGAAAACTATGTTGTAAGTGTTGTTCAGTGTTATTGACTCACCTTTTAAATTAAATTAAATTAATTACAACAACACTGTTTTCAAACTTCTATGAAAGGAAGATATTACAAATCTTAGTTTAGATAAAAAATTTCTTTAGTTTTAATGGTAATTTTTTTCAACAAACTTCTGGCTTGGCAATGGGTAGTCCACTTTCGCCATTTCTTGCTAATCTTTTCATGAACTTTTATAAAACTCAAATTATAAAATCATTCCCTCTAATTTTTAAAATATGGTATACATATGTGGATGACATTTGCTGTTGTCCCTAAAAAACAGATAAATGATGCTTTAAAACTTTTAAATTTACAAGATAAAGCTATACAATTCACTTTAAACCGAAAATAATGGATGCCTTCCGTTCCTGGACTTAAAAATTAAAAGACATAACAATAAATTGAATATTGGTATTTATAGAAAATCCACTCACACTGATAATTACATAAAAAATAAAAGTTTTAATCCTTTTGCACATAAATTTGCTGTTTTCAATAGTTTAATTTATAGGTTAATAAATATACCCCTTAATAAAGAAGAATTGACACACAATATAAACACATTAACACAGCAGTAATTAATGGTTTTAATACAGATTTTATACATAAAAAGATAGAAAAATTTAAGTATCAAAAAGCTGTTAAAGAAGTTTCTACCCTCAAAAAAATAAAACACAATTGTATTTTTAAAAAGTTTACTTACTATCCATGGGCCAATAAAAAATTTACACAGATTTTCATAGAATATGGAATAAATTTGGTCCCTCAAAATAAATTTAATATACAAAATTTACTAAATTTTTCTAAAAAAGATAAAATACCAAATTATAAAAAATCTGGCATTTATCAATTTAGCTGTTTGGATTGTGATAAGATTTATATTGGTAAAACTTAACGTCATTTAGAAACCAGAATAAAAGAGCATTTTAGAAATATTAAATATAAACAAACTGAGAAATCAGCCGTGGTAGATCATTTTTGATCATTTAATCATGAAATTAATCTAGAAGTTAAATTATTAAAACAATTAAGTGGACCTATAAATGTAATGGTTTGGGAAAAAATATTTATTTTAAAAAACAGGAACCGTGTTATGAACTTTGATTGTATTTATAGATTTTTGTTTTCAGAGATTAGTGATTAAAATGAACATCTGTAGCTTTGGTAACATATTTGTTTGTATAGCTTTGAGAATGAGTTGGAGTCAACTCGAAACTTTAGTCAGCAATTTGCACGAACAACTTGCAACATTACTAAGATAAGTTTTTAGTTTATAATTTGTTCTTACTTTAGAACCTAAGAATATAAGAGGTAGAACTGGAACTTAAAAATTCAATGCCACAACTGGGATTTGAACCGGGCGGACGCTCTAACCACTGAGCTATTGTGGCAAACTGCCAGAATGGCATTAAATTCTCAAGCCAGTTCGTATTTCTCCTGGTAAACCACAAAGGCAGTCTCACATCAGAGACAATTACCCCAATGGTGACTTACTATTGCAAGTACTTTATATCCCAGGATTAAATAACCTTCACGTGGTAATTATTATTTATTTATGCCAACAAACTTACTGTTGGTGTTTTTAAACACACAAGCCGTGTGTGGGCAAAGTTTAAGAGGTAGAACTGGAACTTAAAAATTCAATGACACAACTGGGATTTGAACCACAGACCTTCCGCTTGCCGGGCGGACGCTCTAACCACTGAGCTATTGTGACAAACTGCCAGAATGGCATTAAATTCTCAAGCCAGTTCGTATTTCTCCTGGTAAACCACAAAGGCAGTCTCACATCAGAGACAATTACCCCAATGGTGACTTACTATTGCAAGTACTTTATATCCCAGGATTAAACAACCTTCACATGGCAATTATTATTTATTTATGCCAACAAACTTACTGTTGGTGTTTTTAAACACACAAGCCGTGTGTGGGCAAAGTTTAAGAGGTAGAACTGGAACTTAAAAATTCAATGCCACAACTGGGATTTGAACCACAGACCTTCCGCTTGCCGGGCGGACGCTCTAACCACTGAGCTATTGTGACAAACTGCCAGAATGGCATTAAATTCTCAAGCCAGTTCGTATTTCTCCTGGTAAACCACAAAGGCAGTCTCACATCAGAGACAATTACCCCAATGGTGACTTACTATTGCAAGTACTTTATATCCCAGGATTAAATAACCTTCACATGGTAATTATTATTTATTTATGCCAACAAACTTACTGTTGGTGTTTTTAAACACACAAGCCGTGTGTGGGCAAAGTTTAAGAGGTAGAACTGGAACTTAAAAATTCAATGCCACAACTGGGATTTGAACCACAGACCTTCCGCTTGCCGGGCGGACGCTCTAACCACTGAGCTATTGTGACAAACTGCTTGAGAATTTAATGCCATTCTGGCAGTTTGTCACAATAGCTCAGTGGTTAGAGCGTCCGCCCGGCAAGCGGAAGGTCTGTGGTTCAAATCCCAGTTGTGGCATTGAATTTTTAAGTTCCAGTTCTACCTCTTAAACTTTGCCCACACACGGCTTGTGTGTTTAAAAACACCAACAGTAAGTTTGTTGGCATAAATAAATAATAATTACCATGTGAAGGTTATTTAATCCTGGGATATAAAGTACTTGCAATAGTAAGTCACCATTGGGGTAATTGTCTCTGATGTGAGACTGCCTTTGTGGTTTACCAGGAGAAATACGAACTGGCTTGAGAATTTAATGCCATTCTGGCAGTTTGTCACAATAGCTCAGTGGTTAGAGCGTCCGCCCGGCAAGCGGAAGGTCTGTGGTTCAAATCCCAGTTGTGGCATTGAATTTTTAAGTTCCAGTTCTACCTCTTAAACTTTGCCCACACACGGCTTGTGTGTTTAAAAACACCAACAGTAAGTTTGTTGGCATAAATAAATAATAATTACCTAAGAATATGTTTGAAAATAACATGCTTTTAGTATGCAGCATACAGTAACAAAAATTACCCAAAAGAAATGTTTTTTATGATTCAGGAACCAATAAAGGACATTCTGGAGAACGAAATTGAAACAGGCATACCTTTGCTAATGGAATATTCACACTAAGGCACTACAAAGGTCTTTGTAAAATGGAGACAACTTATAACATTTACTAGCACTTTGTGATTTTCTTTGCTATGCAGCCCAAAAAGCTACTCTTGTCTGTTTCTCACTCCCAATACGCTGCTGGACATAGAACCACTTTTCTGCACAACTTTCACTTTGCAATAATTTGCAGAAAAGAATACTTCCATCAGTAGAAAACACCTCTGCTCCAAATTTAGATACTAGTTGTCACAAAAAAAAGAAGTTTTACTAGGCTTAGTTTTAGCCATATTTATGGTTGGAATATTTTCCAAAGACTGTGAATTGCAGTCAATCATAATGTGAATATAACCTACAACTCCTACCCTCTGGTCAAGGTCATTGTCAAGATGCTGGTCAAAAATAAGATCTTCAGAGAAGGCTCAATAGTTTCTCGCAGGACATATACATTTCCTCTGCTGGTGCTAATGGCATGAATATCATAGAAAGTGTCTTCTCAACTATGTGTTGAAGCCAGTCTTAGCAGAGCGTATAACTTAAAGAAGGTGAAGTTACAAAAAAAAGTGTTAAATGAAACACAAAAGGCTAAAAAGGGCATTTAACAAAAGAAGAAGAAAAAAGTAGAAAAAGGGCAAATCAAATCTACCATTTTCTTGCCTGTAATGACCCACAATGAACATATTTCAGACATTAGAACAAAGGATTATTCCACAGCTTCCTAGTCCTACTTATAATTTGTCAACTTTACTCAGTGAGGAGTGCGACCTAGAGAAAGGGTCTCCCCTAAAACTTAAGAGTCAAACATGCTTCACACATCGCTCCCAAATGCAGGCAGAATAGGGATTGGGATATGGGGCCCTAAAAGCAGGCTTGCCATTCTTCTGGGAAGGTATATCACTGTTTTCCAGCCTGAGATATATGCAATCTTACTTGTGCAAATGGGTGGCAGTGGCTGAAGTGAATATCTATTTGGATAGCCAGGCTGCTATAAAAGCCCTTAAGGCAGTTAAATCCATACCCAAATTGGTTTAGCAGTGCCAATAGATATACTGTGCGATCAGCCTGCTCACCCTTGTTGGGTCCCTGAGCATGCAGATATTAGAGGCAACGAAATGTCAGATATGCTCATAAAGAGAAATGTAGCTCTTATTTTCGTGGGCCCTGATCCCTTCTCTGGTATGTCTCCAAGTAGTATCAAATATAAGATAACACAACTATCAAGTAGGGCTCATCCAGATTATTGGAATAAATGAACTACTGCCAGGCAAGCCCATGATCTAGTTTTGGATCCAAGTGGTAGGCAGATTTAACTTAACTGCATCTAAACTCAGAGGTATTGGCTATCTTATGGATGGCTAACACAGTTTCTAGAGTGTAGAACAATGGCTTACTGCTAGTGTTTAGGCATATGCACATCAACGTACTCACAAGAACATAGAGGATGTATGATCAGACTTTGAGATGATTCCACAAGGAAGCTCAAGGAAGCTCCTCCTAGATGCACACTATTACATTGGGAGCACAAGCTGTTTCTTGTAGAATCAATTACAGAGAAACAGAGGCCAGAATGACCATCCAGAGGAGACATGTATGGCAGTGAAGGCAAATAAGTTCTGATCACCCCAGAAGTCACTGCAGAAGTGGGCATCTGAGCTTGGAATTGCAAAGATCACTTCCTAGCAACGAATGTTGAATTGAAATCCTATAGGCTCAAATAAGCTTAGTGTTAACAGCACAGCAAAAGATAACACTGGTTGACAAAATTTAACTTTATAAAATTTAAGCACCAAAAGGGGTTATTCTTATTTATTTCAACCAGCTGAACATGAATCTGGCACTGGTTTTTCCACAGCACCCACAGTTTTTGTGTAATGGCCACTATCCAGTTTTATTCAGTTTTTGCGATGCTTAAACAGTATGATTTGGTCCATAAGTGCTAATATATCAACATAAAGACCAAGAAATACTAATGAAATGTGTTTTCATACATACCTAAATTATTTTTGGACATTTTCTGTGCCTCTTATGTGTGCCATGACTATACTGCAGTAATGTCCAACAGTAGTCAGCCACCATACTTGTTGCACATTACCCCTGATAACGTTGCTCCAATGCAGATATGTCTAATGAAATCTTTTCCCATATTCATTGGAGATTTGTCCAAGAGCACCAGCAGGAAAAGAATTCAAATGTGAGTGAAGAACATGCATTTTAACGACATGTTACAACCAAGATTACGGTAAGACTGTAGTATTTGTTGACTAACACATCACTATTGTCTGCTCTCGTTTCCAAACAAATCAGAACAGTTTTCTAAAAGAATTCCAGCAGTCCAGTTCAAGAGGGTTCAAAGCTTTGTCCATTGCAACAACAAATGGCTTCATAAGTCCAAATTTTATGTGAAGTGGTGGTAACATAATGTCTTTCAATTTCACCAATGGAATGTTTGCTACATTCTTGCAACCAGGTCCCATTTGTGTATGGGCAGGCCAAATCCTGTTGTAGTGACTCTTCTGATCATGGCTAGCCCATTCACAAAGAAAACACCGGTGCTTTACATACCCAGATTGTAATCCTGTAAAATATCTCAATTACTTTAAAGTCACTTGTGGATGTTATATTACATTTTATTCAACAAAAGCTCCATACTGCTGTATGTTTGCTTCATTTTAGTGGCATAAGTTGTGGGGACAGGAGGATATACACTGCTACTGTGAAAGAGTACCAATTTGAGGCTAGTTTTGGAGCCATCAACGAATAGTCGCCATTCCACTGGTAAATATTTCATTGCCATAGCATTAAATAGACCATTCATTTCACTGTAGTAACAGAGTAAGTCTTCCATGACAAAGAATGGTGCGAAGGCAGCCTGACTATGTCAAAAGCAAGAATACCTGGCATCTTTGTCTAGTACATTCCACTGCTTCAGACACGAACCCAAAAGTTCAGTTTGTACCTTTAAAAGATTCATGTCCCTACAAGATCATTCAAATCATTTTGGGTCAGGAGATGTGGCGTTATTTCTTTGTAATCAAAATCAGAGCTTGCATTTTCTGTGTCTGTACCAGTTTCAACCTAGGTTTCATCTTTGAATGAGCATGTGTCTGGAGGAACGGGGACAGGTAAGGAGGAACAGTACATTATGGGTTCGAACAGCTCCCTTGATGTAGGGATACTTGATGTTCTTTCTATCCAAACCCTTCTTCCCTGCTATTTTAACCACACAGAAGTAGCAATCATCTTTGTGATTGGTTGGTTCCATCCATATCATCCGAATAGTTAAAGGCATTGCAACTTTCTTCTTTTCTTCACCCAACCATTAAGACGAGATGAACAGTTCACACAGACAGTATATAGTGCCCATTTTTGGCCCAGATTACCTAACTTGCACCCAAAATAAAGGTCATATAGTTCCTTCATTATGGGTTTTACATGTCATCTGCATGATGTTTTTGTGTACTCCCCACACATGTAGCAAAAGTTCATTCGGTGATTCTTGAGAAATCTGCCTAATTTCTTTTTATAACTATTCTTGTGTAATTATGTATTTTTAAAACTGAGGGTGTTACAAAGAAACAAATAACATTTGTGTTTGGTGGGTCAAAATACGTAAGAAACACCCATTTCCATTCTTGAAAATTTTTCATTGTTGACCACTGTAATCAGTAAACACCCATTGTTTGAGGTGCTTCTGACACGCCTGCAATGGAAAGCTCTTTTTCTCAGCTGAATGTTCCAAATATCTGTGTACATAATGTGCATTTCTGGAGCAACAAAAATCCAGATTTTCTTGAAAAGTTCAAGCATAACCCATGTGCTACTTTGGGCCAATATATCTGCTAAGCATTATGTTAAGGAAGTTTCGTTACAAAGCTCATAAAAATGAATTTGCTACCAGACTGCTGGTTTCAGCAGGATTGAGCACCTCCACAACTTGAAGAAGAAACAAGAAGAGAGCTAGTGGAATACGGAAATGAATTGAAAAAACTGGCAGAGGCAAACAGGAAGTTGGACATTATGATTTTCAGAATAGTAGAATGGAGTAAACAACTTTGGGAAGAGGTGGAAGGAATCATAGAAGGAAAACTGAGCATTAAACTGCCAGACAGGAAATTATAGATTTAGAATTGGATGAAGGCGTTGGAAAGCAACACCAATAATACTTAAATTGACCACAATGTATTTTAAATGGAAACTATTAGGCCATAACAGGAAACTAAATGGCACAAGAATACTATATATCATTGTATAATCGTTGCCATTGCGTAATGGTCATCCCTTGATTTGAAGACAAACAATAAGGACTTAAGCATTCCACTGCATAATCATCACATTAATATTCCCGGTGTTCACTATTGAGAAATATTGAAAAATAATGTGCCATCACTGCAACCTGTTAGGTTCATGGGAGAGAGTACAGGATATGCAGCATATTATAATATACTCTTCATTGCCCATGCTATTAGTTTGCCAGCTGCCAAAAGATGCTAGCCTATCAATGACTCTGATTGTTCAAGTACCTAAAGCATGGCAATGAGCAGATGTGACTAAGTGATAAGTGAATAGAGCGGCAAGGCATGTGGACTATTTAGTTAGTATGCACCAAGTCAATTACCGTCTTATTCTCAATTGTGTACAGCTGTTTGTTTCTATAGTTATTCTAATTACAGCTTAGAATAGTAAATGTTCACTCATTCCTAATGCAATGACTTTAATTTATTATTTACCTATTTTAACTTTTTTCAAGGCCAAATTATGGACTTGTTCAGTAGACCAAAAATATCAATTCCAGTTAAAAAGTACACATGATTCAACAGTACTGTAAATGCTTTTGTTAATAACAGATGAATCTTAATTTCATAAATACAAAGTCACTTTTAATTTTCTTTTTAAATTATTTACTTTTTTATTCACTGGAGTAGGTGATTGCATAGTGATGTCATTTTTGTCTCCCCTCCTTCCCCTCTCCTTTCTTTTCAACTATGAACAACATAATATGGCCATGCTTCAATACGCTTAGACTTGCTTTTACTCCCATTACCACACAACAATAGTCACTGAAAGTTAACAAAGCCAGTCTTAAATAATTTATTCTTTGCATGTTGGTTGCACTGTATATTTTTACTTATAAAGAAAGCATAAAAAGTAACACATTTATGTGATGAAATACAGTATTTATTAACATTAATTATGGGGAAAAAGAGATAGAAGTTAGGTCCAAGTGATAAGAAAAGTCAGAAACAAAGGAAAAACAACTTACATGTGTTACATGCAATTGTGGATTGATGGAATTCTGATGATGCAGTAACAAGCTCAAACAACTACAGTCTGAGGAGAGGAAAGGAGGGGAGAAGAAAGGGCGACAACCACCAGTCAAGAGATACCTATGTGAACAGCTGAAAGGGGAAGAGTATGCAGCAGCAAATGGGTCAGCCAAAGAATCAAGGACATTACCAGCAAGGAAAGTGATACGCGAGTCAGCTAACTGAAGATACACAAGAATGGCCTTGGGAGCAACCACTGGGCTGGATGTTTGAGACAGTCCAGACAAAATATTTTGTCAATGTTAGAAGGAAGTATAATGAAAGGAAGAAGTGATAAGCCTATGGACAGATGACTAGATGTAGAGCTAAATTGCAGCAGTTTAGATTTAAGTAAAAGGGTTGCTATAGGGACAAGAGATATTCTGAAACATTAAAAGGTTGATAAGAAAAGTGCAGAATGGTAAAACAATGCAAATATTAAAAGATTGTGATGTGATGGCAGCAGTAGAAACATGGACAGTTTTAATTTGTATGGAAAAGTGAGTATTAAGAGGAAATACAAGGGATAGTTATCAGGTGGAATAGGTGTGCTTCTAAGACTGGGAAGCTCATATTATTTTTTTTTATTTATTTAAATTAAATTAATACATATTTGAATATGACATTCAGCCCAGGCTCTTAGCCTGTCATATACACCCAACAAAATTTCTTATCATACATTTTGCTTCTCTATTGCTATTTAACACATTATAACACAAAATTTTTAATTCTGTTCTCTTTGTACAGACCAATTCCATTTTTTCTTAACTCTACTTAAAAACTGACCTAAGTTCCTGACCTCCTTTCTAAAAATCCTCTTAAATGCTGTTATCCTATCTCCCTTCTCCCATTTCTGCCCCAGAAATTCTTTCCTCCATACATCCGTTCCTTGGCACTCAAAGACTATGTGCTCCACAGATCTTCCTTCCCCCCGCAAATAGGACACTGACTCTGAGGGATGCCCTTTCTTAGTCTTCTCAACCTCCAAACACCAGTTCTTAGCCATGCTATTGCCTCCCTTTGTTCTTTGTTTACCTTATCAACATGTTTCCCTTTCCCATGTTTCCTTCATTGATTTGTAATCTACCAGGGACCTTTTTTCCATTATACCACCAAACACTTTTTGGATTTCTATGTCTTCAAACCTCTTTCTTATTATTTTCCAAAATTTGTTATGATTATTCTCCCCTCTCCTCCAGTAGTCCCCCATCCCATTTACTTCTAAGTTCTTTTGAATACTACTTGTCCATCCAGATTCCCTAAGACTCTTTTCCTGGTATTCTACACACTGCCTTAACAAGTTATTTTTATCCAAATTCAAAATTCTGTACCAATATTTCAGAGCTCTTTCTATAATCATGCCCTTCCTCGACACCCTTCCCATCTCCATCTGTGCTACCTCTCTTGCCACCACACTTGGAAGACCCAACACTTCCCTGCAAAACATCCTATGAACTGTATCTATGGTTTCCTCCCCCTCATTCATTCCCCATATTTCTATACCATAGAGCATTTTTTATTATAAATTTTTTCTAACCATTTGACCCCAATATTCAGTACACTGTACTTACAACTTCTTATTGCTGACATAGCTCCTTTCCCCTTTGTCAGAGCTAATTTCTTTTGTTTTCCCCAACCCCCACTCCCATCTAATTTTACTCCTTAATAGATACATTCTTGTACTACTTTATACTCCTTATTCCTCTTTTTCCACTTTTCATGTTTACTCAATTTTGCTCCCTTCTTTAATACCATTATTTGTGTTTTTTCCTGATTAACAGTTAGGTTCCATTCATTGCAGTATTTATCTACCTCCTGCAATGCTTGCTTCAGACCATTTACTGTAATTGATCCTACTACCAGATCATCAGCGAATAGTAGCCCAGGGATCATGATATTTATTGCAGGCATACAACTATTATTCTTGCTTATCCCCAGCAGGATATCATTGATAAATAAATAGTATAGGACTCAATTTACATCCTTGCCTTAGTACTTTCCCTTGTGCTATTTCCCGAGAGACTATTCCTTCCCCCACCCTCACACAGAAGGTGTTATCTTTGTACAGTGCAATCAAGGTCTTTACCATCTCTTGACTCAATCCTTTGCATTGCAATTTATACCATAGTAATTTTAGATCCACCTTATACGCTTTCTCTAAATCTATAAAGGCCATGTATAGTTTACCTCTTTTTTCTTTAAGGTATTTATGCACTAGTGTTTTTATTACAAAGATATTATCCACAGCTCTCCTCCCACATCTGAAACCCATTTGAAATTCCGACAAGATATTGTTTTCTTCTACCCACTTCTGTATTCTGTTTGCCAAAATTCCAGTAAAGATTTTTCCTACATTAGACAGCAGTGCAATCCCACGATAACTGTTTGGTTTGGATGTACTACCTTTCCTTTTATAGTGTGTGCTTCTAAGAGTGTGCCAATTTTTGATGATTTACATTCCATGCTAACTCCAGGTGAAGGCTATGTAGAGGATATGAGTGCTACCTGGTCTTCCTTTGTTTGGCTTGCCAGGTGGTATCTTGGTCTCGCACTGAGGTTATCTACTGAGAGTAGCTGTTTAACTAAGCGACTTGTTCTCTGGACTATCACCTGTATGTGCCTGGTTAAATAGCCTAGGGAGTTCTTTCTACAGACATGTAGCCATTTCTAGAGCAAGTGACTGCACGTTTGGTCATTCTGATCATGCCACTGTTTGGTGTTCATCTCCAAAAATTGTATAAATATTTCATGGGACACAAGTAGAGAACTAGATTTCAAGTTAATTCATTATTTTTATATAGGGGTAGATTTTATGGGGGACGTTCTGGTCTTGTTCTAACCTATGCTGCTTTACTTCTTGGTTATGCAAGGCTGCAGCTAAGCTCGTTAGTTAAAGTCATGGGCTTGTAAAGTGCTTTTTGGATTTTGATTAGGAGCAATTTAATTAATGGCTGTGGTGCTGCTGCTTAGTTATTGACAGTTTCAGAGCAACCCTCTTGCAATAACCCATATAGGGAACAGATATGCATATGCTGAGAAACCATTTTGTACCTGTTTATCCGACCACCCTGGTTGCATGCAAATTCTGTGTATAACAATCCTAGCTCAAACATTTCAGTATGCCTGAGGGTAATTAACCATATTGTGCAGCAAGATCATCAAGAGAATTTGTATTGCAATAGATTTAACAAATTATTATGCTTATTTTCTAAAATATATGAATAGTTAAATTATCAAAAGGGGGCCGGTTATTTGTCAAGAAATTAACTTTGTTGAACCTTTACTCATGGTCTTTCTGGGAAATCCCTTCCACTTTGTAATTTACCCCGCATAACACAAAATAGATAAAAGTACAGAAGCACACCACAGTGTAGTTAGTAGCATTTGCAAAGTTACTTTTAGGTCTAAGAATGATAGGTATTTGTCTTCTTCTGTTTTTAATGCGAGTGTTATGGTTTTTTCTTATGGATTTAACAGTTTTAGTGCATCTTCCATGTGTTTCTTTGGCACTATTGTAAAATTGACATTTACATATTGCTGCCAGGTTTTGAAGATTCAAGGGAAACCTTTGGTGATTCTTGTTTCTAATGTGCTCATGAAAAGATCTGCAAGGAAAGGAGAAAGTGGATTGTCCATCATGAGATTTAGCTCTAATATTTTGATCGGAATAAGTTCTATTTGATGCATAATAAGTGGTTAGTTCAATGTTCGAAATTTCTCCTACAGATATGCTTATTGATTTAAGCCACTTTTCAATTAATGGTGATAGTTTGTTCAGTGCTATACTTGAAAATTGTTTGTATATTCTACCAGCTCAAAAGAGTTTCTGATGCTGAGGCTATTTAATCTTGCAAATGAATTGATTTTCTTGATTAGCCATTTTGCCAAATTGTAGGTTGGTGAGTCAATACTACTGATTACAGGCATCTGGCTATGTTAGATTTGTTGATTCAAAAAGTGGATGCCGTTTTCTGTAATTAATCAACTCAGTTTTCACTGTAAATTAACCTAACCTTTCACTACCTATCAGCTTTTAGGAGTCCCATCAGATAGTGTATACAATGAAGTTACACCATATGCTGGCTTTTCTTCATCGGCCTAGGATTTTTGTGAAATGATAGATTTCAGCAGAAGCCTATGATATATGAAATGGAAGGTGATTAGGTATGTAGGAGTGGACTGATCAGTGAAGCCCACTCCTACTGACTAGCAGAACAGGTATGGTATATGCTTCAACTGAAGTTCTCCTCTGAAACTTTTCCCTATTTATTCCAATCTCTATCTCAGGTGGTGGTATATAGAAATACACATTGCTGTTTGTTTTTTTATCCCATTTACTTACACGTCTTAGTAGGGTTGCTAACCTAATCTGCTACGTTCACCACCTGAATCTAATCCAATTTCTGAGCTACAATCTCTCTCTCCCTCCTATACCTACCTACAAATCCCACAACTTCACCTAACATTCCTACACCTTAAATCTGCATCCTAATATTTCACATTTGATAACAGACTATTATGAAGTTAGAGTCAGTGAATGAAATGTATGATGGGCTTACATACCCTAAATACAGACTTTGATGTACTTTCCCATTTGTGCTAAACATGGGGTTATCTTGTATACCCATATTGAAACACAACATGGACATTGCTTGTTCATCAACATATTGTTTCTTAAACCATTGATCATTGGCTCCCTTAAACAGCTTGCTTTTAGCATTAAATTACTTTCCTATGTATGTTCGATTCCCGGCAATGGGGTAGGAATTTTTCTCCAGCCAATATTATTCCTCATCCTTCTCTGAGTCTGGAAGTATGAATGAAAGCGTGAATGTGCGTGTGAATTCAAAGTATAAAAACCCCAAAGATGCAAAAACTTACTATTAAACGTGTAACACCATTTGCCAATAGGCAAGGCTGCCGATATGACCTCTGCAGTTAAAGGTGGAATATAAATGGAACAAAAAACACATCTTCTGAGTACTTCAGAAAATCTCATCACTAGCACATTTCTGTCTCTTTCTAGCTTGTTTCTGTCTCTTGGATGTCAGTTTCAATCTCCATTATTTTCTCACATACCTAAGCCTTTCAAAGCAGATAGTTAAGTACACAAAGTTACATTTTTCTTTAGAATATTTTAAACATTACATATTAAATATATAATTGAATTTGTTCAGTTCTACATAATACAATCTCCATATAGCCTTATTTTTTCATATATGGAGAATCTTTTCATTATGTTTATTCTCCTACAATATTCCTTTTTAACTATATCACCTTATTTTCATTTAGATGATTTGCCTATCACTGATTCAACTGTTCCCTTATAAGAACTGATCATATACACCATTTTTATGTCTAATATTTTGCTTACCTTGAAATTATGAGGCACCGTGTAAATATGTCGTCCTGACCACATAGTCTTGATTAGTTCACCAAAAGCCTTTGCTATTTCACCTTTCATTCCCAAAGGATTTTCTTCATTAAGTTCATTGAAATATTCGTTGTTTAGGAAATACTTTGTTATTGGTGGACAATTGCTCATGCACTGAAAAAAATAGTGTTAAAACATTACCACCTACTTTAATATCAGCAATATTGCTTAAAATGTGTAATTACATTTGGCATTTAATCCATCTAACTGAAATTTAGCATTTTATAACAATTCATTATACGTCAGTCTGTAATAAGCAATAACTCCACTAAATGCTTATAAAAGGTAAGAGATAAGAAGTGCTAATTTTAAGAGGTGACGCTGTATTTTTCATAAATTTTATGACATTTATTGATGCAACACCACTGGTAAAGTAGAAGTAAAATTGTTAAATAAACATATGCTGCAGTATAAAAGTACACAAGACAATATACTTTAGTGTAAAAACACAGATTTTCTTTCCCAATGTAATATTTTACCAGAAAAACATTACAAACATGGTTAAAGTAAGAGAAAATTTTTGATACAGGAAGATAATCCAAGAAACAAACAAAATATTGTAATAGTTAAAGCCATGATGATGCAAGAAATGTTATAATGGTGACAACATTATAAAACAATTTCACAGATCGGCATCTTATTTGTATTCTTTGTGAGCCAAAGTTTGCTTAGGTAATATAAAGAAATAGCCCATAACAAGAGGAATGATAAAAAACATTCTAAAAATGAATTTAGATAAAACAAATGTGTATAATTCAGAATTTGTACCATTGCTGTTGCAGAGTTATATATTTTACATAAATTAATTCAAAAGGTCAGTTTAGTTTTCTATTACACAAGTATTTAAAATCAGCAATAATACTGGATGTCTTTCAAGGTGTTTCTACTGGCAAAAATCAAATAAGCTGTAGTTCCATAGTATGATGCAAACGTGAAGTGTATTAAAATAAAAAGAATACATTTCATATGTAAATTGCTGAATCCTTCCACTAGCATTGCTCTTCTTTAAATTACAAATGAACCAGATTCTCTTTTCCTCTTCACGTAAAATTTTAAATGCAACACTTCTAACATTTTTGTAAATGGATGAAACTGTAGAAGTTCACTGAAAAACAGTGCTAACACAGGTGGTGTTGGTAGCTGTACTCATTCTTTTGATCATAAACATGATATAGGATACATCAGTTTTATATACAGGAGTTCTAAAAGAATGAAACAAAATTATATGCAAATAAAATGAAGTAGAGGTCACTAAAGTAAGAAAGGCTTGAAACAAATAATAAACAAAAGAAGCATAACACTCCAACTACAATTCAAATTCAAATTGAAAATCACATGGAAGAACATTACTGAAAAAAATATAGTAACCACTGTAATGGAAGACCTGGAACATCACTTATGATAGTTCACGATCTACAATATTTGGAAGTCAATAGTTTCCATTAGACCACAAAGTTGGTTTCATCAGGCAGCTGACATGATGGAGGCTTTCAGAATCTACCCTCTATAAGTGTCTCTCTTTTGAAGAGAGGGCCTTTACCAGATAACATGAACATAATGGCTTACCATGTAAATATATTACATGTTTTCCTGTACATACATAGGTCTTCACAGCGAGCATGAACTCAACAAAACCATATTCCAGACTTTTTGGCCATTGTTGAAACAATAAAATATGCCTGATATTTTGCCTATCACAGTGGTGGGCAGCTTCAAAGTACTATCTCTCTCTCTACTCTATCAGAGCATTATCTTCAGAGTACTATTACTAAGATTGGTTCTCTGCCACTGATTTACACAGAGTAAACATCCATCATGTATGGCAGGGGCAGCCAGACGGGCTACTCTCAACCACTAAGCTAACATGGCCAACGTGCAGATATGACATTAAATCCTCCAACTCAATCTCGCTGTGTGGACGAACGACTGCAACACCTTACAGTGTCCAATCTGTTCATGAGAAAATTTGAATAAAAGATTTTTAAAACCACCAGTCTAAAACCAAGAATGTTGTGAAGTGATGATGATACTGTTGTGATGTGGCCAAATGGAGATAAACTGGAGGAATTCTTCAAACATCTCTACAACACCAACAAGAAAATAAAATTTACCCTCGAGAGAGAAAAAGGAGAACAGATTATTTGGACATTTTAGTACCTAACTAAATAGATGACACTAGGACCACAGTTACAGGAAGCAAATCCATACAGATTGTTGCCTCCATAAAGATTCTATCAATATTCCTGACAAAAATGAGCTGTAATTGGTCCAAATTTTAATGAACATACAAAATTATTCTGTGGGTCTACCATGATGAACTATGAGTTATTACATCTGTGGGAAGCACTACATGCCACTTCATCAAATTTCACGAGATGGGGTTCCTTAACACATCAGATTACCATGAGTTATACTGACACTTTTGAAATGTTGAAACACCAAAATAATCTTAATACAAAAGGAAAAGTTGGATACACAAAGCCCAATACTGAGCAAAGTATGTAAAAAGCTCCAGAAGGGACCCACACTAACAGAGAACCTCAAAGTTCAGCAGCACAATGATTGGCTGACTACTAACCATTCAGGACAGAGGTGGTTGTCTGTTGTATATGGTGCTCCTGTTGTATATGAAGGACAGAGAACTGATCTTATTAACAGCCCTCTGAAATTAACTGTTGGAATGACAGACAAAATGTTTGATAATGTTATATTTTGACGACAGCTTAACAGCCCAAAATCTAGTTTTATTGGAAATGTTATTCTGTTCATTTACAATTCAAGCTGCTCATTGTGTACAAAACACTGCTATTTCAACCTACCATTCCTCACACATCATGAGCTATTCCCTGACAACATATGATTTCACAATCTTAGTTGATCTTAATCACTTGCTGGACTACCTTTGTTGCATTCCGCTCAGTAGTTAAATTTTATTATGGTGGTCACAAAATTTGAAGGTGGCTAGCAGGAGGAGCTGGTCAACACAACACCCAATGAGAGGCTTGCCACGTCCTGCGGTGTTATATAGTTAAGCACAGAGTGAAATGAAGCTGAAATTGTGAACGTCATAATTATGGAAATAATACTGCTTCACACGGCAGAATTAAATAATCGGGAAATATTAAATTCGTCATATATATAAAGGTACAGACCTGGGAAGATTGTTCAGGGTTAAAACTGTCAGAAAGGACACTTAATGTTACAGACAAGTCATTAGTGGCAAGTTCCAGGTAGTCACCCTGATACATCGTAAGACCAGTTCTCCTGGAAATCGCTTAGTGCAGGTGTGTTGAATAGGGAAGTGAAAGGCAGTCACTGGTCGCCCAGATCCCCGAGTGAGCAGGTCAGTCATGGGACCTTGCCTTCCGGATCCTCGAGTGTAAGGACACATTATATTTTACAGTAACAATCTTCGGTCTTAGTAAAGACACAGTAATGACGTAATGTTTCTAATAGCAATCGGCAAATCTCAAGCATTATTTGATTGAGAATAAAAGTGGTTCAATGAGAGTTCTGGCTTTTATGTGAAAACACTCATGCATACCCAGAAATTAAGATCCATGCAAGAGCAGCCGGAGCAGAAATCACCTGAAAGCAGCATTCCACTTAGGACAGTGGAACAGAGGAGGCGGTAATCTCTCGTCAGAAATCACACTATAAAGTCGATGGTATAAATATCACTTGCGCCCACAAAATTTATTTACGTAACAGACAAGAGATTAATCTGACAATGAAGAACATTTTATTTTGAAGCATCCAGTCTAAAAACCAATTTTCTGTATTAAGTGGCTACAGAGACACTAGTGTGCACTGAACTCGTCTTTTAACAAGCGGTTCTGCTAAGATGCTTTCATGTTCTCTGTCCAAATCCCTTCATGATTCTTTTGCTTATTGTGTCAGTATGTGACTCAAAACAGATAACAGAACTGCAGGGGCTAACAATAAATGACAGAAAGGGTCTGAAGTTATGGTTTCAGTTCGAATTTCTACTTTTGTGTTAATGGTGATAATTTCAGTTCCCGTAATTCAATCATACTGATTATGTGGAATTGTGTTATAGTGTTTAATTTAGTGTTCTTTGTTGGTTTAGTCAATATATGTCAGTGATCAAGGTATGAGCAGTAAAAGTGAACAAGTAATACATAATGGGAAGTGTTGCGTCGCTACAGCAAGATTATAATTTACAATGTGTAATCGACATGTGCAAAAACAGCAGCAACCGGACTTTGAGAAAGAAGCAGCCTGTGATGAAATACTGCACTCTCAACTTCCTCAACTTAGAGGAAGACAGCGATGATTCAGAAGCGGTTAAAATCCTACTATAGTAATACTCCATAAAGTGCTTTCATTTCATTACTGCCAGGATTGCCAACCTGTACGATAATTATGGGGGTATATGATAATTTGAATGTTTGTACTCATGGTTGTCAACCCATATGATAATTATGGGGTGTACGACAATTTCGATATTGGCGAAATATCATTTTCACTGGTTTGTCACACCAGCGAAATGAAATAAATTAGAAATAGTGACACCACTTTTGCCATCATGGCCTGTCTCCACCCCTCTAAGGCAACCATTTCATATCCTACTAGTCCTTCTACCCTTTATCCTCTTGTTGCCACTGTACCCAGATCTGGTAATCTCAATGAAGAAGGAGGCACTGTTCAGAAAACTGATGACAATGGAAAAAACTCACAATACATGATATTCTGTGTGAAATGCAGAACATGGCAGTTTCTGGAGTGCTGTTAAACAATGTCACCTTGGTGGAAATACTGATTTCAAAGAACTGGCGGAGATTGCATTACCAGTTATTTCATTGCCCCACAGAAACACTTCTTCTGAAAGAGTTTTTTCCAAACTAGGTTTAATAAAAACCAAAATTAGAAACAGATTGGTGCTAGATATGGTAAATGGGCTTATTTGGTCGTCTCAGCTTACGAAAGAATGTGGTGGGTCCGGAAATCTGCAAGCCATCGAAATGTTAAATTTTATCTCAGCATCAAATTTGCATAATGCAGCTGAGGAAGATGATGAACTTTCAGATGAATAGTGAGAGAAACATAAGTACTGAAGTTGTAATACTGATTGAGGTCATCAATCTTGTAAGTGGATACCATAAACATCAATACTATTACATTTTCATAAGTGTTATGCTGATGCATTTATTGTTGTAGCATTTGGTTTACGATGCATGATAATTCTGAATCCAAATCTATAATTTTGAGTGGCCGGTAAGATAATTTTACTTTTAAACATTGGCAACCCTGATTACTGTGCACAGCTTTGCCCCGCCCTTTTACATGTGGCAACATAGCGTTTCTCTAGCAGTGGTCAGCCAGCAGCTCCCTTTAAATTTTGTGCCCACCATAAATTCATATTTCCTCTTGTAAATAAACCTGAATCTCCATTTCTTAAACAACACAAATATGTACAACAGAAGGTGCATGTTGAGCAAAATCCATTGAAACATTTTTATTGATAAAATTTCAATTTAGTTATAAACTCTAATGTACCTTGTACAGTAACTATAATATAATTAAAATAATTTGTATTTAATTTGAAAATAGCCTAAAAATTAGGAGACACATTGCACTGAAATTATTTTGATAAAAATTAACATTTGCATTTAAACCGAAAATCTACACCATCATTACATTTTATTTACAAAATTACATTACCTTGAAGAATAAACATTTGCCCTTAGTAAGGAAATGTGATTTTATTTTTTCAAATGTAACCCAAAGCATGCAAGTAACAGCACTTGACATTGTACACTATTTAAATGTCATCTTAGAAGGGATTTAAAAAAAAAAAAAAAAAAAAAAAAAAAAAAAACTGGAGGAGTCAATTTGATGTTCATGAATGGCCAACTGATCAGCTATCAGAAGAAATATGGCTATTATGACAGGTGTTTTTATTTTATGTATTAGCTGCTTTATTCATTCAATGAGTAATATTTAAAATAATCTCAATTTTAAAGAAAACAGCTTACTTTCTTAAACAAATTATATTTTCAAGAAAAATTATCTCATTGTCCATAAATGATTGCCCTGTTAACGTAACATAACATGTATTCAATAAACACTTGACAAAACAAACTACTTATCAGCATTTGAGAGGTAAAATTGGAACTGAAAAATTCAATGCCACAGCTGGGATTTAATTATCATCTAAAGGATACTTAATCACAGGACATAAAGTACCTAAGAAAGTCATCCTTGGAGTACTTATCTCTGATGTGAGATTCCCTTTGTGGTCTACTGGGAAAAATATGAATTGGTTGGCGAATTCAATGTCATACTGGCAAGTTGTCACCTCTCAAACATTGCCCACACACAGCTTGTGTTTAAAAATAATAATTATATATTAGTAGGGCTCGGAAGTTCATGCTCTAAAAAACACTGAAATATGCATGCAAATATGCTCTTAAAAACTTGAAAATATGATAAGAAATATGCACTATTTAATTAAAACAATTAACGTCCCTTTGCAGTAGACAAGACGAGATAATAAATAAAGTTACCTTATTCCTTAGAGGTTGAAGCAGAAGTGATCCCACTGCTAGTATTAACTGCTAAATTGCAGTTCACAACCAACACTTTGCACAAATTTTCAACTGTAAAACATCATCTGTTGTCTCGCAAAACACTTTTGTAACGTGAAAAACTTCTCTCCACGCCACAGAGAGAGCCAAGTCTCTTAATGTGACAGATGCTTTTCTTTCGAGGATGTCTCGAATATCGCACATTTGTTTATAAGCAGAATTTTTTGAAATTGCATAATTCACTTTCTTTTTCACTTTTTGTCCTATGCTAACAAGAACCAAACTTAGATCACATATTGTTTTTTCAAAGACAGTATGGGATTCATGCAAAGGAGATCCTGCAGCTTCCAATGCCGTTACGGCTGTTGGTAAGAAAGAAAAATGGGCAGATATGGAACTAAGATTTTCTTTTAACCCAGTGCCTGACAATATTTTGCACAGTTTCTATTGATGAAGCATCTTTAGAGTCCAATTAATTAAAAACCTCTTCGACTATTTTTATGTGCTCAGCATAATATAAAACTGCATCGACCCATGTTCCCCATTGAGTTAACACTGGTGCTGGAGGAAGTCGGATATTAGGTACTGTTGATCTAAAAACAACTTAACTCTTTTAGGAAATTTAACAAAAATTCTCTTTGTACTGGACACAAATCTATCTACCAATAGGGAAGAATCACGTATGTCTCAGAAATGCGATGAAGAATGTGAGCCAAACAAATTATATGGATTAAGTTAGGAAAAGTACCTTTCAGAGTTTGTCCTGATTTTACTATGTAAGGACCAGCATCATTAACAAATAAAAGTAACCGGTCATTACTTGGCCATAGTAATTTCAAGGAGTCCATCACAAACTGGGTCACAGTTACATTGTCAGTGGCCGACAATTCGCACACATTAAGAAGATCAGGTGTAGTCTTTTGTTCATTATTTAAAGCACTCACGATTAAATTAGCAATAGGACGGCGCTCAGAATCAGGGGTTTCGTCAACAGACAACCACACAAACTGATCCGCTAATTCATTTTGTATATTTCACAATACGTTATTGTAACAATGTCCTACATTAGTCTTACGCAGTGTACTTTCTTCAGGCATATGCTGTCGAGTGTACTTGGCAAGAAAGTCGGATTATTAATTTTGAACAAGGGAATATCAACAGCTAAAAATGCTTGGCACAAGTCATAGGAAAATTCAGTAACCCACTTCCTAAACACTCTACTAGTTGTTTTTGAACAGGTTCTTTGTTTACGAGTTTTCTGATTAAATTCTCCTTATGTTTTGCTGAACTATTTGAAATCTTTCGTGACTCCCTAGATTTTTCTCACACGCTCCACAAAGCAGTACCCTATTATCTGTAGATATTAAATCACCCAAAAACTCTTTCTGTAAATTAATTAATCTAGTACTCAAAATTGGTTTTATTTTTGGCATTTGAAAAGCTTTTTAACATTTTATAAGCCTAATTTAACTGGGTGGGAACCAGTTCACAACACTTATGTTTGAAGACCATGACACAACTACTGGTGGGCAGGCAAGCGTTGCTATAATCGTGCTGCTCAAAACGTTGACCTGCACTTTATCTTTGTTAATATAAACCTCTCAGATAACGAACTGATTATTCTCTATGCACATGCATATAATGAAAGGATGGAAACAGGGGATTCACTGCATGACAACATGGCTCAGCATTAGTTCTCGCCACTTCGCGAGTTGCATGATCATATGCAATACTACCAAAATGAAAAATGTTATACAGATGGAAAAAACAATAAAAAACTATAAAAATCATTAAAATATGCAATATAGGGGCTATAATATTGGAATCTTCGTCAGTTGCATCATCATGTCCAATACTACCAATATGAAAAAATATTATCCAGATGGAAAAAAAATAAAAAACCATAAAAATCATTAAAATATGCAATATAGGGGCTATAATATTGAAATATTATGCACTTATCAAAAATCAAGAAAATATGCGGTTATATGCACCATAAAGTCATGTCCAAATAACTGAAAATTCCATAATTCGTGCACATTATGTAAAAGCATACATTTTAACCCCTATGAAAAAACATGCAAATGCATGAACTTCCTAGCCCTATATATTAGTGTATACAAACAATGTTTTGAACTAAATAAATAATAAATTGCTTAAACAACAAATTAACAACATAAACATGCTATAAACTGCTGTAGTCAGAGTAATGTAACTGACATCAAAATTACATTCTATGGCTGTCTTACTTGTTGAAACAGCATTAATGGAAATGCAGAGGCAGATATAATTCCATTAAGGAAGTAACTGTCAAAGGTAGTAAGTAATGTTGGAGCTATGAGATCTTAAATGCAGTAGAATATTTCTATACTCCAAGGACCCATGCTAAATTCAGTGAAATTAACCTGTTCTTACCTGAATTACACTGTTCATAAAGCAAGTATTACCCAAGTTACAGAGGCCACATAATCCTGGTTTTGCTGACTGGTGTCTTTCATTGTAGCCATATATTGGTGGAGCTGAATATCTAGACCTGCAATAAAAAGATATGCATTATAAGTCAGAAACACTTGGACCTCTTCTAAATCACAGGATGACTTTTCATGGCACTGAACATTAGACAATGTACAGTGAGAAAATGACTTTTGCTTGAAGAAAAGTAGTTTGCCCAAAATACAGTATGTTTTGTGTTTCTTTGTGCGATTCTAATTTTAACACTTTCCAGTCTTACTGTAGGCTATGCTTGCAGTTCTGTATATAACATTCACAACATGAGATGGGCTATGCTCGCAGTGAAAGAAAAGGAGAGAGACAAGATACTACTGCCCAGTGTGTGATGTTCCATTGAAGACTGTTGTCTTAGAAACACATCTGGATAAAAGTAAGTTTAAGTGAAACTATAAGTGTCTACAGGTCGACTCATACATTTCTAAAATATTTCAAATGTCTCACTGTCTATATCACTTCGTATATATTAAGTGGAAGACTTCTCTATATTTTGAATCTTGTAATGTGGCAGAAAAACCCTACAATTTCTGGTTTTTGCCTGAATAAGTCTGTAAGTTTGTGAGGTAAAATCAGAACTGAAAAATTCAATGCCACAGCTGGGATTTGAACCACAGACCTTCCTTCTACCTCTCAAACATTGCCCACATATGGCTTGTGTGTTTAAAAATACCAGCAGTAAGATTGTTGGCATAAATAAATAATTACCATCTGTAAGTTTGTACTCAGACAGTAAATTTTTTGCATCAATAAACAATGTACAGGATCAGAAGGGCTGAAAGGCTAGATTTTCAACTTTTTTGATGTTTGAGGCTCTTCTTGGAGATGCTGCCAATAGTTCTTTAACAATTTCTGCAACAACTTTCTTTCCTTTAGCTCTTATTGCGATTCTGCAGTGAAAGTTCTTCTGCACTGCTGCCTTCTAGAAGTGTTTCATTTTTCCCTATCTGCTTCTTATATGGCTGTCTTCTATTTTCTGAGATGTCCTCTATTACCCTTACTTGAACTTGATATGTTAGCATGTCCAAGAGAAGCAAAATTCTAAATTTCTTTTGACAAAATTAAGTTTCCTTCAAGCCATTAAGAATTGTATTTAAAAAGTTTGTCATATAGTCTACAGCATCTTATTCATGAATTTTCTTGTAAAATCATCCTATAATATTTTTCAGTTTCTGTTTATCATTTGAAATATCTTAAATGCCTAAGTGATGCCCTATGTAATCAGATTTCATACCACTGCAATACCATTCTATGCTAAATGCTTTACAGGACACACTGTACCGCAACACAAAAAGAAATTTAAAATCTCTTACAGGCACAATCGTCAACATATGCAAGCAGAAGTGAAATTTTTAGAACTTCCCAAATACAATATACAAATGAATGAACAAACAATGATCGAACACACGGACATGCAAATGAATGAATTGGCTTATATATTTCAGTTTCCCAAATGACAACTATCTCATCCTGCTTACATCTTACCAAAAGTTGCATCCACATCTGCACCAGAAACTTGTGATTGGATCACATCTGATAAACATTTCAAAGGTAATTCATAAAAATAATGATGTAATTGTGAAGTTTCATTCAATATTCACGTTCAACAATACTTTTAATATCCACTAATATATTAAAAACCAAAAGGGTTTTTGTACTTACTGTTATACATGGGTCATTCAAAAATTAGTGGCAACACTGCCTGCATTTGGTGTTTAATAAATAAGAACAAAGATTCATTAAAATTCAGGTTGAACAGGTATCAATGATCAACAATGCCATACAGAATTATTGGAAGCTTGTGGTAGACACCGTGGCTAGGTAGGTGAATGCATTTCGTAGAGGAAGGGAAGATGTTCATCAAAAACGTGGAGCTGGCAGACCGCAATCAGCAACTGATAATGTGCATGTGAACGCTGTTAGAGCACTGCTGGAAGAACATAATTGTTGGACTTGTATTGAAATAGCAAGGGAAATTGGAGTTGCTCCTGGTACGATTCTCCACATATTTAAGAAGTTAAAGATGAGGAAAATCTGCACTCGATGGGTTCCACACAATCTTACAGAGGAAACAATGTGGCAGAGGATGGAAACAGCAAGAATACACTTAGAACGCTATGAACGTGAAGGCGAGTGTTTTCTTTGACGTATCATAAAATTAGATGAAACCTGGGTTCGATGCTACCAACCAAAATTAGAGACAATCAAATGAGTGGCGGCACCTTAATTCACCACAGACAAAAAAGTGTCAACAAGAACAGGTTCCACTTAAAGTCATGTGCATTGTTGCTCATTCAGTTCCCCAAGGAAATCGTGTTAATGGTGCAAATTACAGTCACTTTACGGAACACCATTTACGACCAGCTGTGTGTTGTAAATGTCCAAATCTCATGAATTCTCATCCCATTGTGTTACATGATGGTCCTCGCTCTCACACATCTGCCCCTGTTGTTAATTTGATACGCAGATCGAACTGGGAAATTCTGGAGCATCCTCCATACTCCCCAGATATGAGCCCAAGTGATTTTGACCTGTTTGCAAAGATGAAATTACCACTTAGAGGAGTTTGCTTTAGAACCAGACAGGCAACTATAGCAGCAGTAGAACACTCTGTTCGAATATTAGGACAAGACGCTGTTGATGGCATCCGTCAGCTCCCTGATGTGTGGAGGTGAGTTCATGTTGGAGGAGATTACTTCTAAGCACTGCAATGCTGTGACTGTTCCAAAAATGTTTTATTTGTTGTTAATTCAAATGTTGCCACTAATTATTGAATGACCTATGTATTTAACAAAATAAACCAATTTAAAAATGAGAAGCAGTTTTGTAATTTAGAATATTATACCCTTGCCACTGAACACAGGCTTTGACAACTGCATAAAGTCTATACTGCACCTACAATGCTGCCACTAATAAACAGCTGATAATGTTTTCCACTCTACCTCAAAACCATATATTACAAGTGAGACAGAATATTAAAAGACCCCAAACGAAAATCGTTTATGTGAATATTTGTTAAGAGTGTAATTTGTTTTTGATGTTGGTATGAGTTGGTTAAATGACGAAAACGTGTTACTAATGTCCATTGTTACAAACAATTAAGTTTGTTTAAAGACGTCATAAATATTTCCATATTTAATTTTATTATATATGTATAAATAAAAGAATTATATGTGTTCAATACTGAAAGCGAGGGGAGAATGGCTAAGGATCGCTTCCCTAAAAATGCGGGAACTATTTGATGAATGCATACGCGGATGTACACAAAAAGAAGTGTAATGCGTCGCCAATTGTCTAGTCATTAGCGTCTATGTGTTCGGCGTAGATGGACATATTTTTATATGTGCCTGTCATAAAATAGTGAAAGTAAATTTACTAAGTGTTTAAAGGCCGTTAATTTGTGTAAAATAAGTAAGACATTAGCTAACTTAAATAAGTTAGTTAATACGAAGTGCGGGAGTAAATAAAAGGACATAAAATAAACGAAGTGTAAAGTGATAGAAAACACTTTTAGCGAAATATCGCTAAATTTTCAGACATTAAATCCCGGCGATGCTAGGGAAGTCGATCCACTGAAATAAAAGACTTACTACTGTAATACGATTTAAATACTGTGAACAAGAAGGTGCAAATAAAATATTTCACCAAAGTTAAATCCGAGTGTATGTTCATTCCATCCAGTACCACGACCCGAGATTACGAAAGAGTCAAAAGCTCATCACCATCAACTACGTAAACCATAAAAACAGCACCACAAGTATAAACAGAGTATTACATAAGGAATGCAAATGTAAAATAAATGACTACAGTTAATTGTTAAAAATTTATAAAACACCTGTGCATACCTCTTAGGGTGAGTATTATAAAGGAGGTTGAAACTCCCAATTAGGTTTAAACTATAGCTTAAAGTTTTCTTTTGAGTTATAAATGATAATCTTCAGTAGAACTTAAGTTAAACTTTATTGGAACTCATCTACCATTCAAATACAGTTTAATACTATGTGTAACATGGCAATCCCAGCTCTACGTGTGTATTCAAAGAATTGCTGTTATGATGAAGTTGAAAAACCCTAGGGACTTAAAACTTTCCTATTCACTTTCAAATATGGAATGACCATGACTTTTTAAACAGATTCAGACTTACTTACAGACAGTCCTAACCTCATTACAACAAATTCCAAACTACATACAGAAATCAATGAGAAGGTACAAACTGTAAACCATAATATATTTTACTGTTAGATTGCTATTAAAATAATACATTTTTGAAAATTAAGCGTAAATATGAAAGTTAAGCCCATGTAACACAGTTGGTCCATGCATCACATAAACATACAGTCCTACAAGTTTACATGAGCATTAATAAAACCGCCTGTTGCCTAGCCTCCTTCGGTATTTCTAGCAGAATATGTTCTATTTTGGCCACGACTGACCATATGTAGTAAGAAAAAGGAGTTTTGAAGAATAATTTGTAGAATATAGATATACAAATAAATTGTAATAAATAATGTGAAGTGTACAATCATGCAACAGACTTTTTTTTTTTTTTTTTTTGAATTAATGTCCTCCAACATTGTGTCATATCGGACGAATGAATGAAAAGAAATGGGTGAAATGATGCTCAAATAAGCCCGAGGTCCATGGAGCTTTAAGTTACCCGACATTCGTCTTCTCAGGGTAGGGAAAACCTCGGAAAAAAACCTTACCCGGATAACTTACCCTAAGCGAGATTCGAACTTGCGACCTCTTGAACGTGAGGCAGACACGCTAACCATCACGCTACAGAGGCGGGCCAACAGACTTTGTTTAGTATGAACAAAATGGTAAGCAACATACTGAATGTGCCTAAATTGCTACGAGCTTTGTTAGTGCAAAGCTTATTTTTTCTTGTGCATGATCACATTAATCTAATCCTAAACTCCTATGCTTATTTATCATCCAATATGCCATTATTTCAGAACATAAACCTTTTTTCTAATGTACTAACAGCATATTGGAGAAGTAGCGGCCCCAGGTCGAGAAGACCGCATAACCGGCCGGGAGGGCTCGGGGCGCTGACCACGTCCCACCCTCCAGTACTGCACCTCACCAATGACGCCTGTAGTGGGCAGAGGTGGGGGATGCAGCAGCTGGGCGGTAGGCCTTGGCCCTTCGTGGGCTGTCGCGCGGGGTTTACATTTACATTACTAACAGCATATAGTTACAGCAACAGCTTAACCAACATTACATTTTAGTTACCAAAATGTTGTGTGGTGTAAGAAGAAAATTGGCAATCAAACCTGTTACTGCAAATGCTACTATCTTTAATTGTGAATAGTGAATAGTGGGCTGTCGCGCGGGGTTTACATTTACATTACTAACAGCATATAGTTACAGCAACAGCTTAACCAACATTACATTTTAGTTACCAAAATGTTGTGTGGTGTAAGAAGAAAATTGGCAATCAAACCTGTTACTGCAAATGCTACTATCTTTAATTGTGAATAGTTGCCTACTGCCTTAATTTAATGTTACACTTAATTTTCATTGTGGATGACCACCATTTCAGAATATTTTAAGTTTTTTCTAAGCTAGCACATGTACCAACTGCATTTAGTTGTGTAACAAGAACAAGAACAAGAAGAAGAAGAAGAAGAAGAAGAAGATGATGATGATGATGGTGATGATGATGATGATTAGCAATCATCTTCTCCCAGCATTCAGGCGTACCAACACCATTGCACTGCAGTATAACTAACCAGATATTTATAGAATGACCCCTGTAGTAAAATTGCTGGTTTGGTTTAACTAATCTTCCAGTCAAATTATGTTTATAATATCAGGCCTTAGTCTGCTTGTATATGACCTAATCAGCAGGAATGAAGGATGCCCATACACATTAGCATTTTATTCCTTCTCCTGCCTGGCTATTAAGTGGCATGCCTTGGTGCAAAGAATTATCTTTATGAGAGTTATTGCTCAGAAATGGATCTCTCTTATGGCATTTCCACAGTAAATAACCACCACAATAAATGTAAATATGAGAACATAAAAAAACAAACTCTAGAAGTAAACAACACAACCAAAACTGTATGCATAAGACAGCTTAAACATGTGGTTGGAAATAACCAAGACTGCAACAAAGCTGCTTCCACTTCCACTTAAGAGATGACTGAGCAATGGAAAGTTATAGAAGGGGGTTATAGTATAACTTGGAAATGCAGGTTGTACAGTAAGCATAAACAGGGTGTAATTGGGAGTAAAGGATACATTAACAGGATAACACCACAATATGCTGCAGTGTAATGCATACTGTGAGCCATTTTAACCTAGTTACTTATTCAACAGTTACCAGTCATATTCATTTCTAAACTAATAGCATCATTCTGAATACAAAACAAAACTATGAAATGAAAGCTTCATAAGCAATGTAATCATAGAAACTACTGACTAAAAGCATGTTTACACACATTGAAGAAAACCCACAAGAAAACACACAACTGTGATACAGAGCTACTGTCCACTAATCAACAGTACAAAATATTTTATATGTCCAATTCTTTATCATGGATATTAAATGTAACCCATAAATTAGAATTGCTTTAATCTGCCAGCAATGCACATGTTAAGTTAGGTTTACATAGTTCTTACACTTTAAATAATGCAAAAGAATTAACTATATACAGATGCCACAGTATTCAACATTTATTCTGGAGTGGCTTACATGAACTTCTGGACTGCAAATGTGAAATTAGTAGTTCTATTTCTGCATATTTTTTGAAGTGCCTGTAAGTGTTTATAATTTCTTTTTATATGCAATGTAAATCAGTAGCACTGTCAACATAAGTCATGGCAATACTGCACTAAATGAACTTACTTTCTCTTTCAAATGAATGAAATCACCCACTTCATAGCATCACAGTGAGAGAACAAAGTGCACTTGATTTGAGATGAAAAACCACTGGGCAGCTCTTTGCTTGCCTCTCTTTGTTACCTAACAAATTGGTCTTTAAAATTTTCCCAGCTGTTCTTAACCCTTTGCAGTCGTATGTCGACATACGATCAACAGCAAAACTCTTCACGTTTTCTTGTCTTAGTTACAAGAAGTAACGCTTCTGGCAGCATGTTACAGGCATCATAGTGTTCGTGGAAGCTTTACCCAGCCTATAATGCCATCTGTTCGGAAATTATTTTAACTATTTCAACATACAGAGGAAATGTTTCTGTCTGGGTTGCAAGGTATTTTGCAATGGCTTCGAGCGCGCATAAACCAGGTCCTTCTGGGATTAAGAAACGAAAGTTTGATGTGTTGTGTGATGAAGATGTAGAAGAATTAAGGTTAATGATTCAATCTGAGTTGGATGCAGTGAGTGATGACGATGTGGACAATGAATTTGAAGAGGAGAATGATGTGGAACTATCCGGTGCTGAGGAGTCCGTAAGTGAGAGTGAAAGCGACACAAGTGCTGCGAATGTTGCGTGTGCTGATACATGGAAATTGATAGGCAAAACTGACCAGAAACCCAAATAATATACCTTTTCCAAGAATGTAGGTCCAAAACTGAATCTTGCCTTTGATGCTGAGCCAATTGAATACTTTAGTTTATTTTTTACTGATGAGCTAATATCTCAAATTGCTAAGGAAACAAATAGATACCCGAGACAAAAAATTACCACGTTACAATTGTCCCCATGCTCTATTTGGAAAACTTGGGCTGATGTGTTTGTAGTAGAACTGAAAGGGTTTTTGGGGATAATATTGAACATGGGGCTTGTTTCACTTCCAGAACTAAAGGATTACTGGTCCACTGATAGGACAACTGAAATAAAGTTTTTCCGTGATGTTATGCCTCGGGATAGATTTTTGCAGATTTTTTGGATGCCACATGTAGGGGATGATTTACAGAATATCACTGCTCCATCCCTTAGAAGAACCAAAAAGGTTCATGGTGTAATTGAATTTATGGAAAGAAAATTTCAAGAACACTTTTTACCAGGCAAAAATATTGCCGTAGATGAATCAACTGTGGCATTCAAAGGAAAAATAAATTTTAAAACGTAGAATCCTAAAAAATCCATAAAATGGGGTATCAGGATTTTTGTTCTGGCAGATAGCGAAACTGGCTATGTTCACAGTCTTATTCCCTACTATGGAAAGTACACAGGACAAATTTGTAATTTATCATATCCTGAAAAGCAATTCAGTACGAGAATTGTACTATCTCTGATAGATCGCCTTGGACTTTGTGCTTTTGGAGTTAGTGGCTATCATTTACTTACAGATCGCTATTATAGTTGTGTAGATTTAGCACAAGAGTTAGACAGACGTGAATGCCACACCACAGGCACTATAATTGCTGGTAGGGTACGCAACCCAAAACCTGTGAGGCAGGGAGTTTTGAAAAAACTAAAATGTAGTGAAACCAGTTCTTACCGGAATGGCAACGTGTTGGCTATGGGGTGGAAAGACAAAAGGGTAGTCTTTATGATTTCTACATTTCATGATACTTCTATGCAGAAAACTACAACAATTTTGAAGGGAGGCACAAGGAAAGATCTAGAAAAACCGCTGTGTGTACTTGATTATACCAAACACATGGGAGGCATGGATTGCAGTGACCATTATTGTGCAACATAGGCTTTTATGCAAAAATCGTTTAAATGGTGACGCAAATTATTTTTCTGGTGCCTGGAAGTAGCAACAGTAAACTTGTACATTTTGTACAAGGTTCAAAATTCCCAGGCAAGCACCCATCCCTTGTCCCATGTAAAATACAGAAGGTCACTTGTCGAGAGTCTGCAACCCAAGGCCAAGATCACACCCTGGTAAGGCTGAGAGAGAGGAAAGGCTAAACAATGCACCACATTTTGTATACCACTTTGAGGGAAAAAAACACAAAAGACTGTATTGTAAGATTTAAAGCTTTCACAGCGCCCGTTATTTATTACAGCTTCACGGGTGATCAGCCATGTGAGGTTTAAAAACATTGAGCTTTCAGCCATTGTAGACTCTATGGCCTTCATCAGAATGAAAAATGACCGTTAGCTTTCCGCTCACCATATATATACAATGTTAGGTGGGAGGGGGTTGCGTTGCCCTGGCCAATGAGCGGGTGACGATTTGTGATTGGGCCTCCTGTTTCGGGCTATGTTAGTCATTTTTCATGGAGAGCTTGGAACATACTGCCCTGGATACCACCTCAGACAAACCAAAGGCATTCTTCAGATACGTGGATGATACCTTTGTTATCTGGCCACATGGAAAAGGAAAACTTTCCGCCTTCTTAGACCACCTCAACAACCTACATGCGAACATCAAATTTACCATGGAAGTTGAGAACGATGGCTCACTTCCCTTCCTAGATGTTCTGGTCTACAAGAAGCCGGACGGCAGCCTAGGTCACACGGTATACAGGAAACCCAACACACCAGCCGCTACTTGGACGCCTCCAGTCACCACCATCCTACTCAAAAGAAGACAGTTATCTCCACTTTGTTTCACTGGGCTTTTGATATTGCGGATGAAGACCACATTAAGCAAGAACTTAAATACCTACGAGACACCTTGCTAAAAAACGGATACAGTGATAACGACATCAAGAAGGCACGCAAGAAGGTTGAACACAATTGCAACAACCCCCAACGCCTCACTCAAAGGATGGATAGCTGGCCAAATAAAGCCTACATACATTTCTATGGTTCCGTCTCAAACAAGATCTCCCGCATACTCGCTAGGTATAACATCAAGACTTTCTTCACGCCTCCAAAGAAGATCCAAGAATACCTTAGGCCAGTAAAAGAACCACTTCAGCTCAAGGTCCCAGGAGTATACAGGATTCCTTGCGAATGTGGTAAAGTGTATGTAGGCCAAACAGGACGCACAAAAGAAGAAAGATGTAAAGAACATCAACGCAATATCAGGCTCCTACAACCAGATAAGTCAGCAGTGGCAGAGACTGTATTGAGTATGTCCATAAAATAAGCTTTGAAGACATCAAAGTTCTGGATCATACTGATAAATACTTGGACAGGGTCATTAAGGAAGCCATCCAAATCAAACTACATCCAAACAATTACAACAGGGACCACAGACTTCAACTAAGCCCTGCCTGGACAATAGCCATCAAACACATCCACAACAGCACTGTGGCCAGTGACAAACATAGCCCAAAACAGCAGGCCCAATCACAAATTGTCACCCGCTCATTGGCCAGGGCAACGCACAACGCAACCCCCTCCCACCTAACATTGTATATATATGGGGAGCGGAAAGCTGTCATTTTTCATTCTGATGAAGGCCATAGAGTCTACAATTGCCGAAAGCTCAATGTTTTTAAACCTCACACGGCTGATCACCCGTGAAGCTGTAATAAAAGACTGTAATGTCTGCAGCAATTGAAAAGTCAAGGGGACGAGAAAAGAAATGAATTTCTACTGCAACACATGTGCAAATAAACTGGCCATGTGCATTGGCAAATGTTGAGCGTTATCACACGCTTGCCAATTATAAAAAGTAATTGTTCTGTCATAATGAGAAGTGTGTGACGTGTATATGTGTACATAGTGTTTGTGTGTCCGTTTACATTTTATATACATTACTATTTATGGCCGAACGCTATTTCATTGGTACATGCTTTTTATGACATGGATACTTTATCTCGGTCTAAAATGTTTACAAACTTAAAACAATTAAAAAATCTCCATATTAGTGGACAGTGTAAGCAGCACAAACTGTTCCAGTGCATCAACAATTCTCCGTTTAGCTCAGCTACGTTTGATAATCGTCTGCAGTGTAGGTAAGTACATTAACATAGGCCACTTTTGCATGAAGTTTTGCTCCCATTTGTGTTGTAGCTCTAGCAGCAAATTTAAAGGCCCGTCCTGGCTGCAGAAATTTCTTCCCAGGACTTCGACCACAAAGGGTTAAAGGTTTCAGCTGAAAATTTTAAAATATAATTAAATTATACATCTGCATGTTTCTCATCAATAAAAGTAACTTTTGTTTATTTTGGAATGGCTCAACAGTTGTGTAATATCTGTTATGGTTACATGGTATAAACATGAATTAAACTATAATTACAGTCACTATTCAATTTTTCCATTATTACTTTCCATATGCTTTCATTCATCTTTATAAGATAAGCTTTGCTCATCTACAGCTTCAGTTTTTCTTGATATAACTGCACTTCATTGAACTTCCCGTGTTCAATGTTGCAAATGTTTGAAATCTGTATCATATTGTCCACAAAATAATACAAAGCTTTTTGATATTCGGCAAGTGAATTTGTAGAGGGAACAGGAACGTTAAAACGACCAACTGGCAGCTCATATTTTGGGTTCTAATAAGCATGCCTACATTTGAAAAGAAATATTTTAAATCGTCTCCAGTTCACAATTCCATTTCTGGGCAATGGTGTGTTTAACTAAAGACTATAGCCTTAACCAAGGGATTTTTTTTTAAGTATCTGTGATGGCATATTTAAACTGTCAGAGACCTTCATGGAGGATTTGATTGTTGTGAGTTTCAAATGTGATTAAAACCTGCTAGTGTACTAGCATTAAAAACATAGCAAAAACACGCTTTTGTAACAAACCAAACTAAAAAGTATAAAATAATTTTTAAGCATGAAGAATTTGCCCTAAGAAGTCAAGTAGTTCATTATATTTCAAAATTTTGTAATAAGTTCAAAATAAAAGCTACTTTATATTAATAAAATAATAAATTTTATTGTAAAAAAGCGTGGGGTGTTTTCTAGGTATTCTTATTATATCTTTACTTTTATAAATAGCTACCAATGAACTGTTTATAGCATTTGATGTCAGACACCACACGCTTTTTTACAATAAAATTTATTATTTTGTTAATATAAATAAGCTTTTATTTTAAACTTATTACAAAATGTTGAAATATAATGAACTACTTGACTTCATAGAACAAATTCTTCATGCTTAAAAATTATTTTCTACCTTTTAGTTCAGTTTGTTATAAAAGCGTGTTTTTGCTGGTTTTTTAAAACAATTTATTTTTAACTTTTTATCTCAAATGTTTCTGATCAATTCTTTTTTCACAATTTTTAATTTGAAATCTTTTAGAAATTTCTTAGTTCAAAATTTCTTTGAAAACTTTCAGATCACGTTTTTTGGAACAGTATTAGATTACAATTACTGTTTTAACTACACTATCAGCTGTTGTGGACTTCCTGGCCCTGAGTAAACTTCAATCCACAATCCTTACCCCAAAATCTCATGTCCCTCTCAGGTCCTCTCTCCGGGCATCACCATCTTTCAATATTTTCAAGCGATTTAATTCCTTTGTCCAGTGTAACTTCTGTCAATTTCCAAATTACCAGCTGTTGCCTGTATGAACTCCGGCCCGTGATATTTTCCCTGGTCTCATGTTCCTTTCAGGTCCTTTCTCTGGACATCTACGTCATCCAATATATAAATATGTATTTATTTAATTAAAGCAATTTTCAGGGTGCATGTATAAATGTGCCTTGGCAACATCTAAGATTTAATAACTATACTGATTTCTATAAATTTAGCTTAGTCATTCTTTATCCTGACGATCCTGGTCAGGTCATTGGGGCAGTCATGATAATATTATATTCTCTTCGGTCCTTAACACATGTGCAAATTTTCAAGTCAGACGACTAAGTTGCTGAAAATTACGTCAAAAGATTCCTTTGCATTGATAAATTTAGCTTAGTAATTTTTTATCCTGAAGACCTAGTCAGCACATTAGAACAAATTCAAGATATTATGGTATTGTCATCAATCCTTGACATGTGTGCAAATTTTCAAGTCAATCAGACATCTCAAGTTGATTAAAATTACGTTACATTGTTAGATTTACCCAAGTCATTTTATCTTGATAATGCTGGTGAGGACATTAGGACAAAATCATGATATCATTATATTGTCATTGGTCCTTGACATGTTTGCAAATTGCCAAGTTAATCAGACGGCTCAAGTAGGTGAAAATTACGTTACATTGATAAATTTAGCCAAGTCACTTTTTTATCTTGATGATGTTTGTCAGAACATTAGGACAAAGTCATGATATTATTGTATTGCCATCGGTGCTTGACATGTATGCAAATTTTCATGTCAATCAGACGACTGTAAGCTGTTGAAAATTACATCGAAAGATTCCATTACATTGATAAATTTAGCTGATTAATTTTGTTTTATCCTGATGATCCTGGTCAAGATCTTAGGACAAATTTATGATATTGTATTGTCATCGGTCCTTGACATGTGAAAATTTTCAAGTCAATCAGATGAATCTAAGTGAGTGAAAATTACACCAAAAGATTCTGTTACATACATACAGGTGAAGCTAATATAAAGCGTGTAATAAAGAAAATAAACAATGAATTTGAAATGTTCAGCCAGTAGCTTAAGATTCAGCCCAATCTATGGTGAAATGTTTCTAAGTACCTTGCAATTTTTTTTGTGATGACCTTATCACTGTAACATGGGAAGTCAAACGTAGCACTTGATGCAGTGGGTAAACTTCAGTCAATTTACAATTCAAGCTATCAAAAAATTTTCATTTCCTAATTCCCAGGAATTTACAGGTCAGTGCGTAGGCTCGATGCCTGCTGGGGAGCAGAGGAACCTATGGACCAGACAGCCAAGCACCAGGTATGATTGTGAGGAGGAGGATGAAATGCTGGCAAAATGGATGAATGGAAAGGTGAAGATGGAGAAATTGATGGAATGAGTGGCGTGGGAGACCGAAGAACCCGGAGAAAACCTGCCCAGACGCCGCTTCGTCCACCACAAATACTACATATGGGTACCTGGGATCGAACCCAGGCTGTCTAGGTGGTAGGTGAATGGTCTAACCACTCGACCAAGGTGCTGCTTTGGATGTCAGATATCCTAGAAAGAACTTTCTTTGTTCTTAATGCCGTTTTTGGCAAGATGGATTTCCTCAAATGAATTTATACCTTGAAGTGCATCTTAACAATGTGCTATTCAATACTTTTAGAAGCTCATAATGCAGAAGTGGTCTTGGTAGGTTTGGTTACCAAAGAAGCAGATGTTAATTTCATGAAATAAATTCACAGGGAGTTTGTTGAGTCTGTCAGATTCATTGGAGGTCAATCATTTCCAATTGTAAATGTTAATGATGAAACGCTTTGTAACATTAACTGAACTATTCAGAACACCTAGTAGATTGGCAATTGAACTTAATGCCAAACAAAGTGGTGTTACATCCAAAAAATTCAAATATATATGCATATCAACCTATGATGAGATGGGCAAACTTATGACAGTTTGGTTTGTTACTACTAGAGCAGCAGGAATACAAGTTGATGGCTCCAAACTTTGAACGAAGGCACTTTGATCACCTACGAGGTTAGGAATTACCGGTTTTACTACCTGTAATGGATGAACACATCTGTTCAAGAATCATCACAATACTGATTATAAGCAACTGTGTGGAGGAAGTAAAACTGTTAATGAGGAAACACTAAGCAAGCAGAAACAAGACCTGCAGGCTATCAGAGTTATGAACCAAAGGATATTTTTAATGTTGACAAAAGTGGTTTGTTATAACATTTTGACAAGCAATATTTTGTCTTTTTAAGGGGAAAACTATACATGCTCTGGATGCTAAATTGGGAGCAAATCATTGTAGTACTCTGTTATTCTTGGACAGATGTCCTGCGCATCCTGATGATCTGCAGCTAAGAAATATCAAGTTAGTGTTTCTTCCACTTAGTGAACAAGCAAGTTTTAACCCCAGGATTGGGCATCATTCAAGCTCTTGAGTACAAGAAGATGCTAGTAGAGAAAAAGCTGTCTTTATGCACGACATGGTATGGACCCAAAGCAAATTACCATAACAGTACTTGATGCCATACATTATGAGGCCAAAGTGTGGTAAAGTATTGTTTCTCTTTCCAGAAGGCATGGTACAAATTTGTGAAGAGGACCATCGGCCTGAAGAAGAGATGTTAAAGACTAGCTACTAGGCTGGGATGCATAACTCTGCTTCATTTGAAGAGTATGCCAATTTGATGCTGATGTAAAATTATCAATGATGCGCAGAGCTGAGGATATTGTTTCCAGCCACCTTATTTTTTTTTTTTTTTTAAATTAACGTCCTCCAACATTGTGTCATGTCGGACGGATGAATGAAATGAAATGGGTGAAATGATGCTCCA
The DNA here is from genome assembly GCA_030765045.1 of Tenodera sinensis. Classification (NCBI taxonomy): domain Eukaryota; kingdom Metazoa; phylum Arthropoda; class Insecta; order Mantodea; family Mantidae; genus Tenodera; species Tenodera sinensis. The sequence continues at coordinate 62,200,516 of CM060964.1, forward strand.
GCCACCTTCTAGAAATAGGCAAGGAATACTGTGACCCACAACCCACAATATCAGCAAAGATGCAACAACTGTTTTGAGGCAGTACACTGCAAGTGACTCAGAAAGATTGGGGTATTTGACACCCCGTGTGTTATGGAGAGGCAGGTGAAACTAATACAAATGAGCAAGAAGTAAAAGGTCAGCCTTTTCAGACTTTTACAAATAAGTAATATAATTGTATAAGTCATTTATTTTCATGTATTAAATTTTGAAAATAATACAATACATACCATTACATTTGAGAGGTAGAATCAGAACTGGAAAAAAAAAAAAATTCAATGCTATAGCTGGGGTTCAAACCACGGATCTTCCGTTTCATGCACAGCTACTCTAACCGCTGAGCTAACATGGCAACTTGCGAGTATGACATTAAATTCCCCAAAAAGCAACGGTAAGTTGGTTGGCATAATGAAATAACAATTACGTACCATTACAGTTTAATAGTATTTATAAACCCAGGTTTTATAAATTAACATTTTTTTTAACCTTTCCTGCAATTTAGACTTTTACATCAGTCCCTTGAGAAGTATAAAAAGGGATTTTTACTATCTATTGATATAAATTTACACACACACATTCACCTCACAGTTAATCTATCCAAAAAAGCTAGTATCTCTCTCTCTGCTTTTTAACCATCTACAATAGAAATAAGAGAAAAATAAGTACTTACATTATTGAGCTTGGTCCAGCAGATGCAGATGCTACAGCTGTGGGTGTGGCTACTGCCTTGTCTGTCATTGTAACGGCTGTGGCTGGAGTGTAGGTGATTGTTCTACATGAGAAAAGGAAATATATAGTTCACAAAAGATACTATTTGAGCTTATGTTGCAGCCTACATAATATATAAAGTTATATGTCTTGTGCATGTTTAAAACTCACATGTAAATCTTACCAAGTGCAACTTCACTATTATATTTTAGAAGTAGCAATGCTAGTTTCAAATGGCATACAATCTCCCATCCATTTTTACTGCTATGAGTTTTGTTTCCTGCTTGCTCAGTCCTTATCTTTATTGCATACTCAAAAATGTTCTCGCCTGATGTTCTGTTCTACATCGATTAAAACTTATGTATTGGGAGAATCATGTTAAACAACATGTCCCGAGTCATACGCAAAGCCTAGGTTTTATTGTTACATTTTTTTTGCTTCATGTACATTTCATAAAAAATAAACACATTGAAAATTTACCACAGGAATCTTATAAAAGTTTTATGTTGAACTTTCTTTTAATATTTCTCCCAGCAATACATTTCTTGGGTATCTAAATCTATCAAAGGATGAAGAGTTGGTGTTAGTAACACTAGCAAGAATAACATTTTTCAGCTTACTTGAACAGGTTTCAGACATTGCTTGTTTCCATTATCAGTAATTGTCCAATTGACAAGGGCTGTGAGTTTTTACTGTAGTTTGGTTGTATGTGTACCGTTCTTTATGATTAGTATTTTCTCCCATGCATCAAACTTGGGTAGAAACAATTAAACTGCAGTTAAGTTCTGCTTTAACAAAACCAAACAAGACATAGAAACCAAGCTGAAAGAACATGAATTGTATACAATACACGAGGTAATACGAGTAACCTGAGATGCACCTTCTGCTTAACAAACCTTGAAAAGCACCTCACATGTAGACAAAGAGTTTCTTCTCAGGAGTGAGTTCTGCTCCAAGATGCATGGTTGAGCAAACCCACTAAAGAGAACATCTCAAATTGCAAATGAATAAACTACATCTTCTCACTGACATATGATGCATCTCCATACTTCTTGAGACTGCCCAGTAGGTCAACCATTGGGCAGGCAACTACTGGGCAAGTAGTTTCTATCCAAGTGATAGAAAGCAGCTGAAAATGTGATGCTCGAGTTTACAATGGTATACCAAAGCAGAAGACAAGTTTATGAAGTATGCAGGGACTGTCTTGAATATGATAAGAATCTCTCTCAGTTCAGGGAAGAAAATGAATCGTTAGCACAAAATTAATATTTATTTTCCAAATTTTCATTAATTTATGTATAAGCTGCACCCATCAGTTGCATGCACAATGTTTTCGCCCCCCCTACCCCAAGTCACACAAACTTTATTGTCTAGTGTCCTTCAGAAATATTGTTGTAGGTTCCACAGATTTTACAAAAAGTTGTACTTCAGTTAAGCAATACTTGCAGTCTGGACAAGAGCTGCATCCTTTCCATCCATTAGTAGCTAATTTTATCTGCATATTTCTACTGAGATGTTTTATACTTTTTTAGCATATTTCATCTATTTGGATGGTTTATGTACCACTCTTTTCAATATATAGCTGCTCCTACATAATTGGAAATCTGATTGCTACATTCACATGATTATACTTACACTATCTTCAACTAAGTATTGCTACAAAAGCTTATCCTGTTTTCTACTTCATGCTAATCGATATAAGCATCTGCAGAAATATCGGTCTGGGTGGCTCAGTTGGTTAGATGCTGACTTACTGATTCCAAGATCACGGGTTCAAATACAGCCCAGACCGTTGATTTTTAAGTGTGCTTAAAAACGACAGCTCCATGTCAGCAAATTTACGGGCATGTTAAAGAACACCTGCGAGACAAAATTCTGGCACACTGGCGACACTGATGTGATCCCGGCAATTGACAGCGTCGTTAAACAACAAAACCATTTTCATCTGCAGAAATTGTCTTATTGCATCTTTCCTTACAAATACCACTGCAATAGAGAAATACAGTAGGCTTAAGTAATAGTGAAATCTTTTGAGAGTTGGTCGCTATGTGATGCCTTTAAAATTCTCTTCTATTTGCATGACCAGAAGGGAAAAAAATCTGGTGTATCACATTTATGTGACTTTCTTAAACCTTTCTTTAACAAGTTACTCTTCCAAAGGCTTATTTTTCTATTTTATATTAACTGAGATAATCATTTACAGAAATGGTTTATTACATATTTCTTTTGGAATAGAGGAATACAGTAGGCTTAACCTCTTGAGCGATGGCCATTTAAAACGTCCGCAAGCCGAGAACTGCTACCCAATATCCAGCGCAGGGCATTTAAAGTGTGTCGTATATACACAGCTGTATTTTGTTATTTTAATGAAACAAAAACTGGTATAAAACTCGTTATATGCCGTATAAATGTACGTCATCAGCAAAGTTGAGTTGTATTTACAAAACGTTGAAATGGCACTATTTTGTTTCACTGTGGTGAAAAGTCAACTTTGCTCTGTTGAACGCATCTAATGTAAGTTCTCGGAAAGAAACAGTAAAGAAACACCCATTGTATGTGTGGCTTATGCGTCAGCATACTGTGTAATAAAGCGCTACTGTATGCGTGGTCTCTTGAGTCATCAGAATAGAGGCACATTGAAAACTTTTGCTTACGTGAGTTTCGTAACTTAGTAGAGTCCGTTTCTTTCTTTGTTGAAATACATATACTTTCCTGCTTGTAGCTGAAGGGAGAAGTGGTATTAAAAGGTATTTTTGCACCAACTGGATATAACCATATACAATTGTTTGGTAATTTGGAGAGCTCTCTAAACCCACACAGGACAATGACCGACCTTGACTTCCGACTATAAATAGCTCGCAGCCTAATTGAACAATACCACGTTGGGGGTTGAAAATCCAAAATCCCTGCACCCCTCAGACTTCAAGGAAAACATTATCCTAAAAGGATACCACCAACAGCAAAGAAGTCCCGCCCATCTCGAAACTGTTTCGTGTGTCGCAAGAAGGGAATTCGCGAATGTGGAGATGTAGGTACCCTTGTGTGTTTATCCCTGTTTTGAGGTAGATCACTGCAGAACGAACATATTAAGGTAAGCCAGTAAAGTATATAGACTTTCCTAAAATGTTTCATAAAGGGAAAATTAAAATAAGTTGAGCTGGATAAGGGATAAATAAGGGTTAAATGCTTAAACGCACAGGACGTGTATACGCGCCCATATCGCTCATCCGTCATTTTAAATGGACGTGATTTCACGTCCATATCCCTGAAGAGGTTAAGTGACATTCAAATTTTTAAAGAGCTGGTCGCTATGTAATGGCTTTGAAATTCCATTCCCTTTGCATTTCCGGATGAAATAACAAGGAATATCTCAGAAATAGTTAAATCAGAAACAAAACATTGCAAAAAGAAGTAAATAGAAAAAAGGTAGGAGAGGCATTCGGAAATTATTTACAATAGTAGCTTTTCTACCATATTTATTAATGAACATGATCCAATGCACAGGGTATCTCTCAATATACTACCCACCAGTGTCAATACACCATTGCCACTTACTGGCAACTTCATTGCTTCATGGAACCATTATTTGAAATGCGATGCATGCATTCATGGACAATTATCTGCAGTTCAATGTGGTTGCCAAACACCTTTTACCTTGCATTGTGCCCATGTTGTCAAATAAAGCGTAATCAATGGGGGAAGATCTGGCGACTATTGTGAGTATGGCACAACAATAAACCCCAGTGATGTCAAATTTACAGTCATATTGTTCCTGGTAAGGGCATTACGTTCCCTGTTGCAGTTGCTGAATCCTATGTCTAAGTCATGTAAGGGTGTCACAGTACACCCTGCTGTTGGCAGTTGTTCCTTGTGGAAGTCAGTTCATTAGCAGTATGCCACAAGTGTCCCAAAAGATGGAGATCATCTTACCTGCAGATGGAGCAGCACAAACTTTCTTGGGTCAGAGACTCCAAGGTAGTTTCCATTGCATAGATTAGACTTTCTTCTCAGGTATATCATAGCGACACTGATTCATCACTAGTCTCTCCAAAGTATTTGGACCTTTGTTCTTCATTTCCAATAGTCCATGACAAACTTCAATTCTGTTCTCCTTCTGGTCCCACCGTGGAACCTAGTGGGCACACACCTTTTTCATACCCAAAATATCAGGAATAATGATGTGTGGGGTTGTGTGGCTGAGGACTATCTGCCATTCCAGCTCATTAAACGTTATGCATCTATCAGCTATAATCCATTCAAACACAACTTCAATATTCCTTGGAGATTGCTATGTTGACAGATGACCAGTACCCACATTCTTGCATGCAGATTACCTTTCACTGTGAACCCACCAATTCAGTTGTTTACTAATTCCAAAAATTTAATTTGGCATGAATTAATTTGCAACACACAACTTAAAAATGCACATTACAGATTATTTCAATTTGTTTGGAAGGCAGCTACTTCTGCATAGTGTCTTTTCATATTTATTATATATGGGCCTCATTTAACTTCACATCTCACAATGAAGAAACAAAAACAACAATGGTCAAATGAAGAGGAATGTCCTTGTAACTCAGGGGACAAGAAACCAAAGCCACAAGGAAAGAATCCCAGTCAGGAGACATTCTTTGCAACCATGAAAAACAACTGCCGAAGTGAAGACAAGTTGAAAAAAATGGATTTTACACTCATGCTACAATTCATCTCATATTCAATGAAAAATGTCTTGAAAAGTATGAAAGTGACAAGTGACTGAAACGAGCATTGCAACAGCTGCCAAGAATTAAGGTGCGCAGGTAAAGGTAATGTGCCAGTGATCCTAGAGAGGGATGACGGTGCATAAAAAATAAGATATATGATTTATGGCGTACAAAAGAGAATGCATCTTGGGCTACCCGAGCTAGGCTCTGGCCCTTTTGCCCTTAGGGCAGCCCTTCAGCATATTTACATGTTTTTTTTTGTTGTTTTTTTTGTTGTTTTTTTTTTTTTTTTTAATTAACGTCCTCCAACATTGTCATATCGGATGAATGAATGAAATGGGTGAAATGATGCTCAAATGAGCCCAAGGTCCATGGAGCTTTAAGTTACCCGTCTTCTCAGAGTAGGGAAAACCTCGGAAAAAAACCTTACCCGGATAACTTACCCTAAGCGAGATTCGAACTCGCGACCTCTTGAACGTGAGGCAGACACGCTAACCATCACGCTACCGAGGCGGGCACATTTACATGTTTCATAAATATATGTCACAGGCAGTGACATTGCTGATACCTTCGTCCGATATGACACAATGTTGGAGGACATTAATTTATTTAAAAAAAAAAGAAAGAGATGATACCTGGAATGAAGGTGGAGCACCGGTGAAATGACATAGTGACATAGCGGGGGAAACCAGAGAACCCAGAAGAAACCTGCTCCTGTGCAGCTTTGTCCACCACTAATACGACATGCAGTCACCTGAGATTAAACCCAGGCCACTTCGGTGAGAAGCGAATGGTTTAACCACTCAGCGACAGTGCGGCCCATCCAGACCCATTAATATATCGTCTGATATGGCATTAAATCGGAAGATGTCAATTAAAAAAAAGAAAGACCTATTAATAACAAAGGATGAAATAAAATGCCTTTTATTCATTCTTGTGATTAATGGCTAAAATAAATTGCCTGGTAAATAGTTCTACTGCGTGATCATATGTGCAAAACTTTTTTTTTAAGTCAATGGGGCATAATCTTTTGAGCAAATACTGAGATTTCTTCACTGTGTAGACAACACTTCATTGAACTCCATGGATAAAATGTCAAAACTTAGCTTTTAAAAGACAATAAAATGAAGTGGAACATTTTTAACCTATGCTGCAGCTATTATTTGAGAGCATGATAAAATATTATGGGAAACAGCTGCAAGCAGTTACTAATATGCAAACCTATTATATATATATCAGCACTAATATATTTTCGTTTATATGTATAAAGGAAAATCAGCATAAGATTTGTTCGGTAAACCAACAGCACCACTTGTAAATATGATTGAGCAGATGCCAACATCATTACTCTTACACATACATGCCAGCTTCGTACAACATATGGTTTACTAGCTGTGGGATGAGTGGGAAACTTACTTTATAGACGTGCCTTGTACTAAACACATGCCTAAAACAAGCACTTATAATATGAACTAATAATTACACAAATTTTTTTTAAAGAGAATATTTGATGTTATCAAGGGTTAAAAATACTAAAGGCACTCAATATATTAGTGGAAATTGCAGACCATTTGCACTGCCATGTTATCTAGTGTAGGTGGTTAACACTTCTACTAGTTTTAATTTAACCATTAATAACAAGTATGAGAGATATGTGTGTGCAATTACATATGCTATGTAATTATTAGTGTAAACAATTTAAATATTTCAAAAAGTATAGGTAAACACACTTTTACATCAGTAGAGTGAGCGAGTGAGTGGCTGTATGTGCACTATATTCACGCTTTTGGAAATTTGCCTCTGTAACCAAATTCTATATTTGCCTCAAAATCTGAGTAGCATTAAGTAAAAGTCTGCCTATATGATGTGGTGACAGCATGTCTGGCTCACATTCAAGAGGTCCTGAGTTCAAATCTCAGTTAGGATGAATTATCCATATGAGGTTTTTTCCCCAAGGCTTTCCTTTGTACTGAGAAGACGAATGTTGGGTAACTTCAAGCTCTATGGACCTTGGGCTCATTTGAGCACCATTTCACTAATTTCATTAATTCGACTGATATTACTTATGTTGGACGACTAATATTTATTAAAAAACAAAAAGCATTAAGTGAAAAGACCATACATCTAATGCATTATCTGTCTCTTGGGTCATTTTTACCCAATCAAACATGTGCTATGCAAGAATTGCTGCATGGTTCATTGCCAACGTGATACAACAGACAGAGCAGAACCTCTCCAAACTGGACACTATGAATAATACACTGTCTGACATGCTAAAATATGTAAACAAGAGAACCTGAATGTGGCCATCATGAATAAATATTTTGCAGTTACTATTTTATTGTGATGTAACGAAATATACATGAGAACCCTGAACATGCACTTAACACTCACTTCGTCTCTGATGCAATGAATGTGCATAATCCCAAAATGTGAGTGCCATAAAAAAATACAATGCACTTAGCATCATTTAATATATAACAAATATAAATAACATTAGAATCTACAGAAAATGCAAATTAATGATCAATTATGGAACTGTTGCAAATATGTGAGTATTCAGAGCAAACATTAATAAAACTTGTTACTAATGTTATCCATATTTTAAATTCCATTCCAGCAGAACAATATAAATTTAAGATATTTAAGGTTTTCTTTATACAATACTATTGAAGTGAAAGTTAAACTTAAATAGGGGGACTGTAAAGCCAAACTATGCCCAAAAGATGAGATCAGTAATTAGTTCTTATCAAAGCTAAAAACTAGCAAAAGTCATTATTCAAGATAAAAAAGCAACTATCTTCCTTCTGACTTAAATGTGAACATAAATGTATGTGAAATATGTTCTACCGCAAAGGTTAGTGAAGCTAGTTAAGCATGAATTCAGCTCAAAGAGTGTTTTATAAAATGTTCATTTCACTAACTCCGGTTTTAATTCATATTACACTTATGAAATGTTTCAGAAACGTATTCTTGTTAGCTAAAGTCAGTTTACAGGAGCAAATTAAACAACCCTACAAACATGAAATGAAGATGTACAGTTTCTTCCATAAACCAACTGTATTAGAAAATTTGGATGGTTTTAAAAAGTGTATTAAAAGTAGATGCAATAAACACTGTGTTTAAGGCATCAATGTCTGAAAATGATGTTTGTCTATTTAGCTGAGGCTAATCCAGAGAACCAAGAATTCGGTGTGCTCTCCCAAAAATATTTCTTTTTCACTGACGGAATTTTATGTAATTAGTGAGGAAATTAAATGAACTTTATTCAAGATTTATGAGTATTCCTAACAACAATAGTAATATAATGAATCAGAATTAAGGCTTAAGAGCTATAAACAAATCATAGGAGTTATATTTGCTTATGTATCTTACTAATGTTATAAAATGCAATAACATACAATTTACCCTCTTTTTACCTAATATTCCAATTTTGTGCATCAATACCTTTTAGGCTGACGAATCCAACTCCCATCAGCGTTTCGTGTTTCTATTACAATAAGCTGGTTGGGGAAGAGTCCTTCATCTTGAACTGTACTTTCTGGTTTTGACAGTTCATCAAATGTATTTGGCGTAAAACAACTCCAAAGGCGTGTCTCTGCATCGTCAGGAATTTTGAACATCTTTCTCATAACGTTTTCAATTTTCCCTAAAAGCACATAGAACAGAACATTTCTTACACTTAATATTGCCATGCTGTTCATAACAGTTTCTTAAAACTGCAACGTTTTCAAAAATCAAAATAAATATGTATTTACCAAAAATTAAATACAGTATATTTACTACAAAACTTGGCCAGCAGGTGCAAGGCCCGTGTGACCTTCATTACATTTCCCTGTGCACGCTATCTGTCACACGTGCATCAGTCTTACTTTCTCTCAGTTTTCATGGTATTTCACACAGATGTTCATGTATATTCATGTTGCACTCTCATATGTTTTGGCATAGGCATACACTGATGACTTCCCTCAATTACTACCCCTTACTTTCCCTGAGCAAACATTTCCTCATATTAACTGACCTAATGTCACAAGTGGAATTTAAAGCAAGTAACATGCTACTGTTACTGCATAGAGGGATACAGTTAGCGCAAATCCCATCATCGAACTCAAGATGTAGATAATCTTTGTTTCATAACTTCCAATACTTACGAATATTCTCGCAATTGTTCGATTATCTCCACCTTGGGAATATTAAGGTACATTGATTTGATGATGTTTTTCCAGCATGATCGCCTATGACTATTTGGCACATACAATTTTTATTTGAACATGTTTTCTCTAATGTAATTTTGAGTGAACTTTTTTTTGTTCCAGGTGTAAAGGATGCTTTAGTTTATGGTTGGAACTCACTCCTGTGCCTTAGAATATGAAGTATATCGGTAATTTTAGAATAATACTTTAGTAATAGATTTAGAAGCACTTCCCTAGAATTAGGTTACTAGATTTATTTACCAGATATACTATTCACAATAGCGGTAAGCATGGGACAGTCCTAAGGTTCGATATGTTTTTGGTATACATGGCTCCACAGTTTAGCTTGATGGCACTGGGTATATGCTATGACAACAATGATTTATGGGATACGATGTATAATTTTTGTGGCAAATGTTTATCTCTCAGGGTATGCCTGATGGCCCCTCAGAGATAATGTATCAGTAATATGGGATCATATTGTGCACAAATATGTGATTTTAAACTAAGATTAATAACAACCGAAAAAGTGTTTACAGCTACTCATGTTTTTAAACAAATAAACAAAGAGAAGTACGCACATAATAAAAATAATGTTGGTACACTAAGGTGTTTGATAATGTATTGTGTTGATTTTAGTCAACTATTCCTGGATTTAAAACATTGATATATTTTTGTTGACAAATTTTAAAGAAATTAAACTCATGGGTACAGTTATGTAATTTGAGAGAGTTATATTTGTAAACCTGATTAATAAAATCTATGAACATTTTTTTCATATTGCAAGTTAACGATAATGTGACAGCTAAACAATGATACAAGTTTCTATAGCACATCCCACCCTTAGAAGACAGTACACGTTAAATGGAGCACAGTGTTGCAATATGTACTAGTTGCGAATCTTTCTCCGCGTGTGACCCCGAAGTGGACGGAGTCCTGTACTTAGTCCTTCAATTGCTGCATGATGGGCACTTTTAACTTTGGTATCCCTCCATGCCTCTGTCACTGTATGACCTAAATTTACAAATGATCGTCTGTATAAACAATTGATTTCCCCTGGTCCCTAAACCTTTTTACGTATTTTAGATATGTCGCCATCTGATGGTATCATCTCTTTCTATTAATATGCTCTTGTTACCCTTTCTTTCATATTCGAACCCCAAATCATGTAAGAACCAACCAAGAGTGGCCAGTAGCTTCTGAACACCCGATAGCCTTAGCTGTTTCTTTTACTGCCTTACGCGCATTTTACTTGAAAAATAATCAAACACATTCATAATTACCTATTTGGCATTCCTAACTTCTTAATTTACCAACATATCGTCTCTTCCTTTCCCCCTCCATAACTACAAATATTTACGAAAATATTATTATTATAGTTACACACATGACTTCTTTCGAACTAATGCTAGTGCTGCTCCTTATACTTATCTTCTGTGTCAGGCCTGGTGTGAGAATACACTGAATACCTTTTGTCTGCCTTACTGTATAAAAGAAAGAGGTTACGGCCTTTTGGTTTATTTTAAAAGCTTTCTCCAACCCTCAACATTTGTTCTCGCTGGTTCCCTGATGTAAACTCAATAACAAAAAAGTTTCACACTGCGTAACTTTTGCAGTACACACATATAGAATTTCTGAAAACATTTCATTTAAAAAATTACTTAACTTAAAACATTAATTTAAAAAACACTTAACTGAGTAAGTATAGGGAACTCAAAGTAGGCAGGTAGTAGCACTATAGTTTACTCTACCTAAGAACAAAATATAGATGCACTATAGCAGTTTATTAGTGCGTGATGAGTATAGAAACAGCAAATATCGGAGTTCTATTGAAAAAAACGTTTTCTGAAGAAATATGGGCCTATAGAAATGTATAATGACTCTAAAAAGTATATAACCTGATAGAGAAAAAAAATCTGCATAGAATAATGTGTTCAAACCTGAAATTTAAAATAATTATAACTGAATATTTATACCATGCTATTAGAAACCTGGCAACAGTGCGAGGGTAGAAAAGGACGAGGCTAATGGCAACTTGTATGCGCTAGATAGAGACAGATATATCCCATTTAACTCCATACTGTCATCTAAGAGTGGGACAAGGTATAGGATGTCACACGGGTATTAAGTAAACAAACCTAAAGCACTGTTATTGTTTTACCTCACCTTTGTTAATTTTTCACAAAGTACTCTACTGTATTAATGTTGTGTTTCATTTCTGCATTATTAATGTATTGGTTTAATGGGTATTCTCTTATAATTTTATGTATGTAATCCATGTCACAGTGCATGATTTATTTTACTGTTTTTGATCCATGATTTACTTATGTCTGTTAAAATTGTATATATATATTTTTTTTTTCGCAAGCAAGCTCGTTATTATTTTACATAATTTTGTTTTCATGTACGTTATTTTTCAAAATGAGTGAGTCACATGTTTTTGTTTCTTTCTTTCTCAATGATGTACATTTATTTTATAACTTTTGAGTCTTAAGGTCATTGAGTGTACGTTATTCCTGCGTGTGTTTAAGACGTCTAAGTGTTGTGTGTTAAGTGTTTGGTGTAAATAATGGCATCCCGTCTTCTTGAATGTCACACACAAAACAATGAAAGTTACTGAGTAAAGGAATATGTGAGCCTGTGAATGTACTTCTGTGCTGTACGGGCCATGGATGTTGCAATGTCAGTTTCACAGTCTGGTCACCTATACAGTAATAAACTGCACGACCAGAACATTTATGTGTGCAGTGCTGTGTTTAAGCATTGACATAGGTATAGTGTTGCATACTGCTAATATAACGATACCAAGAAAGTACATTAATACTACATTCATATTGGTAATTTTGCTAGCATGACACATTGAATACGTATTATGTAATAATGTAATTTACTGTGTTTGGAAGTAGTTGTAATGGTTAAATGCAGTGTTAATCTTCACGGGCACTGTGAAATAAATTAGTGAACCATGAACAGTGTAACTAGTATACTCAGTATGGGTGTAACAAGTTTTGCATCTCAATTGGAACTAAAGAAGCTCGGAGAGGGAGGAGGAAGAGGGGAGGGGAGATGGTGGAGAGATGGGAGAGAGAATGAGGGGGAGGATAGAGAGGGAAGGGAGAGAGGGAGGGAGGAGAGAGGCAATGGGAGAGGGGGAGGGTGAGGGGGACAGAAAATTCAAGGAACATTTCAGTATTAGAATAATTAATAAAAAATTATATATACGAGGTGCATCCAGAAAGTAAGTCCCGATGAGTGATAAAGGGAACAAAAGCATCACTAAGTAAGAAATATTTATTGGAATAATTACATAGACCCACTGGCTACTTTTCAACATAGTCACTACCATTGTTGAGGCATTTATCGCAACGGTACACCATTAATTGTATGCCCAAGTCATAGGATTCTGCCGCCAATGTCCGCAGCCACGAAGTCACTTCATTCTGCACCTCAGCGTCCTGTGAAAACATTTTCCTGCCAGAAAACGCTTCATGAGACGGAAGAGATGAAAGTCACTTGGAGCGAGGTCGGGGCTGTAGGGTGGATGTTCGAAGACCTCCCATCCAAACTTATTCAACACATTTCGTGTGGCAATGGCTGTATGGGGTCTTGCATTGTCATGCCCAAGTGTAATGCTTCTTGTCAACATTTGACGTCTCTTGTTCTGAATTGCCCGCCTGAGTTTATGCAACGTCTGGCAATATCAATCAGCATTTATGGTCTCCCCTCGCGGTAAAAAGCCGCACAAGAGGACACCACGTCGATCCCAGAAGACAATGCACATGATTTTTTGACAGAGATTGTCTGCTTTAATTTGATCTTCGCAGGTGAACCACTATGCTGCCAATGCATTGATTGTTGTTTTGTCTCTGGTGTGGCATTCGCCACCGATGTTTCATCCCCAGTGACAATATTGCCGAGAAACTGGTCACCTTCCGCTGCGTATCGCTGTAGGAATGTCAATGCTGTGGCCAGAAGCTTGGTTTTGTGTTCATCTGTCGGTAGTCTAGGCACTCATCTTGCACACACTTTGTGAAAACCAAGCCACCGGGAGGCAATTTCGTGCAAAAGCGAGCGAGACGTCTGGGGAAACTGACAAGAGAGTTCTGAAATTGTGAAGCACCCGTTCTGCACAATTGCTTGCTGCACACTTTCCAACACTTCTGGCGTCACCAGGGACGGTCGGCCTTTACGGTCTTCGTCTGAATATTGGTTCTTCTGTGAATTGCCTGCACCATTGTCTTGCCTTACTGTCACACATGTCTTGTCCATACACGTGACACAATTGGTGATGGATCTCTGCTGGAGATTGCTTTTGAGCATGCAAAAATCGGATGACTAGACGAACCTCACATTTGGCGGGAGACAATATCGGAGCAGCCATTTTCTCCTAGCACAGAGCAGTAACTACTGCCATCACAAAACTGAAACTTTACTGAAATGTTACCATATACTTCCTCTCTTATCCTGCGCACGGACATTCCTATCCAACAGGTGGTGCCATCTCTGGATGCGATTGGGACTTACTTTCTGGATGCACCTCGTATATTTTTTTAAATATTGAACGTTAAAATTACAAAAAAATTATGGTCATTTTTTAAAGCTTTAATATTTTCCCCAAAATTTAAGGGCACTTTATTGGCCATTTTTCTCTGATTTTTGGTCAACTTCCGAGCCCTAGTTATATGCATTGCAAGTGTTTCACACCACATGTTAGATGTTGCAGATAGTCTTATAAACATTCATGGTACGGCTGCTGGTCATTTCTTTCATCGCCTTTTCAGAGCACTTTTGAAGAGCAAGGTACATAAATATGCTCACAAATGATTATATAAGTGTTCATAAAATAAAACGCAATTCTTCACTTTCACAAGATTGCCACACATGTTGGTGCAATTGACTGCATATATGTTCCCATTATGTGTCCATCTGGTGAAACTGGTGAACTTTTAAGAAATTGGAAAGGGTATTTCTCCATCAACACATAAGTGATCTGTGATACAAATATGAAATTTATGAAACACTGTTTCCTGATGGCCTGGTTTTACACATGATGTATGAATATGGAACAGTAATGCTGTTGCTACAAATTTCAGATATGGTTTGTATAATTGTTAGTGAAAGATATGTATTATGCCTGTACTAAACATGTTTGAATCCACTCTTACAACCAAACACACCAGCTAAACACTGGTACAGCACTACTTGCACAAGAACCAGCAACTTTGTGGAATGCACTTTTGGAGTGTCAAATATCCTTGGAAAGCAAATACATTTCTTGCCTACAGCCTGCCTATAGTTCAGAAACATTTCAACCTTCTTTCCTTTTGTCTGGGCTTTAGCACTTAAGAAATTCCTATGCCTGATTATAAGTTCATTCCATCCAAATAGCAATAAATTCAACAAAATTACGGTCTCCTGTACTAACACTTCTTATAACTTCAATTTTGAACACTTTGAACTAATCAATTATACTGTTAACTATAATTTTTTAAGTCTTAAGCACAAACAACTTTTACAATGGAATACCTTCTAAACTTTGGATACTCACCTATTGTATCTCCTTTACTGAACTTGTAGCGCGCTTCTTCCTCATATCTGAAGTCCTTGCAAAGCCTCAGTTCCAAGAGATAAACTTCCACTTTGCAGTGCTTAACAAAGACACCAAATTCAACCACCTGTAAAATGTCAACGTTAATATGACATACCACAATATGTCAAGCTCAATAAAGTAATTTATTGGCTGCTAATCACCACTTTATCATCAGCTGCCATATGAGGGTTCAGTTTCTCAAAGTGTTTAGTGTATGATGACAAGTCATGAGGTTACTTTTCCCAAGCATGTTACTTTACATAAAATAAATGGTCACAATTTTCAAAAATAATTTGTAAAAGAAATGAACTATATACACAATTTATAACTGAAAGAGAAAAACGACTTCAGACATATTTTCCTACTGCAGGACTAATCCTTTAGCTGTCAAAATATCAGTAATAATTTGAAAACCCATACTACATCATAAACTTCATAATGAATACTGACTTTCCTTTAATTCAGATCAAGAAACTAGACACACACTTAACTGCTCATGTCATATATTCATAATGTCAAATATACTTTTATTACCAAAATAACACTTCAAAATTACATATTCCAAATTTTTAAGGACAATTTCCTTTTAATAAATAAACATGTTAATTATTCCACTTAATATATATGAAGTGATATAGGCAATGAAACTTCAAATATTTTTAGAAGTATACGAGTCGACCTATGGACACTTGATCTATAGACACTTATAGATTCACTGAAGTGTCTATAGGTCGACTCATATGCTTCTAAAAATGGTTATTACTGTTTAAGAGATGAAATTAATTTCATATTACCTGAACGCTTATTTTTCTAAAAATAAGACAATTCGGAAAAGTGTTTATTATTTGCAAGACATTTTTAAAATAATACAATCACTCTTATTGCCCCTATATATATGCAATATACTAAATAAGTTCTTAACTAAAGTATTATAACCAGTATCTTTAAAAGACATAAGTTATTGATTCATCTATAAATGGTTAGCTGTGAACATAAAACTTAAGACATTTGTGTATTTAGAACCAAAATTTGAAATTATGTAAAATTGTATTTTAAATTAAGAAGTGATGAGCCTAAATGCATGAGAACCAATTCACTCCCAATGCATGAGCTGCTCTGTATCCTTTGCAGTACAAACACTGGATTAAGGAAGACTGAGGAATGAGGCAAACATATGAGCAGATTCAGTCAGTTTTCATTGTTGCATTAATATTGATGAAAAAACTAAACCAGTATAAATTAAATGAAATTGCTTTGAAACTAAAAGAACCACATTTAAAAAACCCAACTTCAAATGGTGTAAGTAAATAATGAAATGTATGATTTCATCCCAATACCCAAAAAGTACCTCAGGGTTCAGTACCAGGTTTCTTCTTACTATATATACCGGGTGGAAGGGAAGTCATTACATTAATTTAAACCAGTGGTAGATCTCGGTATTTGGAGCACATTTTGTATCTTATGTTTTTGTCTCTGACCAATTCCTATGGAGACATTTTAGTTTTGTCAAAAACAAGCTGGCAACACTGCAGATTGTGTGGGTGTCACTTTCCCATAGCTCAGTACATGAACACTGTAATGGTGCATCTTGAGAACATAAACACATACCCTGCCTTGTCCTTCCGTGTTTATTGTGCAAGTGTAGGCCAATCACAAGTGTTAGCTCTCAAAACATTACACGAAAGCAAAAGCGTCCAACCTGTTTACATCCACAAACCAGGTCAATTCCCTGACCAACCTCAATGCAACACTGTCAACTTCATGTCTGAAAGAGCTGCTTGGAATATTCCTTCACGTCTTTTATGTGATTAATTATTTTGAAACCCTGTGTGATGTCCCATAATTACTACCGAAGCTATGTCAGAAATAAGTTACTCTACGCATCTTACAAGTAACAAGCTGTTATCTTCCTACATTCTTATGGAGTTATGCATACAATTTGGATAAAAAACAAACCATTTATCTCTTCAAAAATGGCTGATCAAAGAACAAAATGCCATGCACCTTTTTTTGTTTGCAGCGCTTCTATGAAGCACATATTATGAGGAATGTAATGACTTTCCTTCCATCCTGTATAAACTGGGTGTCCCAAAAAAATTCCAACAACACTTAGTATGTTGTGCAGGATGGCAGACCAATCAGTTTTCACATAGAAACCTCTGTCCGGAAATGCACTCTTTGGATGCTGGAGAGCGTCTAAGTTTGAGAACAAACAGTTGTGACAATTTGTTAACATTCATTTTGGTATCTCAATACGGAAAGTATGCAACCCTTCAGCCCTTTGTGTACTGAGATGAAGGACCAGAGCATGATAAAACTCCCCCACAGAGTCCTTGGTGTGCATCCTACTACGTTACTTGTGCAGTTTCCAGTACAGTAAGGTTTTAACAGCAGTAAAACACCACCAGTACACAGCTGCTGAAATGTCCAACATGAGCTCTAGCACACTTTGATGTAAATGTGCAGAGTCACCTCAAAGTCACATATTCAAATCGATGGATTGGTAGAGGTGGACCACTTCCATGAACAGCACAGTCGCCAGATATAATGCCTCTTGACTATTTTCTGTGGAGTTGTATGAAGAATATGGTGTATGGCATTCCTGTAATATCTGCAGAGGTCCTTATGGCTCGAGTCCACAGAGCGATTGAAAATCTTAAGACAATCGCATGTATTGGGTCACATGCATGAGGCTCACCACTGCCGATTATTCTCTGCAATAACATAGGAGGTACACAGTTTGAAGCTCGTTTGTAATGTAGACAGCTTGATGTTGGGTTTATTGACGAAACATGAATGTACACCCATCTCACACTTTGATGCACTACAGCATCCAAACCGTGTATTTTAGGACAAGGATTCCTATTTGAAAACCAATCACCTTGCTGTCCCACACAACATACTAAGCATTGTCAGTGTTTTTTGGGACACCCTACATATAAATAATGATTTTCCCAGGTATCTTCCATATGAAAGAGCGTTGTGTACAGATTAGGCCACATGGATAACAAGAAGAATATAGAAGCATTCTATTTTTTTTAATTAATTTTTTTTTTTTTATTTTTTTGGAAAGGGTAGAATAACACTGAAAAATTCAATGCCATAGCCGGGATTTGAACCACGGATCTGCCAGTTATTCTCCTGGTGCTCTAACCACTAAGGTACCATAGCCAACGTGTCGATATGACATTAAATTCTCCAACTCCTCCAACATAATATCATATCGGACGACATAATTAAATCAACATTCAGTGGATTTGTAGCTTATCACAAATATACTATAGATAAACACTACAAAAATTGAACTATTACTTCAAGTAAATGCAAAGAGCCAGTGTAATAAATTTGTAGAAAAACTTAACTGGGAGCAGCACACAAATTCTGTAAGTGGCAAACTATTTAAGGTAACATTCCAGTTATACAAACTTCATCATACTGCTAGTGAAAAATTGCTCACATACGCATATTGTGCTTTCTTTCATTTCTAACTTATGGTATACTTGTATGTGTTAATTCTACAGGATGAAAAAGAACATTTAATTTACGAACTTTCCATACATATTCAACAAAGTCTACTTATTTTAACTATTACCTACTACTGTCTGTCCACCTGGCTTTAGGGGAATGAAGCGGAGAGAAGAGACATTCCATGTAATATAATCTGAGTTTCCTATACATTGTCGCAAATGTTGTTCATTTGCAGGTGTCGCCAGCTTACCTCCAATATTATTTACATTGTGTTTACTCACAACTAACTTCTCTGAGTTTAAATTGTAAAATTGTAAGAGTCACTAATGTTATGTCTGAAGTAAAGCAAAAAAGAGTTACAAGTCCTGAGGATACAGAAATAATTCAAGTGACTGAGGGATGTGATGAAGCTAGGAAGAAGTGTATAAAACTTCTACTGAGTCAAGCAACTGAAAGGACTGCTGTTTTACAGTTTCTGAAAGAAATTGCAAACTAGTGCAAGATTTATATGCAAGCATAATTAAAGAGTGTTCTAATGACAAGGAAGCACTGGATAAGATAAGACACTTAATTCGTCAAATACATGTACATATTGAGCATAGACCCAGTAAACTGGAGACTCATCAGATTATATACCTAATATAATAAAAATGTCTAACCATTAACAAAACATATTTACATACAAATTGAAGTAAAAATAACAATGTGTAACCATTTACAAAAACTATGTACATACAAACTGTATACAGTGATTTTTACATTTTTTATTTATGATTAAATGCTGAAGCTATGCTTACATTTTATTTATTCATAACTGCTTAGTATAATATATAGCCCTAGAGACTGTTCCATATATTCCTTTCCAGAATAGTATGCTTTTTCAGTAAGGATTGTTCTAAGGTGTTAAGGAATTTATTTTTGTCTTTAATCTCTCTATACCTTTTTGGCAGTTTGTTATAAAGCAAGTCTATGTGCTGGTGCTTTAAGGCAATTTTGAGTCCTGGTTCTGTGATGTGTATTCTGTTTGATGTAGTACTTATCACAATTTTCATAAACGTGTTTGGCTAGTTCATTGAGGGCAAGATGAACATGTTTAGGTTTCTAAATAAATTTCTGCAAAAAAATGTTTAAAACTGACATGTCATGATGCGAACAATTTTATTTTGTAACTTAAACATCTTTGCCCAACCTGTTGCTGCTCCCCCTTATATAATGCTGTACACTATTGTGGAATGAAAGTAGCTGTGGCATCCAATCCTAATTTCTAAGTTTGTGATTTTTGTCAGGAGGTACATATTAAAGCAGGCACTACTTAATTTTTTACTACTACAGGCTTATTCCAAATTATTGTCGGGATTACAAAAATTCACAACTTACAGTGTGATTGACATAGGAATATGAATCTTGTTTTATTGAGTACTGTAACTTGAAGTATTTTTACATACATTACACATGCTCAATATGTGCACCTTTTGTCACTCTACACACATCTACTTGATAGTCCATCTCTTTCCACACACGAGTCAACATGGCAATGGTGATGATTTTGAAGGCGGCTTGGATGCGCTGCTTCAGTTCCCACTATTTTTCCCTTTGCACAAACAACCTGTATCCACAAATTGTCCATACCATCTGCAAATCGAGTTGTTGAAGCGAGGCTCCTTCCTGTATTTTGTCCAAAAATGACAGACTATGTGGTGCTGATATTCAAAAGTATAAAAAGCTTTTTCGTTACCGATAACCATTATTTTGTTAAACATTGCTGTTATTGACATCTGATGGTAACTGATGTCACTATAGTTTATACACAAGAAAACTTTGAGTTTGTCTAATCGTTACTGCAACAATAAAAATAGTATGTTTTCCATGTTTTCTAAAAGAAAAATCAGGAAACCTTGACAATCATTCTGAATAACCCTGTGTACTGAAAATTTTCCTCCCATTTTAGCTGGAAAACAAGACCTGCGCATTGTAGTGCATTGGGTGATATTGACAGGTGTGTGAGATTTGGAGAGAATTATACAGGACTTTCATGTTGTTGAAAAGCATGTTCCTACTATAAATAAATTGCTACCTATTTTTCAGGAAAAGACAGATTTTCCATGGAGATGAAGTTTGCTCTGGAAAGTAATTTCACAGCTGGGCTTTGAATAGAGGAAATGTTGTTGTTGTTGTTTTCTAGTGCCTTGCATCTGGCAATGAAGCCATTAGCATTCGTGCTTTCCAATACTTTTGAACTGTAGTTTCTTCTGATCTTAATGCTTCACAGGTCTTCAAGTGGTCTTCGTTCATTTCTGCTGGATCGTTACACAGGACACATATTGGTGAGGCTGAGATACCTATTCTGTAGAGATGACTTGCCAAGCAGTCATGATTTGTCAATAGTCGGAAGGCTGCAACAGCTGTTTTCCTTGGTCTCTGGGGGATTATATCTGGATTGGAAAGTAGTGTAATCCATTTTTTATCTTTGGCATTTGTTTCTATTTCTTGTAGATATGAATGACAAAAATTTTTTATGATCAAGCGTTTTATTGAGGAATATGAGAAATTGAATTTAGAATTTTGTTTTATTGTTGTGCCTTTCTTTGCAAGTGAGTCTGCAGCTTCGTTCCCCATGACTCCACAGTGTGCTGGAATCCATTGGAGATGAACAGTCTTATTAACTTTTTGGAGTTGTGTTAACATTTTGTAGCATTCTCTAGTAGCATTCTTTGTAGTATTTGAACATATTCCCTGAATTGCAGCTTTAGAATCTGAAAGAATTACTGCCTTCTTAAATTTATTTAAGGGAAGATTTAATAATTGTCGGAGAGCAATGTATATAGCCTCTATTTCTCCATCATAATTTGTTGTGTCTCTGCCAACAGAATGATAAAAGGAAAAATGTGAACACGTAACTCCAGCTCCAGTAAGGTTTTCCTTGGAGGATCCATCAGTATATATGTGCAGCCATTCTTCTGTGGGATACCTAGTATTGATTGTTTCCAGAGCTAGAAGTTTTTGTATTTCTTTTGGTGTGTCTGATTTACTTATTTCCTCTATTAATTCCAAATTGAAGGTAGGCTGCAATAATTCCAATGGATTTTCTCTTATAAGTAGATTTTCTCTGGTGTTAGGAATGTTCAATTTGGATTTAATCTGTGTTACCTTTTCTAGGAAAGTACTATGAGTTTTAAGGATTGAATGGGGGAGATTCTCTTCTTTCCATTTAGAGTTTGGCAGTCGTAACATTTTCTCGTGTTGGAGCAATGCTTGTTCTTCTATTTTTGTTGTTATTGATGGGGTCCGTGTTAAGGCAAGCATGGCATCAATAGGTGTGGATTTAACTGCTCCAGTGATTAGGCGAAGAGCCTGATTTTGTATTTGTTCAAGTTTATTGATGTTAGCATTTGCTGCTGTTATTAAAGCTTCAGAACAGTACAAGAGGTTTGGTTTAATATACATTTTGTATGTTGTGTTAAGGACTCTCCTTGAGCAGCCCCATTTAGCACCAGCTAACCTTTTCAGGATTTGCAATTTCTTTTCAACCTTTTCTGAGATGTTTGTTATATGTTTTTTCCAACTTAGCTTTCTGTCGAAAGTGATGCCTAAGTATTTGGCATCATCAACTGCTTTGAGTGGTTTACCATTATAATTTATGCTAAAATTAACTGGTTTGTATTTTAGTGTAAATAATTCATAATTTGTTTTTTCCACATTGATAGTCATGAGGTTTTTGGAGCTCCATTCATGTACTTTGTTTAGGGCTGTTTCTATTCTGTCTTTAATTAATTCAGGTTTTTTTGAAGAGCCTGAAGTCCAAATGACTACATCGTCAGCAAATAAAGCAATTTTGGTTTCTAAAGTTTTTATTATTGATGGAAGGTCATTTATATATATGTTAAAGAGTGTTGTGCTCAGAACAGCACCTTGTGGAAGTCCTCGGTGTGTTTGTTTATATTTGGAAATGTATGTATTATATTTTGTGGCACAAAATCTTTGTGAAATAAACTGAGTTATCCACTTAAGCATGTTACTTTTCACACCTATTGATTGCAACTTATCAACTAATTTATTTCTCCAGACTGAGTCATATGCTGATTTAAAATCAATGAATACTGCCAAGGTATCCTCCTTTCTATTGAAAGCTTCCTTGATGTCTTGGCTTAGTAGGAAATGTCAGAACAAGAGAAATGTACTTATAGTACATACTCATATTGTGGCTTGGAGGCATGATTATCTGATTAAAATTAGGCATTTGCAAGAAAGTGAGAGAAGTATCTTCAATACTAATGAAAGCTGAGTGGATGGTAACATCACATTTAGCAAAATCTGGCAAAGAAAGGACAGAATTGGCATTTACACAAATGCCACTACAGGGAATAGGCTGATAATACTTCACGTAGGTTGGGTAAACAAGTTCCTGGAAAAGTTCGAGTCCAGGACAACTGCAGGTGGCTACTACAAACAAATTAACCATGTGAACTTGGAAAAATGGATTTGAGAAAAGTTGGCTCCTAATTTACCCCTTCTTCTGTAGTATTGTTAAACAATGCCCCTTATCACAGTGTAGAGGTGGATCAACACTCACCTAGGAGTGCTGTGAGATCTGCTATGATAGAGGTTGCAGAACAAAGGGGTTCAGTATGACAGTTCTATGTGTGAAACACATTTTTACAGGTTGATTGAAACAAAGAGAGGAGAACGATTTTAAAGTGGACACATATTTGGTTTCAACTGGCCACACTGTTGTTTGCTTGTCCCATGCATGTGTGATCTTAGTCCCACAGAACTAGCTTTGGCCAAGGTGAAACAAATCATTAGAGAAAGAAATGTTGTTTGCTAATGCTGGATTTCTGACAATGAAGTCATTAATCCTCTTGCTCTCCAATATTTTTCACTGATGGATGGAGTGTTAGAAATCGCCGTGCATATTTGAAGGTGGTCTTGGTCCATTTCCTCTTGCAGATCACATACAGGACAGAGTGGTGAAGAATATATCCCAATTCTGTTTAAATGTTTTGCCAGACAATCATGTACTGTAATCAACCTGAAGTTTGCAACTGCCGTTTTTTGAGCATACTCAGGAATTACTGTTTGAATGTTTGGTAGTTCCCATCTTTTATTTTTTGATTTTTCATAGTAATATTTTGCAATAATTTTTTTGAATTCAATCTTTTAGCTGCATAAAATGGTATATAGCTATAGACTTCTGTACACTGCCGATACCCTTTTTGCAAGAAAATCAGCTTTCTCATTACCACTCAGTCCACAGTGAGCTGGTATCCATTGGAAGACTAGGTGTTTTTGAAGTGCTGTTAGATGGCTAAGGATTTTCCAACATTCTATAATTGTTTGGTTTTTTTGTGACAACTTGGAAGTAATTGCTATAATTCCCGTCCTGGAATCTGAGAGAATAACTGCTTGATGAAAATGTGAAATTCTATAAAAAAAAACATTTTGTAGGGCCATTCGAATTGCTTCAAATTCTCCATCAAAGTTTGTAGTTCCATAACTTAAAGATTTGTAATAGGAAAAGAGGTGACAAGTGACTCCAGCCCCTGCTCCATCTCGGTTTGATATCAATGATCCATCAGTATAAATATGGAGTCATTCGTGTTCTGGAAACCTAGTATGGATTGTCTCTGATGCCAATAATTTTAGAACACTAGTTGGAGTATCACTTTTCTTAACTTCTTCTGTCAGGTGTAAATAACATGTGATGTCTAATGTTTGTGTCGGATTGACTTT
Source organism: Tenodera sinensis (assembly GCA_030765045.1). Lineage (NCBI taxonomy): Eukaryota > Metazoa > Arthropoda > Insecta > Mantodea > Mantidae > Tenodera > Tenodera sinensis. The sequence goes on from CM060964.1 coordinate 62,224,947, forward strand.
AGATATGAAGTTTTCCTTTGAATTAGGAAGGTATACATTTTTCTTGATGTCTTGAATTTTGGAAATAACGCTCTCCTGAGTCTTTAGTGTATGTGTAAAATTTCTCTTGTGCCATGCTCTGATTAACTTTTCATGTTGAATAAGAGCCACTTTTTCTATTTCATATTCAATGGGGTATTGGTTGGTTAGTATTTCCATAGCTGCTATTGGTGTGTCTTTGATAGCACCTGTAATTAGTCTCAGACTTTGGTTTTGAAAGATCTGAATTTTTTTTGTATTTGCTGTTACAAGGACTTTGCTGCAGTCCTAGGGGTCTCCGTCTAGGGGATATCTGAATGGTGACCACAAGGTACCCCAGCTGAGCAGAACATTACTTCCACTTACTGGTGTTTTGCTCCTCACTGTAGCTTTTCTATCTGACCTTACCTTGGTCATCTCTTGTTCTCTTCTGACCCCGATGCTATTAGGGTTCCTGAGGGCCAGGGAGTCTTTATTTTACCAACCTCTCCATGTCTCTAATTTCTCTATAAAACCTTAACCCCTACCATGCTGACCTGTCATGGCATGTAATATGTCCTCTGATTGGTAATCAGAGGATATGGTAGGTGAATTTACTTCGATAACTCTCCTGGTCAGGTTGGTGAGATCCGTAAACCAACGACAGGTGTGGTCCTCCAGACATTCTGGGGGTTGTGAGAGAGCAATGTAACCGCCAAAACATAAAAATATGGTGCTCTCTAAAAAGCGGTTACTATTACTGCTAAGTCTCTTCAATATTTATGAAATATGAGTTGAGGGGTAAAATGTTCCAGAGTTAAAATAGTCCCCCATTTGGATCTCCGGGCGGGGACTACTTCTCGAGAACCAAAACATTATATTAATAGAAGATCTAACATCAGAATTCTACAATGGAACGCAGGTGGTCTTACCCAAACAAGAAGAATAGAACTGAATAAAATTGTATTTGACTATAACATAGATATATTTGTCATACAAGCAGCAAATCTAACAAATGATCAACTTAAATACTTCAATTTTACCGGATTTTTACTACACCTACTACCTAAAAATAGGCAGATAAGTAGTAGAATATTAGTTGGAGTCAAAAATGATATTAAATCCTCCTGTCAAATTGTTAAAGAAATGGATAACACAGATAAAGCTGAATTAATAAAGCTAAATTTTTGGGATAACAAAACACATCTACATTTATACAGTATTTACAATCCTCCCAGGCTTCATTGCCAGATGCAAGGCACTAGAAAACAACAATCCTCCCAGGAATGAACCAGATCTCTCACTTATTGAACAATTAAATAAAACAATCTTAATTGGGGATTTCAATGCCCATTCCAAAAGATGGGGTTATGAAAAAGTGGACTCTACAGTGCAGATAGTGGAAGAATTTTTGAATACCACAATCCTTGAACTGATTTATGATAAAGAAGATCCCAAAACCTTCATTACATTACTCTGGAGCAGGCGGTAACCCACACCTCTTGTTAGCTACAACAGATATTGTTTCAAAAATTAAAAAACTTATAGAAGAGCCAAGTTCTGGTCACAGAGCAGTAATTGCTGATGTAAAACTAGGTAATACAAATAACAGTCAAAATCAGACAAATCTGTATTGGAACTTCAAAAAAGCAGATTGGAACAAATATAAAACTGAACTGGAACAAATTTAAAGAACTAATTCACAGCTGCATGATCACCCAGATCATATGAACAAAAATTTCTGTAAAGTCATCCTAGAAACTGCAAAGAAACATATTCCTCGTGGAACAATAAAAAATTTCAAACCCTTTTGGAACCCCCAGTTAGAAGAACTAAAAAAGCAAAGGGATATAGCTAGAAATACAGCTGAACAAACAAAAAACATATCACATACACAAATATGGTGAAAGAAATGTGCCTCACTAAAAAAAGAAATTAATACATCTAAAAAGAATCACTTTAATAATTTCTTAGAAAAAATGGATTATAAAGAAAGAAATGTAACAGGTGACTTATCTTTACAGAAATTGTGTGAGGGTAACAGGGTGACTAAAACAAACTGGCAGGACGTTTGTAAACATGCAGAAAAGGTAGGAAATGATTACTGGGAGAAAAATGACGTAGATGAAAACATACAGTATTGTCATTTCACTAAGACATGACAGCATTGATTCTGCTCCCCTCCCCCCTCCTGCAGCGAAAATGAGTCTGGCTCAAAAGAAGCCAATTGTTTGAGGCAAGTGTGTTGTATTTATAAGCTAAATATATTGCATGAACAGAATAACATTTAAGTTTCGCTATTTTGAATGAATTCTTTGCTATCATTTAGTTTGAATACACATTCCAAGGTTGGCACTTTTGTCATAAGTGCAACCAGAAGCAAGAGTCCAGCTTCAGATATCACTGCATACCAGAGACCGGCAAATCCTAGTTTAGGCCTGCGCATAACTGTTTGCTTTCGTGAGCGGGTTTGTGCATCGCAACGACTGTTGACCTTGCAACCCTCATTCACATGCAGGCCTGCAGAGTCATTCACGTAAACTCCAAACAGGCCTACTAGTGGCCTGCCGACCTGTGGTAAACTACTACTGACAGTTGCACTGTGATCATCAACTACATGACTTCCAAACCTGTGGAACAATTTATAATGGAAACAGTTAAGCAAAATCTAGTCAAAGGTGTGTAAAGTACAAGAAGGAGAGAAAGAAGAAGCAAGGTATGGGCATCTTTTAAGGAAATTGTTACTACTGAGGGGGAACAAACAGTGCAGTAATCACAGTGTACGAAGTGTGATGGCATTCTGTCATTCAAATCTGGTACATCCAGTTTACTGCAACACAAATGCTCTGTATCACAAATTGTAGAACAAGAAATTACAAAGGAAGATAGGGAAATAATTACCGAGCGTTGTGTACAAATGTGTGCTCGTGATATACGCTCTTTCAAAGCAGTAGGCTGATCAGACTTTAAGGACGTAAGCTAAGAACTCATTAGAATGGATGCTAAGTACAGAGACATAAATGTCAATAGAGTACTGCCAAATCCACATACAATATCTTGTAATGTAAGAGAGAAAGCAAATCGCTTAAAACATGATGTATTTCCCATCTTGCACCGCGCAGTTAAAATAAGTCAGCTTGCTTGTACAATGGATATGTGGAGTGACAACTATTAAAGGGTTGCTCACACCACAATCACAGAACACTGTTTCAAATGAATGGCTTCTGCAATCTTGTGTCATGTTAACAACAAAATTTCCTCACGACATAAAGACTGGCAACAATATAAAATGCGAAAGTGAGGACAGATTAATGGCACTGGGATTTTCCTTGCATGGCATTATGAAGATATATTTTGTGTCTGACCAAGGCAGTAACATAAAAAAAAACCTTCAGACATACAAATGGATACTGTGCACAGCTCACATTTTAAATACTGTGTTACGAAATACCTTTAAAGAGGATTATATTGCAAAGGAGTTACACACAGTATTGAAATCTGTGACTATGTAAAGAGATAACAGCATATATGAAGTGATCAGGATTACTAAACAAACTATCCAAAACATTATTACAGGAGTGTGATGGGCGCTGGAATGCGCATCTTGCCAATCTCAAATCCTTCTAAGATCAAAAAGATGTTACTGTTGCAGAGGAATGCTTATCATAGAATGGATGGGTACAACAGAGAAATAGTTGGAAACTTGATAGACTTTTTATTGCCTTTTAAAGAGGCATCAGAGAAGTTGGAGGCAGAAGATGCTCCAACAATACAATTGGTGCTGCTTTGGAAACACTGCACACCGCAGGATGCAGATTCCCAGGAAATGAAACATGTTAAACAACAAGCTAAGGATTTCCTAGAAGATGAACTGCACATATCCCCAATTCATCACTTAGCAACGTTTTTATGGCCATCCTTCAGGCATCTTGTGATGTTGTCTGATGAAGAAAGGAAAACCGTCCATGAATGAGCAAGATCACGTTTCAGACCGTCTCAGGCTCAGGCTCCTTCAGATGCCCAGCCTCCCCTCAAAAGAGAGCAATTTGCAGATTGGAGACAAGGGGTTAACCAGTTTGATGAAATATCTTTACATCTTATTATGGGAAATGCAGAGAAAGATAAAGATATATTAACACGGTGGAAAGATCGTGCTGGTACTTTACCTCAACTTTCCTCACTGGCAAAGGAAGTGTTATGTATTCCTGCCACAAGCTCCCCTAGTGAGCGAGCTTTCAGTTTAACTGGTTTCATTATTAACGAGAGGAGAAATAACAATTAAAAGCCTAACGAAGAACTCTTAAATGTGCAACAACATGGGTTTTGTTTTATTTGTCTTGAGCTTTAAATTTAGAGGATTTGTTATTTGTCGATATTACCAAGATGCAAATGCAAATATAATTGATCTATGATTACATTGGAACTTTAAAAATATATTGTTCCTAACGAAAAGAAAAAAAAGTTTTATTTAACATTACGTATTACATTTACGAGACTGTAAATTAAGTTTCGAAGCTAACTTTATTAATAATGTGAAATATGAGAACACGCAAAACATGTTGATATTCATATTACTTAAGTTTATTTTCAGTAGTTTGTTTAATTTAATTCCTTTAAATTTCTAAACATGAATGATTTATGTATGATATATTGATATATAATATTGTAGTTAGTTGTAGTTTTTGGTAATGCAATAATAAGCTATACACACGTTTCTTTATTCAGGAAAATAAATTGTGATTAAACAACTAAATAGCAAACTTATATTTCAAACTACTGTAAACCGTATAGACAGACTTATACTAATGCAAATACAAGCACACAGGTGTGTGGATTATCCTGTAAAATGCAAGAAATAGGTCAAGGCTAGTTTTTAATTTGCTTTGTAGTTCCATCACAACCCAACCTCTAAGACTGCCAGCCTGCTGCTTTGCCAATGCTCTGCTAGTGCAACCAAACAGTTCAGGCTTGAATGGGTCACGCTTGAACTGAACCCGCTAAGCCCGGGTTCCCCAGGCCAGTTGCGATAACGACTGGTTCTTAGAACCTGCCGCAGAGCTTGAAACTGACGACAGGTAGTATGGGTCTGAACAAGCGTTCTTTTGCCAGTCTCTGCTGTGTACCTAGAATTCTTTACAGAATTGCTGCATTCCCACCACGGACCATGAGCTGGTGGACAGACGGTAATCTACCATTAACTTTTCATTTCTCGCTTTATCTTCTCCACTGGGGAATAGCAAACATACCTTCCCCATTACAATAGCACCAACTTATACATGTAATGGGGCTATAATTATATTAAATCCTGAAATCTTAAGGTTTGGAGGTTGTTCCGTACACTATTCTATCCTCATATAATATTGTCACCAATGTCATGCTTTGAATTATCTACCTTCCAGAAACACTTCTGCCCCACCCTACCATGAACCTTCTAAGTTTTTTTATATTTTCCTCTGTTCCTAGGTTAAAATTCTTAAACCTTTTATTTCATTTGATAAGTGATCTTTGGTAGAAGGAACTGACCTCTCCAAAGCTTTGTTTATAATCCAGAATACAATACCAAGTACTATCTGATTCTTGGCACATTGGAATTCTACAGGAACACGATCTTCAAATGGCAAAGAAAAGGTAATTTATGTATTGCTAATTTATAACTATCTTTGCAGATTTTTTCAAAAACTGAACGTTATGACTGTGACACAGTTGTACATTAATCATTCTTTGATTTTTTATAGAACAAATTTTACAACATATGGACTGTGACGGACAATAAGTACTTGTGGAACAAGAAATAATTCAGTCATAGAGTTAGCTTTTTCAGGGTTATCCAAAAGACAAAATTGTTACAAAACATCTAGGATTAAATATGTACGGTGCCATCAGGTTAAGTGGGAATCCACTTAATGGCACCTGGGTTGTAGTAGCATGTTGCTTCCCTCTGGACACTGTTTCCTGCGCACACCTGACTGTCTTTTGCATCAAAACGAATAGGATGAACAGACAAGGTCCACTAGAATCATTACTACTTCACAAATTACAATCCTGAATGCCCCTTACGTTGCTTACCTTCTCTAAATGGATGTTGGAAATGTTGTCCCTGTGCTTGAAGACAGGCATTGCAGCATCACAACACATTGTCATAAAGATGTTGCAGTTATTCATGGGATATGTTGGTTATTTCTTCCTGTATATTAATTTGCAGTTCTTGTAATGTTTGGGTACTATTATACACTTCGTTTTTCAAATTGCCCCACATGTAAACATCACAAGATGTGAGGTCTAGGGATTGAGCAGGCAAATTCCCTACACCGATCAGTCTGACACCAAAGACATAAGCAAGTGCATCCTAAGAAGTGTGAGTTATACGGGCTATAACCCCATCTTGTTGAAATATCCCGTAGTTTGTGTAGTTTTGTCATTTTTTGTGCTGATTCATAGTTGAATCCTGCTTGCTACAGTAACTTTGAAAGAGACTTTCATGGCAAACATTCTAACTGCAAATTGATATCAATCTTTTGAACTGTTTAAACATATTTCATTTTTCTTTTTCCATAGTCTAACACTGATCCCATACTTCCAATTTTTTTTTAGTATTTTATGAACTGTACTTCTGTTAAGTGGATCAATATCTGAAATGCTCTATGACACAAAGATGGAGATTCCTATTTAATAAAGTTGCAACAAATAAATATTTTTTCTGTAGTAAATTTGACCATGACTGGACTAACACACAACTGAAAACCATCAAAGAACATTAGCTAATGCCCTCATTTGTTATACGTGGTATGAGCCAGGAGGTCACGTCACATGTGACACAATAGCAGGAATTAAAATCTTAGCAGATGAGCGGCATGCACCCAAAAACCAGCTGCCGATAAGAACATAGCTGCTTAATCTGATGATCCTATATAACAAACCTCTGGATCAAATTACTTCACAAACCATTCATAAATTCAAAGCATTTCTGGATAAATAATTAAAAAATAAAAATTGTTCCCAACAATTTTCACATACCTGAGTGGACGCCAAAGTCAATTTAGCTGACTGTTAATTGGTTTATCATCACTTTATAAATTTATTGTAATAATGATATCATAAAGAGTTACATTAAGATCCTAATTATTATAATTAGCTGGCAAATGTGTGTACTAGAAGAGACGAATTGCAAAGTTAATTTGTTTTTAAACTTACCATCGTATAAATTTATTGTTATTACTATATACTAAGTAATGAGATGGAAAATTTAATTATGTACCTAATGCGATCAATTGCTTTGTTTAAAACAACCTCAAGATTAATAGAGATTCTATTCTATTCACCAACTTCAGACTGCTCTTTATTGAAAATGAGTACCAAAAGCCTTTACTCTTTCATGAACATATACGCTCAAAGAAATACGAAAGTACACATAAAGGAAACCACCAGTGTTTAAATTTATGACAGTTTTGCTTTATTTTGGCCCTGAGTGATAGTCCAGATTATGACCAAACCAACTGAAAAAAGAAAATAAATTTTTGAATTGGTTGGAGCAGTTTGTTGGAAAGTCTAATTGCTAATTTTTCATTGGTCCTAAAATATTTGGAGTGCACCTCTATTATGTCAAAGTGATGGCGATTTTCATATATTCACATCATTATCTCTGAAACACTGTTGCTCTCTGCAGCACTAAAAACTCAGGTTTGATTTTTACCCTGCTGGGCAACCTATTACTGGGTGCACTCAGCCTAGTGAGGTCCTTGAACTAAACTAAGAGACTATTTAATGGAAAATTAGCACCCCTGCTCATACAAAGTTGTTTTAACCCAACTGCAAATTTTTCACATTCCTGCATATGAGTAGTGGAATAATTTTATGCATCACCAGAAAGAACTATGAAAGTTATAACGGAGCATACACTATGTTTACCTCAATACAACCACTCCCCTTCCCACCTTAGAAAAAACAGAGTGAAGCAGTGTAGAAAATATTCCCTGTTACGAAAAATAAGAGTGAAATTAACTGTGAGCTGAGAACCACTCCCAATAGAGTTTTTAATAATTTTAGAAAGTTCTTTCTACTGAGCTAATCAATGGATTTCAACTTGTAATACACATGCAATACCTGAAACTTCTTACATTCATATTCCAGGTATTGCATTATAAACTAAAGCATGACACAGCACCTTGATGTTTAGTCATATAACATCCCCAATGTTTGCTTCAAATATGTTGTTTATCTTTCCCTGAAAACCATTGCCAGCAGAAGGTACTTTATCTTCAGACTAAAATGTATTAATTTATTTTAACATATCTATTCATTTATTTATTTATGTAAGCTAAGCAAATTACATTTGGATATGATATGGCATTTAACCCAGGTCCTCGTCTGTCATATTCTATTTACAAAATTTTTTGAGATCTACCCTCTACTGTTCATAACTGTGTTCTATCTTTTCACTCCCCAATGCGACTTGCTTTTCAATCTATCAAAAATGTGACTTAATTTCTTACAGAGGTATTTTTAGACATGGCGAATGATCTTGCTAGGATGTGCGCAAATGACATCCTGGAATTGATGGTGAGGGGTAATGTCTTGGTTTCATAAATAAGAGACTGTTGATACTGCAAGCGAACACTGTACTTAATCACTCATTGCTCTGATGTTGACTACATGGAAGTCAGAGAGATACTAACCTGACACCCCTATGGTCTTTTAAATACAAGACCATAAACTACAGCACACCTTTCTACCATTAACCATGTCTAACAAATACCTCTGTACTTTCTTTACAGAACAAGGTACTTATGGCACAATTTTCGCTAATTTCAATTCATTTTTGCTTTCTCTACTACGTATAGTAAGTAGAGGAAGTATTGTAGTCCACTCAAAAATTTGATGTCAAGATTTCACCAGAAATATGTTTTGAGGCACCTGAACCCCCCCCCCCCAAAAAAATGTTTTTCTTTAGAAAAAGTGTGTGTGTGTGTGTGTGTGTGTGTGCACGTGCGTGCGTGTGTGTGCATGTGTGCGTGCGTGTGTGCGTGGGTGTGTGTGCGTGGGTGTGTGTGTGCGTGGGTGTGTGTGCGTGGGTGTGTGTGCGTGCGTGTGTGTGCATGTATGTGTATGTCTGTCAACAGCATAGTTAAAAAATGACAACTTGGTTCAAAACCGAAGTTGGTATTTAAGAGTAACACATTTTAAGGATGTAGCAAAGATTTTGAAGAAAATTCCTCCACCCTATACTACCCTTTACATGGAAAACTTTTTGAAAATTCTGACTTTCTCGAAAAAAGCTAACAATTTTGATTAAAATGCCAGATGTTTGATATTTTTATGACACATGAAGTAAATACTTTGAACTTTCTGGCTATAGCCCATGTAGTCCTGTTTAGTCTGGATGACATTTGCATAACTGGTAAACCGTAAGAAATGACCAAATCTTACTGTAAAAAAATGTAGACCTTCCTAAAACACACAATTTATGTCCAAATATGTTTTTTGTACAGTGAATCATTTTGGACATATTCCTTGTTATTTGTGTGAGATTTGGAATACTTAAACTTTCGTCAAATGGAAGATCGTTATTCATTTTTTATATCTTAGTCGTGCAAAGAGAACAGACTCTCAAAGCTTTAAAAGATTTGACTCACTAAAAGCCTACTGTAGTCCCATGTTCCCCTTGTACCTACAAGGAAATAACCAATAAGATAATTTCTGCAAATGCTTATCTCCACTAACATGAAGATAAAGGAATAAGAGTTTGTAAGAATAGTCGGCACAAGAGCAGAGAAAGTCATGTGAGTGTAACACATCAGATTATGCTTTTTTCCACATATCCATTCCCTTTACATTCAAATATAATATATTCACTATCCTCCTAATTGCTGCAAAGGGGCACTGGTCTTGTGGTATATCATTTCTATATCCTTTTAACCTGCAAACACCAGTTCTTAGCCATTCAATGTCCTGTCGTTCCTCTTGATTTACCTTATCCATATATTTTCCCTTTCCAATGAAGCCTTTTCTTTTTTCTAAGCATATAAATTAACTCTGATACACTCATACAGTGTCTTATACTCATGATCTCTTTTTTCCATTAATTGTATTTGCTTAATGTTTCTCCTTTTTCAAATACTATAATCTGTATCTTAGCGTGATTCACTTTTAGAGTCCATGTTTCACAATATTTGTCTGTATTTCCTAGAGATTGTTTTAGACCACTGTGATTGATCTTACACCATGTCATCCGCAACAGTATTATTAATGATTGGCATTAAACTATCGTCCTTACTAATCTCTACAATATATCAATAAACAAAATAAAAACAGGCAGCAAAGGAGCTTAGAGATAATTTAACTAAGTTACCTTTCTTGGAATAATACACTTTTCGGACACCACACCATACCATTTCACCAGGAACTGCCAGGCCTCTTCTGGGACCAAAACATAGTCTAATTCATCAATTAGATTATCACGGATCTCACCACTTGCATCATCTGCCAATCACAAATAAAGTCAATAATTAATTTGCTCAACAATAACAGTGTAGGTAGTATTCCTTTTGCTCATAATTTTATTGAAATTTTACATGATCCTTTACCTTGTTCCTAATAAAAAAGGGAATGGGGGAATTTTCACAAAAATATTGCAGAAAAACATGCTAAGAGAAATTCTATTATAGTTTTGACCCTTTTGCTGCTGATAACATGTATGTCTGTTAGCAATTTTAACTCATCCTGTGCTACTAACATGTTTAACATTGCAATATGAAACAAAGATGTAACACCTAGAAAAAAGTTTCTGAAGGCAATATTAACACATTGTAAGCTGATACCATCTGCTGCAATGAGACTGTACTGTCTTTTGAGTTGTATATCTGTCTTGTGCTGCTCTCTTGAATGAAACACTTGAAGCCTATGCAGGGTTGCCAACATTTAGAAGTAAAATTATTGTACTAGCCACTCAAAATTATAGATTTGAATTCGAAATTATCGTACATCATAAACCAAATGCAAAAACAATAAAAATATCAGTATAACACTTGTGAAAATGTAATAGTATTGATGTTTATGGTATCCACTTACAAGATTGATGATCTCAACCAGTATTACAAGTTAAGTACTTATGTTTCTCACACTATTCATCTGAAAGTTCAGCATCTTCAACTGTTGCAGCATTATACTAATTTGTTGTTGAGATAAACTTAACATCTTCTTGATGACTTGCAGATTTTCGGACTTGCCACTAAGACGACAGAATAAGTCCATTTACCGTATCTAGCGCCAATCTGTTTCTAACTTTGGTTTTTCTTAAACCTAGTTTGGGAAAAAAAAAAAAAAAAAAAAAAAAAAAAACACTTTCACAAGAAGTGGGGGACAACGAAACCACTGCTAATGCAAAAGCCGCTAGATCTTTGAAATCATTATTTCCATGTATTTCCACCAAGGTGACACGTGTGTTTAACAGCACTTCAGAAACTGCCAGGTTCAGGCATGTTCTTTATTACACACAGAATATCACTTATTCCAAGTTTTCTCCAATGATCGTCGATTTTCTGAACAGTGCCTTGTTTATTGAGATTATCAGACTTGGGCACACTGGCAATAAGGGGATAAAGGGTTGGAGGCTTAGTAGGGTTGGAAACGGTTGTCTTAGAGGGTGGAGACAGGCCATGAGAGCAAAAATGGTATTGTTATTTGTAATTAGTTTTATTTCGCTTGTGTGAGAAACCAGTGAAAATGATATTTTGCCGATCGTACTATCATACATTCAAATTATCGTACACCCCCATAATTATCGTACGGGTTGGCAACCAACTGTACAAGCATTAAAATTATCGTATGCCCCCATAATTATCGTATGAGTTGGCAACCCTGAGCCTATGTGATGTACGTGTTACTATGCCAGAGTGACGCAAGCTTCTTATCACTTGATGTAGAGAACTGCTGGATTTCAAGGCTGTGTAAAATAGCTTCTCTAAGCAGAACAAGACTGCTTTTGGTAATAATGAATCACTACAGATTTTTTATGTGTTACTGTCTGATTTTTAGGATTTGACAGACAGTGAAAAGAATATGCAGTTTATGAAAGTGCAACTGTTGATTTTAATGATATGAAAGTGAAGAAAAGAGAACTCATTCAGCAAGGTGCACCACAAACAAAAGTGCACCGAGCATTTGTTTCTATGGCTCCATGGTGATTTCAGCCCACATGTGCAGCAATTCAGGGATCAAAACTTCGGTACTTTGGCAAGCATACATAAATGACTACACCATATTGGTTGTTCTTCCATTTTTTTTTTTTTTCAATTCACATCATGCAGCACATAGCAGATGAAACCAATACACATTACATATTGTATCAGAAACTACAACCACCCCAAAGCTCTCATTTGCAAGCTTGGAGTAATACTAACCCAGCAGAATTGTACATATTTTTTGTAATTACTATGTTCAAGACCAGAGTAAAAAAGAATGGAATAAATCAATCCAAAGATTTTCTTATTGCCACATATCAATTCTCAGACAATATTACCATGAATATACCTTTTACTTTTGACACTACTGCATTTCAATGACAATGAGCAAAAAGTCCCCACATTTCCCACTCTATATGAGACAAATAAATTGAAACCAAATACTGACCATCTGAGGAAAGCCTTCAAGAAAGCATTCTATCCTTTTCAGGACTTTTGTATACGTGCAAATATTATGCTTTTCAAAGGTAAACTGCAAGTTTTAAAATACAGCCCATCTAAGAGACATAGGTTTGAAGTATATATACTTTTGCCCTGTGATTTTGAAACAGGGTACATCCTTGATTTCATTATACGAAGGTAAACCCAAAAGTAACGACAACCTTTTGGATTCAATAGTCATGGGTGATGAAACCTGGGCTTTCCATTTCACACCTGAGAATAAACAACAATGACGTGAGTGGCAGCACTCCAGTTCACCCAAGCTGTGAAAATTCAAAAGAATACAGTCTGCCGGTAAAGTCATTGCAACTGTGTTTTGGAATCGAAAGGGGATATTGTTGGTCGACTATGGATCCTGGGACAACAATAAATGCTGAAAGATATTGTCAGACATTAAAAAAAACTCAGGCAATTCAGAACCAAAAATGTTGAGCAAGGGCATAAGCCTTCTCCATGACAATGCTCGCCCCCACTGCCCATCAAACCATGGATCTTCTGCAAGAGTTTGGATGGAACATCACCACCCATCCACTGTACCGTCCAGGCTTAGCACCCAATGACTACCACTTGTTTCCTAAGTTGAAAGAAGTTGGCTGGAAGGCACTTCAGTGACAACGGGGTGAAAGATGAGGTCCAATGCTTCTTCAATAGCATAGCAGTGGGCTGGTATGACATGGACATACAAAAACTGCAACAGCATTTACAAAAATGCATCGATCAAAATGGCAAGGATGTGGAAAAATAGAAAAATGTTCAAGCTTCAAAACTATGTACCATTTGTTGTCAATAAATGTTTCTTTATATTTAAAAAAAAATTGGAGACCTTAGTTTTCAGATCACCCTCGTATATACAGGGGCAAACAGATACTCTTCCTGGGTGTAGATTTGGTATTTCAAGAGCAGTAGTACAAGCACTAATGCAAGGATACTGACAAAAAGGTCATACTTCATGACTAGATGATTGATATTCCAGTCCTCTACTGTATAATTAGCTACTTCAAAATGAAACTAATGCTTACGGCACAGTGAGAAAAATCAAAGGAAATACTGAAAAAGGGAGAAAGAGGGTTGAGACACACATAAAACATGTTAGTACTTAGATGAATGGACAGACATAAGGCTTGTATGTTGACAACACTCCACAAAAATTCAATGAGGCAGTCAGGGAAATTTGAAGAACACAAATTAGATGATGCAGCCTTGCAGAATTCAAGTCTACTTTCAGTTGTGATGGTAAAATCCTGTATTATCAGCCATGTGGTAAAGCTACATTGGTAGACCAATATTTGCAAGTAAAACAACATAACCTTTTATTAATGATCCACTGCCAAATGCTTCCACAGAAACTTCCAAATTTTCAGTGCATTGTGAGTATTTGTGCAGAGCACTAAAGGGCACACGAAATAAGAAGGCACATGAGTATCTCCAATCCCTAATCAGCTATGGTGCACTGTTGCTGGAGCATATCGCTATGTGAAAGAAAGAGTGGAGATATGCATGTGACACAGCAGCGAAGGTGGTGAAAGACTGCAAGGTGCTGAATTAAAACCAGTCCTAACAATTTCTCTCTCCTTAAAACAAGACGATAGCTCTGTAATCCTATAATTTGCTTCAAAATTACTTCCTTGCCTAAACAGGCAACTTTCATTCGCATACTATTGTTCAGGGAGTTTATATCCTTTATGATGAAAGTTGGGCCTAAGTGACTAAAACTTACAATTCTGGCATTTTAATTTTTTATAATATCTGATTCACTTTGAATGTTCTCGTGTAAATATTTTTGTTATCAGATGAAAATGAAAGAGCTAAGTGAGAGTTTAAATAAATTTAAGAGGAGGGCCTGGTTGCATATATGAGCCATCTCTGATATTTCTCATATTTTTCTAAAAGTGTTATGCAAAATTTCTGCGCATATACTCATCAGTTTTTAAATTATGTATTCTAAGTAAAAATGTACATTATTTAGTAGCAAATGCCTAAGCACAATTTCAGGCCAGTTTTACGATTATTTTTCCAGTGTGACTTTCTCGGTTGTGTATTTTAGACATTTTTCAACATTTAAAATGTTCCTTACAATGCAATTTGTAAGTTATCAGTGAAACTACAGAAACAGTTTCTCCAATATGTGCTTACTAAAATTTTCTATGTAGTTAATGTAAGGCAAGTGTGTTACGATAATATGCTCATCATAGCGTGGTATGTACACTTTTTTTTTCAAAGCGAAACCCACAGTTGAACAATTTTTTCTTAAAACCCAACTGTGATAAAATTGCATTTCTTAGTGAACATATTTTACATCTCAATAAGGAACACAACATGCAGTAATGTTTAAAAATTGTGAACATTGCATTGTGAGAAGAATTTTTTATGAAATAACTTACATTTGTGGTTTAAAACACTTAATCCAAGAATGAGTAAACATATATGCACCAAATTTTGCAGCCACGCTTCTTTATAACTGATACAACACTTCTTATAATTTTAGAACACCCAGAAAAGCACTTGGGAGTTTCGAAAATTCACCTATTGCTTCCCTTAAAATACAATACTATAATACAATAACTATATACTTTAAAGAACATATACTTGAAATCACAAAGTTCACTGAATGTTCACTTACATTGCATGCCTTAGCTGTTAGCACCCAACTCTTTAAATGCAGTGTTCGCATGCATTTCTTCAAGAGGGCAACTCTTTTAAAAAAGTGTAAACACTTAAAATAATTGTCTGCGCATCTGAATGCAACACTTTCCCTTTTGATTTGCTCGTCTGTAAGCCACTAGTTTTCGATAATGCCATGTTTCTTAACAGCAAATCGAGTTACAGTAACTGCAAGACGCACATATTACTGTAAATAAATCATACATGCTAAATA